>CM066332.1:57464160-58077660 GCA_033807585.1 Hydrophis major | reverse complement strand
TAATGACTGTACAGAACAGTTACAAATCCATCTGGTGGCTGGTGATGCTACCTATCCCACATTGTTCTAGCTTACCAAGAAGAAGGTTGTGATCTACTTTGTTGAATGCCTTGCTGAAGTCTAAATATACTGTATTATGTCCACAGCATTTTGCTGGTTTACTAATTTAGTCACTTTGTCAAATAATGAAATAAGATTGGTTTGGCATGATCTGTTTTTAACAAATCTGTGCTGGCTTCTAGTTAAAGCTATATATACACTGAGTATAAATGAAGTTAATATTAAAATGATAGTACCCAGTTGGGAGTCTTCTGGGATAGCATTCATTGTACATAGCAATTAAGAGGTATATTGAATACTGATAGCTATGAGACTAATAGCTATGAGACTGGTGTTGTCCTCTCTTTCTCCTTGTCACTCCAGAATTTAATCGTTTCACAGCCAAAACTGAGTGAAAAATGTGTTGGAAAACAGTACAGCAATATAGTATGTTAAAACAAGTAAGCTGCTTACCACATACAGTATCTTACTGCTTACTTATTGATCAAGGTGAAACCATAATGAATTTCAGCTTTAATTCTAATCCTTCCCTTTCATTTGGAAGATTTTGAAAATGATTTTTAAACTCTATTTTTCTCATATTAGTATAAGCATTCATGATATCCCATATTTAAGTCCTTTTAATGAGCATTAAGAATCTGTGATTCTAAAAGTTTGAAGATAAAAAAATAGTATTTTCACTGTTTTTAATTTTCTGTATTAAATTTCAGAAAATTTAATTCAGAAAATATATGGAAATATACTTTTCAGAAAATGTATAGAAGTGGTCACACTACTGGTGAAGTAATCATTAGGAATGGAAATCTGTATATGTAAATAATTAATATCAGTGTTTCCAATTTCCGGTTTAAAAATCAGTAGATATACCAACACTAAAACTGTTCTCTTCACTAATGTCCATGTAGCTACTAAACTTAATATAATAACAAAATATATATTTATTTAAAATAACTGGTACTATTGGGTTATTTAGTTATAACATGTCACTTCCAAAGCTTCCAGTGTTTTGTTTCCAGGATTAGCATTATCAACTTAATGACAGATTAACAAAAACGAAGAATTGTCTCTGATAACAAGTGTCAGGAAAACTTACATGTGTTCATTGAAACAACAGGTGGTAATCTTTAAAAAAATAAATCTTTGATGATATCATAGAATTCCAGAGTACCGGGGAAGGCGGAGCTTCGTGCCGGCGTTACAGCTGCGATCTTGGGGCTCTGAGATCGCAGCTGATATTTTCGCCCCTGGTCGGTCCTAACGGACCTAAATCGTCCCGGAGAGACGGTGATCGCGAAGGGCACTGTTCCAGGATCCCAGAGACATCGCAAAGTCTCTGGTTAGATTCGGAAGAAGCCCTTTTGCTGGCGGCGGAGAGGCAGCCTCCATAGCTGCTGAAGTCGGGACAGCTCCGAAAAGAAAGTGACTGGATTGAAGTGTGTCGGTTGGGTGAGAAAAACTCTTTTGTGTTGCAAATTCGATGAGATTGGAAAGTTCATTCTGAAGAGAGGAGGAAGCTGTGGGTTTTTTTTTTTGACTGAAATTGTTTGAGCGGCGTTTTTAAAGTGCTGTCAAATTGAGGCTTGGAGTGTTTTTTTTTTTTTTTTTTTTCTATATTCTTTGGGAAAGATTTTACTGTGACTTAGGTAACCGGACTGAATTTTCTTATATATATACTTTTAGGCTCCCTTTGACTTTTTTATTTTTTTTAGGATAGAGGCTTCCTTTGGCCATTTTTTTTTTCTCTTTTTTTTTTGTATATATTAATTCTTTTTTCCGGTTGGGGCTGAGAAAGAGCATTAAGAAACTTTGTAACACTGCCAACTAGAGGCTTGAAAGTACTCTATTTGAATTGGAGAGAATTGTAAAAAGACCTCATCTCAAGGACTTTTTAACGTGATAAGATAGAGGGAGAGCACAGCAAAATATTATTGCAGGTGCTTTCCTGGACTGTTATTAACACTTGAGGTTTGGCTTTGAAGCTGTTGGAGAAGAGAGTCATAACAAGAGTCTTGGATAAATAACAAAGTGCAGTGTGTTTTTTTTTATATGTACCCCATTTGTTAGTTTTTTTTATATATATTTTTATTTTTGCCTTTTAATTTAAAGGGAAAGCCTCAGAGTTTCTTCTCTTTTCTTTTTTATTTTTTTTTATTTTTATTGGGATTTTTTTGCTTTTTATATTTTTTTTTTTTTGGATTATTCTGTTGTTGTGGTTGATTTTTTTTTTTTTTTTTTTTTCTCTTCTTCCTCTTTTGGATTATTTTTTTGGATTATTGAGATTTCTCAATTGGATTAAGGTGTGAAGAACCTGAAGGAATTTTTTGCTTTTTGTTTTTCTTCTCCCACTTTTTGCATTTTCCTTTCTCTTTTGCTTTTAATCAATATTATTATTTTTGGATTTGTTTGTTTTTTTTCTTTCTATTTTTTCCTTTTTTATGGTGAATTATTTCGTAATTGGATTAGGGTCTGGAAGAACCCGAAGATTTTTCCTCTTCTTTTTTTTCTGTTTCCTCTTTGGTTTCGTGTTTTTTACTATTGGAGTTCTCCATTTTGGATTATAATTGGCTGCCCTACCAGTTGGGTTAAAAGTTAAGAAGAATTTGAAGTTTTGCAAACATTGAAATGAGCAAGAAACTAATACCATCTGGCATTGCTGCTTCTACCTCTGCTTCCCCACCAGCTGGAGGACAACGTTTAATTCAGACAATGTTGAAGCAAGATAAGGAACAAGAAAAAATATCTTTACAGTTACAGATGATTATTCAAGGAATTCAAGATCTCAAGACAAAATCAGACACCATTGAACAAAGAATAGAGAAGACTGATGAAAAAGTGGAAAATATTAAACAAATGATGGTTAAGTATGAGGAGAAATTCCAAAAAATTGAGGAAGAAGGAAAACAAAGAGAGAAGAAGATTGAAAATATTGACAGTAGATTAACAGCGGTCGAACAAGAAAAAGGTGGGATGCTGAGGTGGGAGATGGAAAGGTCAGAATTTTACCTCAGATTTCAAAATATAGAGGAGGAAAAAGGAGAAAATCTGGCAGCGGTAATGATAGAAATTTTGGCAGATGCTTTGGAAATTACACAGGAAAAGATGATGGATGGAATAGATGAGATATATCGAGTCTATACAAGATATGCGATGAGAAACAAATTACCCAGGGAAGTTCATATTAGATTTACCAAAAAATCCATTAAAACGCAAATATTACAAGTAGCAAGAGAGAAAACACTGAAATACAAGGGTAAAGAGGTTGTGGTTTTGAAACAAATACCTAGAAGAGTGAGAGAGATGAGAAGAGAATATCAATTTCTGACCAAAATACTATTGGAAAATGAAGTGAATTATAGATGGCTGATTCCAGAAGGATTAATGTTTACGTGGCAAGAGCAGAGATATAGAATTGACTCAATTGAGAAAGCAGAACTTTTTCAAGCAGAATTTTTTGGAGGAAGAAGAGAGGAAGCAGAGAAGGAGACTTCATTAATTGTGTTTCAAGATGAACAACTGGAGACTGAAAAAGAGAAAGGAGCAATAGGGGGACAGATTGATAATAAAGAACAGCGTGAAGTGAGACCCACGAGAGCTGTTAGATCTAAATATAAAGCATAATCATGGAGGAAAAAAAACTGATTACAATGAATATAAACGGACTTAATTCAGCTGTTAAGAGAAGGAAAATTTTTCATAAATTAGAGAAATTAAAATTTGATATAATTTGTTTACAAGAAGTTCATATTAAAAAACAACATGAACAATTGTTATTACAGCCAAAATTAGGGAAAATATTTACCTCTTTGACTCAATGTAAGAAAAGAGGTGTGGTTTTATATATTAAAGAGGCTATTCCAGCAAAATGGATTTACTCGGATGAAGATGGAAGGGTATTAATGGTAGAAATAATGGATAATAACATAAAAATACTCTTGATTGCAATTTATGCTCCGAATGATAAACAAGAAGAGTTTTATAAAAAACTGCACATGAAAATAATTGGACTGGACTATGTTAATATAATTATGATGGGAGATTTTAATGGAATTGTGGACAATAAACTGGACTATATAGCAACAACAACAAAGCAAAATAGAAAGGCTCTCCCAAGGTCCTTTTTTAAAATGACAGATGAATTAACTTTAAAAGATATTTGGAGAGAAAGAAACGTTAAAGCTAAACAATATACTTTTTATTCAAATAGACATTTATCATGGTCCAGATTAGATATGATTTGGATCTCAACAGAACTAATATCTAATATTAAAGAAACAAGCATTGAAACAAGTACATGGGCAGATCATAGCCCAATGACAATTAAATGGAAGGGACAAAAAAAAAGATCGAGATGGACATTAAATAATACTATTTTAAAGGAGAAAGATTTTACACAATGGATGGAGAAGGAATTGGCTTTTTTCTTTAGAGAAAATAAAAAAGAGGATACTTCAATGCAAAATGTGTGGGACACTATGAAGGCATATGCTAGAGGTTTGATAATAGATTATACAAGAAAAAAGAACATTAGGAAAAGGCAAGCTTCTAAGGCCTTGGAAAATGAGTATAAAATTCTTGAAAAAGAATTACAGAAAATGCCACAGAAAAAGGATATTAAATTGAAGCTGGATATAATTAAACATAAAATGGATTTAATAGAGAAAGAAGAATTGGCACAGAAAATTAGAAACTCTAAACAGAATTATTTTGAAGATGCAAATAAACCAGGTAGATGGCTAGCATATAAATTGAGAAAAGAGAAGGAATCAAGAAAAATATTGAAGTTAATAGATGAACAAGGCCAAGTTTGTTATGGGAATAAGGAGAAAAAAGAAATTATCCGAGATTTTTATGGGCAATTATATAAACAAGAGAATATTGATGAAGGAAAAGTTAAACAGTATTTACAGGAAGCTAATCTACCAAAGATACCTAAAGAGACTGAAGAAATGCTAGAAAGCAATATAACAATGATGGAACTAAATGAAGCATTTAAGAGACAAAATAATGGGAAAGCTCCGGGCCCAGATGGGCTTCCAGTAGAATTCTATAAAACATTTCAAGAACTATTGAGCATCCCATTGTTAGAAGTTATGAATGAAGTTATGTTAAAAAAGATGATACCTAAAACATGGTCAGAGGCTTATATTACACTTATACCAAAGGAAGAGACTGACCCATTGCAAATTAAGAATTATAGACCTATTTCTTTATTGAATGCAGACTATAAAATCTTTGCTTCAATCTTAGCAGAAAGACTTAAAAAATATTTAAACAATTTTATCCACTCAGATCAAAATGGATTTCTGCCAAAGAGACAAATTAGAGACAATATGAGAGTAATCTTGGATACTTTGGAATATTATGAGGCTCATCCTGAAAAACAAATGGCTTTGATATTCTTAGATGCTCAAAAAGCATTTGACAACGTGAATTGGAGATTTATGTTATTATTATTGGAGCAGATGGGTTTTGCCAAAAAATTTATTCAAGCAATAGAAGCTATATACAATAAACAGACAGCAAGGGTAATGATGGAGGGGGAACTTACAGATCTTATTAATATAAGAAAAGGCACAAGACAAGGATGCCCCCTATCTCCCTTGCTATTTGTGTTGACCTTGGAAGTCTTGAATAGAAATATTAGGGATGATAAAAGCATAAAAGGAATGAAAATTAAGAAGGAAGAATATAAGCTACAAGCTTTTGCTGATGATTTAGCTTTTATTTTGGAAAATCCGATTGAAACAGCTCCAAAGTTACTGGAAAGGATAGAGTCATATGGGGAGGTGGCTGGTTTGAAAATAAACAAAGATAAAACAAAGATTTTGACAAAGAATATGTTATTGAGACAGAGAGAAGAATTGGCAGATCTTTTGAAAATTCAAGTTACAAATAAGGTTAAGTATTTGGGGATATATTTGACAACAAGATGTAGCACATTAAAGGAGGATAATTATATTAAACTTAAACAACAGATAGCTACAGATTTGAAGAAGTGGGAAAACTTGCAATTGTCATTAATAGGGAGAATTTCAACAATCAAGATGAATATCTTACCTAGAATATTATTTTTGTTTCAAACAATACCAATAAGGCTTGGAAAAGACTATTTTGAAGATCTAAATAAAATTATGTTGAAGTTTATATGGCAAGGTAAAAAAGCGAGAATAAAGCTAAAGCTTTTGCAAGATGCTAGAATTAGAGGAGGTTTTGGTCTGCCTAATTGGGAATTGTATTATCAAGCTGCAAATTTGATGTGGGTCAAAGAATGGATAACATTAAGGAAACATAGGTTGTTGACATTAGAAGGGCATGATTTGCTGTTGGGTTGGCATGCTTTCTTATGGTATAAGGGAACTAAAACACAGGGTTATTTTAGAAGACATTATGTACGGGAGTCTTTGTGGTTAAATTGGGAGAAGATAAAAAGACAATGTTATTTGAAAATTCCAGTTTGGTTATCGACCATTGAAGCATTTTCCTATCCTATAATTTACAAGAGGGAACAAACAGTTAGATATGGGGAACTTTTGGATGAAAAGGGTGAACTTAAATCGATCCAAAACTTAGAAGAACAAGGTATAAGGATGAATTGGTTTTCATATGCACAAATACACTCAAGGTATGATGAAGATTCTAAAACGGAGGGATTTTATGATAAGCAGACTGATTTAGATAAGATTTTGATGGGTACTGATGAGAAGGTGATTAAAAAATTATATGGTTATTTACTGGGAATGAAATTAGAGGAAGAACAAGTTAAAGAAACTATGATTGTTTGGGGGAAGAATTTTGGATATGGGATTGATTTGGAGAAATGGCAGAAATTGTGGTCTCAAAATTATAAAATGACAATGTCAACAGCATATAAAGAAAACTTGTATAAGATGTTTTACAGGTGGCACTTTCCCCCGACAAGAATAGCAAGAATGTTTAAGAACAAATCTGAAAAATGCTGGAAATGTCATCAGATACCCGGCTCGTATTACCATATGTGGTGGACTTGTGAGGATGCTAGAAAATATTGGACTATAATTCGCATGTGGTTGGAAAAAATGATAAAGAAACATATTGATTTGAAACCAGAGATCTTCTTATTGGGAATTTTACCTGATATATATAGTAAAGATTTGAAATACCTGATTGTAAATGTATTAACAGCGGCCAGGATTGTATTTGCTAAAAATTGGAAGAATGAGAAAATACCATTACAGGAAGAAATTATTAAGAAAATATTGGAATGTGCTGAGATGAGTAGATTGACATTTGAAATTAGAGAGCAAGAGGATAAACAATTTTATGAAATTTGGGATCTTTTTTATAAATGGCTGGATGATAAAATACGATAATAGAATATTTAGAATGCTAGATAGTAAGGAATATCTTTATTTTGCTATTATTTTGCTATTTGATATTATATTTATAAAGGATTTTTTAGGATTGATTTGATATGACTAGATGATTTGTTATAGAGTAAACTGGCTTAAAGTATTGTTAGCTCATTAAGCATGAATGATTAAAAATATAGTCAAAAACTTCTTTTTTTAGTGATATTAGGATATATAAATTTGGATTGACAATATGAGTTGTTATGTAATGTAATTGTAATTTGAGACTACAGAATGAATGCACAAAAATGATGAACCAACTGACACACTGGATGTACATATAAGAGTTGATGTTTTTATGTTTTGTTTGTCTTGTTTGTTTGTAGAAAATTAATAAAAACTTTTTTTCAAAAAAAAAAGAATTCCAGAGTACCGCAATGAAGAATTATAAAATTAGTGATATTAATCACTCATGAACTTTACCAAAGTTTCTCATTTGACATTAATTAACAATCTTAACTGCCAGATTAATTTAGAACAGTTCTTATAGGATTGTAAAAACATTTTATTTTAAATGAAGTGGTGCATGAGATGGGACAATAAATTTGCATTTAGCCTCTACACTTTTTATGAATGAATTGTAATGTTTATTATGACAGATTAAATACATAAAGAATAATTGTATTAAATAATTAATAAATAATAAATAATAATTTGGTTAATTTAAAACAAAACAAATTTAGTTTTTGTCCTGGCCGGCTCATTCTTTGTCCTGGTTTCCTAATTTTGGGAGTTTGGCCTTCAGCATTTCACTCAAAGATTGAGTACAGTTCTTTTTTCTCCTAAAGAAATGTGATTTTATAATTCAAAGCTCAACCTTTTATAATCCTTATATTCAAAAAGATGTTGTGCTATGAAACAATGAAGTCATACAAATCTGACTGTGATAATTACAAAAATATCCTTATCTATTAATTGGACATATTCCAATTAGCACTATAAAATCTGACTTTCTGATTTCATTTGTCAAGATATGGATGCAATCTTTGCTAGGATGTTCACTATTTTGAGAAATAGCACCTGGTATAAGTCAAGAACGCTGATTATTTTGAGTATCCAGTAACTTTCCAATTTCTTGTCCCTCATTTGCTTGGCTGCAGTCCATAAAACAGGTAATAGATCTTGTGCTTTAGGCCATTTGAACTTTGCATTCATGCTGGTTTCAATCTGAGTTTTTCCTACCATAAGGTAAATATGTGGAAAGGAATAAGGAACTGGCTTAGCTCACAGAGGCTATCACTCTATAACAGCGGAGTCAAACTTGATTTCATTGCGTGCCAGATCAATATTGTAGTTGTCCTCTGGGGGCCGGGGGGGGGAGATGAGGGGAGTGGCTTGGGTGGTTGCAGCTGACTGAGTGGCCTGGCAGTGTGGCCAGCTCAACATCGCTTGCATAGGGGCACTGGGTGGAATTGGGGAGGGAATCCAGGAGTTTCCTGCAGTAGAGACGGTGGGCAGGAGGCTCGTCCCATGGGATGAGGTGAGGTGAGCCAATGGGCGGGGTGGCTACAGCCAGAAACCATTGGTCCCTGTGTGCTCACTGCCCTTTTTGCACAGGGGCCAATGGTTTTCGGCAGGCTGCAGTTTCTCAACTGGCGCACTCTGTGGCTCCAGGGTCTGCTGCCACCACTGGGTTGGCTCTCCAAGCAGCAGATGTGGGAGCAGCAGCAGCAGCAGCAGGCCAGAGGTGGAAGCGGGGTGGAGGCATGTGATGCGGACTGCTGGATGCACTTACTCTGTCCCACTGTGTGTTTTGGCATGCGATTGGAGAGCAGGTCACTGCTAGTCATCTTCTCCTCGGTACCCCAGGAAGGTCTTGCCCTTGACCTGCGCATGGACCATGTTCCCTTCATGCACCCAATGCAAAAAAAGAATGAGCTGGGCAGTCTTCTGCCCATCCCAGCCCTGCCCATCCCTGCAGGTGTGTCCAGTGTTCTGCATCATGTGCCTCTCCCCTGCCTCTGCCTGCTGCCGTTGACACTGCTGCCACCATGCCTGCTTCTTGGAGAGCCAGCCCAGTAATTGCAACGGACTAAAGAGCCCCTGCTGCCAGATACCTCCCCCCTGGTGCATGCATGTGTGCGCACACACACACATACACACAAAAGACCAGTGATTGGAGCATAGAGATGCTGGTGCGGGCGTAGTGATGAACTGCAGGATAGTGGCATCTATCTGGGTGCCATCTTGGCCCTGCCCTCTGGGCATGCACATAGGAGGTAGTGAGTGTACAAAGGCTGGCATCCTGGGTGAAAGGGAAGTGCTCAGAATGCAGTCCCCAGGAATGCCAGGCCCCGTGCTCTCACCACCTCTTTGTGTGTATGCCAAGGCAGCACCATAGATCTAAACCTGGCCATGGTCCAGCCCAGATGGACGCCACCAGGTTGCAGATCAGCACCTGTTCGGCCTGGGCCAGGCTGAGGTCCTGCAGGCCAATACTTTGCTGTTTCTCGGGTGGTCCCATGGGCCTTGAGCTTGACACCCTTGCTCTACAGCATTTCTAGCTGTCACTTGTTCAAGCAAGAGTTTTAGATCTAATAATATTTGCAAAGTTTATTTATACATTTAATAATTTTCACAAGCTTCTTCAGAAAATCGGGGCTTTGGCTTAACATTACATTGGCAAATTTGCACTATAATAAGATTTAGTTAGGTGATAGATTCCTGCTAGCTTTTGTATTGCTTTCACCCTTCATAATTCCTCAAACTATTCCCAACTGTGTTCTCTTTTACTCTTAGTTAATACTGTTTTAAATTGTTTGATTTTTTTCTTTTTTACTTGTTTGTTTGCATATTGTTACCAATATGCAGCTATATTTATTGTTTTATGTAAATAAAAAAATGGAATGATAAATATTCTAATCATCTAGAGCAGTAAGAAACAACAACACACACACACAAACACTGAATATATAAGATAAATGAAATGTGGGCAGTACTGTTTAAAAGCAGCTATTCTTACCCAGTCTTCACTCAGGTTTACTGGGTATGAATAGAAATAATGGCCTTGTGTTTTTTTCTGTTTCCTGCTTCAGGAATGATATTAGGATCCTGCTGTGTTTTTGATTAATGGCCTCCCTGCAACTTCTGCAGATGGATGGAAGACTTGTTTTTGCTTTTGCTTTATAAGCACAGAAGAGGGAAGGAGAAGGAAAGGATGAATACCTAGGTCAAAATCTCAAGATCTTTCCAGTTTATAAGTGTAAAAATGGAAATTAATTGCAGGGTCATTAAAAAGATATTTCTAAGGCAGTCACTCATCTTC
The DNA here is from genome assembly GCA_033807585.1 of Hydrophis major. Classification (NCBI taxonomy): domain Eukaryota; kingdom Metazoa; phylum Chordata; class Lepidosauria; order Squamata; family Elapidae; genus Hydrophis; species Hydrophis major. The sequence goes on along the minus strand of CM066332.1, from coordinate 58,066,947 downwards.
TTTATAAATTTCTATATTAATGTATAATATAGAAAATCTGGATTCAATCCTCATCTTCAAGTAGGTACACACATTAGATTAGCTTGTTAGCCTGGCAATTTGTAGCACTCCTGCCTCCTGCTTACATTTTGTTAATTAAAAAAAGTTGGAAAGTGAAGAAGATTGGTGAGTACCATAGTGTTCACACTAATTCTCACACTGTCTTGGAAACCAAAGAAGCAGTAGTAGGTGAGGCCTTTTCTTTTGGCTTCTCCTGCCTCAAACATTAGAAGAGTGTTGTTGCTGTGGTCATTTGCTGAGACGAATCATAGTTTGACACATTCAAAAGGCATCAGAAAAGTGAGCTGGTGAAGGAAATCTTTTTATCACTAAAACAAGGAGTTAAACATTAGAAACAATACAGTTATGTGAAAAAGTAAGTACACCCTCTTTGAGTTCTATGATTTTACATATCAGGACATAGTAAAAATCATCTGGTCCTTAGCAGTTCTTAAAAGTAGGTAAATACAATTTCAGATGAATGTATTACACCATATCATCATTTATTTTACAGAAAGAAATGGAGAAGCTATATGCTTGTATGTATGAAGAGGGTAAGTAGTAGCAAGGTGCTGCTAATCAAGTGCCCTTGATCAATGCCAAAGAGTAAAGACATCAGTAGTGATCTTTGAGAAGCAATTGTTGCTGCTCATCAATCTGGGAAAGTTATAAGACCATTTCCAAACATTTTAAAATCTATCATTCTACAGTGAGGAAGATTACTCATGTTGTGAATCAATAAATGCTTAATAAAGATCATTAAGAGCTTGAAGTAAAGTGCAGGGTTCAGGCCCTGTACTTCTGATTGGCCGATAATAGCGATATCAGATTGGTCCGTTCAGGAGAATCTGATTGGCTATTAACGAGCCTCTTCCATTGGTTAATGGAGCTAGCGCTCTCTGTGTTTTCATTGGTTGAATAATAACTCTTTATAAGAGTTGCCTATATAAAGGGGCCCATTGGGGCCATCGGTTGAGCTGTTTTCACATGTAAATAAAGAGTTTGAAGTTCACTGTTTCACCGGCTCGTCTCCATCCTTGCGCTCATGCTCAGAACATAACAACTCACAAGTAGAAAACATTCAAGACAATTGCCAATTTTCCCAGGAGTGGATGTCCCAGCAAATTCACTCCAAGGTCAGACTGTACAATGCTCAGAAAAATTGCAAAAATCTAAGAGTTACATCTCAGATTCTACAGGCCTCAGGTACTCATGACAGTACAATTAGAAAAAGACTGAATAAGTGTTATAAATTCTTATATAGAGCATCACACAGAGCAAACAAAGAGCACAGTCACCATGTCCTCTACTGCTCAACTGCTTTAACCAGGGATGGGATTCAAACCAGCATTACTACTGGTTTGGTATTTACATTTTTCAGAAAATAACAAATACTTTGACAAGAGGATGCGAAGACATCTTGAATAAAATACAAAGTATGTACATAGAGTGGGGAAATGAGACATAAACAACAAGAAGAAAGCAGGAGGCCCAGGAAGAGGAGGAATCAGTTGAAAGAGTAATTGAAGACAAAAGGGGGGGGGAATGATTGATGTAAACCAAGGGGAGAGTACTATAAGGGAAGCTAAACAGGAATGGGAAGGGCAAGGAGAATCATCTGAGAGAAAGATAGGAGTGAGAATAGATAATTTGAAAATGAGACAATGGAACTAATAAAGAGGGAAGAAATATTTAAGAGGAAAGGTCAAGAAGGGATAGACAGATATGAAAATTTAAGAGAGGTATATGGGAGACAAGCTAAGAAGCAGAAAACTAAAGCCTTAATGCGAGTTAGAGATGATGGTTAAAAAAAAGCGAGAGTATGATTTTATATAAATGTGTACTGTTAGTTAAGAAATGTAATAAATATTAATATTAATATTTTACTGTAGCAAAAGGAATGATATATGTAATTTGATTGACATAAAAATTGTAAAGTATGGCATAAGGAAATGAAAGGATATAATTATAATTTAACAAAAATGTAATTGTATTATTAGAATCACACAATTTGTTAAACATAAACATGATGAATACTATTTTACTTGCATCAAACGTGACTAGAAAGGGGTTTTCTTTTTAAAAAATAATAATAGTGGCATGATTAAAAATTAAAAAGGGGGCACAATGGAAAATTATAATTTAATATAAATTTGTGAATTATTATCAGAATTATATAATTTGTTAAACACTGCAAATATGATTATTAATATATAATATGTAATAAGAGGAATGATGTTAAGAATATAGAGACTGACACAAAATTAGCATAGTGTAACATTGAATAATAATGATTAATAATTTAACAAAATACATGTATTAATATCAAATTTTAAAAGATTGTCAATGGTATTAAATAAGAAGAATATTGTCATATTTGTACTAAAATGTAAGACACTCTGGAACCACACTGTTCACACAATATGTTCATTGAAATAAAAAAATAAAAAAATATTGCAAAAAAAAGGCAAGGCTTTTCTTATCATCTTTCCTTTTATACAGCTGGTGCATTTCATTATTTGATTATATGGACTAAATTTTATTCCACTTGCATGGTCATTCTCAGTTAATTTCTTTATTATGTCAGGACTTCTGTGCCCTAGTCATTTGCACCATGTGTGAATGCAATTTGAATGTTTTCCTCCTTGGCAGTATTAACCACCTGATTGCAGTTCAGCTGATATGATTCAGCTGATGTAATTTTAGCCTTTGCAAGTAAAAGATTCTCTTTTGTGATGATACCCCTTGGAAGGGGACTTTGCCTTGTTTTGTGGGCTTTTTCACTGACAAAATATTAGTTTCAAGAGCAGGGACATACAATACATTTTTCATAAGTATCTTTGTGGTGATTCTCTGAGAAATAGGACAGTAAAGAAACCTCTCTTCTATTCCTAGTAATTCTATTATTTGCCCACTAACTGTGGTGATTTTTTTTCCTGTTTTACTCTGGTCAAGGTGAATAAAGAAATTTCTGTCATTTGTCACATGACTCATAGCTCCTGAATCAACACACCATGCTTGCAAAGATGAGTTGCAAATTTTGGATTGAAAAACATATCCCTTATCTGAAGTAAAATCAGATTCTTCTTTTGCAGTTTTTGCATTCTTGCTTTCCAGATTCTACACCCTTGTTTTTAAATGTCCCCTTTTCTTTCACACAAGCATTCATGTGTTTCTTGCTTCGTGTAACTATTTTTATTTGTATTTTCTGTCTTTAAAGTAGACTCTGCTACAGAACCACTATCACCATTAATGCTTTCTGTTTTACACTTATATTCATCTATAAGCTTGCACATAACATACCTCATTATCTGGATGTACATTAAGCACTGTTACAAGAGTAAAATGAAATAAATCTTTTATTTCTTCTCCTATGTTTCTCAGGTGTTCAACCATTTCTCAGCTGTGCCTTATGTAATCCTAAATATTCTGACCTTTCATCAGCTTAGTTTGGTATGGCTTTCTAATTTTATTGCTGAAATTAGTTCTTTCGTGCACCTTTGTAATCCTTCCCACATTTCTTTAGCAGGTTTTATATTTAGATAGATAGATAGATAGATGATGTATAGATATAGATAGATATAGATAGATATAGATATACTGTAGATATATAGATATAGATAGAATATATATAGATATAGACAGATATAGGTATAGGTATTGGTGTAGATTTATATAGATATAGATTTATACCTATACCTATAGATATAGAGAGATGATCATCTTCTATGCTAAGAGAGATTGTGTTCTGAGCTTTCTGATCTTTGTCTGTCCACTCCTCTGAAGGGTGTTTTGGCCTAGCTTCATTCATATAATTCCACTTCTCGTATTAGCAGCATCTTCATGTTAAATTTCCAAGAATGGTAGTTCTGGTTTATTAGATTTGCAAATGAAATCTTTGTTGCAGCTGTGTAACTGGCCACTTTCTTTTATTTGGTTGCCTTATCACTCTTATTTGCTGTAGCTGCCTACAACTGGGCTGTTTATGCTGCTGCAAGCTTGTGTTGGAAGACAAATCCATCTGGTTCAATTCCAATCCAGGAGAGAGGCGCTGAAAATAAAATGGAGGCTTGCTGCTCAGAAAAGAAAGTCTGTTTATTGATGAGCAGAACCACAATGTTCATTTCTGAGACAGCTGACCAAATGGCTGAATGAGTGGATGGATTTTTATAAGTTTCTGTGGTTTTGTGTTTGAAATGCATCTGAGGGTTGTGCAATATAATGATCCTGGTATCTTTGGCTATTCTAATGGTGGTGGGTTAGTCCTATTGTGTCCTAAAAGGTTAGAATTTGGGTGAAGGAATGCAAATTTTAATCCCATCATTTGGAACTGAAGATGTTTTGCTTGTGAATAGATTGGTCCAGTCTTTCTTAATGGGCACAAAATATACATCTCTAAAGACTTCAGGCATCTGCTAAGGACTGTTTTACTATGCAGGAAACTGGGGCTACTTTCTGTCTTTAAGAGCATGTTTTCTCCATTTCTCCTTTGGGGAAATATAATATTCTACATCTTTTAATATTCCCCAAAATATTTCATTCTCTAAAAGTGGGGGCTTCCCACATTTGGATGCAGTCTATGGGCCTATAACTTGTTAGAAATTCCGTTTATATAAAGCACCAAACAGAGCAAACAAAGAGTACAATCATCATGTGTTTTACTGCTCAACTGTTTTAACTGTAACAGGAAACACTACTCAGAACAAAAGAGCATAGAGTATATACTATAGACCCAAACTTGTAAATACTACCATTTACTGGCTGAAACTACTGTAGTTATTGCATAGAAATATGGATAGCCTCGACTTATCAGAGTTCATTTAGTGACTGTTCAAAGTTACAATGGCACTGAAAAATGTAAGTTATGACTGTTTTTCATAGTTACCATCTTTGTATCATCTCCATGATCACATGATCAAAAGTCAGATGCTTGGCAACTGGTTCATATTTATGACCTTTGCTGTGCTCCATTGTCATGTGAACCCTTTTGCGACCTTCTGACAAGCAAAGTCAATGCGAAAGTTACTAATTTATCAGTTGCCATGATTCACTTAACAAGTATGGCAAGAAAAGTTGTAAAATGGGGCAAAACAAATGCCTCACTGAACAATATAAATTTGAGACTCAATTGGGTTAGTAAATTGAGAATTACCGTATATACTCGAGTATAAGCCGAGTTTTTCAGCACATTTTTTGTGCTGAAAAAAAACCCCTCGGCTTATACTCGAGTCAGATTCCCCTCTGAAAAAAAAATGGTGTGGAGCTCCGAAGCTGGGCAGCCGCTTCCCTGCTTCCGTGTTTCCTTTGCAACTTTTAAGCATGGGGGTAATCGGAAGCAGAAAAGTTCTTGCTTGAGGATATATTGTTTTTTCTTTTTTTAACTGTTTTTTTTGGGGGGGAAGACCCACCGCCATGTGAGAATGCTCAGACACGAAATCTATCCAACCGAAAATAAGTGCGTGTGTGTGTGGGGATTTTAACAGAGGGAAGATGTAGGGAGAAGGCAAAAGCGACAGAAGATCCTTCAGGGGAAATTGAGGGGGAGACTCACCCTTGGTCCAGATGAGCCCCCTTTCCCTTTCTCTAGGCCGAGAAAACAACGCGAGCCGAGGTTGCTTCGGCTCCACTCAGCTTCATTTCCTCAGCTCCAGCTGCTTTCAGTCCACTTGGGAGGAGGGGGAGGAGGGGGAAGAGGAGGGGGAGGCAGCTCGCGTTGTTTTCTGAGCTCTAGGCTGAGAAAGCAACGCGAGCCGAGGTCGCTCCACTCAGCTTCATTTCCTCAGCTCCAGCTGCTTTCAGTCCACTTGGGAGGAGGGGGAGGAGGAGGTGGTAGTGGCAGCTCGCGTTATTTTCTGATAGTGAGATCATTTCCCAAATTAATTGATTCACTAACCCAAAAGAAGAAGATGTTGATGACAGTGGGAGGCAGGAGTCACTCTCTCCCTTGCAAGAAAAAAGCAAGAGCCATTCTTATGATCTCTCCCTCTCTCTCTTTCTCCTCGTAATACAGTAAAGCCCTTTCCAGCACGCACGCGCGATCCGCCCCCGCCGCTTTGCACCTTGCAAATGCAAAAACCCTGGGGTTTTGCATTTGCAAGGTGCAAAGGGGCGGGGGCGGATCGCGCGCATGTGCTGGAAAGGGCTTGACTTTATTGGGGGGGGGGAGAGAGAGAGAGAGAGATATCATAAGAACGGCTCTTGGTTTTTTCTTGCAAGGGAGAGAGTGACTCCTGCCTCCCACTGTCATCATCATCATCTTTTGGGTTAGTGAATCAATCAAACCTTTCATGATAGTGAGATCGTTTCCCAAATTTCCCTTAAATCAGGGAAGAAATCAGAAACAAACCTTTGGGCTGAGAATAAGCCTGTTCCTATGATGCCATTTTTGTTCACTGCAGTGTGAAAAGTGTGAAAAAACACACTTCTTTTTCTTCATCTTCTTGTTCCCTATTTACTGGTCTCTTTCAAAGAGGAAATTGTGAACATCAAACTTATTCTCAACTGTCCTAGTGAAAGTTTTTATTGGTATCTATTTTTATTTTTGAAATTTACCAGCAGCTGCTGCATTTCCCACCCTCGGCTTATACTCGAGTCAATAAGTTTTCCCAGTTTTTTGTGGTTAAATTAGGTGCCTCGGCTTATATTCGGGTCGACTTATACTCGAGTATATACGGTATCTGTACATTCCAACAATGAATTCCAACAACAAATGTGGTTTTTTGGCTTTCTTTTTGTAAAATAAATGTTGACATGGTGTAATACGTCATGTGTTGTTCTTTATCTGAAGTTGTATTTATCTCCTGGAGTTGTATTTATCTTTAGCATAGTGAGTACTATATTGTATTATGACTGCCAAACAAACCAGGTGGCTTACCACATGACCTTTGTTTTGGCTAGGAAAATGTTTTTTTGTCTGTCCCTTTTCCAATGTCAGTGACTTCTCAGCATGACTGACTTCCTGTCTGCCCTCTGTTGCTGTCCCACTCTTCCTTTTGCAGCATGCCGAAAATAAAAGAAACAATGAGTACTGGGACAATATTTTCATTTCAAAATGTGTTGAGTATCAAATTTAATGAGTTTTGGAGCAATTAAATACCAAGTTATCACTGTGTATATATACCTTCTCTTACAAATTATGAATCTAGAATAAATATTCTAATTTTTCCATGCTTACCAAGAATTAGGGGCTTTGTTTTGTTGTATAAAAATGGCATGACTGCATATCCCATCATGCAAGTAATGTCTGCTTTACCCTTGAGTTAATTTCCATTTGGAGAAAGTTATTTGGGATCATTAGTGAAATAGCAATAGAATACAATAAAAATAAATGTAGGGGGAAAGGGGGATGACACAAGATATGGTTTCCAAAGTATGGTCTGGCCTGTTACAGTTCATTTCAAATGATTGTGCTATTCCTGTCACATATTTTTTTAAAGATAGCCTAAAGTGACATGACCTCCTGCTGTGTCATGGACAGATGTTCTGATTAACTTCATTTTTCATGGGAAGAAAAATTAACATAGGAAAAATAAAACAAATCTGGGAAAAATAGTTTTAAACAATGACAAAGACTAAATCGTTGAACATGGTGCTTAGCTTGAAATGCTCCAGTATTTTTGGAAGAGGTCAGGCATATTATTATTAGTAGTAGTATAATTTTAAGATGCTTCTAAGGCATTGTCCCTTTCACTTCAGAGAAATTCCAGAAATCTCTCTAAATCTCCCGTTAACATTTTTATTGATTATAAGATAAAATAAGATACAAAATACTAAAGAAAATAGAAAAACAAGGGGAGGAGGGGAGGGGGGAGAAAAGTGAGGAAGGATTAAGAAAAAGAAAAGCATTAACATCAAATCACTACTTTTTGTTTTTTCATAATAATATAAACTAGCCATTTCTATAAGGATCCATGGGTCCAATCGGTAAAACCCAAAATCAATGTTTCATTCTTTTCCATTTGAAGCACAAAGTTCAGAATCAGTCTCCATGTGGAAACAAAAGCATTTATATTCTTTTTTTTAATCAAACTAGTCAATTCTGCCATTTCAGCCAACTCCATCAGCTTCTGCAACCATTCATCCATGGTAGGAATTGAAACGTCCTACCATTTTTGTGCATACAATAGTCTTGCTGCTGTCAACATACTGTATATAATAACAAAGTTCCAAATTTTTTTCTCCAAGTCTTTTTCCACTAGGCTCAATAGGAAAATTTCTGGCTTCATCTTTATCTTCATTTTCAAAATTTTCTGTATTAAAATATGAATCATATCCCAATTATTATTATTTTTTTTTGCTTTATCATATGTCTACCATAGATGATAAAAAGTCCCTTCTTTACTTTTACAATTTAACATTCATTTCACATACCTTTATTCATCTTAGATAACTTATCTGGTGTTAAATACCAACGATAATGATAGATGTAGTAAAATTTAAATTCAAATGATTAATAGACAATTGAAATGTATATAATCACAGGGCAATTAATTTAATACTAAAGGAAATTGTTTTGCATTACTAAATCCAACATCAAATTAATAGAGGAAGAATATTTCTGGCATTCATCATTTTCATGAAATAATGCTTAACAATTTAATGAAAGGTCAGAGTTACTACTTCATGAATTTGGAAGATCAAAACATCTTATTACAAGCAGATGACATTAAAAGTTGTTAAAACCTTGTGGTCTGTTTCTGATTTCCAACTTATTTTAAATGGTTCAGTTACTACCTTTACTCCATATACTTATTTATTTTAAAAAAGAAGTATGTATTGTTTCTGAATGGATAAAAGCTATCCAGTTACATATCATGAGGACCATCTTCTTAAGGTCCACTTTCACTGAACACTGCAATGTCAGATTTTCAATGCCCACAATGTTCCCAAAGATTTAAGTGAGAAAAAAATATAACAACCTAAGGCTTCAAAATAAAAAATAACAATGTTATGTTTTGAAAGGATTATTTGGGAATGCACAATAAATATTGCTACCTAAAACAAATTTCATATTTTTATTTAGATATAATTTATTGACTGGTATTTCTTGACTGGTCTGAGTTTTTTAAGGACTACTCTAGCTAGTTTTACATGGTCTGCCATAGGCTCAATACAGATCAATATGTCATTCATGTAGACCAACACTCCCTTGCACAGGTGTTCATTCGGTATCTTGTTTATTAGCTGTGTGAAAACTGTGGGTGCCCTGTGTAGCCCAAAGGGGAGGACTCAGAACTGAAAACACCCAAAGGGACAATTAAAAGCAGTTCTCCTCTCATTTCCTTCCTTAATCCTAACCTAGTAATATGTCTCTCACAAGTCCAATTTAGTAAAAATCTTCCCTTTGGCTAAGTGGGCTCACATGTCCTTCATTGTGGTAGTGGGTAGATGATTTCCACGCATACAGCATTTAACCCTCTATAGTCCACACATAGGTGAAGGGATCCATCCTTTTTCTCCCATTATAGCATCAGAGTGGCCACCCTGGGTTAAACTGGTTGGATAAATCCCCATTTTAGTTTTTTGTCTATAGAAAGACACAGCTCCCTTGGAGTCATCGAGTACAGTTTGGGTTTGGCTAGCTTTGCAGGATCTCTATGGAGCAGTCTGTTGGCTAGTAGAGTGGGAGTTCATCTGAACCTTTCTTGCTAAATATGTCCCTTGAGTCCTGGTACTTCCCTAGGATTTGGGGATCAGTGTTCTTCAATTCTTGTATGGTAGCCCCCACTTCCTGCCTTGGTTTTGGGGTCACTAAACTCCTCCCTGGTTTTAATTTAGCTTCAGTCTGCCAAATGTTCAGCAACCCTTTCCTCCAGTTCACGTCAGGGTTCCAATTCCATAGCCACACTAGTCCCAGCTCCATTCCTGGGGCCACAATAAAGTCAGAGTCTCTGTGTGCGACCCCATTTGCATTTCAATGGGCTTGATGATTAATGTTATTGGGATTCCTCCTGCCATGGAGCCATCTAATTGGCAGAATGCTACTGACACTTTGAAAAGTCTTAGTCTCATCCCCAGCTTCTCCACCAGGACAGTGTTGACCAAGTACCTGGTTTACCCTGAGTTCAGAAGGTCTGCTAGGCTGGCTTTATGCCCTGAGAACTGGGCTATCAGGTCAATGTGGGTGGTCACCAGCATGATTGGACCATTTACCAGGGGAGCATCATTAGAGTCAGTATCACTCTCTCTTGGGCTCCCCCCTGGGCTGGTCACTGTTCTTTCACCATCCTTGAGGGATGGGGTGAACCTGACAACCCTCACTCCTTCCAGGGTAGGCTCGTGGATCCGTGGCGGCAGCTTGGTTGAATTTTTTGGTGGGCCCTGAGGTTGTCTTCTGTGCTGGGCAATTGGACCTACATTTGACAGCCTGATGCCCCTCCATTACACACTTGAAGCAGGCTGTGGAGCATTTCTGAAAGTTCTGGACACCTGTCTTCACTATTGGGGTTTCCTTCTTCTCCAGGAAAGATTTCCACCAATCTCGCCCTGGAATATGTTTATTATAGACAAGGTCAATCTCTGCTTCCTCAGCCAGGACATATGAGTCATGGAGAGTTGGAGGGGCACCCCTGGAGATGCAGGAGTTGTAGATCTTATCTGTTACACTTTCTTTGACGCAGTTGATCAGGATGTCTTGTGGCCAATCATTCAGCTGGCAGGCCAAGTCATGGAACTCTTAAGTATATTCAGCTATGCTCCTTTGACCCTCTCTGATGGTCTTGATATGGCCTCTAGTCTTTTGGTAGGCAAGAGGGACCTCAAAGCATTAGTGGAATCCTGTCATTAAATGATTGAAGTTTCTCAACTCTGGCACATCGTCATTTTGGAGGGTGACCATTCACCTCACTGCCACTCCTTCCAGGGTCATGGTGACACACCTCACCTTGCTGCCCTCTGTGGCTATTTTGGGATTGTATTCCTGCATGTAGGTCCAGACTTGGACCAGGAAAAACCCTAACTGCTGGGGATCTTTGTCAAATCTCATGCCCAGCAGTGGGGTCTTGTGGCTCCTTCTTCTCGCCTGTGCAATCCCCATAGAAGCTCCATGCTGGGCCACCCCTCCAGGTGTTTGGGCTGCTGCAGCTTCAGCAGCCACAGGTTTGCCCCCCAGTGTTGCCTGCTACAGTGGACATGGTTGCCCTCTCAGTTGCTGAGGTCAGGTGTGGTTGCTTATCTGGTTGGGAGGTTTGGGTGAGAGTTTCATACAACTTTAGGTTTTTGAAAGGTCCATGCTTAAATTTGATGGCTTGCTCCATCATCTAGTCAGCTTGGCCATGCCCTCTGCCAAATCTCTTCGTCTTCCTCCTCTAGCTCTTCCAGCTCTATCCTCTGTTCCCACTGGCAGCTGCCAAAGCTTCCATGTATAAAGGTTACCCCTGAAGGCTTTTCTTCCCAATCCTTTCTCCCAACACCAGAGACCACCTGGGTCTTGGTGGATCACCGCAGTTCTCTGTTTCTCTCATCCATTCGGAGAAATCCAGCCTGAAGAGGGCCTGAATAAAGCCTCCCCCCAGCATTCAATCTCCTGGTCACTTCCTTGAGCTGACATTGTGTGCATAATCTCCACAGTAGAGATGATGCCCCCTCTGGGCTGACCAAAATTGCAGATTCTGCTTAATGTCAGATCTGCCCCAGTCTGATCTCTTAGGGAAATAAAACCCTCAACTCCATTTGAAGTGAAAAGGCACTTTTACTAATAAATGCTGATTGCAGGAGAGTCAAGCAGAATCTAAACTTCCTCCTCACTAACTAAACCTCTTTTTCCCCAAGCCCACCCTGGTCCATTTATGCATAGCCAATCCAGCATCACAAAGATATTATGAGAAACTCTGAGGTGTTTGGACTGGTAAAATTCCACAGTTAGGGCAAAAGTCCAGTATGAACTGGATTCCAACTGCCTCTGTTCTTCCTCAACTGTCAACCCCTCCTAATTTCCCACCATAAAAGTATACAACAAATTGCCCATTTGTTCCCTCCCCTCTCTTCCTTTGATGACAGAATGCCGGCAAGTCACCAAGCTGAAGCTGGTGGTTCTGACAGAAATAGATATGAAGTGTGCCTCCTCTGTTAAATCCTGTGTGGGAAGGGAAGGGTCTAGGGTGCGTCAAATTTTTCAACTTTCAATTTCCAAACATTCAGGGTGCTCAAAAGTTATGACATATCTTGGAGATTGTAAATATATTTTGGTTACTTTAATATAGTTTAGATGTGCTTGGTAAATAACTGTATAAATATCATAACATTTTAACCTTTTGTTTGTTTTATTTCAGTTTCAGCTGTCTTTTTCTTTTGGTTATTTTGTCTGAGAGTGCTAATACTTCTGGCTTCATTTCCTGTTAGTGTGATAATTGATCTGTAATGGCTTGTAAAAAAAGAGGAACACTGGGAACATTCACTCATATGAGTAACCTGATTGGGGTTGGCAGAGACTTGTTGCAGTTTGCACTCCCAACATTGTGAGATATTCTCAGATATGGCCTACTGTTAAGAGAACAAAGTAGAAAGAACAAAGAAACTACCCAGCAGCTAGTCTTGTAAGAGACATACCATATGTTTTGCACTATAAGATGCATTTCTCCCTCCCAAAAGTGAGTGAGAGCAAATATTGCAACGAGCAGAGGGGGGTTGGTGTGCTTCCGCCGGGGAATGCTGGAGCCTTCACTGTTGAGCAGCTGATTGGTGGTTGGATTGGCCTCCTATAATACCTCTGATCAGCTGTTCTAGGCAGCGGAGATTGCCACAGCTGCCTATCACCCCATGTTCACCCTGGCCTATTTGCCATGGCCCATACATTGACGCCCATTTGCCGCAGCCCTTTTGCTACCCTCCTCACTCCTGGGGGAAGGTTACTGCAAAATCCCATTCCCTCTCCACCCCACTAACCTGCTTTCCAGCTCTGTTCTCCTGTGCAAGCAACAAAAGAAGAACCAGCCAATCAGCTGTGACTCAGGAGGCAGAGAATAGATGGGGGTAGGGCCAGTCAGAGGTGGTATTTTCCGGTTCTCTGGACTACTCAAAATTTCCACTACTGGTTCTCCAGAACTGATCAGAACCTGCTGAATACCACCTCTGTATCAGTGGTGGGATTCAATTTTTTTTTTTAAATAAAGTTTTAGTAAGTTTTAACAAAACAAATAAAACATCTTATTTGAGTACAGCATGGTTCCGGATTATCACATTTCCATACAGACACAATTTCATGTGCATATTCATCTTATATATTCAACTTCATATCTTATTACTCTTTTTCCAATGTCTCACTATTTCTCCCTTTACTTCTCTTAATTTTCTTTTATGATTATCTCATTTTCTTCTTATTTAATTGTATTTCTTTTACCTAAATTTCTATATCTTTTTATTCATTATACTTATACTTTTGTCTTTCTTGTTTACAATTTCATTATGTCCTCTTTCAACATTCTTAAAAAGCAAAATTCCCTCTATTGCCAATCGGAGTGCAACACCTTTAAGTCTTATTGTTATTATCATATGAAATTTCATTAAACATTAAATTTGTGCATTCTAAAATTATAACATTCAAATTTCTAATATCTATTTTATATCATGTAAATCTCATCATTCAGACTCTGCTTGGTACTTCCCCTTTAAAATATAAAAAGAAAAATTCTAAAAACATAGCAAAAACAATATACACTGCTCAAAAAAATAAAACAAACACTTAAACAACACAATGTAACTCCAAGTCAATCACACTTCTGTGAAATCAAGTTGTCCATTTAGGTAGCAACAGTGATTGACAATCAATTTCACATGCTGTTGTGCAAATGGAATAGGCAACAGGTGGAAAGCATAGGCAGTTAGCAAGACATCCCCAATGAAGGAGTGGTTCTGCAGTGGTGACCACAGACCACTTCTCAGTTCCTATGCTTTCTGGCTGATGGTTTGGTCACTTTTGAATGCTGGTGGTGCTGTCACTCTAGTGTTAGCATGAGACGGAGTGTACAACCACACAAGTGGCTCAGGTAGTGCAGTTCATCCAGGATGGCACATCCATGTGAGCTGTGGCAAGAATGTTTGTTGTGTCTGTCAGCGTAGTGTCCAGAGCATGGAGGTGCTACCAGGAGACAGGCCAGTACATCAGGAGATGTGGAGGAGTCCATAGGAGGGCAACAACCCAGCATCAGGACCGCTACCTCTGTGCAAGGAGGGACAGGAGAAGCACTGCCAGAGCCCTGCAAAATGACCTCCAGTGGGCCACAAATGTGCATGTGGCTGCTCAAACGGTCAGAAACAGACTCCATGAGGGTGGTATGAGGGCACGACGTCCACAGGTGGGTGTTGGACTTACAGCCCAACACCATGCAGGACGTTTGACATTTGCCAGAGAACACCAAGATTGGCAAATTCGCCACTGGCATCCTGTGCTTTTAACAGATGAAAGCAGGTTCACACTGAGCACATGTGACAGACGTGACAGGGTCTGGAGATGCCGTGGAGAACATTCTGCTGCCTGCAACATCCTCCAGCATGACCAGTTTGGCAGTGGGTCAGTAATGGTGTGGGGTGGCATTTCTTTAGGGGGCCGCACAGCCCTCCATGTGCTCTCCAGAGGTAGCCTGACTGCCATTAGGTACCGAGATGAGATCCTCAGACCCCTTGTGAGACCATATGCTGGTGCGGTTGGCCCTGGGTTCCTCCTCATGCAAGACAATGCTAGACCTCATGTGGCTGGAGTGTGTCAGCAGTTCCTGCAAGACGAAGGCATTGATGCTATGGACTGACCCACCTGTTCCCCAGACCTGAATCCAATTGAGCACATCTGGGACATCATGTCTCGCTCCTTCCACCAACACCACGTTGCACCACAGATTGTTCAGGAATTGGGGGATGCTTTAGTCCAGGTGTGGGAGGAGATCCCTCAAGAGACCATCCACCACCTCATCAGGAGCATGCCCAGGCATTGTAGGGAGGTCATACAGGCACATGGAGGTCATACACACTACTGAGCCTCATTTTGACTTGTTTTAAGGACATTACATCAAAGTTGGATCAGCCTGTAGTGTTTTTTCCACTTTAATTTTGAGTGTAACTCCAAATCCAGACCTCCCTGGGTTGCTAAATTTGATTTCCATTGATAATTTTTGGTGATTTTGTTGTTAGCACATTCAACTGTGTAATGAACAAAGTATTTAATAAAAATATTTCATTCATTCAGATCTAGGATGTCTTATTTTTGTGTTCTCTTTATTTTTTTGAGCAGTGTGTGTGTGTGTATCTATCTATCTATCTATCTATCTATCTATCTATCTATCTATCTATCTATCTATCTATCTATCTATGTTTTCTGAGGTTCTCGTGGGTATTTGTATGTGGATCTTTGGTTATTCAGGTTTTCTCCTGCGTAAGATTGGAAGTATCTAGGCAACGTTTCGATGAAGTCTCATTCATCATCTTCAGGCTTGTGTCTTCGGCTGTGCTTCTCAGAGTGATGTGAGCTTGCAGCTGCTTCTTCCTTTTAACTGCTAGTGGGTGTGTGACTTGATTGGGTGGGGGCTTGGTTGTGTTCTGATTGGGTGGGGATGTGTTCTCATTGGTAGGGGGTTTGGCTGTGTTCTGATTGGCTGGAGGCATGTTCTGTTCAGGTGGGGGCTTGGTTGTGCTCAGGTTAGTCTTAGTTGCTGGGGGATTTGAGCTGGTGAGCTGTGATCCTGCTGTTTGGCTTCGAGTTCATGGTCATGCCGCATCTTCATGGTGGGTGTCAGTTCACTTCGTGTATGGCTCGGAGGGGTTTGAAGTGGGTAGTGATGCAGCTGCAGTGCGGCTTCTGGTCTGTGGTCATGTCTCATCTTCTGTGTGGGTGTGAGTCTGTTTTTTACGTGGAAGTGTGGTAGTGGCATCTTGTGTGGCTCTCATGGGTGTGGGTCTGGTGTCATTCTTCATGTTAGGTACTCGTCTGTTAATGAGGGTGGATTTCCAAATGGCTGGTAGGCGGGAGGTGTCATCTCATTTATTCATGCTGTGTGAGCGTTTTTCTATCTCTAGGGATTCTCTGATTATTCTGCTGCTGAAGTGTTCGGTTTTGGCGATAGTTCTGATATTTTTAAAGTCCATCTCATGTCCTGTGGCTTTGAGGTGTTGGACCAGGGAAGAGGTCGGTTCTTCTTTTTAGATTGAGTTCTTATGTTCTTCAATGCGTACACTTATTCTTCTGTTAGTTTGTCCGATGTATGTGGTGGTGCAGGTGGTGCAAGGGATTTCATATACTCCTTGGTTTTCTAATTCGATTTTGTCCTTAGGGTTTCTTAGGATGGTGGATATCTTTCTGTTTGTGTAGAATACTGTCTTAATGTTATGTTTTTGGAGGATCTTGCTGATTTTGTCTGTAGTGCCTTTTATATATGGGAGGAGGGCTTTGCCGTTCTCTTGTTTTCTGTCTTGGATTTTGGTTGGGGTTTCTTTTTGGATTAGGTGGGTAATCTTCTTTCTTTGGCTGTCAGCATGCCAGTGAGTGTGTAGTTCGGTCTCTAAGTGTTGTTCGTCGGCTAAGCATTTTGTTCTGGAGATGAGTGTCTCGGCTACGGAATTGATCTGTGCTGGGGGAAGCTTTTCCTTTTCATAGTTCAGGATCTCCATTTCAAAAAATTCAAATACGAAGCCAAAGGATCTTCCTCCCCTTTCTGCATCTTCTTTCTGTTTTTTAAGACTCATCTTCAATTCCTCCAGGAGTGATGCCATTTTAAACACTTTTCAACAACCACCCAATTGACTTTAAGTAAAAACAGAAAAAGAAAGGAAAAAACAATGCCAAAAACTTTTTTTATGTCACCAAATGATACCAGACTGTTCCTTCTTGTTTCTTTCCTTTGCTTTTCCTTTCCATGGGTGACTGTATCTTTTAATAGGGTTTCAGTTACAGTGTATCCTCAGGAGTCTTTTCAAAGTTTCACTATTAATCCTCTTTATTTTTCCAGGTGGCATTCCATTTTTTCATTATTCCAAGTTCCACCCTTTTGCTTCCACTCTTCTCCTTTTTAGGGCTTTAAAATGACCAAAGAAAAAAAATCTTTATTTTCCTTTTGACACTTAAATTTCAGTTTAAAGTTGCCTATCAGTGTCAAAATAGATTAATATAGATTTCTTTCCATACCATTTGTAATTGTCAATATAAAGGTAAAAAAAGAGGGTTTTTAACCTTTTCTCTCTCCTTCGCTGCTTAAAAGTCTTCTTTCAGAAGTATCCCTCTAAGTACTTTTAGATTCAGGGTACCTTGCTTAGATGTTCTCTGTTGTTTAGCCTGGTCTATCCTGCTTTCCTCTTTATCTTCCTCCTGCACAGTCTTATCCAGTTGGGTTCTTCTTTGAGGTGGCAATTTCTGACCATCACTGCAACCGCCTTCGGGAAAGGGAGTTTAGACCAGCCAAGGAGGAGAGATGCAGCTCTCCTCCACTCGGCTAGCAATCTCCCCCCTCTTCACCACCTCTACAGGGTGGCTTCAGCCTCGAATCCAAAGGATCGGGGTGCTCCAGTGGCGAGCACAGATCGAAACTGCACACGATTGCGGATTTCGGTCTGTCGCTGAAGAAACCCAAACGGAAGCCCGGGATTCAATTTATTTTTTTTTTACTACCGGTTCTGTGGGCATGGCTTGGTGGACATGGCAGGGGAAGGATGCTGTAAAATTTCCAGTCAGAGGTGGTACTTGCTGGTTCTCTGAATTACTCAAAATTTCCGCTACCGGTTCTCCAGAACTGGTCAGAACCTGCTGAATAGCACTTCGGCTCTGTACTATACCATTTCATAAAAGTGACTGTCCAGTCTTTTCTAAAAAAATCCAGTGATGAAACATCCCCAATATCTGAAGGCAAGCTGTTCCACTGGTTAATTGTCCTCACTGTTAGGAAGTTTCTCCTTAATTCCAAGTTCTTGTCCTGCCCTCTGGTGCTTTAGAAAATAAATTGCTCCCTCCTCTTTGTGGAAGCCTTTCAAATACTAGAATGCTACTATCATCCCTTGCTAGTCCTTCTTTTCATTAGACTAGCTAACTCCAAATCCTGCAACCATTCTTGATGTTTTACCCTCCAGGCCTTTAATCAACTTTGTTGCTCTTCTCTGTACCTTTTCTCAAGTCTCAACAATTTTTTTGTAATGTGGTGATCAAAACTGGGTGCAATATTCCAGGTGTGGCTGTACTAAGGATTGATAAGGCAGTACTAATACATTACATGATTTTGATTCTATGCCTCTGTTTATACAACTAAGGATTGTATTTGCTTTTTTGGCTGCTGCTGCATATGCTCACTCGTGTTTAAGTGATCATCCACTAGGACTCTAAGGTCCCTCTCACAGTTACTGTTTTTGAGCCAGGTTTCACCTAATCTGTATTTGTACTTTTGGTTTTTCCTGCCCAGGTGTAAAACCTTGCTTTTCTCTACATTAAATTTCATTTTGTTGGATAGGGCTCATCATTCAAATCTGTTAAGATCCTTTTGGATCCTGAGCTTGTCTTCGGGGGTGGGTGGGTGAAAAACCAAAAAAGGTTTTAACCAGCTTTCTAGCATGGGGCCAGGTTATCTGAGGAAAAGTGTCACCTCAGTGGGAATCAGCCCGCTACCCTTACGCTGGCAGAAGGGGCACCTTCCAGATCTTTTTAGCTAAAGAATTGTGGCTGGTGGGGTACACAGAATATTTTTCTGCCATAGCTTCCACTCTTTGAAATATTATGCCTCCCAAGATGAGAATTTTTAATAAAACAGTTTTTGTTTTTTTCTTCAGGCTATAGATTGTTCTGTTTATAAAATGCTTTCCAATCATATTGAGTTTCTATCAGATCAAAAGATATAATATTCTTCTATAGAAATTATAAAGCCTCAAAAGTATGTTAGAGGAAATAACATTTAGAAAAGTTTGGACCATGAGTAGATGCAGACTAAATTATTATGATTATCCAATTTAGAATATATTATCATGAAAAATATTGTATATGAGGGGTCCTTGACAGGCAAGCCACTTGAATATACACAGACAGCAAACAGTACTCTTTACTAACATTGATGACATTATCTAGTTTGGGCAATGAAATGTCTGCAAAAAAAAGAAGCAAGCTCAGAGAGCACCAAGGATCCCTCATGTCAACCTTGAGCTGCAAATATTCTTGTTTATTAGTACAATAATGTACACCTCTTGAAAAATACTCTGTATGCATGACTGTTTAATATATTTTATTTCTTTCAATATTATTTTTGATGCAATGCAGACATATATAAACAATGCAGTACACTTTGTATATAAAATAGACATATTTTGAGGTTACTAGAATGAGAAAGGCTAAACTAGATTAAAAATAATGAATGATTATAATGGTTATAATAATTATAATCTAATGTTATTTAAACTTTCAATTCAAACCTAATGCTGAAACTAAATTATAATGACAGTTGAATGGCTTAAACTTCTTTTCAAACTAATAAAATGAAAGCAAATTCAAATCAAACAAATTCTTTCCTATATATAAAAAGGAAAAGAAAAATCCTAGGGTAAAAACAAAACAAAATGCCAAAAAATAGCAGGTAGATGGTTAGAATAAATGGCATTTATGGTCCTTGGTATTTTCTCAGCTCCTTTGTTTTCTTGCAGACTTTTCATTATCTAAACGAGGTAACATCATCATAGCTAGTTATATGCTAATATAAATGGAATTCAATTGATCTGTGGTACTTCTAAGAGACAAACACAGTTCAACAATGACCTACTAGGTGCTCAAAATTATCTTTTTTCCAGGACAAAACTAGTGTGTTTGCAAATGCTTCAGCAGCAAAAGATAGCTGCTTTTCTGTTTTATTGGTCAAATCCTGACCATAAGCAATTCAGCAACTTAATGATCAGCTCTAAAGATCGGAAAAAGATAGATGAAGTGCCTGTGGGATGTCATTATGCCATGTTGTCTGGTGAAACTGATTTCACAGTGGACTGGTTTGAAAAGTGAGCTCATGAAACCTACACACAAAGATTTCTCTGGGGTCTCAATTTCTCTTTCCTTCAATGATGTTCTAAGATAATAAAATATCATGATAGAATAGTTTAATAACTAAAAGTATAATGCAAAATACACTTTTGCAACTACCATAGGGATGAAATATGAATGGATCTATCATAGACTTTTTTATAGACATAAATTATCTTACGTTTATTGTAGATTATGTTGTAGGACAGTTTGATAGATGGTAAAAAGCTGAATTTATCTTGACAATTATAGCCAAGAGATTGTCTATGCTTACAGCATCAGAAGCATATTATTAGTTATGTATTTAAAGTGTTCACACACTAATTTTCTACCCATCAAAACCTATAAACAATACACAGCTTAAGATATTTCAATAATTTAAAGTTGAAATGACAATAAAACAAAGTATTCTTTCAAAAAGGCAAAAATACTTTTCTATTATTTCTGTAATTGGAAATATGCAGAGCACCAACATTAGCCAAAGGATTGAATTCCACAAATAATTTCACTTCAGTTCAAAGAGACCATAAAATTGTAACTGTCTCTCTTTCTCCGGAATATAGTGGTCCAGAGTTGTTGACTTTTTATTTCAAAAGCAACTCCTACTGAGGCTATTTAATTTTGCAATGATACTTGTTGCATTACTTGAGGTTATATAATCTTGCAAAGGTATTACTGTTGTCAAGGTTCTGACTAACGAACCCAAGCAAATCAGAACTCTCAGACTGAGCCCATCAAACTTGTTTGGGAGAGAATTTCCAAGGGGTCCTAAAGGCCTCCAAATTTTTGTGATCAGTCCATACTTCAAATGGCACTTGGCTCCCTTCTAGGAAGTGCCACCAGGTAAAAAGTGCTCAATGGACTGTGAAAGCCTTCTTCTCCCACACTATCCACCTTGGTTTGGGTCAGTGGGTTTTCTGGAGGTATAGACGCTTGGTTGAAGGATCCCTTCTTTGTTTTTCTGGGGGAGAAAGGCCCCCATGGCGATATCACTGGCATCTGCCTGAATGATGAAAGGTTATTCGGGGTTAGAGTGTTTTAGGACCAGTTCCTCTGCGAATAGTGGTTTGAGCTTCTCAAATGTCCCTGGCATTCCACAGTTCCCTCTAATGGTTAGTTGGGCCACAGTTTGTCCCCCTCATTTCCCAGTCTTTAGCAGTTCAGTAATCAGCAGGACTCTTTTGGCAAAGGAGGGGATGAACTGCTAGTAGAAGTTAGCGAACCCGGACTTCTGGTTTGCAAGGTTTCGGCGGCGGCAGGGATTCACGATACTGCGCGATCCCTGCTGCGTTCGCCGCCAAGGTTCCCCCGATCCGTTTGGATCTGGGGGAAATAGCTGTATATATATACAGCTATATATAGCTGTAGGGGCAGCTGAAGATAGGGGGGATCCGGACAGGGGTTTGGGGGTGTCACAGACCCCCTCCCCAGCCGGCAGAACCCGCTTTTCCCAAGGCGGAGGAGCAGTGGTCAGCAATGGCCGCCATGAAGAAATCTGTAGCCGGACAAACAGGTGCAGGAGGGAGAAAGTCGGAAGAAATATGAAAGTTGCTTTCAACCGGGACAAGACAAGAGAAAGTGCCCTGGAATCTTGAAGGCTGCTAAGGATACATTGTTTCCAGTGAGTATTACAAGCTGCGAATATTCTAAAAGGGAAAGTTTTTTTTTTAATCGTTGTTTCACTCTCCTTCCTTGACAGCGGATGGAAAAAATCTTTTTGGCTGTGAATGGGAAGGGAGAGGGGAAAAAAAATTGGAGCAAAATTTGAAAATAAGGAGAAGATTGCCTATAATTTTAAAGAGTTGCTAAACATCAATAAGACCTTTAAAAGATATATTTTAAAGGGAACTTTGTGACTAAACTTTAACCCCAAAAAGAGAAAGTGAAGAAGGAGAAGGTATCTAAAAGAAACAGCTTGTTTGGATTGTTTGGTGATTTTGGAACTTCTGAGAACTATTTCTGATTAAAAGCACTTGGGTGGTTGTTTGGAAAAACTTTTTCTCTACACAATGGCATCACTTGTGGATGGATTGAAACTTGTATATCAAAAATATGAAAAAGAAAAGCAAGAAGGGAAGGACGTTTTTGGCACTCTTTTTCAATTTTTTAGAAATGGCGGTTTGCACTTATGTAAAGCTGAATGAGCAGCAGGATGACTGGGACAGAGAAGAAGCCATTTTTTATGAACAAGTGACTTTGGTCGGGGAAGGAAAGGAGGAAGAGAAAAAGGAAAAGAAGACTTTAAAATTTGGAAAAATAATCAAAAAAGGGAAGAATAAGGTGAAAAGGAGATATGTTAGAAAACAACAGAAAGGAGGAAAGCAGAATAAAAGGGAGGTGGGGAGACAAAGGGTTAAAGAGGATAAGGAGAAGAATAAGCAAGGGAGAAAGGAAGGGATGAGAAATCTTAATAGTGGGGAGCAAGATGCAAAGAAACAAAAGCTTTTTTAGAGATAATGGGTAAATTTTATTGAAAAGGGGATCCTAGAAAGGTACATAAGATCGTATTTTTACATTTGTACTTAGAAATAACTTTAGAAAATTGGAAATAATATGAAATTTTAAATGTGATAAAATATTTAGTATAATTTAGTGAAATTTTTGTTAAGAAAAGGGGAGCAACCCAATGAAACAATGATTTAAGATATGTGATGTGGGGGGGGGAAATAACTTTGGAAAGCATAAGTGTTCCCATAAAGGCATGATATTTAATTGAAATGGGTAAAATGCTTAAGATATAAATGATTGTTAATATTAATGATTAGGTTATGTTATCTTAGTGAAATTTTTCTGAAATGAGAGATTTGAAGTAGGAGAGTGGGAACATTTTAATGAAATAATAATTTACAATACATGATGTGGGGGGGGGGATAATTATGGAAAATAGGTGCTTCCATAAAAGTATGTGATTTAATTGAAAAGTAATGTGCTAAATGTTTAAGATATAGATGAATATTAATATTAATGAATAGATTTGTATTGGAATTGATAATATTGTATAATTTTAGAATGTACCAGACAGAATCCCAATGTAAGTTATGCATTCTATATTAAGTATTAAGTATTATAAATATAGGGGGAAGAGATAAAGGCATCATACTCCAATTAGTCTACAGGAGAAGTTTTTTTTTTAAAGAAGAAAAATAAATGGATAGCTGGAAATAGAACAGACAAAGAATAATAAATATTATGATTCGAATCGAGATGAGATAAATAAAATAAAATTAAGAAAATTTAAAAGAGAGGAGAAGCTATAAAGAAAATTGAAAATGTTAATAAGATATGGAATGGTATGCAAAATGAATATGAATTTGAATTTGTGTCTGTACCAAGAGTTTTAATCTGGGACTAAGCAACTTTCAGAAAAGAGGCTTTTTATGTTTTTATGTTTTGTGTTTCTGTGTGTTTGTGTGTTATATGTCTTTAAAAATTAATAAGTTTTTTTTTTTTTAAAAAAAAGAAGTTAGCAAACCCAAAAAAGTTTTGCAGTTGCTTGCAGGTTCAAGTGGGTGGCCACTCCAGGATGGCTTTTGCTTCTCCTGGGTCCATTTCTGTACCCTCGCTGGATACTTGATAGCCTAAGTAGTTAAGGCAGGTCTTATGGAATTCGCATTTGGACAAGTCAGCATATAGATTTGCAGCCAGGAATTTTTTCAGTACCCGGCAGACCAGTTTGATGTGCTCCTCCGTTGTCTCGGTGAAGATGAGAATGTCATCCAAGAACACTAGGACCCCCTTGTATAAATGCTCATGCAGCACCTTGTTGATTAGTTGCATGAAAACGGCAGCATTACTTTGAACTGGAAGCAGTTAAATGCAGTCTTCCATTCATCTCCCTCTTTAATCTTCACTCTGTAGTATGCCTCCCTCAGTTCTAGCTTGGTGAAGATTTTTCCCTTTGCTGGATGGGCCAGCAAGTCCTTCATTAGAGGGAGGAGGTACATGTTGTCCACACACTCCTTGCTCAACCCTAGCTTCAGCATTGTTGGTAGGCTAATTAGGCATGCATGCAGCCTGAGTCTCTTAGGCCATCCACCTTTTCCTGAACTTTTGACTTTAGCACCATGATTTTTGGGTTACCTTCACCCTCATTTTTGCTGTCATAGGAGGCAGGTTGCTGGTCTCTCTCAGTCAAATTTCCCTCACCCTTCCTTGAGAGGGATCAGATCTCAATGGCCTGGTGCGTCAAGCTTGATTTCTCCCAAGCTTTATGCAGTGGCTTTTTTGATTTGGATGAGGTGGTTGTGGTTGCTCTAGGCTGGGGTGCAGGTGCCAGGCATTCGGTGGCTCGATAGCCCTGCTGGCAGCATTTGAAGCACTTTATGGAGGCTCCAGCCAGAGCAGTGGGAGGAACAGTGGGCAGAATGGTGACAGGTCATCGACCAAACCAGTGGCCTTCTTGGCTTTGCTTGGTTTTCAGTTCAGGTGTGCTATACATCTTCCACTGCTTTAGCTTGAGGTCCAGCACTATGGCCATCTGGTGCTACTCACAGGTTTACTCAGAGACTCCCCTCTAGATGCAGGCCTGTAGTATCTCTTGGTCCAGGCCTTCTTTACAGTGATAGACTTGCAGTCAGTCTGGCCACTGCCTCAATTTGCCGGTCATTTTGAGAAACTCCCAAAAATACTTCTTTGGTGGCCAGCTCTTTTGCTTCAGGTCTCAGATTTCTGCTTCAGCCTGCAGGGCTTGATATTCATCCTCGAATCTGGCACCCGGTTCCTCCAGGAAAGCATCAATGTTCCCAAGCCCTTGCACATCTTTGTCATAGAGCCTCATCGCCCATTCTGTGGCTTTGCCCTCTAGATTGGCAGCTATGGCATTCACCATCACCATGTCCAATGAGTAGGCTGGGGCATAGTGGTCCAGGTGAGCCCACACCTGGTTGAGGAAGAATGCCAACTTTGAGTCCCCATCAAATGTGGCTTTCATTGGTGGTGGGTCTACCAGCAGCAGAGAGAGGGGGTGCCCATGGTCCAGGGAACCAGCCATGCCCATATAATAAGCTGATACCCATGCCATCCAAGGGGAGGCTGAGGTTGCCCTTCTGGACTTGCTGCTCCACCGCTGCCATTGGGGATTCCACCTTTGGCTTGGGCTCACTGCCACAGCTGGCTGGGGAGGCTGGCCACTTGGGGTGTCATGGTTGGGCTCAGGCTCCAGTTGGTTAGAAGCCACTGAGCTGTCCAAACCACTCTCACCATAGATGGCCTGGGTTGATGCATCGGCTCCACTGCTCAGATCTCCATGTGGTCAAATTTCTCCCTCAGTCACTCTATCAATGGACTGTGAAGGGTAGTTAGGTACTTCCATTCCTTGTGTTTGTCACACTCAGCGGTCCTCTTCTCCTTTCATCTTGGAATGAGGGCAGCTGGCGATCGAGAAGACCTCACAAGGAACTCTGCTTCGGTGGCACTGGGAACATCCCTGTGCCAGGTGTCCCCCTTCACTCAGTAGAAGTCCTTGTGGTTAAGGCATCCTCTCGTGTCACTGCCCCTTTGGTTCTCTCCACATGAACCTTTGGCCTGCTTGCTAGTGGGAGGATCGTCTCTCCATTCTGACCTGCCAGCTACACTGTCCCAACCAGGGAAGTGCTAGGGTTAGTGGCCGCTTCCACAATCTTATCCATCTCTGATCTTCCTTGAGTCTTTTCCATCCTCCCAGTGTTATTGGGTGGGCAGACAGGGTTCATGTCCCCAGGGTAGATTTAGGAGAGTTGGTTTAATCGCAAGGTTCCAAGTAATGAATCCAAGCAAATCAGAACTCTGAGACTGGGATCCTCCTCAAAGATCTTCTTTATTGAGTATATGATATCGCCACAGGTCTAAAGAAAAACCAACTCTAAATATTTAAAAATAGGAAATACCCCCACCCCCCACATGATAGCAATATTGCAATATTTGAGAGGCTGCCACACAGAGGAAGGGGTCAAGTTATTTTCCAAGGCACCCAAATGCCAGACAAGGAATAATGGATGGAAATTGATCAAGGAGAGATTCAATAGAAATAATGAGAAATTTTCTGACAGTGAAAACAATCAACTAGTGGAACAACTTATCTTTGAAAGTTGTGGGAGCTTTATACTGGAGGCTTTCAAAAAGAGATTGGACTGCCATTTGTCAGAAATGGTGTAAGGTTTCCTGCTTGGGCAGGGGGGTGGATTAAATGACCTACAAGGTCCCTTCCAACTCTGTTAATCTATTAAAAAAAATAATGAGATGTGCACATTGGATTTGGAATTGGTGTCATGTTCTAAAATGTCTTCTACTTAGAAGACATTCATAATACTTTTACATATCACCAGTGAAAATGAGATAATACCTGACAATAATTAAATAATTCTGTAAAACTCTCTTAATTTTCCCCCATGTGAATGTAGCTTCTTCTGCAAAGACAATGAAAATATAATTATATTTCATAGGGAAATTTACACAAAAAACCCAACAAAAATAGTTGAAATATTTCAACCCACCCACTTAGAAATATGCACTATAGTGAAGCACTATAGTGAAGGGCATATTTGTAAATAATACTTAGTGTTTTGTATTAAGAAAGAAAGATTGTTTTGGTTCTTTCCTAATTGCAATATTTTTTTTAAGTTAATTGGTAGGACACTTCAATAAAATTATTAGAAATTATTTGTATTCCGCTGGCTAATTCAGAAATATAATTTGAAATTATCTATTATATGCTTTAAGAAAAACAAGGATCACTGATGCCACACAGTGGCTAAAAAACTCCTAACATATGTCACCATTGCATATGAAGACCTATCAATTGATAGCGAGTGATGGCAATCAATATCTTAAATATCAGTTTAATGTGCCTTCGAATATGTAACTTACTCTTTGAATGTAAAGAATAAACATTTAAAATTAATAATAGGTAATAATAATAGGTACAATTAATTTGATTAAGGTCTCTTATAGTATGATTATGGTTAGTTATTATGGTTATGGATATGGATATGGGACGGGTATTATGGTTATGGGTATGGCATGGTATGATATGGTATGGTAGCATATCTTGACCACAAACTTTAATTTCAACTTACTATATCAGAATAGTATCCATGAGACCCAACATTATTTGCAAGAAATAACAAAAGCACCACATCTTCTATGATAAATCTGAATGAGAATGGTGACTGTTGAATATTTGCTAAGAAAAACAAATCTTTGTTGCAAAAATATGGCTCAAGTAGAATACCAAATAATGAAAATATACATATAAAAATATTGATTCAATGTTGAAAAAATGGAAGAATTTGTGAAGGATTCAAAGAAGTTGAGAAGTTCTGAATGTGGGACAGACATTTTTTAGTCATGTCAGTAATGAATATTGGGAACATATAGACATGGAGAAAAGGAAAACACAAACTAAAGAAACTAAAGTGAAAACAGGAAGTAGCACAAGAAAAGAAAATATGAGTCCCAAACACTAATCTCCCAACTAGAAGTAACTAGGAAGTGGTTGTAAGAAAAGATGCTGTGAAAGTTGCCTGCAATGTCATTATAAAAAGAATTATAGAATGAGACATAATTATGTGAAAAATGATGTACTGATACAAAATATGAAAAAAGATGCTGGGTGGAATGATGAACTGAAAGAAGCAATGGATGAGAAATCATCATTATCATTTTAGCTATTGTCTATCCAGCATGAAGGTCTCTTTGTTGCACAAATAAGAATCAGAGAAAAATATTGTATAATGTGAATTGGGAGAAAGAAATAGCTGGAAAAAATGCAGTCCAGAGATTTCCAAACTTGGTTTATGATGCCCTTTATAGTGTCTTAGGAGCTTTTTCACAGCCCCAACTTCAAGCTAATAGGTTGCAGGGTTTCTCTCTCTCTGTGTGTGCTGAAAATAAAGTGAGAGAATGCTGAAAGGAGTGTTTTACTGATTTGTATGGGGATAATAGTGCTTAAGTACTAATACAATTATGTCAGTGAGTGGACTTGAAATGGGTGCTATAAATATTAGCCTCAAAGGAAAAGTAATGAAAAAAATCAGTCATAAATACTAGGAGAATACTGAAAAAAATGGGAAGATATTGTAACTGGAGACATGTTGAAGTATAGATTAGGTTTTTAGAGAACAGCTGTATGGTTTGTTTTTATGTGTATGAGGATGACATCTGTATCTGACAGTTGGATGAATGCTTTTACTCTTCCCCAATGCAAAGGGAAAGGTAGCAAGTGTGCAATTGGTGTTTCCTAATAATAAAAAAAGCATTTAAAATAATATTTGCAGTATTCCAAAATAATTTCTGATGCCAGAAACATGATAACTTGCAATAATCACTATTTATGCCCCATCATGTGAGGCTTTCAAGAAGAGACTGGACAGCCATTTGTCTGAAATGGCATAGACTCTCCTGTTTGAGCAGGAGGGTTGAATAAAAAGTCCCCTCCAACTCTGTTATTCCATGTTGTTGCATGTTGTTCTTTACTTTCTAAAATGAAGTAATGGGAACAATATGGATACTTCTCTTTTTTTAAATGTATAATTCAATTATACAATTAAATTATTTACCTCCACTTTAGGGAGAGCAAAGCAGCTGTTGCTTGGGCAAATTCTCCACCATTGTTTGTGTAAAGCATAGTCTGGATGCCTTGATATTGTTTAATGCTTTTACCCTACCTTTTAACATTAAACCAATTTAAGCATTATTTTGCTTGTAACAGAATCTTGGAGTCCCCTCCCCTGAGAGTAACCAATTAAAGTTTATGATAAATCACAATAATTCCTAAAAGCAGATCAACAGGAAGTTTGTCCTGTACAGGTAATCCACTACTTATGAACCCAGTTGGGCCCAAATTTTCTGTTGCTAAACCAGACAATTGTTAAGGGAGTTTTGCCCCATTTCATAATCCTTCTTGCCACATTTGTTAAGTGAATCACTGAAGTTTTTAAGTTAATAACCCAGTTGTTAAATGAATCTGGTTTCTCCAATGCCTTTGCTTATCAGAAGGTTGCAAAAGCATGACCCTGGGACACTGCAACTATCATAAATAAGTGCCAGTTGCCAAACATATGAAAGTTGAGTATATGGGGATGTTGCAATCATTGTTAAGTGTGAAAAACATCCGTAAGTCACTGTTTTCAGTGCTGCTGTAACTTCATATGGGCACTAAATAAATGGTTGCAAGTTGAGGACTACCTATAAGGTAGTATCAGATTCTTTTTGACACTTGGCTGCTAAAAAAAGGGAAAGGATGCTGGGATCCTGCACACCAGGCAGAGCAGAAACACAGCAGTTTTGCTTTGCAGGGCTGAAACTCTGAATGACCAGTATGAAAGCAAAGCCTGGCTGAAGGCAACAAGGTATGCAGTATTTCTCAGCAGACGCAGGAGACCTCAGCATGCAAGTCCAGCTGTTTATTTCATACATGCCTGGAAATTAAGCTGGCCTAGTACTAAATCCTCCCCTGAATTTCAATCCTCCCTTCACTTTGGCCACAATATTTAATCTGAGTGGCAGTTCACCCAGTCCCTAACTGGTGGGTTCCCTCCTCCTTTCCTCCCCACTTGTAGTACCAGAAGAGCAGGTCCCCTTGTTCTTTCTTTTACCATTTGCTAATCCAGAGTATCCAAACAAATTTCAGGCTGTCTGTAACTTTATCTTCCTGTACAAAAAGCTTAATTGTAATTCTCATTGTCTGAGCTTTGGTATATAGGCAAGGGTTATTGTTGTTCTTATGAGTCATTATTAATTCTGATTTTTGTTGATTTGTTGATATGTGT
Source organism: Hydrophis major (assembly GCA_033807585.1). Classification (NCBI taxonomy): domain Eukaryota; kingdom Metazoa; phylum Chordata; class Lepidosauria; order Squamata; family Elapidae; genus Hydrophis; species Hydrophis major. The sequence goes on along the minus strand of CM066332.1, from coordinate 58,037,202 downwards.
TATTTTAATAACCATATTACATTAGCAGTTTTACTATGTGACAGGATGGTGGCTTTAAAAAGATTTGGCATATGTCAGTAGAACTTGGTGATTGTTTATTATGTCATTTCTAGGTGAAGAAAAGCTACACTTTTTACATACTAGTTGCATGAGAGCAAAAACAATTCACCCATTCATATGCTGTTCATAACTATCCAGGGGCATCTGTATTGTCCAGTAGACAATGAGCCAGTGGAACTTTTTGGTTTGTTGACTAATGGTAAATAAAGAAAACAGAGTGATTTAATTGCAGTCACATTTATTTGAAGTTTCTATACACATTTCCTAGATAATCAGACCTTTTTTGGACACATTTTAGAGAGGGGATTCACAATGAAACTGTCACTGTTTTACTAAAAAATAAATACAAGACTTAAAGTGTTGCACAGTTCTAAAATATACAAACTGGCTTGGTTTTAATGTAAACTTTGAAAACATTTTACAAAAAGAAACATTTTTGCAACAATTTAAAAAGTTTTATTTACAAATATTACAAAAATACAAAATGGATGCAAGTCCATAAACCATTGTCTTTTCTGCCAGCATGAACTGGTGCTAGTACCAAAATAGTTACACTGTAACCTTCTTAATTAGTTTTTAAACTTTTAAGTTATAACCTAGATATTTCTTTAAATCTGCCACAATTGCAGCAAATGCACTCTTATCAGCATGGCCTTTGGCAAATGCACACAAATGCTTTATTTCTATTATTAATCAATACTTTATGCTGCCATAATATTACAAAAGAAAATGTTAGCAAATGAACAACTGCATAACTTCAAAACTTATTCTTGAAACATCAGTGCAAACAACAGAATCACAAGTTATAATTATGATTCATAAATTAGAAATGTTTCTAGGTTTATTTTCTTTCAAGATGAGATGTTAAGCTCTGTATCTTTGGAGGGTTCTGAAGACATCTTACTTGTGCAGCACAACCTTATAAACATTTATATAAATCTCATTGTATTCAGTGAAGCTTATTCCTAGGTAATTGTGGTCTTTGATAATTTTTATCAGCACCCTCTATCAGCAGAAGCTGCTCACATTGTTAATGGATATTAATATTCTATAGGGTAAATTTTCCTTCTGCCTGATTTCACAGGAAGCATCAGAACTTCAGATGCCTCTAACAGAGTGCTCAATCTGAGTTAGCAAATAATAACAAAATAGTTTTTTAAAGTAGATTTATAATCCATTATAATTTGGGCTTTATTGTTATAAATAGAAAATAGAAATGGTTTGTTATAGATTTCTTTTTTGTAAACAAAGTAAGAGGTTGTGATAGCTTTGTGAGCATCATATATAATTATTTATCTGCATTCTCATTAAAATTCTACCTTTCTGAGTAATAAGTCTGTAATGTTTATATGGAATTGTTTGATACAGGGTTCCCCAACCCCCAGGCCATGGCCTACTACTACCATGAGTCATTCAGAACTGGGCTGCGGAAGCGGTGTGTGTGTGTGTGTGTGCACCTGCACACATGCATATCACCACTTGAACAAGCAGTAGGCAAGAGTGTGCATTCCATTTGTGCAAGCAGCAGGTGTGCGTGTTTGCTACTTGCACAAATGGAGCTGCGTGAGCATGTGTGCTTGCTGCCCTCTCAAACAGAACCATTCCTGCGCTTCCACCAGTCCGCAAAGCTTGAAAGTTTGGGGAACTCCGGTTTGATGTACCAAAAACTGCATAAATTGCCTGGATGAAAGGTATAGGTCTTGTATTTTGAACAAATCAATTCAACTTTTAATATACCTTATGTAATATTTTTATTTGAACAGATTTGGCATTCTGATCCTAAATGAGAATAGTATTGAATTTGACTATAACATTGAAGCATTGTAACTGATGCTATCTCACTTTAGCATTAAGAAACATAATCAACCTTCCAGTCAAATAGTAAAATAGCTCTTGTAATTTTAGGGAAAGTGAAACAGCACTTAGGCCTTGCATACCAATGGTTTGTTTTTTTTAAAGCGACATTAATCTTTCTCTCCTGCCAACACATTCTATTCACTTCCTTTTTGACAGCCTAGTTATTGTAAGTATTCTCATTGCTTATTGTGAGCATTATAAGAAATAATCCTCCCCTCATTTTTACTTTTCCTAGATTCCTACAAGAATTTACTTCTGTTTGAAGTCACCTTCCCCAGGAGTTACTTTTCTCTACCAGTGACTACTTACTTAAATCAGTTACTGGACTTAGTCTAAACTTGACAATACATTTCTTCTCAAAATAGTTCCAAACCTTTCTCCCTAAATTCTGCTTTTATTAGTTAGCTACAATTGCTGCACATTAATATGTCCCCATTTGTTTGTTTGTTACATTTCTATTATGTCTTTCATTTAGGAGCTCAAGGCATTGTACTCAGTATTTTCAGAGAGTTGGAGTGAAAGAAACTGATGATCCCAAAGTCAACCATTGAGCTACCATAACCAAAGAATAATTAGAAATTTGGTCTCCCTGGTCCTGACCTAACCCAGCACATTCATCACTCTACTACACGGCTTTTCCAATGCTAAATCATCTATTTCATTCAATTATTATTGTCCTAACTAACCAATCCAAAACTACTATGTTAGTTTATCATGACATCCTGGTTCAGCTATGCAAATAAGCTCAACTAAATACTTTGCCTATATGGCAAATCTTAGAATTGAGCAAGCACCCTATCCCCATATCTCTTTCTGTACACATGCTAACCATTCTTTTATTTTTTTCCCCATACTGGAGGATTTTAAGTCTAAAAAAATATTGTGTGTTTATATCAATCTGTTATAAAGAAAAAAATAGTTAATTTTGAATGTATGTAATAATTTGCTCAATATTTAAATTAATGTTCTCACTATTTATTGTGTGTAGACTACTGGACTTAGTCTAAACTTGTTAACACATTTCATCTCAAAATAGTTTCAGAACAATTCTTTCTAAATTCTGCTTTAATTTGTTCTCTAGTATGATAATGCATTTTACAACCTGATTCAAATAATTCATTTTAGATCAGGTTACATATGGCAAACAGATGTGTTATATCTTGGGAAAAGATTATATTTGGGATTATTTTTAAAAATCCCTATTGTAGTTTGATCCATCAGCATGCTTTTACTTTTGGTCTTCTGACAAAACTTCAAGCAACTTCAAGTAATCCAGCTTCCCCCTGCTTTCATTTAGTCATAGTATTCGCTCTAATATCTTCTGCACCCCATCTATTATAGACTCCTTTCCTAGTATTGTAAACATTTTTAGTAAATCTAAATAGAAAGCAACTGAGCAATATAAATCAGAGACTTTTCCCATTCCATGTTTATAAGATGTATAAAGAATGCACACATATGTCTAGTTCTTATTTTTTTCAGTGTCATTTTCATAAATATTCAGGTAGGATGAATGTTGTCCATACAAAGCTTCACTGAAATATTATTGTACAGTTTATTCATGAATCAATAGCATTTGTTGCATGCTTAATAGTTACTTAGATTAGAGCATTGCTAAGTTTCCAACAATCTATTTGTAATAGTAGTATGAAACAACTATAATCACTGGCCATATTAAGTGCCAAATATCATAGAAAAAGCTGGATACCTAATATTTTTTCTTAAAAGGTTTTTTTTCTTAAAAAAAGATATTTCTGCTGTTGTTTCCACATGTGTTTTTCATTCCAAACACCACTGCTAATAGTTAGGGTGGCACTATAGTTATCATATCTGTCCCTTGGATACGGCTTCCCCTAAGAACTCTGGGAATTGTAGTTCATTGTTAGAACAGAAACACTGAATTATTAAATCTGCAAGATGATGGAGAAAGTGACAATTATGCCATTTTCAAAGGAATTAGAAAGCCATATATTTTATTGTTCTTCCAGAGCTTGCATATAAGAGAACTATTTACACTTTTGTAGCCTACGCAACTTTCTCTAAGGAGCTTCCCCATTTGATCCTCACAGCAAACCAATGAAACAGATAAAAATGATGGATACATGATAGACAGAGAGAACTAAAGGCAGAGCTCATGGTTGTCTGTAGTGGTCCATACAAGTAACGAACCAAATCTCCAGATACCCAGAACAAGTTATTGTCTAGCTGTTATGGAATGAGCAATTTAAGGCAAAGTGTATAAATATTATTGATGATTGACACAGTCCTGATTTAAAGAAAAACTTCTTGCAGTAAAGGAAGATCCTGATATAAATGGGATTTTGTTTTGTAAGTTTTTAAAAAATTAAATTATTTTTCCTGAGATTGTAACTTAACAAATTTCTTATCTTAATGCAAATGAAATTTGCCATTATCGGCATATTGCAGTAGGCATTATTGCAGCTGGAATACTATGGATTATACTAGCTTTGCAAATAGTTATTATATGCATTGGTATAATATGCCTGAGTAAGATTAAAAATCTAAATTTTCTTGAATGTTTCTATTCTGTAGTTTCTTTGCAGTCTGCATGTTCAGTGCAATTCCTTGTTTATAACTACTCAAAAAAATGATATTATTACTAGCATCATTCTGCAGCAATTGCAGAGAAGACCATCCAACAGAAATCTGAAAGCCAACTTAAGGATTTCCTCAGAGAGCTGCTGATGTAGGTACTTTCACATATAAATAGCAATAGTACTTAGACGTATATACCGCTTCACAATGCTTTGCTGTGAAAACTAAGAGGTTTACAGAGTCAGCATATTGCCCCCAACAATCTGGGTCATTTTACTGACCTCAGAAGATGGAAGGCTGAGTCAACCTTAAGTCTGGTGAGATTCGAACTGCCAAATTGCAGTCAGCTGGCAGTCAGCAGTAGTAGCCTGCAGTACTGCATTCTAACTACTGCGCCGCCACAGCTCTTAATAAAAGGAGATTTGATTCCCAGATTAAAAAAACAAGAATAAATGGTTATCAGTTTATTCACCAAGAAGGAAATGGAAGGCAAATTGTTTAATTGAATAAAAATGTTTGAACTTCAACAGTATTGGCTAAATTGCAGTGTTGAAGACTGCTGCATAACAGCGCAATTCTTAATATATTTATTCAAATACGCCAGGCTTATTTTAGCGGTTCATAAAATTGCAGGATACATTAACTAAAATGAAATAAATGGGATATGAGCATAGCCTAGGATTCAGTTACTTAAGGCTCAAATTTAAATTTTTTAAAAAACTTTAATTTAGTATTAAATGTACATTCTCTGAGCCATCCCCAAATGTCACTTTAAAAGATTTTGTCTTAGGATAGTACCAGGTTTTGTCTCTCTCTTTCTCCGTGTGTGTGTGTGTGTATTTGTGTATGTCTATCATGTATCTAATTAGTTCTTATTCACTGTTCTATTTGGATTTTGAGGATTAATGCTAATTTATTTTAATTGTAAATTAAGGCAGATCTTTGCATTTATTTTTTATTTTTTGTATTTTGTTAATACACTATTACTTATTCAACCTCATTTCCCTCTAATTTCCAAATGAATATTTGGTTGATTGTCTATTTTTTTCATTTTAAAACTTTTCTTTCCTATTTTTTTAATCTACAGTTATTTATATGAACTTTTGATTCATTTTAAAAATTTTGTAGTGTCTTTGCAGTCCTCATGTTCAGTGCAATACCTTGTTTGTAAGTATTCAACAAATAATATTTTTACTAGATCATCCTGCAGCAATCGCAAAGAAGACCATCCAACACAAATTGAAAATCAGCACAAAGATTTTCTCAGAGAACTGCAGTATGTAAACAAGTGGAGGATGACAAAGAAAGAAACCAAATGAAAAAAAGGAGAATGGAAACAAACTTTAAAGAACTTTAAAATTGTTTAAGTGACAAGTGAAGAAATCAGTCAAAAGTGATACAATTCTTGATATACCAAAAACTTCCACATAGCTACACTTCTCAGAATTCTTATGAGGGGGAAGCCAGAGCAGAAAACTTGGTTTATAAACATTGTAGTATTTCTCAATTAGCCTCTTTTCAAATAATTCATTTTAAAATTAGCTTGCTTGGAATGACATTGTCAAAGGAAATCAGATATTACTTAATTTGATAGTTTTTATTAATAGGATTTCCACTATTCCAAGTGTTAAATTTATATTAGAGGCTTTGTTTATTTAATAGTGGTGGTGATTGATATGTAAATAAACTTGATCTGAAAATTGTATTCACAGAATACAGTCATTACCATATATTTATCCTTTTTTATCATATAAGATAGTTTTCATTTGTCACCCACAACATTTTTCTCTGCAATAATTTTATTTACATTTGCTTATCAAAAATACAGATATGTACATCTGTTTTATCCATTCTATTTTGTTTCAATTCATTTTAATGTAAAAAAATTACTAATTCCTCATCAATTTTATGTTTGCCACCCCTAAGGAAGCACAACAGTAATGCAATGTTTCTGGAGAGAGAAAATAAGAGTATAGAAAACTGGGTAAATTTACATTGAGGGTGGAAATAAGAAAGAGAGGGAGGGAAAAAAAGAAAATTAAAGTTTCACCGTTTCTAGTCATAGAAAATGGGACATAATAAATACCTACAGATCATTTAATCCCATCTTTCAGCAATCTTTTAACATTTTCAAACATCACGTATTGCCTTGTAAGGTATTTGACTGCTACAGAATAGGCTTTTTAAAGTGAAACGAGCTTAGTAAATGCAGAGTTCCCCCATTTAACAGTCAGAATTGTGCTCAGACCCTTTGGCAACTTATGTTGAGCTTTGAGAAGATCGATCATCGTGTGGACTCCCATCTGAATTCTCTGTCTCTCCTTCCGAAATGGCTTGCATTGGGGTATTATATAATCTGCAGCGCACACTGTATCGGCTACTGCTTGCAGCTGGAGGTGCTCGTGATCGTCCTACACGTGAAGATGCTGATGTGGGAAAACTTTTGGAAGAAAACCCTTCTACATTTATCCTTGGGGGGCACGGAGAGAGAGGAGCTAATGCCTCAGCTCTTGATGAAGGTTGGAAGGCTTCATCTGCAGTTTGAAGAGGATCCCCAATTAGTTCTCCAGGAGACTTGGGAGAAACAGGACTCTTTAGTATCTCAGTGGCTGACATCCTATAGCTAGAATCAGACCGACTACCTTTTTTCAAGAGCAGTAGTTTAAATTCTTCATTTGATGTACTGGACTTTTTGGCATTCCGATAAATAAGTCCAGGAGACCTCTGGCTGCATGCTGGACTTCCCACACTGGTAGGAGTGAGGGGAATATTAGTTGCAGGTGAGGTGCTGCTGACAGAAGACACACTATTACTACTAGATGAAGCTTTCAGTCTGTTCTTTGAAGAAAGGTCTCCAGAATCCTTTCTTCCAAGCACTTTCCTTTTTGACCTGTTATGAAAAGAATTATATTCAATATTCATGGTACTGAAACATAAATATTCATATCTTTGTGAATTTATCTAATTACACATAGTCAAATTTGATACAATTATATGTTATATGGCATAGCATTTGGGGGTCCATTGCCTAGATACAGAAATTTAAATCAGATCTCATTCTAGAACTCCCCTATTGCACTATTAATAACTACATAACTACAAACCTAATTCATCATCTGTGAAAATGAGGGTTCTACCTTTCAGATATTAGAACTGGCAATAATGTCTGAATTGGAGAGGCAAATGGAAAAATTATAAAACAAAAAGACTAGGGCTGGTGAAATGGAATTTAGTTATATTGTGGCTTTCCTCACCCTTGATAATTTAGGAAACAATGCAAAAAAAAAAAAAAAAGACAAATCTGGTGCTAGTAATATATGGTAGTTGTGATATGCAAATTATGATGACATATCTGGATCATTACGATTACAAGATTTTTTTTTAAATGTCAAATCTCCCAAGGTCACTATCTTGATAGAGTTTGGTATCCTTATATGAAGATTAGTAAGATTTCAGGTCCCCTAGAGTTAATCTGTGCTGCCTCATCAAGCCTAGGAAGGATGAGCAAAGGATGCTGGAAATGTACACCTAAAGTATATATACTCCCAGTAGGATTGTCCAAGTCATAAAAGTCATCCTAACTGTCCAGGTAAAATGAGATAGTGCTTATATTGATCAGCAGAGATATGGGAAGATGCTAGAAATGGCTGATTACTTTAGCAACAATGGTAAAGGCATCAATTCATACTTCTATATTTTACCAAGAAAATAATATAGATAGTCTTTATAAAGCAATTTACATTATAGTGTCAGATGGTGTCAGGTTAAATGGCACTGAACATGTTATACATGTTATATCTTTTTAAACATCTAACTGCTGAGGCTGCTATGAAGGAAAAGAATCCAAAACTGCAAAAATAAAATTACATTGGGAACATGCTAGAATATAAGAAACATGAACATGGGAAAGCTCAACACCATGAGAGACAATAAGATACAAATGAATTAGTTACATATTGACATCTTAGATATTATCTAATAATAATGGACTGAAATTGGCCACTTTCAATCATAAGATCTTACTAATTATTACAATTTGAAAAAAGAAAAGAAAAAAGAACAGTGTTGATTTAGTCAGAAAAGCTTTATAAAACCCTAGTGAGACCACATCTGGAATAGTGCAACCAATTTTGGTCACCATTCTACAAAAAAGATATTGAGACTTTGGAAAAAGTTCAGAAAAGAGCTACTAAGATGATCAAAGGCTTGGAGACTAAAACGTATGAAGAATTGCTGCAGGATTTGGATTTGGATGGTCTAAAGAAAAGAAGAATTAGGGGTGACATGATAGCAGTATTCCAGTATTTGAGGGGATGCCACAAAGAAGAGGGCGTCAAATTATTCTACAAAGCACCAGAGGGCAGGACAAGAAACAATGGTTGGAAACTAACCAAAGAGAGAAGCAACCTGGAATTAAGGAAAAACTTCCTAATAGCGAGGATAATTAACCAGTGGAACAGCTTGCCTTCAGAAATTGTGGGCTCTCCATCACTGGAGACTTTTAAGAAGAGACCAGATAGTCACTTATCTGAAATAATATAGGTTCTCCTGCTTGAGCAGGGGGCTGGACTAAAAGACCTCCAAAGTTCCTTCCATCTCTATTCTATTCTACAAATATAGCAAAGACAATATTTGCATGCGATAGAGGCAATGACTGAATAGCATCAGTTAGACTTAATGGAAAACTCTTTGCTATAACAATTATCCAAGTTATGCTCCAACTACTGATGTAAAAGACCAGAGGTTGGTGAGATTTATCTTCATGTTCAAATTGGAATTTATAGAAAATGCAAGCAATCCATACTGCTTTTGGTTGGAGACTGAAAAATCATTGTTGTAAGTAGCAAAGAGAAAAATGTAGTTGGCTATATGACACAAGAAATAGAAAATAAAGCAGAAGAATGGTACCAGTTTTTGTGAATCCATGTTTTTCATTGCTACATAGTCTTCAACAAATAAAATGTCAATGTACATAGACCTTGCCAGACAGAGTACACAGAAATAAAATTGACTATATTATTTGTAAAAGAAGCTAGAAAAGCTCAATTAATACAGCAAAGACATGCCCACTGGAAATAGGTCAAGCAGCAGCAGAGTCTAAGATTCTACCCAAACTATAGCAATGAAACTAGAGAAAGACATAGTGGCCAAGATTGGAAGACATGAGTCTGCATATCAATATCAAAGTAGCAATTTAACAGATTGTGCAAAATATTGTACAATATGCTACATTTCACATATTAGCAAAATAATGCTTAAGATCACTCAACACAAATTAGAACTCAACATAGGAAAAGGAGAGAGCAGATGTTCAAGCTATCTTGAACAAAAAAATAGGAAACAAGAAACATTAATGGGAAAATCAAAGAATACCAAAAAGAAGTCAATAATATGTACTTAATTGTGATATTGAAGGTCTTTGAATGTTTCAATTATATCAAGTTGTGGAATATTCTGTGGAAAATTGGAAGTCTAGAACTTCCTATTGCTCTATGGAAAACCTATACCTAGGAGAGGAAGCCATGGAATATGGTGTATAGAACATGGTGGCGAGGGAGACATATCATTTTGGAGAAAGTCTGTCTGTCCAGTTGATCCAAGCTGACACCAACTTGATGGCAGATAATCAAGTGATCAATCAATAAAATATTTCATATAAAAGTCATGCATTAAACCTGTACCCCTGCTTTATTTGAGTGGGAAACAACTTCTCTGATGTTTTCTTCACTTTGGGGTTTTGCAGGTTCTACTGGCACTTGCGGAGGGAGAAACGAGGTGGGAATACAGCCACTTCATTTCGCTTTCACAAAGCAGTTTCTAAGGAGCATTTCCCTTAAGTTTTCATTGAAACAACGTACTTATCTGATGGTCTGCAATTTCTACTTTAAATTATAGAAATAGTTATACTTGTCTGGACTGAAAAATAAAGTTTCTGAAACAAGCATTTTATCACCATTATGCTATTATAACAATAAAAAGTAGTTACAGTAAGATTAACTTACCGGTGAATTACTGCAAACAAATCTTCTGTTGTTCGCGGTTTATTTGGAGACACCAAAAACTCTTCTACTTCGATTTGAGAATCCTCATTTAAGGGGTTTATAGAATCATCACTCATAAAAGATTCTTCAAAAAAAGCAATAAAGAAAACTGCTGGTAATCAGGTATCAGAATTTGATTAGTTTCCTTAATTAATGGAATTAGGTGTATAAGAATCAGAACAAAATACTGGATAAACTATTAAATTACTATTAATGATAAAGAGCTCTTTTGTGGCTGAAAATTAAAAGGAATTGCAGATTTATCTATATGCATACATATAGTCCTTGGCTTATTACAGTGTTTGGGAATAGAACTTTCCATCGCTAACCAATGCAGTCATAAAGTTTAACTCCATTGCTTAACAACAGCAACCCCTGCAGTCCCAGTTCTCATTGTTAGTCAAATCCCTCAACTGTTAGGAAAGGTAATATCCTGCTGGCTTCCCACAGCCAGGGTCAGTGGGGAAGATGGCAAGAAATTATAAATCCCAGGTCATCAGGCAACTAAGTGGTTGCAGCTTGGTGACACAGAGAGCAAGGGGAGTGCAGAAAAGCTGGTTCAAGGTCAGAGACGATGCATGAGAGATGCAGTGTGTATTGGGGAGTGGGTGCAGAAAGGTGTGAGGGAGTGTGAGAAAGGCATAGCTTGGATTGAACAGAGTGCATGAGGATATGTGAGAGGGGTAGTACAGGTTAGGGAGGGTGCATGAGTGGCTAACATAGTGCAAACACAGAGTCTGGGGGACTTTCTGTAGAGGTTTGCAGGGAAGGTTGTAAATGGCAATCACATAATCACAAGGTATTGCAAAACTGGTTGTGAATGCAAACCAGTTACCAAGTTCCTATATCATGATCATGAGACCATAGCAGTGCTGGAATGGCTGAACCCCAAGAACCAGTCACAACAACTATTTGTTCAGTGTTATTGTAAATTTGAATGGTCATAGGTCAAGGACTAGCTGTATATTTCTTCAAAGAATCCTACATTTATTAGTGCAATATGTTAGGGATTAATGGAAATTATCCATTAATATAATCAAGGAAGTATTTCTAGCATTAAGTGCTACCTCTAGCAGCGTAGGAATAATTAAGAACTAACCTTTTAAGGTATCATCCTCTGTAGTTTCTTGTGTCTCAGCTGCTCTGCTATCACTGTCATCTGAGGCACTTTTGGTTGGAATACCTGACATATCATTTTCAGAGCATTTTTCACTTGGTGAATCTATATTTGAGATCTCTGGTTCATAGTTGATATTCTCAGGCACTTTGTCATCAAGTTGGCTCATATCAAGCTGTTGCTTCAGCTGATAACAAGTATCTGTTCCCCAAGTTAAGGATTCAGACCGAGGAATATCTTCATGTAGTGTTTCATATTTCAACTTTTGTTCACAGTGTGCAGGTAATTCATATGGAGACTGCATGGGGTAAATACTCTTATCCTGTTCTGATCCACAAGTAATTTTGCCTTCAAGATTGCTTGGAAAAACGGTTGTGCCTTGTGGAAATTGTTCATCAGAAAACCCACAAGCTTTATTAGTTGTATGCTCTAGCAAAATCCCATGTACTGAATGTATTTGATCTGGTATACTCTTAGCTGCTGGAACACTCTCTACTAATGAGTTTAGATTCTCTTGACAGATATTTCTTTCACTAAAGAGTAAACTATCTTCTCCTAGTAGTTGTTCTGGGCTTATCTGTACTGGGGAGGGATTGATATAAGACACTATGGCATCTTCCATGAAGAACTGATGGGATCCTTGTTTTTTACTTACATGTGGTTTCATTTTGCATGAAGAAACAGCAGTTACCAAACTATGTTCTTGAATGGGTAGAAAATCTGGATTGTCTTTCTGTTTCCTTTCTTCAGGCTTATGAATTGATCGAAGATGTACTGACTTCAGCACTGAAGGTGTAATAGCAAGAGCTGGTGAAGAATTAGTATTCAGTGCTTCTTCTATCATATTTGATTTACTATTATTAAAAGCATGCAGCTGGGGTCTGGGAGCATATGGTTTAATCAAAACATTATGAAGAGCACTTAGGTCAAGATGAGTAGGAGGTATAACTGGAAATTCTAAGTCTTTGTTTAAAAATATGTTGCCATCTTTAGAAGAAGATTGTTGTAATGAGGATTTCCTTTCTGGTACTTTTGGCTTTCTTTTACTACCTCCTGGGGATAGGGGACCAGAAAAAAATGATGTTGGAAATGATGATGTTGGGGTTTCTGACTGACTGGAATAACCACTTGAAGGAGAAGCTAAACCAGCCAGTTTTTCTGGGGATGCCAACTTAAACTCATTCTCAACAGAAGGAAGAGAAGGAGTGGTGGCTCTTGATCCAGACTGTGATGTCTGAGATTCAGAACTTTCTGGTGACTTTATGCATTCTATGACTGTAGTACCCGTAGCAGTGCTTGAATTAGATAAAGATCTATAGGGATCATTAGATTTCAAGTCATTTAGAAGCCAGAGATCTGCATAGTGAGATTGTTCAGCACCTTCATCTTTAAATGATGCAATGTCCATGGAATCAAATGGGAGACCCTTTATGTCATTTTCATCCTGATTATGCCAGGAAGATTCCTGTTTACTTGGCAGGCTAGTACTTTCTACCCTTGAAGGTGTGTTTGCAAACTCGAGGGGCAGCTTCATTTCCCTAGAAGTATGAGGCATGTGTTGCTGCCCACTAGTTATCTTTGGTTCTTTCTTCTCCAAAATATCTGCTCTACTATCAGATTTCCTTAAAGATGAACTGCGTTTTGGTGGGGTTGGCTTCGCCTTTGGTTTCTTTAGAGAAATGCCTGGTTTTCCTTGCTTGCCATGGTCCAGATAAGCTTGCCAGTTGCAGTGAGAGAGATTGGAAGCAAAACTTGCATTCTGGACATTTTCAGAGCCCACAGCTGCATAGTTGCAAATATAACTTTTATTTCCTTTGAGTCCACAGTCGAAGTGCATGGAGGTATAATAGCCTTCTGTATCAACTGAAAAATGTGAGCTAGTCTCTGCTTTATCCAATGGAGTCTTCTCTACAAAACTGTCATAAGTGGCCATGCTTGTAAAACTCGGACAGCCTAGACTATCAGTCTTAGGATGTTCGGGGCTGAAATCTTGATGGCAGGATGCATCATGATGATGATGCAAATAATTCCACTCACTGTCACTTGTGTTGCTGTTATTAGGGTCATCTAGTAGATCAGAAGTGAAAGAACTTGCCCTGTGACCTCTAATTTTATGTTCACTGTAGTGTTCAATTAAGAAAATACTTGAATCTTCATTAGCATTAGGGGCAATGTTCAGTGACAATTCTGAATCGCAGTGTGAAGAACCTGTCAGTGGAGGTGAAGCAGCAGGAGGAATTGTTTCAGACGTTTGGGAAGGACATGTTGAGCTACTTCCACTCCAGTTTCCACTGGATGATTGATGTTCATCTTTCTGGTCTATGTGACTGCTGAGAAGAACCCCAGCTGTGGATATAGAGTGAATTGGACTTCCAAAGGTATCAGAGTTTGAAGAAATATCACAACTTCCAGAATCTACTATTCTTGATAATCTTGACCTCCCTCTTTCATTTGAGTTATGATTTGGACTATGAAAATGCAGAGAACATGCTAAACCCCTGGGATGATGTTCCTGTGAACAATGGTTATTAATGGCATCCTTACTCTTTGTGGAGATGCGTTCTTGATTTGTTAAAAAGTGCTCTGCCTCATATGCTGAAATTTTGGCACCATTGTTGTGATCTTTTTCATTCGTTCTAGCACCTTCACGAGGAAGACTCCTTGATCGAACACGATGGCTCATTGATGTAAACATAGAGTCACCATTATCTGTCAGCACCAATATATTGCCAGCTGAATGAGACAGCGAAGCTACTGCACTTTGACCCCTCTGAGCTCGTATTCTTCTGCGGGATGGGGCAGCAATGAGAATATCTTCTGTTTGGCACTCAGAGTCTCGGGTACCTGATCTCCTGTTGATGTTATTAGAGAAGTCTGGATTTGCATGCACAATGACATTCCGTTCTCTTGCTACTGGGGATTCATCAGAATCTAGGATATATAGATAAAAATTTGTGAGTCATCACAGCTTTCAACTGGAAAACAAATTGTGACATTGACATTGGCCTAAAAAGCTCACAAGGTAGGTTTTTTTTGCTAATGAAATTTTCACAAAGTAGAATTAAAATAATAATAGTTGCTATCTTCACACTATATATTTCACATAGCAATGCTTAACACTATCAAGATTGACCCTTATTAAAGAGGAAAACTAATCTGAACAGAGAAATATCAATCTATTACTGCTATCCTGGTGTTTTCTGTGCAGACTCAAAATGCATACTTGCAAAGGAGTAATCAAATCATGTGTATCTGAAATTAAGGAGCTGGCTAGTTTTATGCCAGCCTGATCTTTCAACTGTTGCCATCATAGAAGAAAATTGATTCTTTAACAAGACAAGCTTTAGTGATCTTAATCTAGTTATTACTGTGATAGTTCAGTGTAAGAAAAAAAAACCCGAAGTGAGCTTGTCTAATCAAATGAATATTTAGCAATTAAAATAAAAAAGTAATACATAAAAATATGGGGGAAACTAGTTGATCAAGTTTTCAGAACAGATATTATGGGTACAACTGTCTGGAATTGTAAGTGTAATCCAAGTAGGAATCAGAAATAGAAGAGTTAATTCTACTTTGTTACAAAGCTACATTGACAGAATCTTACAAGACTGAAAGTACATCTCTTCCCCTCCCCAAGTCTCATTTACAGTCTAAGAGAATCTCCTCTGAGCCCTTTGCCCTGTCCTCTATCTAGTTGTGGACTCATAACAGATAACAGATAATCAGAATTGGAAGGGACCTTGCCTTTTCCAGTTTTTGCATGGCTTCGGGGCAGCAGGAATTTGTGACCGCTCGCGATTCCTGCTGTGCTAGCCGCTGAGGTACCCCCGATCCAAATGGGTCAGGGGGATATGGCTGCCCTGTAGGGACAGCCAAAGAGAGAGGGGAGCTGGACAGGGGGTTGGGGGTGTCGCAGACCCCCTCCTCGTCCTGAAAAACCCCTTTTTCCCAAGGCGGTGGAGCGGCGGTCAGCAATGGCCGCCACGAAGAAGCCAGCAACCGGGTAAGATCATGTTGGAGGAAGCAAGAAAAGTGAAAGTGCTGGCTGAGCCGGGTCAATCAACATCCTTTAAATTCGGTGGAACTGAACTGTCTGAATTTCTGGAGGATACATTGTATCCCTAAGAAGATCGAAAGCGGCGGAGAAGCTGTTAAAGGGAACTTTTTTTTTTTCTTCACTCTCCCACCCCATGAAAAAAGCAGAAGAAGATTTGAAATTTGTTTGGGCACTGAAGGTGAAATATTCTGAAAGTTGCTTGGACATTGGACTGAAAAATTTAAGAAATTGGAAAACCTTTATTAGAGGTATGGATTTCTGATCATTTAAAAATTGATGTTGCAAGTGGGAAGGGAGCAGAAAAATATTGGAGCAGAAGTGGAAAAAGGAGGAGATTGCCAAGAATACTAAAAAAAGAAATATGGTAATTGGACCTCTTTGATTAAACAGTAACCCCAGAAAGAGAAATAGAAGAAGGAAGAAAAGTATTAACTTTTGGAACTTTCTTTTTGAATTACTTTTGACTAAAAATACTTGGGTGGTTGTTTTGGGGAAAGTTTTTCTTTTCAGGATGGCATCGCTTGTGGATGAACTAAAGATTGAATATCAAAAATATAAAAAGGAAGAACAAGATGGAAAAGATACTTTGGGCACTTCATTTCAATTTTTAGAAATGGCGTTATGTACTTATGAAAAGTTGATTACGCAGCAGAATGACTGGGACAAAGAAGAAGAGGAAGAAGAAGCCATCTTTGATGAACAATGGGTTTTTTCCGGGGAGGAGGAGAAAGAGGATAAGAAAAAGGGGATTTTAAGGTTTGAAAAAACAACCCAAAAAAAGAAAAATGAGAGGAAAGGTGGATGCAAGGTTAGAAAGCAAAGGGAAGGGAGTAAGAAAAGGGAAGAGGAGAGACAAAGGGGTAAAAAGGGCAAGGAGAAGAATAAGCAAGAGAGAAAGGGGTGGGTGGGAGGAGAAGCCTCAATGGTGGGAAGCAAGATCTAAAGAAAAAAAGCTTATTTAGAGACAATGGGTGAATCTAATTAAGGATAAAAGGGGGATTCTGGAAGGTATATACGATTGTGTTTTTATATGTGTATTTAGAGTATAAAATTTATTGTGTAAATTTAGAATTTATTAAACAGAACCCCAAGATAAATTAAGTGTTATATGAAGTACTTTTAAGTTAGGGTAAAGGCGTCACTCCAAATAGTGTATAGGAGAAGTATAGTAAAAGAAAAAAGATGAATGGATAGTTGGAAATAGAACAGACAAAGAATGTTATTGAAAATGGTTATAAGCTGTTATGCTTTGATTGTTTGTGCACTGTTTTTGTAAAATTAATAAAATTGGTTTATAAAAAAAAAGAAAAGAAAATGATAACAAGATATGGAAGGATATATAAAATGAATATGATGTTTGAATTTGTGTCTGTGTGAAGAGTTTTAACCCGGGATCAGGCAGCCTTCAGAAAAGATGTTTTAGTTTATGTCTTGTGTATTGTGTTTGTAAAATTAATAAAAATTTGTTTAAAAAAAAAAAAAAGAATTGGAAGGGACCTTGTAGGTCATCTAGTCCACCCACCCACCAAGCGGCAGACCCTTTCTGACAAATGGCAGTCCAATCTCTTCTTGAAAGTCTCAAATGATGACACTCTCACAACTTCTGAAGGCAAGTGTTCCATTGGTTGATTGTTCTCACTGTCAGAAAATTTCTCAATATTTCCAGGTTAGATCTCTCCTGGTTCAGTTTCCATCCATTATTCCTTGTCTGACTCTGCTGTCTCTTATCTTACCAGTCCCTTGACAGTGTCTTTGGGCCCAGTCTCCTAACTTTTTCCCACATACCATCATCACTGGAACAGTGACAATTTATCAGCATGTTCATTACCAGGAAATATTTTTTAGGTTTTTTACAAGGAAAAATAATTTTAAATTACTTACTTTTGATGTATAGAGCAAACTAAAAGAACACAATTCAACAGAAATCAGGTAAGATTGTATTTAGACAATGTGAGCTAGAGGTATATCTGTACTAAGTGACACCCACAACCCTTGAGACTGATTCTGTAAGGAGCAATAGAGATGGATGGCAATATTTACAAAAAAGGTGAAACAAATAAAACATACCAAATACATCATGTTTGAAACCACAGTCAGGAATTTGGAAAACTGTTGAGAAAGCAAGCTAGAATTGCATTAAGACAGCACTACAGCTCTCTAGGAAAGGTTTCATTTATACTCCACCTATTTCTTGTTGGACTCTTCTGGGGATGCCAGAGATGGTTTTTCTCCTTCTCAGTTTCCGTCTTCGCTGCAGTACGGATTGGGAATGAACAAGTGAGCAGCGTATACTAGCTTCTCGGTCAAAACCAACTCCTGCAATCCATAAATAGGTGATATTAGCTTTTAGAAACAAAAATACCCAATGGTTTTAACTGGAAGACTAGATCGGGTTAAATGAACTTTTCAGATTATGCCTGAAAATAAATAGAAGACAGACCTTAAAATCCTTTTTTTAAAAAATGCATACCACAGCTAACCCTCACAAAAGAGAGAAGGAAGTGAAAGGAATGAGAGGAAATTAGCTACTCCCTTTATAATGACTATTTACCAAAATGTTTTTCAAGATGATTACATTCTAGAGGTCCCAATATGTGTAAAATGAAAATTCAAGAGGAGGATGAAAAATTTTCAGCTGTAAATTACTAAAAAAAAAAAAAAAGGGTGGCGGGAAGAAAGATTCTATGCATTACCGATATGTAATAGGGCGGTTAAGATACTATGACAAATCCAAATGTTTTTTGGATTTTCCATATGTCAATCCATATAAAATATCATTCAGATTGATGTAATATTGGTATCTTTTGACACTATTTCTAGATACAAAAAAGAGTCAACCAATTAGCAAATATTTTGCCTCCAATTGGCAGAGTTTTCTAGAGCTCCAGGCAGGATTTATTTGCTACTTAGTTTTTAGATCTGGTAATTGCTGAAACTGAAGATGGAGCCACATGAATGCAAAGCCCATGATGTCTCACTGAAGTGGACATTCATTTTCAACTGAATGCTTCCTCCTCTCATTGATAATATGAATAGGGTCTTGCTTCCAATTGTTAATAAATTTGCCAAGACTATTTTCTAAACAAATACATCAAAGTTTTTTTTCAACACTAAAAATCTGGTGAAAAGACCACTATATGAAGAAAAATCAGTTAAAAAAATAATAAAACACCCTCCATTTCTAATAAAAATGTATACTCTCGGTATCTGTCAAGAGTACTAACTAGGTGGACTGAGCACCATTGTGCTATACTGCATTTAGTCTATTCTGAACTGTTTTATAATTAGCTATCAATTTTTGCTTTTAACTGTAACCTGCCAGGAATCACCTGTTGGGGAGTGGGAGGCAAGAAATGACAAAATGTCCACATGTATCATGACTTATGATACAAATACATAATGATGGAGCTTGCATTACAATATTATTGCACGCATCATTTTACATCATCATTTTTACAACATTGTGATTTACTGAGAAAGCCACTGTTTTGGAGTGCAAGTGGCATAGAAAATTCATAAAAAAATAAATGTAATGTTGTACTGACACACACAGTAATTATGATGGTAGATTAATAATAATAGTTTAAGTTGTACATGTATTCCCATTAAAATATGATACATTAAAAAGCTGTAGCAAAGCAGAAAAACATTTAATGAAAAAAACATTTAATTGTATAGTTACAAAGGGTAGGCTGAAGGAGAATACATAAAAGCAATGCAGATAAGTCAATGTGGCATTTTGATCATGGGCACAGCATTCAGTGGGAACATACTTTAATGAGCTTTGAAATAGCTGCATATGGTTTTGCTGCACACACTACCCAAACCAAAATGTTTTCTGGACAAGGTCAAAAGAAACTGCCATTTCTCTGGAGGTAGTTTCCCTTCAGTAATAGGAATTATTCGACCTAATTCCTAATATTGAACATAAGCCATGTTGATTTTGGTTTATAAATAATAACATTCTTTATTAACTGTATAAAACCTGTATTAACACGTTTTAACACTTCATTTTTTATTTTTTGCTTCCTTGGTAAGTGAGTCTATCAGATCAGTGGTCGGCAACCAGTGGGCCAGGGACCACTGGTGGTCCGCAAGAAAATTTTGGTGGTCCACAGAAAAATGTCACCCCCCAAAGCAATTAATCCAGGCTGCGTGGGAACACAAGGCTGTGCTGACCACATAGCCTATGGGAAAAACAAGGCTTACGTCGCTTGCATTGCGAACAATATGAGGTAGTGAGGGGAGGGGGAAAAGGGCAGAAGGGAGGAACTTGCGCCACACGCCTGGACTGGCCACCGGGCTGCTTCTTTCTTCTTCTGCTTTTGGCTGCAGAAGTCTTTCTTTCTCTCCCCCACTCTGCCAGAAATGAGACTTTGGGACCCTGCAAGACCTTCTGCTCCAAGAGACTGTGCCAGCAAAGACTCATTTCTGGTGGAGTTTGGGGGAGAGAAAGAAAGATTTCTGCTGCTTCTGCTCCTTTCCTTGCATGAAGCAAAAAGTTTCTCTCTCTCCCACCCCCGAGAACAGAGCTGGAGATGGTATTCTGTGATCCAAAATAAAGAATGATTGATCGGTAGGAAAACGGGGAATTTTCCTGCAGACTTTTTGGGGGATTTTCCCAGGGTCTCTGGTCCGCGGGATTTAAAATTATAGTTTGGTGGCCCCTGAGGTCCAAAAGGTTGGCGACCCCTGTATCAGAACAAATATTATATGATACATCAAAGTAGATTTCCTTCTGGTTGGTTTATGAATTTATTACCATACTTTCTGTAGCACAGCCAAATGTCACACTTCATAAAGCCTACTTGTAAATTTGAAGTGGGCCAATGGATTAGCTGCCCATGTAACCATCTTGTAATTCTGCATCACTGAGAGTGTCATTCATATGGCTCTTGATGTGGTTGGTTTTCTTACTGTGTGAGCATAATGGAATTGCCCACAAGTTATTTAGCATGATTTCTTGAAATAGATAGAAGTGTGAATTTACTTTGGGAACCTTTTTATAGGAACATCCTGTCTATGTGGAATGTCTATGAATCACTTCTCATTACTCCTACTCTTCTGAATTATGATATCAGAAATGTATCTGCCTTATTGGTGTTTTAATTGGGACATCCCTTATGGGCTTCAGTGGTGGATCTATTATTGCTCACAGCATCAAACAAACAATTTATTTAGTCCATGAGCCAAGACCTGAATTTTCACATATTGGTACCACCCGAGGTGACTAATAATCTTAGGTGTTTTTGGCTTCTTTTATGTCTCTAGTTTATGTTTTGATGTGATAGCCCTTGTTAACTCGTAGCTTAATCGAGGTTATCACTCTTAGAATAGATGCACCCTATATACACGGAAAGAAAGGGTGAACACATACTTTGACAATATTCTCTATTCTGAACATCACCACGTTTATGCTAATGACCAAATATACTATCCAAAATATCTCCAGAACCCTTTCATTGTTAGTATGCATGAACAGTCTAGTCATGGGCGTCCGGAGGGAGGGTGGGGGGCAAGGGGGGTCATTTGCCACCCCCCCCCCACGTGGAAAACATCAGCTTCATCTCTTCTTATCCTTGGCAGCTGTAGGTCTGGATGATGGAAGTCAGTGTCATGCTGACCTACCATGTTCCTCAGTTGCCTCAAGTATCTACTGCGGTACTCAGATGTCAGATAGTACCTTGCCACAGCTCCACCTTTCAGGCTGAAGCCCTTGGTGCCTCCTGGTGTCTGCGTGTCTTTGTTAACCGTCTCCTCAATTGTCTGGTCCACAGGTATCCGCCCAAATGGGTTCTGACTCCCAATCTGGACAGAAAAACCTCCCTGCATGAAGTGGGCATGCACTTCAGGGTGTTCTATTGGCAGTCGAGACATTTTGGCATAGTAGTAGGTCAAGAAGCAGGCATAGTTCACCTTGTCATAGGCAAAGCACCATGGGATCATCTGCCTGATTGCTGCCAGGTGAAGCATCCAGTTGCCCTCTCTGGATGCTCGGATCAGGCACAGCATGATCTCTGCCATGTCCAAGTAGGACATCCAGAATGCAGAGAGGTTATCTGCATTTCTGAGAGACTCCAGGTAGACTTTAAACAGCTTTATTGTGTGCACACATGACTCGTTATTAAGCAGGTCTTGCAGTGCAGCCTGAGAGACACCGTCGTGGAAGCTGGCAATCTTCTTCAGGGTTTCATCAAGGTGGTGAATGTCTCTTGCATGGTGTTCCTCCAGCCATCGGAGGAATCCTTTCCAGGCAAGCCTCAATAGTGCTTCATAAACCAGCTTGTGACATCTTACTGCTCTGTTGTACTTGCGACCATCCATCACACCATTCACTGAGCCTTCTGCAATGACACCAGCTTCAACACAGAGATCCCTGAGCCCTGCATCTTGAAATCGCTTCCCTATGATGGAGAGCATATTGCAGATTGTGTGGAAGTCTCCCATCCTGACGACGATGCTGTTGAACTTGTCATGTTTCCATACTATCTCAACAGCCTTCGCATAAAGCGCCTGGTCAAAGACACAGACAATCTGGTTCAGCTGAAGGGCCTGCATGATGTGTAGGGTCCGCTCCAGCACTTCATTGACCGTGGACATGTCTGTTGCAGGAGCATTGATAGTGGGCAGGTAGCCCACAATGTCTTGGTTCACCGTGACATCATTGCGGACCATGATGTTGAACCCAGTCCAGCTGCTGACAGTCTGGTTCTCAGGGTCTGACAGTCGAGTCAGTAACCAGATAAAATTGTTCATCTTGGCTTCGTGGACCTCCTTCATGCTGTCAACATCTACAGTCTCGGTCTTTGGAGGCTGGGCTCGCTTACCAACATTGTAGGTTGGTAACATTGTTGGGGCTGGACTGATGCTCCTTTTCTTGGACTTGCTGACAGATGGGAAGAGATTCTGTGGCTTGGGGCCTGCAATCTTGGGCTGGACAGCAATGCCATTGACTCTGTGAGAAGTACCTTCTCCGCTGAGTGTCTCCTCAAGTCGGTCAATGTTATCCCATGCCAGGGTTGTGAACACACCTTGGCAGATGTCTGCTGGCAGTGGGATGTCTTCCTGTGCATGCTCCAGCTTCTGAATGCACAGTGCTGTATCGATCTCCTCAATCTGTGAATAAGAAATGCAGTGGCCCAGGCGATTGAGTGTGCGTACAAGTTCTGTATTGCCTGTCAAGGTCTTCACAGCAAATGACAAAAGTACGTGCTTGGATGGCTTTGTCTTGCCACATGTGACAGCAAATATCAGATCACTGGCAAGAGAAGTGGCAAGCCTTTGGACTCTGTCAGAAGGATCTGCACACTCACACTCTCCAGTGAGCACGGTATACAGGAATTCAGTGACAGATTCAGGAATGACATTCTGCTCTGTGTCAGGGGGCCATGTCTGGCTTACATCTTGCTTCTTAATCTGATTCCTCAGCTGCATTGCTGCTTTGGCTAGGACATCCCCAGAGTTGGCAGCCCTTGCTTCGTGGAGTTCTTTCCCTAGTCTGTAGGCATGCTTGACAAGCTCATCAAATGACAAGCTCTCTGGATATATGAGAAGCTTCCCTTTCTCATCAGAAACGAAGCAAAGCGATCCTCCTATCTCACTTTCAAGTTTACGACGGACATGTTTCTTGGTTGATGGTCTGATCTGAGAAATTCCGCGAGAGTGCATGGCTTTCTCAAGTCTAGCTGTCAGATCTGTCATAGGCAGCACCTCAGGGTTGAGAATGAGTTCATTCCTGATATATAGGAATAGCTCTTCGTAGGATTGTTTCTCGGCTTCCTCGTATACTGCCTGCTCAGACTGCTCCTGCTCATCGCATGCACCAGAACTGGTGGATGCCCCTTCCTTTGTATACACTTTGTAGCACGACTTGTGGTAGTGCCCCTCTGCGGCAACAAGGTCTCTGCTTAACAACGCGAGGATTCGCTGGTCCATTTTTTGGGTTGCTGCACTGCGGATTCTGTCATCTGCACGTAACTCAACACACTGGATGATAGGTTCCCTTGTCTGTCTTCCTTTCAGGTACTTGCTTGACTTGCAGCAGAAGATGCATGTCTTGTCATACACTCTTGATGTACTCGGTGCATCCCTAGATGATCTTCTGACACCATGGACACCAGTCTGTTCTTCTGCACTCGGCCTGTCTTTAGAAAGGATGGAGTCGAGAGTCTTCTTCATGGTAAAGATGCTGCGACATTTGCGATGATACTGGATCTGCGGTATTTGGCCTTCTTCCAAGTCTTTTGCAATGTCCAGAAGTGGAGCATGTTGTCTAATCTCTGCTGCTCTTAGCAGTGTCTTCCATGAGTCCAAGTCTTTTAGTAACACGAAGGTAGACGTGTCTTCACCAGAACAGTGAATAATGCAGCCTGGCCGCACTCCTTTCTTTGGCAATGCAGTGGCCTTGTCTCCACTTGAATCCATCATGTGGGCCTTAGTAGTTTGTCACAATATAACAGAGAACTGCAATTATTCAACAGTAGTCCGCATTGAGAAATTGAGTTCAAAACTCTTTGTAACGATGTTGGAAGAGAAAAAAAAAACATATTAGCAATTTACGAAATACATTTTAATTTGCTATGATGCTCTACATTTACCACAAAAAGTCTCTGCACATGATTTTAATAAATTATCAACATCAATTAGGTTTAATTCTAATGATTTACAGCTTCATTTCGCAAATATATGTGTTATCATGTGATATCACAAGGCCGCTATTCAGTCAAATTGATGGTTTCTTAAAAAACATACAAAGCTACATATCTGAAAAGGCTATCACATCTTAATGTACTTGGTATGGACCCATAAACATTTTAGTACCATTAAGATTTGGTCACCCAAGATGGTACCGATATCTGGCCTGGCCCATGGACTAATTGTAGGTGATGGTGATAGGGAACTCCTTCATTTCCTGAAGACCTTTGGTAAGACTTAGAAATACTTGAAATATATCAAAGTATATCAAGCTTCCAGTGGTTGCTTTGACATTTTGAAGAGTTGATTCAGGGAATCAATGTGGCTCTTCAAAAAATTTACATAGGTTAAGTGGTTATGACTTGAAAAGCCCAATACCTCTTTTTTTAAAAAAAAATAAAAAATGGTATGCTCTTTGTTGATTGTTTTTGGAAAGCAAACTGAGGCATCTTTATGTCATTCGTTCTTATCAGTGTATACGTTAAATAGTGTATTAACTCTGACATTATTATTATTTTATTGTGTACTGATATGGAAACCATCGTGATTGCTCAGAGGCAATACTGTGTACAGAGAACTTTTTGAGATCTAAATGAATAAATTAGTCTATTCATTCAGATTTATTTTTGGTTTAATCTATGGAATGAGATGAGGAACCAATGAGCCAATACAGCTAATTCAGAAATGTTACCGATCATGGATTTTCATTCTGACTTTATATTGTATTGCAAATTCCCATCTTTCTCTCTTTTTATGTATCATATATAATATAAAGAAAGAAGATTTCTAATAAGTGAAGGGATTTTGAAAATAAATTGTACACATCACTTAGAATATTATTCCTATACATCAGCATTATGGAAGGCATTGAAACAAATATTAAAATGCTATTAATTTGCTGTAGCACTTATGACTCATACCATATACTGTTGATGAGAAATATTGCACTGTTTTATTACAGCACATAACAAACATGATTATCACGTAGTGTAAAAAGCTGCTGAATTCAAGTATGCCTTTCTAATATAATTATATCAGCATCAATGTCCATGGAAAAATCACAATGTAGAAATTTAATATGAAGTCTTTCTCACTGAATTTAATGGGGCTCATTCCCATCTTAATAGATGTTAAAGTTATCAAAAAAAAATTTAAGAAATCTTATATATACTCTCCTATTCTTTCGTAAAGGCCTAAAGTCATGGCTCTGCTAACTGGCTTGAGGCCCCAATGGGGGAATGGAGATGGTTAATTAACAACAGGTCCCACCTCTTCCCATTCAGTCCCCACCACATGTCCTTAAATTTTAATGTTTGGCTTAAATTTATTTATTTCTTAATGTATATCATGTTTCCCAAAAATAAGACATATCCCAAATTAAGCCCTAACTTGATTTTTACATGTGCACCAAATAAGCCTTATCCCCAAAATAAGCCCTAATTAAGGCCTCGTTCACTGTATCCCACCATGTAATTGTATGAGGTGGGGAGAGGTACATGCATAAAAATCAAGCTAGGGCAGGGGTGTGTGTGGGGACTAGAGCTTCTCCATATGCACCACACCAGCTTACCTTAGGATTGCTGCAGCCAGGCCTCCTACGCTCTGACGCCTGTTGTTCCACTGCCTGATTTCTTCTGTGGCCGGATACCACATGATGCATTGTGCCAGTGCCACTTACAGCAGGAGACCGTGTGGCGCATCACACTGTGCCGTGGCTCACACACGCAATGGCACAACATGCCATGTGACTTCCTGCTGTGAGCAGCCTCACTGGCATGACATGCCATGTGGCCTGCTGTGAGCAGTAGCACTGGCATGCTGAGTCATGTGATGTCCTTCCGCAAAGGTGGCACCGGCATGATACACCATGTGGTGTTGGACTGTGAGCTGCTGCGAGTGGCTGTAGAAGAAGTCTGGTAGCAGCACAACAGGTGGGAGGCCTGGCTGCAGTGGTCCTAAGGTAAGCAAGTAAGACATCTTCAGAAAATAAGACCTGGTGCTTATTTTGGGGCCCAAAAGAAAATAAGACTAGGTCTTATTTTTGGGGAATGTGTATAATGTATATGTATAGATGGACTTTTATGAGTGTAAGCTGCCCAGAGTTACCCTATGCTAAGATGAGGGCAATAAAATGTATAAATAAATAAATTTGCTAATTGTAACATTCTATATTTAGATAAATATTTATTGCAATAACATAAGTTATTAAAAAACCTTCAAATCAACCACCACAACAAAAGGAAGACAAAAGATTTGTACCAGTGACGTTGATGGGGATAATACAAGAGGAAATCACTTGGGCATCTTGTTTCATTTTCTCCTCTGGTGTTGGAAGGGGTAGTACTTTGTTCCAATTTGTTTGTTTATCCAGTGTAGAAGGTACATTATGTATTGGATTTTTCGGCCTCTGCCCTAACATGATATCTGTATCCTCTTCCTCTGAAGGGTGGTGGGACTGTAAATAAATTTAATCAAAATTAGCATCCAACAACAAAATAGTAAGAATTGGAAGTAAAAAAAGGAAGGGCATTCCTTGGAACTTATAGAAATTTTCTTTCATGTTGTTTGCAAGCAAGCTTAGAAATAAACAATTTACATATGATTGACAAGTTGCAGCCCTGATTTCAGTAGAACTCTAGCATGGCCTTATAAATTGATCTCATCTTCTATATATTTTGAAAGATATACGTATTTTGTATTTTTAAAATACCTGATTTTACTTCAAAGTAAAGTCTCTCTGAAATCAACAGAATTTAAACAAAGGAATACTGAGCTATGGATTTAAAGTTAATGAAAGGTGTTACATTCACTCTGTCAATATACTTAACCATGCCAAGTAAGATCTAGTGATTGCATTCACAGACTCTGGATTGTTGTTAGTAGTTGCTATGAAATACAAACCTGGTTCATTTGATTAATTTACTGTTCATAATACAGTGTTAAACAAGAAAACAGGGTTTTGGTCACCAAATTAAATATGCCATGTGAACACAGACATCTAATAATAAATATTGGATATCAAAAGAAAAGTTAAAAAGTAAAGTTTGAACCAGGACCTTTAGAATACATGAAAGCCAGTTGTAATTCAGAACAAATAATTTAAACAAGGGGCAAAAGTTAAAGAAGTAAGAGACATCAACTACCTCAAAGAGTAGAATTTAAAAGAAAGAAAGAAAGAGAAAAGCAGGATAGTTGTGCTTTGTTGCTTTACTATGTGAGAGTACAACAATAGGATAATCTAGACAATATCCGGAGAACTAAAAAAAATGACAGTTTCTTGAATGATAAATACAGCTTTTTCCATTTTAAAAGTGCATATTTTTCATTTAATCAATCATCATACTCTATAGATTGGAAGTAGCCATCCTGAAGTTTGTCTATTACCTATGTTCAATTTTCAGTTTCATTTTTGATGACTACTTGATATTTTGCCCTTCTGTTTATTCGGAAGCATTTCATTCTTTTAGTTTTTGTTAAAGGGACAAGATTTAATTTTTGCATTTTTAAAGTCTACCACAACACTTAAATATTTTTATTTTTTTATATCTGAGACCCATAGTCAAGTTAACTTTAGTTTATTTTTGTCATAAATGTGCTACTCAACATTCCTGCTGAAGGCACATAATAGATTTACAATCATTCTGAACCCCCAATGTCTATGCTGAAGGCTGCACTTCACAGTGATTTAACCAACTTATATCAAGCTACATTCTTACCTTGTTAGAAATGTCTGTACTATTATACATAAAAATGTAAAAGGGACCCGTCTTCTTGGAAAATATTTCTATCCATCTCTAGGTTAGGAAAATATTGCCATTTTCTTTCTTTCCAGCTTTTGTGCTGTTCCTGGCAGCCATGAATAGTTCATATAAACTACAAGCACAAAAGACTTTGTTTCCTAGGTAACCTCTGAGCTGAAAAGTTGGTGCACACGAAAAATGGCCCCTATAGCCTGTATTAGCTTGCATTTTGTGACCAATACCTTCCCTGCATAACAATGTCTTTTGGACAAAAAGAATGAAGTGACCTGACCACAATCTCTGATGGTCTGCCAGGGTTGCTCTTCAGCAAACAATAGCAGTGATAACAGTCCTTTGATTAGGTCCATGCGGTAGCTTTAACATCATTGGATGCATTCTTGTAGTTTTCCGAGATCATCTATTTTTCAAATTTAGTTCAGGCATTTAGATAATCAACAAAAGGAAACTTGCTCATCAGCTATTAAATCAAATAAAACCTAATACCAAATTGGCATGGAGGATGAAAAAAGTTAATGGCCTTTGTTGATAAAAGCATGAAATAAAGACAACAAAATTAGTCAGCCAAAAGAGCAGCAAAGAAAGATAGGGAGTGGAAGGGACAGATTGTATGAGGAGGTTTTATTCGGTTATTTTCCAATACCTTTTTACTCCATGGAGTCATGCGGCAACATTCAGTAGGGGAAGACGAGCGAGTTCTATAAAACTATAAACATGAAATGTGGAGGGAGAGGGAAATGATTAAAAATTAACACATATAACAAATGTTTCTATGATTTTTGATCAAAGTACATCTGAAATGCATAGTGTAGCTTTAAAAAAGTTTCTTCATTGCATTCTGCTTCTGTGAGAAATAAACAATATGAAATTTTTATCATGAGAAGCTGTTTATCAACTATAATATGCTGCTTAATTTCTGCATATTTAGACAGAGTGGTTAGCTATATGGGGGGTGTTAATGGGCATAAAAATAATGTGTGTAGATTTTTCCTATGAAAGCTCTTTGATATTTGACAATACCATCCTTACAGCAGGAAATAATTCACTGATTATATAATTCAATTTCCTCTGATTTCTGGGTTTTAGGCCATACTATATAGTCAAACCATGGAAATAGGTATGGGGAGTATCAGATCAGTCACTTTTGCCTAGTAATCTCAAGTAATCTAATCATGGAATTTCTTCTGATGAAATGGAACCATATAATTTATAAAGAGCTAGTTAACCTACTGCAGCATTAAAACAACTTTTAATTTTTCTTCATAATGTTGTCCTTATTGTTTTATAATAATTTATTTCATATTGTATAGACACTATTCCTGAAACGGATTGGTGTTAGGAGATGTAGAAATATCAATAATAACATTGTGTGTGTGACTTATTATTGAAATTGGCCATGATGGCTGAGAATGACGGCAGTGATGATTCAAATATTTGGAGGGCATCAGTTCAGAGAAAGATGAAGAAACAATCACTGCGTTGCTAAACTCAGCCTAAAAGATGGTTTGAGAAGAAAAAATGAGGGAAAGATGTAAAGCCTTCCTCAACTACAATAAAAAATTGTTCAACATTATTCAGTCATTAAATGGTGACTTCACTCAAAGTATTCAAGCAGAGAGTGAACAGCCATATATAAAGGATTTTTTTAATGTCACCAAAAGGTCCTATTCTAATCTTATGAAAATCATTAATATACATGCACTGAACTTGCTAGTATGTGAATATGAAGATGCAATGTTAAAACACTGATTGTAATTAGATGCTATGCAACATAAGTGAAAGTGAGACCTATGAGAGTGTACAGCAAAACATGTCACAGTTATTCTTTTGCTGGTTCAAAAATTTGTATCAGTGAGGGGAAATAACTGTTATACGCTAGGTCTATTTTCTTGAAAGGGATGTACAAACTTTGGGGGGGCGGTTTACAATTTATCAAAGAGAAAGCATGTAATTCAGACTGTCAGGCAGAAGAAATTAAATTCCATCAGAAGGAATGGGTCACCTGATAAACAGAAAACCAGGGGGACATTGCATTTACTTTTCCATTTTAAAACCTAGCAAAGGTGAGGACATCTTTTATTGCTGAAAACTGCTATCCTTCAAACAACTTGCAGCAAAAAGTTATTCGGGGGAAAAAGAAAAACATGTGCTCCATCTAATCTTGGATGATGTCCAGTGAATTTCATCAACAGTATTATAAAACTGAACAGAGAATTTTCCTTCCAGAAGCAAACTGAGCCATCTGATTAGATAGGGGTATCTACAACAAGCTGAAGTTTCATTAGAATGAAAAAAAATGTGCAACTGGTTCTACAGCGCAGTGATACAGTACAAATGATTTGAATTTACATCACAACTTCATGATGCACAGTTCATTTCCCTCTTTTCCCATGTAAATATCCCAGTCATGTGATACAAAGCAAAACCCCATGGTACCTCACTACCTCCTCTATTCTTGTAAATGCTTGAAAATTTTGGATGACCTAGGTCAAGTGTTTCTCAACCTGGGCAACTTGAAGATGTTTGGGCTTCAACTCCCAGAATTCCCCAGCCAGTCACAAATGAATTCTGGGAATTGAACTCCAAACAACTTCAGGTTGTTAAGGTTGAGAAACGCTGCCCTAGAGTAACAAGGCCACTTTATTTCAGTGAGTTTTTATATAACCTGAAATGTAACAAAAGCAGAGTTTTCTAACATGGTGCCTGGTTCTGTATTACTACTACAATTTTTCTTTTGCCACATTTGGTGTGAATTTGACTTCTGAGAGTTTTAGTACTTCTGGAGAGTTGTAGTACTTGACTCACTTGAAGGATGATAATTTGGAAGAAACTAATTAATCAATCAATAAATTTGTTTGATGGCATCTTCTCTAGTTAATATATCAACCAGCATGATGATTTTGTAATAGAAATCCTCATGTTATTACTTTATTGACCATTATTGTTACAAATAAATGCATATATCCTAGCATAGGCTCCTTCTGACTAACACAAATAATTATCTATCTGCTAAAAATGTATTTAAATTTAGAATTTATAGTCAGACCAAGTAAACATTTTTTTAAAAAATTGTGGCTTGATTAAAAAAAAACATACCGGCAGGAAATTGAGATAAGAATACCACACAATTGTTGTTCATTTTGTAATCTACTGATAATTAGGCTTTACCTTTATACCTTTACATTGGAGATGCTATTTCTCCTGGCATTACCTGGCAATTTTCTCCCATTAGTTGACATTTAAGATAAAGATGTTTGGCTGGATAAGTTGCTGGTAACCCAAGCTGTACTAACACATCACAAATGCATTAAGAAGACAAGAGAACTTACTTTTAGCAAATGATGGTCCTTAGTCTCTTTTTTCTCCTTAGTGTGGATCACAGGAAAAGACGGAAATGGGGGAGCTACCACAATTTGGCTCACAGTTTTTTGTTCTTGGTTATTACCCTGGTTTCGGTGCTCTGTAAGAAATAAGAAGACAATTGTTCAGCAATTTAACATTTAAAAATATGACAAAAAATGTGAACTTCAATTCAGATGTATTGCATGGTAATTACACTTTGTGATGAATTACATGTAGTAACTATCTATAATAGTTCTATCAATATATTTTGACTTTCAGAATGATCATATTATAAATAGCACAGTTATAGAGAATGGAAACATCTGAATGAATTCATAGCAGAAACACAGGATATTTAATTGGAAGTTATCTCTAAACTCCTACATTATATTTTTCAATGAAAAGTGTGGAATTTTCTAAAAAAAGTGGTGACAAAGTGATAAAGCCAATATTATGTGGTGGTTAAGGTATCAGGCTAAAAAAACCAGGAGACTGAGAATTCTAGTTCCATTTGATCACAAAGCCAGTTGGGTGACTATGGGCCAGTCACTCTCTCTTAGCCCTAGGAACCAGACAATGGCAAATTAGTTGCCAAAAAACCTGCAAGGATTTGTCCAAGAATTAAAAACTGATTCAATGCCACGAATGCTTGCTTATAAATACTCTTCAGCAATAACTAATTTCCCAAACAAATTTTTGTTTTTTATTGGATGTTATGATGAAACTGACATCTCTGAAAAAAACACACACATAAAAAAACAAACAATTTCTGTTTTCATTTGTTCTCATTCATTCAACATCTACCATCAATAAAATCCATATGGTAGGGAATGAAGCGGCCATAGTATAACTTTGATTCCCCAAAAACAAAAATTGTTCAATATTTATTGATGCAAAATATTTAAGAGAAAATTGAATGTAATTGCATCTTGAGAAACCACTTTATAATAATAGTAGTAGAAGTATAATATATATTTTTCATTACACATGACATTGAGTTTTGGAAATATTCAGAATCAGAATACAGCTGGAAAGGACCTTGGAGGTCTTCTAATCTAGTCCCCTGCTCAAGCAGGAGACCCTATATCATTTCAGAGAAGTCACTGTCCAGTCTCTTCTTAAAAACCCACAACTTCTGAAGCTGGCCATGGAATCGGAATTGGCTGGGTGCAGGAACCAACACTGTCCATGGCCCTGGTGCACTGCTCACTTACGTGGGCCAGCCTTGCTGTTTGAAGTCTGAACGAAGCCTTCAACTGAGTGAGGAAGCACTGCAGGCCCTTCACACCTGTGTCCAGCCCACTGGAGTTTGTTGCACTGCGGCAGGAATCAGACCCTGTCCCATGGAGTCTGCTGCCGCTTGGATGGGGAGGAGGAGGAGAAGAACAGAGAAGTTTGCGCCAGCTGGCCAGGTAGGGAGCAGGTCAGGTGAGGAGGGGCAATCATTAGGTGGATGCCACTGCTTCAGTGGGGAGGATGAGAAGAAAAATGGCTGCTCAGGTAGTTCCTGCCTGCCCCCCCACCCCCCACTGGCAGCAGCTTAAATGTCCCAACTAAAGCAGAGATTGCACGTTATCTCTCTCATATACACACACAGTTTGGAGATTCCCCCGCTCTCCCTGCGGCTGCAGTTGTACCGCTTCAGTGCCTGTCTGGCAGGGTGCTCAGGTAAGCCAGTGTGGGGCATGGGGAGTGGCTCTGCAACCCCCCTGCCACCTTGTACTCCACCCCCCCCCCCAATTACCTTGTTGCTCAGGTGGCTCCTGCTGCCTGTGCCACTGCCAGCAGCTTGGCTGAAGATGGCTCTTTCTCCCATATACCCTCCCACACACAGAGTTTGGAGAGCCCTCTCCTCTTCCCCCCTCTCTCTGCAGCAGCAGTTGCAGTGCTTCAGTGGCCGGCTGGTGGGGCGCTTAGGTAAGCTCTGCATCCCCTCCCCCTTGCTTTGTATTCCAACTCCCACTGCCCCACTTTGTGGCCATCGCACCAGTGCATTGCTCAGCCTCCTGCTAGATTACAGTGGTGAGTAAGAAGAAGTGGCAAAGAATAAAGCAATGTGAAGGGGTGTGGATGACGAAACAAGGCAGGAGGAGCAGAGCTGCCCCATCTGCCTCACCTTACCTGAGGGCCCTTCAGCCAAGCCAAACCTTCACACACACACGCCACCCAGGGCAGCCACATCCCTCTTCACTAACCTTTCCAGCTTCTTTCACCGCCACCTTGTGCAGAGCAACTAAAGTAGTCTGTGGGACTATGGTAAAAAATAGTTCAGACCTTCTAACTTCTCATGAAAAAAAAAAGATCTTGTGAGGTTGGAAGGTCTGAACTATTCTTTTTAACCATAGTCCTACAGACTACTTTAGTTGTTCTCTATGCAGTGATGGAGAACTGGGTCTGTGCATATGCAAGCATGCCAGGATGGTGTGGGCTGGGTCGAAGTGAGGCAGGCTGGACCCTTACAGTTTCCAAGATGGCCACACGGGCCAGATTTGGACGGATCTGACCCGCAGGTCTTGAGTTTGATACCCCTGCACCTTAGTGTCAGTCTCTATTTCCATGACTTTTTTGTTTGATAAAAAATTTAAATATTCTAAAAATTAAATATTTTCCTTGTTGCGAAGTATCAGTTTACAATAGTTTATAAGACTTCTTGGCCTTTTGTTCTCTGTCTTGAAAATTCATCACTATCTTCCCCGTATTAAGTCTCTATCTCTTTTTCTGTGGTTTTTTATTTTTTTCCTCTTAGATCATTAAGAATTTAAAAATTTCTAAATAATTAAAATAATTAATTTTTTTTTCAAATGTTTAGGTGAGAAAAGAAATTGAAAAATTGAAAAAAGAATTTTATAATAAACTGAAAAAAGAAATTTAAAATTGAAGATTTAAAAATTAAAAAATAAATAAATTTAAAAATGATATTTGAATGAAGAATTTAAAAATTGAAAAAAGAAATTGAAAAATTGAAACGGGATTCTTCTTAAAAAAATTAAGAGATTCTAAAGTTTAAGAATTTGTAAAAGTTCTTGGCCCTTTATGAAGGAATATGAACTTCTTTTTTGTTGGATGTCTCAGGCTATTTTTAAGGAGATGCTTTGCTCTTCTCCCTGCATTGAAAGTTTATCCCTTTCCTCCCTGTCCACAAGAATTTTGTAATTATCCTTTCCCCCCTGATTTCTTGTCCTTTGGTTGCCTGGCCACTGCCGGAGTTTTCAGGTATGATGTGTTGATGTGGGCATTCTGTTTAATTTCACACCACACTGCTCCCAGCTGCTGCTGTGGGCACCACTGCTCAGTTAGTCCTTTGTGCTGCTCTCAGTCACTGCTGGTCCACCAGGCTGATCTTAGTCGCTGCTTGGGTTCCTTTGTTCCTCTGCCACAAAGCTCTGCATCACTTCTGCTCAAGGTCTGCTCACAGCTGCTGATCTGCTGCCACTTAGCTCTGTTTTAGCGCTGCTCAGTGGCTTCCATTTGCATCACACTGGCTCCACTCAGGTGTCAGGCTGGATCGCTGGGCTGCCTCTCTATTATCTCAGCTCAGCTGTCTCTTCTTTTCTCAGATGGGTTGGGACACCTCTCGGTTGGGACACTGGGCTGCCTCTCAGCTGGGTCACCTCTCAGTTGGGCTACCTCTCAGACAGGCTACTTCTCACCTCCTTGCTCAAGGAGTTCAAGTTCTCTTTTTAATCCCTTCTGTAGCTTCTCTTGATGTTGTCCACTTGATATAGAGTTTGTAATCCACACATGTATTGAAAATGACAGATGAATAAATTTGCAAAGGAAAACAAAATCTCAGCTTAAAAGGAAAAATATAGTATCTCAGCTGAGAGTAAAAAAAATGTCAGCTTGTAAAAAAGATTACACAAATTTATATACATGATATAAAAAGATAATACAAGGTAGCTCATAAAATTCCACAAAATATTTAAAAAGTATTAGAACTTTATAAAAATATTGTAAAAAATATTGCAGTCCCTGACTATTTGTAATCCACAAAAAAGGTAGAATAATTGCAGTCCAGGGCAATAAAAGCAGTTCAGGGCAATTTACCATTGAGGTAATAAAATTTACAACCCTGTTGTAAAAGTTTACAATAGTTGTAAACATTCAATACAAAGACTGGAATCCTTATAAATCCTTATAATTATGCAGAGAGATAAAGAAAAAGAAAACAGGTCTGCACTTCATTTATTAGAGAAAGAGAAGGGATAAAAGAACATGCATGCAATCAGATCTGTATGTAATTCATTTTGCAATTATGTTTGTGTAAGCATGCTCTGTTAATGGTAAAAAGAACTATGCAGTCAATATTGAAGAAAAACAGTTCAGTCTATATAAAAGAAAATTTTCTCAATGTCACCAGGAGAACAAAGGAACTGCAGTCTGATTATGCTATAAAGCAGAACTGACCAGAATCAACTTTGCATCCAAATAAAGACTGATTTCCAATATTTTTCTTCTCTTCAAAATCCAATCTTTTGTTCTATTAACACACACACACACCCCCGCCTCGGTAGTTGCAATTCTGTGCATGTTTGGGGTGTTTTATTTTTTGGCTTTTAATTAGATTATTCAGGAGTGCCCCATTTCTACATGTCTACTCTCCAAAGGGACTTGCCATGTTAAAGTTGTGATCTTAATATATTTTTGTTTTTTATTCATTATTTGAGGAGCCATTTCCCGACCACAAGATGGCAGAAGAAGATAAAATTTATCTAAAACAGAACAGCTATCATCCAGAGAGCTGTTATATAATTTTACCATCAGTATAATATTTCTCCTTTTAGCTCTTGGCAATGCTATTAAAATAAACCTCACCCTCTATTTGTTGTGAAATTATTTAATATATTATTTTAAGGAAATTATCATATTTGGAATATGTTATTGCTCTGAAATGTTAAGAAGAGAACAGGTTATTTATAGTAATATCTAAGGATGACATAGTTTTTTAAGAATTCGAAAGTGGAATAGCAAAGAGAAACTGTCTGGAAATGGATTTTAATGTAAGAATGAGAGGAGAGGAAAATTAAACCATTGTAAATATGTCTCAGTTGCCAAATATTTAATCATGTGATCCTGCGAATGCTGTGATGATCATAAGTTTGATGACCAGTCTTAAGTCACTTTTTTCAGTGACACTTTGACTTCAAACAGTTGCTAAATGAATGGTTGTAAGTCAAGGACTACCTGTAATTGGATTTTGTAAATTATACAGAAATAAAAATTACCCTTTCTCAAGGCTCTCAAATTCTGCTTGGCATGGTGATGCAGCTCCTCCACACATGCTGGCCTGGTGGAAGGAAGGAAGATGTTTCTCTCCTGATGCCAAGGGGCATGATAATACACGTTCAGTTTGCTTTCCACATCCAAGTTTGAGACAGCTGTAGAAATAAATGAAGAGGATGCTTAAAAAGATTTCCAGCAATGGCCCAATCCTAGGCAGTGACAGATATTTCTTCATCAGGGCGCAAAGAGAAAATATATGCTGCAAACTCCACTTAGGCATCAGTAAATGCTAAGCTCCATTCAGCTGCCCTGACTCCACTCTCATAAAAGATATTACAGGGTCATAAAAAGAAAACTCTGTGTGTGTGTGTGTGTGTGTGTGTGTGTATTTCACAAATCTGAATTTTAAAGAAACTCAGCTTAAGTAAACTATGAATATAATAGGAGAAACCAAGCAAATCTTTGGTTATTATTTATATATACATAAACATAATTTTATATTTTGAATCTGATAAATAACCCATTTTTTTTATTATTTCACCGGTTATACATATTTTGTAGTTTGGAAACTGAACAAGTTTCCTAGATATATTTCTAACATTCACCAGTGATCTCATACATTCATGGTTCTTCATCATACTCTTCCATCATTGTAATCTTTTCATGATTCTCTGTCGAGAAGGTATCAAGTTACACGTGAATAAGAGCCATTGTTAATGCCATTCCATTATCAGAATACAAAACCAGAGCTTGCAAGGTCTAGTAATGAGTGAATTTATTAATCAATAAACATAATGTTGCTGATGTTGCAGAAATTGTGGAACCCTGAGTATTTGGGGCTGGCTACATTGGCAGGATAAGGGGGTGTCCATGCATCACAACACAACTGGAACAAATTGATCAAAATCAGGGTTCGGTGGAAGTCATGGGCTAGATTAGGATAATTGATTTTGTGATTGAATTTAGACAAAGTACAAAGAAAACTTAAATTGGAATTTGTAAATCAGATGTCCAATTGGAAACTGATACAGGCATGCTATCTAACACATATTCTGCATAGAATAATATTGTGGCCATATATCTAGACATCTATAATGGGTGAATGTTGTAGGTGGCCAAAAATATTACCATATATATAAGACACACGAATACCAAACAACATAGATTAAATTGATACACTAATTAATATGTTTGAGAATGGGGTCCAAACTTAGATTATGTAATGTATACAAACATAGAGAGAGAGGCCCTATTTGCCAACATCACATTAGACTTTTGTAGAAATGCATGAAACAGCCAAGTAGAAAGATTATTGCTAAGCAATCAGGACTTAAAAGATTCCTAACATTAAAATTATCCCCAACAATATGATTTTATTCAGTTCCCAACTTAATAAAAATTAATAAAATAGGCCTAGGTGAACCTAAATATGGAATCAGAAATAAATATTGCATTAAGGGCGATAGAGCCTTTTGGTAAAAAGTTATGACAATAACACTAGCTAAGATTAAAGAATTTCCTAACAACATATAAATAAGGTGACCAACTTTTTTACAATGAGAAGGAGGACACAAATAAATTGAAGAAAAAAACCAAAGCCATTTGTGCGCAGCGCACTCTTCTCAAAACAATTCTCCTGTGTGGAGCACATGCGTCTCATAATCATGTCTCACTGCACCGAGCCTTGACGAATTGTCATGTCAAATACAAATACATCACATCACACACAATGGATCAGAATGGCATCGTTCAAATACGGAGATTTATAGATTAGCCTTCAAATATCAAAAAGGAGGACATGTAGGAGGACATTTTTTGAGAGAGGACAGAACTTACAAAAGAAGGACTGTCCTCCCTAAAGGAGGATGATTGGTCACCTTAATATAAAGAGAGGAGTGGCTATATTGGAGCATGTGAGGATTCTTTGGTGCCTGGAAGATTTGAAGAGAGTTTCTTGGGATCCTCAAAATGTACCAAATTATCTAGTAGTTAAATAGTCCTTGACTTATAATCATAATGGAACCTACCCATTAAAGATGGGGATCACCCCTGTTCTCCCTAATGCAACTGTGAAACAGAGATGTGGGTTGTTAATTAGAGTATGGAGTGTCTTGAGGATGAGGGAGGCTCTAGGACACCAGTTTGCTCTAGTGGTTAAGGCACTAGGCCTGGGAGACCGTGAGTTCAAATTCTGCCTTAGCTGTGAAAGCCAGATGGGTGACCTTGGGCAAGTCACTCTCTCTCAGTCCAACCCACCTCACAGTTTTGTTATTATGGGAAAAATAGGAGGAGGGGGGAGTACAGGTGGTCCTCAACTTACAACTGTTCGTTTAGTGACCATTCAAAGTTACAATGGCACTGAAAATATGTGACATGGCCATTTTTTTACACCTACAACCATTGCAGTCATGGGATCAAAATGTAGATGTTTGACAACTGACTCATATTTATGTTGGCTGCAGTGTCATGGGGTTATGTGAGCACCAAAGAATCCTCCCATGCTCAGAGGTGGTATTCAGCAAGTTCTGACCAGTTCTGCAGAACCGGTAGCGGAAATTTTGAGTAGTTGGGAGAACCGGCAAATATCACCTCTGACTGGCCCTGGCCCCATCTATTCTCTGTCTCCCGAGTCCCAGCTGATCGGCTGGGTCTTTTTTTGTTGTCCTGGACAGGAGAATGGAGCTGGAAAGCAGGTTAGTGGGGTGGGGAAGGAATGTGATTTTGCAGTATCCTTCTCCCAGGAATGGGGTGGGAATGGAGATTTTACAGTATCCTTCCCCTGCCAAGCCCGCCAAGCCACAACCACGGAACCGGTAGTGAACATTTTTGAATCCTACCACTGCCCATGTGCCAGTATAACCACCATTCTCTTTATATGTTGTTAGAAAACTTTATTGAGATTCTTTAATCTTAGCTAGTGTTATTGTCACACCTTTTTGTCAAAATGCTCTCTTTGGGGACTTTCTGGGGAAATGAGATTCACTTCATAACCTTGTTATGAACAGTGATTCACTTAACAATGATGGCAACAAAGATTGTATAATGGGGCAAAGCTCACTTAACAAATATCTTGCTTAGCAATAGAAATTTTGGACTCAAATGTGGACAGTAAGCCGAGGACTACTTTTATTAAGTATGTTCACTGCCATGAGTTATTTCTAAAAATAATAAAGGTGAGATACAAATAGATAAATACCATTTTTATTTTGGAAATCAGGTTTTTGGTGTTCCAAAAGTGTTTTGGTGTTCCAAGCATCAATGTCCCAAAAGGTACTTTTCAAAAGGCAACTGAAAAGCACCTTTAGGATAATTATGGTCTGGATGATTAAGAATCTCCATAGACATCTAAGTATCTATGTACTGCTATCAGCAAACTCTGCATGAAATACATCTGAAAGCCTAAATCAAGTACCTGCCTTTTAAAAAAATTACATTTATTGTCCTCATACAGGACAGATATATCATATCAATCAAACTCTGTGGTGGGCAATTTTTCTTGTATAGATAGATGACACTGAGATTTTCTATCTTAAATTCCTAAGTCATACGGATATACTGTAATTATCTAGTTATATAAGTGTTGGTGTAAATCAAATAATCATGCACCAATCGTTTATTTGTCTATCCTGCCCAACTTGAAAATGACTCTGGACACTTCACAGGATTATAAAATACAACTATACAAAAAACAAAACCACACAATGTTCTATCAAACACAATTGACATATGAGAGAACTACAAAACATAAAATATCTCAACATTTAATAGATGTGTATTGCATTTTGATTATATGAATAGAAATCTGGCATATTGAATAAATACCAGTGTTGTTAAAGACTATTTTTAAAATGGTTTAGAAAACCGTGCTTGTTATTGTTTCCATTTCCCCTACACTCTCACGATTCAATACAGATGGGTTAATGGAAAATAAAATACACAGCATGATATGTTTTAAAAATAATGTATGGTTAGATCTTGGCAGGACTTATACACTCATTTATGCAAGATGACCAAGCCCAAGTATTTCAAAACAGTAATAATACATACTTATTTCTTAATTAAGAACATTGGTGAAGGTTTTGTTTAAAAAATTTCAGTCACTATATACTACTCATTACAAAAATTAAGAAAGCAACAACTTTTAAAGTTAAATGAGGCTAAATTGTAAGAGGAGGAAAAGAAATTGAATCCATAGCCAAATAGAGTGATGGGCAGAAACTGAACTGGGCAGCCTGTTTTGCATATGGAGAGTTTTAGATTTAACTGGTATGGTCTTTTAAAAGGGCTAAAAACAATTCCTATTTGAAATCACGGGTGACTATTTCCCATCAGTGTCAATAAAACTCAAGTAATAACCCCTTATAGCTTTTTGCATAAAAAAATGAACATAAAAAATGAGCCCCTTTAGAAGACCATAGGAGTTAAATTTTGATGATTAGGCAGAATAGGCTAGAAAGAAGAGAGGCATGATGTAAGCTTTATACCTTTTTTATACTTTTTACTACATTATTTACTATTCCAGTTTTTCTTCTTTACCTTCCTCTTACCTTGTTTTATTTTGCATTTTTAGCTTTTTCTTTTTCCTTTCTTGTTCTACTTTAGTTTGCATTAGTTCTTGTGACTGTTGTTAAAACTCTTGATAAAAATTAGGTATATATGAAAAGTACTTAATTAGTAGATGGATACAGGCAATCTTCTTATGACCAGTTGCTTAGCAATCATTGGAAATTATGATAGATCCATCCAAAGCTCCATCCAATTTCAAAATTATGGCTGCTATGTTGCCTCCATGGTTGTTTATCCTTCTGACTGACTTCAGGGATGATGCAACCCTTCCCCTGCACTTATGTCTCCCACCCATCCCACCATGGCTCACTAGTCTTTGGCCTGCTCACTTACTCAACCATCTAAGGCAGGGGTCTCCAACCTTGACAACTTTAAGACTTGTGGACTTCAGCTTTGCTGGCTGAGGAATTCTGGGAGTTGAAGTCCACAAGTCTTATTACTCTATAAGTAATAAAAGTATTTTTCCAAGTTCAAAGATGGCAGAGGAAGTTTAGTTACATCGCGGGTAGAAAAGTTGCTTCTTAAAGAAAATAAAATGGTAGGAGAAAAGGTGGAGAGAGAAAGATAAGTCATAGAAAAATAAAGAAGATTGGAGAAAGGAAAGGAAGATTGGAGAAATTAAAAGAGAGAGAAGCCCAGATGCACCAAGAGTCCTACCCAAGAGATAAGAGGCCCATCGAAGTGAGGTGAACAGAGAAGCAAACAGACTGCAGGCAGCAAAACCAACCAGTTGAGAATAAAGAGGTGCACCAGTGAGCAAATGGGACCAGCTGTGGAGCAGGGAGGAAAAACAACTGTGGGTGGAGAGGCCAGCTGGCTGAGGGCAGTATAATGACTGGCGGAGAACAAAGAGGGGAACCAGTGAGAGAGCAGAGTAGGGAGGAAGGAAAGAGAAGATGAACTTCCTGGGGACCATCCAGATGGTCCTGTTTGCTGGTGGAAGCCCTGGAGTGACAGAGAAGCAAATGGGAGCCACGTGGCTGCATAGCAAAAAGCAGCAGCGTAGCAGAAAGGAGAGAGAGCCAGCAGCAGCATGGGACAGTGCAGTGAGCTGGAGCCTGAGAGCACCACAAAGAGCACCGGGGAAAGAGATGTTGGAACTGAGTGGAGGACTGAGTGGAGCAGCACGGCAGGCTGAGAGAGCTGACCAGAGCAGGGATGAGCCTGAAAAGACCTGAGCACCGAAGGATAGAAGAGAGCTGACAGAGAAAACAACAAGAGGCCAGCGCAGCAAACAACGGAAGTGAAGGCAACAAATTAAGCCTGAGGTTCCAATAGACAGGGAGGGAAGACCCATGTAGACAATAAAAACACAGGACAGAAAAAAAAAGATAAATAAATAGGACAAAAAATAAGGACAGGAGTGGAAAATTAGAAATCAAGGAAGAATAGGATTAATAAAGATCAATCAAATAAATAAGGCAAATCTTAAATAATAAGATAGGGGAGAACTGGAGCTCAAAATCTTTTTAAAAATATAGGAAAGAAAGGGATAAATAAAACTAACATAATAACAAGCAAATAAAATAATAAATAACAAGATATAAAAATAAACATTAA
Organism: Hydrophis major; assembly: GCA_033807585.1. Lineage (NCBI taxonomy): Eukaryota > Metazoa > Chordata > Lepidosauria > Squamata > Elapidae > Hydrophis > Hydrophis major. The sequence goes on along the minus strand of CM066332.1, from coordinate 57,994,371 downwards.
AAGGCAGCAAAATGATTTTTTAAAAGATACAAAACTTTTTACCCTTAAAAGAACCAGCAAAAAGAAACAAACTCATGGAATAGGTGACTGATACTATTGTAGTATGCAATATAAGTTCCATGTATGTGCTTATGCCCAAAGAACACTCAAATTATACAAACTGATTGAACCAAATAAAGAACAGATAATTCCCAGAGGATTTGACCCTGCTGATAAGCCCTTGGAGGAAGACAAATGGAGGTATGTCACATAGAAGGAAACACAATAATCAAAGAAAGAAACAATGCACATCTAATAAACCCCTGCTGCCCAATCTAACCTAATCAGAAGCAGCTCCATTAAAACTGAGCAACCAATTTCTCCCCTTAGTTGAAAATACTCACACCCACAATCTCCCCCTCAAAGAAAATATGCAAATGCTTAGAAAAGAGACATCATCAAATAATCACATTAACAAACTCACCTGGGATCAGAGGTGGTATTCAGCAGGTTCTGATCAGTTCTGGAGAACTGGTAGTAAAAATTTTGAGTAGTTCAGAGAACCTGCAAACCACCTCTGACTGGAGATTTTACAGTATCCTTCCCCTGCCAGGCCCACCAAGCCACAGAAATGGTAGTAAAAAAAATTGAATCCCACTGTTAGGGATAACATTGGTTACCTAATTTAGTTTGGGTAAAAATAATATATAAACTATGTTAGTGAGTTTAAGTGTGTGTATCACTTTAACTGCAAAACATGTATTTTGAGTGCGGTTGTAAAATCACCATAAGAGGGAGCAAGAGAGCTCACTATTTGCTGGCTTTTACTGGATAGCTGTTGGATTGATGGTGATAACTGAGTGTGTTTCCCTGCTGTTGCTGAAACGAAGAAAAGGGGTTTGATTTTCTTCATATCTCTGACTGCAAAAGAGATATATTGCTGGACTGATTATTTGTAAGTTTACTGACCTCTATTTTCAACACTGGAATTTGCAACTGATTAATCCCTGGATGGACTGAACTAGTTTATGACATATGGACTGTTTTGACTATGCTATAACTCTTGCTGGAATAAAAAACTATTTAACTGGCACAGTGTATCTGTCTTACTCAGTGTAAACTACAACAATGTTTATCTCACATAATTTGCCTGCCTGCTAGACTGCCATTGCACCTTCTGCTAGGGTGTGTATCCCTAACCACCACTGCCTGAGATAAACAGAAAAGCACCCCAGACTACACCCCCTAAAAAAGGAAGGCAAGTGTTGGTGATAGGAAATTCTATTCTCAAAGGAATGGAACCAGCCATCTGCAGACTGGACATACAATCTAGGGAGGTATGTTGTCTCCTTGGAGCAAAAATCAAGGATGTGGCTGGGAACATAACCAAAATAATTAGGTCCACAGATTACTACAGTTTTCTACTACTACTTGTAGAGACAAATAACACAAAAAGGACTTGAAAACAATGTTGAATAATTATGAGCAGCCATACAAGAAAGTTAAGGAGTTGGGTGAACAAGTAATTTTCTCCTTAGAGCTGCTCGGAGCATCCAGAGAGTGGGTGGTGCTTCCATCTCTGCTGTTGTAGGCTGAGCTAAATTCCTGAGGAACGCTCCTCCTTCCATCACGTGACTCCATCCCAGCGTTCCCCAGTTTTTTGCTCAGCCGCTCGCAGAGTAGGCAGTGTTTTCAAAGTGCTCTTGGCCATTTTTCAGCAAGCCTTACTTTGACTCCGATATCTATTCTCAGGTTGTATCTGTTTATTTCTTCCCTTAACCCTGCACAGTGGTTTCGTGAATTGTGATTTCATTCCCCTGGGAAGCCCTCACGGGCCCAGGGGATTTCAGGGGGAAGGATAGCTTACATTACAAGCTACCCCCCCACCCTTCCCCATTGCCTTTCTGCCGTTTTTTCTTGGTTGCCTTCATAGACGCTCCGTTTCGCTCTGTTCCCCCCCCTACACCACACGCCGCCTTTTCCCTTAGTGCGAAGCCTCTCTTGCCTCCTTCCTTCCTGGGTTTCTTCTGGGGACCTTGAATTGTTCGGGACTGTTTCCCTCGCCGCTGCTAAAGGGCCCTGTAAGTCCACGTAGTAGGCGGTCGCCATTGTAAGTGCTGCCTCGTGGCCAGGCGCCATTTTGAATCTTATCTTTCCGATCTGCAGTGTGCAGTTTTAAAGCAGCAGGACCCGTAGGCCTGCTTGGACTTGATTCACACAGAAAAACCTTCTCTGGTGTTAGAGGTTGTTTCCTGCCTCCCTTTTGTTGGCTTCACCCGCAGCCAGCCGTAGCTGGTGCGGTCTACCTTCCACCACTCCCGCTCAGTATGTGTCTGGGAAGGCAGTTGGATCTAGGCCTAAGGGCTCCTTCGCCTTAAGGCCTCTGGCGTGTCTAGGTCGTTTGGACCGCTGTTTTCAAATACAAAAAAAAAAAAGAGAGAGAGAGAGAAGGCAAGAACAACTGACCAGAGGAAACTAAGAGAGAGAGAAATATTTTTATATATATCTATATACAAATAAAACTATTTAAAAAATTAAATAAATAAATAAATAAATAAATAAATAAGGGGGGGTATAACAGGGAGCAGGAGCAAATTAACTTAGGGTGTAAAAGATTCTCTCAGGGCTCCCGGCCTTGTTGTAGGTCGACCCCTAGGCACGCCAACCACCTCCTATTGATATTTATCTTCCTTGATTATATATGTAAAAATGGCAGAAGGCAATCTCTCCACAGGCCCTTCTTTGAAGGACAAATCAAAAACTCATCATCTGCGCAGGCAGGCTAAGGATTCCAAAGCCTCCCAGAGGGACGCCTTAAGGTGCCTCAAGGCCCTGGAAAAAGAAATTGATAAATGCACCAGGCAGGCAGGCACGGTGCCTCCCATTCTTCCTCCTTCTACTCTTTTCAACCCCCCCCTCCTCTAGTCTATTCTTTCCTATCCAGGCACAGCTCGCCCTCTCAAGGCCTCCAGGCTCCTGGACCACCGGCCAGACAAATACCAGAGGCTATCTTTACGCCCTCAGCTGCCGGCCTACACCAAGGGGAACCTCTCATTCAGGAGGTTCCGGAGCAACTGAGATCCTGGAGGAAGTTGGCTATCCGCCGTGGAATTGCAGAAGGTCTCCAACAGGCAGCCAGACCTGGTCTACAGCTGCTGGTCACTGAATCTGTAAGATCTTTCCCTTTCAGATCTGAGCCGACCCAGGATCAGGTACTCTTCAGAGGGAGATTTTCACCTCCACAAGGGGGGACGAGGAGGAGGCGGTAGGAGACTTAGATTGATACAAGGAGTAGGAGTAGGAGCAGTATTTACTTGGGGTCCTTTTACTATACCGAACCCCCTTCTGACATAGAACCATCAGAGGCAGAGGTGTCAGAGGACAAGGGTCTCATCCCCAACCAGCCCTCCTTTGTAGGGCTCTGCAGGCCCCAACTAATCAAATCCCTCCTGCTCGAAGCCAAGCTTTCCTTGGGTCTAACAAGTCAGAACCCAGCTAACCCCTCTCCTATTGCTCCAGTAGATCCTGGAGCAGCTCAGTTGGTCTAGTGGTGGAGTGATTGCCTCACAACCAGGAGGCTGCGAGCTTGATCCTAGGTAGGGGTAGTTTTGGAATAGATTCTCCTGCTTGAGCAGGGGGTTGGTCTAGATGATCTCTGGGGGTTCCCCCAATTCTGTTATTCTACGAAAAGAATAGAAAATCTTAGGTGCTTAGTATAATTATTTTATACCCATTGAGCACCCCGGAGGTGGATGAACCTATTGGAGCTGGGCCTCTTCTTCTACCCTCAGCGACTCCCTAGAAACCCTGAGGCCAAGGAGAATCGATTGGAGCTGGCCTTACGCCGAGCTCATCAGTCAGACGCATGGGCAATCAGATCGGCCATGGCCGCTTCCTTCTTCGTCAGGTCATCTATTCACTGACCAGCCAGCTCAAACACATGTCCCAGCCTCCTCCCGTGCCATTCCCTCCTGTGCCATTCCCTCCCATGCCTCTGTACCCAGTCTGCGCTGGCCAAAACATTAGCAGGCAGAACTCTAGAATAAAGTGAAATTAGCCTCCGCTCCCCTCGTGGGATATAAACTGTTCGGATCATCCCTCATCTGCAGTCAGAGTCCAGATCCATGTAGCCCCTTTGGAGAGCTCCCTTTCATCCCCTCTTCCAATCCTCTCTCTCTCCCAAGTATCAAAGGGCCCCCTCCCTTTGGCTTGGGACAGCCTCAGGTCAGGTCTGACTCCTCTGATAGTCTCAGAAGAGGCGGTAACTTCAAGAGGCCCTTTCGTGGCTCTGGCAACAAGCTCTTCCGGCGCTCTAGATAAGCCACTAGACTTAATTCCCATCGGCGGGTGCCTGGAAGCCTTCGCCCCAGTGGACTCCTCCATTTCCGATGCCTGGGCTAGGGACTCCATCAGGCTTGGACTTGCCCTCGAGTTCCAAACTGCCCCCCCCCGAGTTTTCAGGGCATGTCCCCTCTCCAAGAACCACTCCAAGCGCAGTCTCATGGACTCAGCAATTCAGCCCCTGCTCGACATACAGGCCTTCCAGCCCGTTCCTCTATCGCCCAGAGGACAGGGATTCTACTCCCACTTATCGTGGTTCCCAAACACTCCGGGGGATGGAGAGTGTTTCTGGATTTATAGCGGCTTAACCGCCATCTTTCATACCACAATTTCAAAATAAGCATGTTGCAATCCATCCCCCTAGGGATGGGGCAGAGAGACTGGTTATCATCCATTGCCCTTCTGAGGCATACCTACACATCCCGATCTGGCCCTCTCATTCCAAATTCCTGCGCTTCTGCTATAATAACCTCCACTTTCAATACGTGGCACTCACTTTCGGGTTGGTCTTTGCCTCCAGAACCCTTTCCAAGGTCTTGGTTGCTCTAGCTGCCCACCTCAGATCCCTCCCGGGCTCTACACTGTTTCTTGGATGACTCCCTCATCCTTTCCCCTTTCAGGGTACACGCAGTGAGGAACACTCAAAGCACTCTGACCGCTCTCCAGGAACAAGGGGTCCTCATCAATTGGAAGAAAAGCCGATTATCCCCCTCCACCAGGATAACCCACCGGGGGAGGGTAATAGACTCTGTGAAAGGAAGGGTGTTTTCTCTCCGGAGAGATTCCTTAGGATCCACAATCGGTCAGACATGCCAGACGCCTGAAAGGTTTTCCTTTTAGAGCTATCCCAGTTGCTAGGTATAATATCCTGTATTTCCATTATTCCCTGGGCCCGTTTTTCCACTCCAGATCCCTCCAGTGGTTCCTGCTCCCATGCCAGAGAGCCAGATCAAGCAACTCAAAGCACTAGGTCAAGGTCTAACCAAGGGTGCTCTCCTCCCCTCTCTAAAAAGGTGGAGCAGAGTGTCTATCAATAAGGGCTGCCCCCTCAAGGAGCCCCTAGTCTCACTGTTCCACAGACGCTAGTCTGTCCGAATGGGGCACCCTCCTACAGTACCTTTCAGCACAGGGCGGAGGGTCAACAACAGAGAAGCTATGCAACACAACTTGACTGGAGCTTCGCGCCGTCCCTTGGCTCTCCGCTATTGCCTCCCCCAATTACGCGGCCGCCACGTCCTCTTCCTAACTGACAAAATCACAGCCAAATCTCACATCATCAAGCAGAGGGGTTCTCAGTCATCACGCCTAATGAGGGAGGCCGAGCGCCTCTGTCAGTGGGCGGAGTCTCTCCTCCTGTCCCTCAGGGCGGTCCTCATCTCAGGCATCTCCAACACCCGAGCAGATTGGTTGAGCAGGGCCACCATAGACCAGTCGGAGGGGCATCTCCACCATCTCTATTCAGAGAGGCGACATGCATATCGGTCTGTCAGTAGTAGACCCGTTTGCCCCCCTCTTCAATACCCAACTTCCAAGGTTAGTTTCAAGATTCCCATTCCCAGGGGCAGAGAACCACTACGCCCTTCAGTGTCCGTGGCCCTGGGTCTCCTCTATGCCTTCCCTCCTCTGGCGCTGGTGCCCATAGTCCTTCAAAAAGGTACTTCATGAGAAGGCGGATCTGTTCCTTGTAGCTCCTTATTGGCCCATTCGCCCTTGGTTCACGGAATTCATAGTTTAACCATAGTCCCTCCCTGGAGGATCCCAGCAGACAGAATCTCTCTGTCTCTAGATCCCCTCCTCCACCCGATCCCCCAACAGCTTCAACTAGCAGTGTGGAGGTTGAGCGGGAACGCTTGAAGAGGGAAATCCTCTCTAGCAAGGTCTTTTATACCTTCTTAGCAGCCAGGTGATCTTCAACCAGTATGGGAGCCAGTTTGCTTTACTGGTTAAACCCCTGAGCTAGAAAGCAAGAGGCTGTGAGTTCAAGTCCCGCCTCGACCATGAAAGCCATCTGGGTGACTTTGAGAAAGGGGATGTAAAACTTCTGGTTGACCCAACGGCCCCTTCCACTGCTCTAGTGCTTGACTTTCTCCAGGAGGATTTCAGCAAGGGGTATCCCCCAATACATCAGGTTGCAGCCTTATCCACAGGCATCCACTGTAAAGAGGCTAGTATTCGTGCCTTCCTGAAAGGGTCCACAAATCTACGTCCTCCGTCCCTCCACCGGTACCCAACCTGGGACCTCAATAAGGTTCTTACTTCCCTCTCAAAACCACCCTTTGAACCCCTAAGAGAGGTCTCTCTTCAGTTCCTATACTTCAAAGTAAATTTCCTTCGGTAGGATCACTTCAGCGATCCCTTCAGAGCGTAGGATATCAAAGAGCATTGCGCTGTCAGTTAGAAAAGACATTTGCATATTCCATCCCGACCGGGTGGTCCTACGGCTTGTCCCTTCCTCTTGCCCAAGATTAAGTTGCTTTCCCACAGGACCCTGGACCTTACCCCCCCCATTTTTGCTCCGGCCCAACTCACGAAGGGGAGAGACTATGGCACCCCCCGGACGTCTGACGTGCCTTATGGATTCACATTAAACGTACTGAGTCCTTCCGTAAGTCTGAGGCCCTCTGTATCTCCTTCCAGCCAAAGTCACGAGGGCTAAAGGCAACCCCAACCATCATACACCGTTGGATTAGGGAGGCCTTCGCCAGGGCGTACCAGGATCAGGCCCCCAGATACCCAAGGGTATCATGGCTCACTCCACTAGGAGTGCAGCAATTTCAGCTGCCTGGGTTTCCCAGGGCCCAATACTCGACATCTGCCGGACAGCTGCATGGGTCTCCATGTCACCCTTCATCAGACATTACAAGGTCAACAGGTAAGCCTCAGCTGAGGCTTCTTGCGGTAGAAGGGTTCTTCAGAGGGTTCTCAGGGAACCAAGGGGACCACAGACCAGACGGCGCCCCTCCCGTAGTACAGGCCCAGCTTTGGTATGTCCCACTCTCAAAGGAGTACTACATTGCTACAGAAATGCATGGAACCAAAGACAAAAACCTCCTAGAATGCATATGGGTCAATATAAAAGAAAAAAAAAAAGAATGATATTGCCATAAGTGAATACTACAGGCCATCCAACCAAACAGAAAAAATAGATGTACTTTTTGCCCACCAACTAACAAGTATATGTAGGAATCACACTACAATAGTAAAATGGGGGACTTCAATTACTTGACATCAATTGGAAGACTAATTCCTCACCAAGTGAGAAATAGAATAGGTTCCTGACCAACCTAGCTGACAACTTCATTGTTCAAAAAGTAGAGGAGGGAACTAGAGGGACAGCCCTACTGGACTTAATTCTTACAAAAAGAAAAGAAGTGATAGAGGGAGTCAAAACTGCAGGGACCTTGAGAGAAAGTGACCGTGTCATACTAGAATTCAACCTAACGCAAGCCCAAGTTATAAAACATAATGATACCAGAGTCCTAGATTTTAAAAGAGCTGATTTTGACAAACTCAGAGAATTTGGGAAACATTCCTTGGATGAAAATCCTAAAGGTGAAAACAAATCAAGAAGCTTGGGAAATACTGAAAAATGTGATAATAAAAGCCCAGTCCAGACAATACTACTAAAAAAGAAAAACAAGAAATCCAAGAAGAAACCAGCATGGCTGCACAAAGATCTCCCTGACAAATTGAAAGACAAAAGGGACAAGTTCAAAAAATGGAAAGAGGAACACACAATTAAGGCAGAATATCAGCAGATAGCCAGAATCTGCAAAGACAAAGTCAGGAAAGCAAAGGCTCAGAATGAACAAAGACTTGCAACAAAAGTCAAAAATAATTTTAAAAAGTTTCTTCCAACATATAAATAACAAGAAAAAAAGGAAACAGTTAATCACTAAAGAGAGAAGATGACAAGGAAGTAACAGACAGCAGAGAGAAAGCAGAGCTGCTTAACTCATTCTTTGCATTGGTTTTCATGCAAAAAGAAACTATAGCTCAACCTACCAAAAACAACTGTAAAAAGCAGACTAGAAATAAAAGTTAAAATAAGCAAAAAAATAGTAAGAGAACACTCGTCTGATCTTGATGAATACAAATCACTGGGACCTGATGGAGAGTTCTAAAGGAGACCTGATCTGGGACCTGATCCCAGAGCTGGCAGATGTAATCTCAGAACCACTGTACCACATCTTTCAAAAGTCGTGCAGTACTGGGGAACTACAAGAGGACTGGAAAAGAGCTGATGTGGTTCCCATCTTCAAAAAAAAGGTGGGGGAAACAGACCAGGAAACTACAGACCAATCAGCCTAACATCAATACCCAGGAAGACACTGGAAAAAATAATTAAAAAACATCTGTCAACATCTAGAAATGAGTAAAGTAATAACTAGAAGTCAGCATGAATTTGTTAAAAACAGATCATGCCAAACCAATCTTATTTCATTTGGCAACATAGTGACTAAATTAGTAGAGCAGCAAAGTACTGTGGACATAATATACTTAGACTTCACCAAGGCATTTGACAAAGTAGACCACACCCTAAGCAAGAAAAAAGTGGGATAGATAGCATCACCATCAGATGGATTTGTAACCGGCTGACAAACAGTACTCAATGAGTAGTACTTAATGGTACTACATCTACCTGGAGGGAAGTAAGCAGTGGGGTACCACAAGGCTCTGTTTTAGGCCCAGTACTCTTTAATATCTTCATAAATGACTTAGATGAGGGAATAGAAGGGGAACACATCAAATTTGTAGATGTTACTAAGCTGGCAGGAATAGCCAAAACCCTAGATGATAGACTCAAGATCCAGACTGATCTTGACAGACTGAACACTAGATCCTATCTAACAAAATGAAATTCAGCGTAGAGAAAAGTAGTCAGTGATCAGGGACTACAGAACAAAATCTGAAGAATCCTGGATTCCCTAATTCTTCTTTACATTAACCATATCATTGAAGTGAGGAGACAAGATATTATAGAACTAATGTGTCAGCCTTCAAGATTTTCTCGTTATGAGCCCATCAGAATATGACTCATGCATACATTGGTGACAATAGAATCTTAGCAAAGTTTTTCTTTTCTTATTTTTAGCATGGCATGAGCTTTCAGCCTTTGTCTTCTAAATTAGGATTCTAATTTTGATAAAGATTTGGTGACCCATTGAGGATGAAGTGTTAAGGGTTGTTTGGGATACCAGTGACTCTTAGCTAAGAGAATGAGGAAGTGTTTGCATGGGGAATACTAACCAGTGAGATTATCCAGCTTTACCCACGCTTTTCCAGTAGTGTTTATAGCTTAGGCAATGATGTATGTCTTACTTTGCTGTTACTCCAATATGATGATAAATAATGAAAATGATATTTTATAAATGAAAAGGTGACATACATCATTCAGGGAGAAACACAGTTCTCCTGTCTTGGAAATAGAATAAACGAGGAGCAAAAGACTGAGGAAGTATGCAGTGAAGAGTATTTTCCCATAGGTGGACTTAGAGTATAATCCTAAATCTATCTGCATCTTCAATATGAAGGATGATTGATTGTCAATACAATCTGCACTCTGTTTTTAGCAAACTTGCAAATGAAACTGAAAAACTCAGGGGGCTTTTTAGTCGGAAAATAAAGCAGAGCAATCACTCTCTGTTAAAAGATTTGTTCCATTATGTTCCTCTGAATTGCTTCTAAAAACTAGTATTGAACTTTAATCCAGGGGTAGAAAAAAAATGCAGCCACTAGCATTCGCTTTGTGGCCTCCAAAGATTCCCAAAGCTGGTGAAAATGTTGGCCCTTTTTCATTGGGAGGGGAACCTGGAAGAGAGACAGCAGTGCCTTAACAATTCAGTGAAATCAACTTCCTTAGATATTACCCTAAGTATATTCTAGGAATTTATGATGCAGATCCTGGCTTCCTAACTATACTAAACTGGCTGTCATCTATGTATCTATGCGATCTATTTCAGACAGTCTTTTTCAACCTTTCTATTGAAAAACGAAGTGCCCCTTATAAACATTTTAATTGAAGGTCAGCTGTGTTGAATAAAATAGGACTTCTGAGTAAGAGAACATAGAAGAAATGGAGAGAAAATGTGAGGCAATTTTCTCTTTCAAGGAAATCAATGTGGAAAAAAATAGAGGGCTTTTCAAATGAATTTCTTGTATCACTCAATTTTTATTCTCACCAGTTTAAAGTAATTTAAAATTTCTTTTGTTACTACAGAGAGGGGAAGATAGTAAAATAACTAGCAATTTGATCTTCCTTTCCTTCCTTCCTTCCTCTTTCTCCTTTGTGTTATGTGCAAATAAATGAGAGCTACTAAGAATTGGAGTTAAGATTCTTAACTAGCTATTCCATAGCAATAGCAATAAGACTTATATACCGCTTAAGTTAGGTGCATAAGTTAGTTAAGTTTGTTAAGCAAGTAAATATTCAGATTTATAAATGAGTTCCCAACTGCTCTATCTTGTTGCAAGAATAGATTTTTGGGGACATGTTTGCCTCATTACCTGCAAACAACTGAAGTGAGTTCTGACATTATAGTAACCTTGCTGAAATTCTTCAGAATCTCAGTTTTGGGAAACAATGTATTGTTCCCCTGCTTCTTGTTTGTGCCAGCATTTCTATTTGTTCTGTCAGCAATTATCATGAGTAAGCCAGGTTCTAAGAAGAGTGGCTTTCAGTTCCTCTGAGTGATCAAAGTCTTTTCTTAGAGAAGTGTGGGTTTCTTGGCTCTCCTATATAATAAACCCAAAACCTGGCATTTAAAACGACAGCTTCAAATTCCTTCTGGGAAAAAGAAGGATGGAAGAGTTAGTGGCAGAACATAAAGCAGATGAAAACATAGGTGAACTTGAGTTCATTTGCTTTTGATGAGAAAGCAGGGCTGCCAACCTTGAGTGATAGTTCGGAGTGAGACACTGCGAGGGAGCGAAGCGACCGAGGGGGGGATGGTGTGGAAGGGGGGTGTCCCCCCTTCCACGGTAGGGAGCTTTGACAATTTTACATTTTAAATGGTGCAATCTGATGCATACTTTAGTCATGATTTGGACATATACATACATACATACATGCAAGCAGCACCAATGTACTTGAACCGGATTTGTAAGATATTAATAATGCAGTTCACTGACCATCTTGGCCGGAAAGGGTCCACATTCTTGGGCCTCTGCCCATCTGCTCCATCCCTTTGGGCTGCTCCGGCTCTCCTCCTCCTCCAGGGTCCCTGGCTGAGAGGGGCGTCCCAAGTGCCTGGGATCCGGCCCCTCCAGGCTGCCTCTTCAGGGCCACAGAAGCCTCCCTCACATGGCCCCAGGGGTGGAGGGGGCCTTGCCAGGGTTCCCGGCCTTGGAGCTGGGCAGAAACGGCCCTTCCCAGCCCTCTCCCACCCTCTGGGCCTCCCACCTGCGGAGGGGAGGGGGATCCAGGCTGAGTCTTGGACCCACCAGCCTCACAGTCCAGCTGAAGGGTCGGAAAGGGCCAGGCAGGCAGATGGACACACACACACACACACACACAGAATGGGGGGGGGGGAGGCTGGTGTCCTTCACTCCCCAAACGCCCCCCTCCCAGTCTGTGCATGGGACCCCCAGCAATGCTGCCATCAGCTGCTCCCCTGCAGGGAAGTCCTGGATTGTCTGGGGGAGGAGAGGAGAGGACAGTGGCCACTCCCCCCCTTTGCTTGGCATTTGTGGGGAGACCCCTCAAGGCGAGATTCCTTCCCAGGGGCTCCCAAAGAGCATCCAAACGTTCCTGGCATCAAGTGGGGAAAGAAGCCTAAAAAGAGAGAAACTCCTGCACCGGCTGCGATTGGGGCTCGGAGGGGACAGGAACCCCCCCTCCTTGCGAGCCCCCCCCGCCCCGCTCCAGCCTGCCCTCTGGCGGGACCCCCTTCCTGGAGAGGCTCCTCCCTGCCAGACCCTCTTGCAGCCTCTTGGACCCAGGGGAGGCTGGGGGGGGCGCATATCTAGGTGCAAATGGCGGGGGGAGGGACACAATGTACCCGGGAAGGAGCCCTCCCCCCCGCTTCCCCCTCCCTCTCCAGGGACTTCCCATCAGGCTGGGGAGCGAGAGAAGCCGAGGCGCGCAAGAGGCCAGCCACGGCAGCTCCCCTTGCGAGAGGGAGGCCAGAGAGGGACGCGCCTTTGTGCCCCAATCCCAGCGGCCTTGAGACCAGACCGGTGCGGGGAGGGGATGATGGGAGCTCAGCTCTCGAGAAAGGCCCAGGGATGCCCTGTAGTCGTACTTCATGGGGGATAGAGAGTTCGTCTCTCTCATCTCCGCCTGCCAGAGCAGAGTGCAGCGCAAGGGTTAAGCCCAGAGAGTTGTGACATCCTAGAGCGGAAAGGAGCAACCGCTTCCTGCAGCGTGGAATTCTCTCCTCACCCCAGTACAGAAATCAATGCGGGCAACGTCCTCTCGCACATGCTCTGTTCGCCCTCTGAAGCCGCCCAGGATCGGAGGCTTCACTTCTCGAAACTTTGGGCTTGGGCATATCGATATTCGGAATATCAGAGAATGTAGAGATATATTTATTTTTGTACATTCCATTTTGGGGGTTTAGCATGAGATTTCGTTTATCAGAGTGAGACAGTCAAAATTGGTTGAATTGCGTGAGTCTCACACTGATTGCGTGAGAGTTGGCAGCCATGAGAAAGAAGCATGAAATAGTGCAGTTTTTAGTGCACTATAGTGCCTAAAAATCTTTGGCAGGTCACATGCCTTCAGCAGCCCTGCTGCAGCTCTTTTAGACAATTTTCTTGTTTTGCTTACGAAGCCACTTTACTAGACAGATTTGCTTCTGCATGTATCAGAACAAGGCTCAGGGAGTGAACAGCGCAGCACATGCATTATTGATTATTTCAGATGTATATTAATAGATAAGCCTGTAGCAGTACTTCACACTGCGTCCTGTCCTGATGCATTAGAATCAATGGATAACAGAAGTTTATTTTTAGAGAAATGCTGTATATGTATGATTTTCAATGGTAGTGAATTCAGGTGTATATCACACACATATTGTACATAGTAAAGTATAAAACAAGTAAAGTAATAACTAGAAGTCAGCATGGGTTTGTTAAAAACAGATTATACCAAACGAATCTTATTTCATTCTTCAACATAGTGTCTAAATTAGTAGATTAAGTGAGATACTGTGGACAAAGTACACTTGGACTTCAGTAAAGCATTTGACAAAGTAGACCACAACCTATTTCTTGGTAAGCTAGAAAAAAGTGGGATAGATAGCATCACCACCAGATGAATTTGTAACTGGCTGACAAACCATACTCAATCAGTAGTCCTTAATGGTACTACATCTACTTAGAGGGAAGTAAACAGTGGGGTATCACAAGGTCTTAAGCAGGGGTGGGATGCTACTGGTTCTGCCCGGCTCTATAGAACTGGTAGCTCTGAAGAGCAGCAGACACCAAACCAGTTCTGTAACATCGGTTGACCACCCCTGGTCTTAAGCCCAGTACTCTTCAATATCTTCATAAATGACTTAGATGAGGGGATAGAAGGGGAACGTATCAAATTTGTGGCTTATACTAAGCTGGCAGGAATAGCCAATACCCTAGATCAGAGGTGTCATGTTGCCCCAGCGGCATCACGTGATGTATCAAGACTTTTTTCTCCTTTGCTAAACTGGACATTGGCATGGCCAAAGCATGTCACATCTGGCCCATGGGCCAGGAGTTTGACAGCCCTGCCCTAGATGATAGGCTCAAAATCTAAGTGGATCTTGACAGACTTGAACACTGGGCCCTATCTAACAAAATGAAATTCAGTGTAGAGAAAAGTAAAGTCTTATACTTAGACAAGAAAAATCAAAAGTACACATATAGACTGAGTGAAACCAGGCTTAATAGCAGTAACTGTGAGAGGGATTTTGGAATCTTAGTGCAGAACCAATTACATATGAGGCAACATATGCGGTGGCAGTCAAAAAAGCCAGTGCAATCCTAAATTGCATTAACAGAGGGATACAATCAAGATCAAGTGAGGTACTAATACCACTCTATAAAGCCTTAGTAAGACCACACCTAGAATACTGCATCCAGTTTTGGTCACCACATTATAAAAAAAGATGTTGAGACTCTAGAAAGAATACAGAGAACAGCAACCAGGAATGATTAGATGATTGGAGACTAAAACTTATGAAGAATGGTTACAGGAACTGGGCATGACTAGTCTAGTGAAGAGAAGGACCAGGGATTTGAAGGGGAATGTTTTGAAAACCAAAGTAAAAGGAAACAGCAGAAAAGGGAATTACAGTCGGCAGCTTTAAAGAGGGAGGGGGATAAAAACTGGAGTAAGAAAAGGAGGGGAAAAAAATGAAGGAAAAAAGGTGTAATAAGAAAAAGAACCAGGAAATAAAGAAATATGGAAATCAAACAAAAATGAAAAGAAATTGTTTATTCAAAAGACATAGAGATAATGATTAAATAAGAATTAAGAAAGAAAGGGGAATTTTGCAAGGTGATGAGGTGCAGTATAAATGTATTTAAATTATAAATTATTTAGAAAGTAGGAAAATATAGATTTTTAAAATGGAAAGAATAGAACTGATATTTCCTTATTATTAGAATATCTGTTTTTTTAAATTAAACTATATATATAGATAAATGGAATAAATGTGAAAAAAGAGGTATTATGATGAATCTATCAACTATGTTTAATGAATTTAAGAATATAGTTGAAATGAATGAGGATGGCTGTAATGAGATTAATATCAGTTTTTATGATTAATTTAATAGATTAATTTTTTTGAAGTTATAAATGATTTGATGTAATTGAAGGGGAAAGTGCCATGCAGAATCTGATTTAAAAGGTATATATGTGTTATGTAGTTTATTTTTAATTTTTATTTATTTATTTATTTTTGTCAATTACTTGCAAGATAATAGGTATAACATAGTTATGAATACATGGATACATATAAGAAAAATTAAAAAAAATAAAAGAAACAATAGGACAGGGAAAGTAGGCAGGTTGGTGCACTTATGTACACCCCCTACAGACCTCTTAGGAAAGGGGTGAGTTCAATAGTAGACAGTCTAAGGTTAAAGTTTTTGGGGTTTGGGGAAGAAAGCACAGAGCCAGGTAGAGTATTCCAGACATTAACCATTCTGTTGCTGAAGTCGTATTTCCTACAATCAAGTTTGGTGCGATTAACCTTGAGTTTGTATCTCTTGTGTGCTCTTGTGTTGTTATGATTGAAGCTGAAGTATTCATTGACAGGTAGGACATTGCAATGTATGATTTTATATACTATACTTAGATCGGAACAAAGGCGGCATAGTTCTAGGTTTTCTAGGTCTAGAATTTCAAATCTGGTGGCATAAGGTATTCTGCAACGTTGTTAGGAGATTATTATTATTAATTCTTAAGGTGATAATTAAAAAGTTAAATGAGTGCTGGGATTTAAAGAGGAACCAACTAAATGATATATAAGGTGCAGGGGTGGCACACTCTAATTGGTAATTGTGGGGGAAACTTTTTTGAAATGTTTGAATTGAGATGGAATCTTTGAAATGATGAAATAAGAATATGCAATGAAATTGCAAACCTGACAGATAAAAGTATAAAGCACAATGAATATGAAGATATGAGAATTATTTAAAGTTAAAAGAAATAGGTTAAAAAATGAGTTGAAAATATATAAAATAAGTTTGAGGTAAATATTTGAGAAAATTAATAGAAAATATGTAAAGTAATAATAAGATATGAAATTAAATGTGAAAGATGAATATGCAATCAAGGTCATGTTTGTATGGAAACATGAAAAACTGAAATCATGCTGTTCACTAAAAAAAGATGTTATTGAAATGTGGAAAAATAAAATAAAAATTTTTATAAAAAAAAAAAAGAGAGAGAAGGACCAGGGGAGACATTAGCAGTGTTCCAATATTTGAGGGGCTGCCACAGAGAGGAGTGGGTCAAGTTATTTTCCAAAGCATCTGAAGGCCAGACAAGGAATAATGGATGGAAACTGAACAAGGAGAAATTCAACCCAGAAATAAGAAGAAATTTTCTGATAGTGAGAACAATCAACCAATGGAACAACTTGCCTTCAGCAGTTGTGGGAGCTTCATCACTGGAAGCTTTCAAGAAGAGATTGGACCTGTCAGAAATGGTGTAGGGTCCCCTGCTTGGGTGGGGGGGGTTGGACTAGGTGACCTACAAGGTCCCTTTCAACTCCGTTAAATCTGTTAAAATAAAAGGTTTCCCATCCCAAGTTATTCTAATATAGTTAGACTGTAAGAAGAAACTTGGGGCATCAAGTTTTACACAGTTCTTACCAAGGTTCCTGCTTCCATATGGAAAGCAATTCCTATAATTTTTACCTATTTGCCCAGGTCTTTGTTTGTCTGCACCATCAGCTAAATATACTCTTTGACCCTCTATTCCAGTTTGCAGGCTAATAAGACCCTAAAAATGGAATTCTTGTACAGGAAACACCCAATTTGTCTTTGATGACCACTATCAATTGTTGCCTGAAATGAGGTTATTTATTTTGCTCTACATTTTGGTTGACTTTCAATTCAGGAGACTAGCACGAAATATCAATAGCTTCAATCCATTCTTATTTTACACAATTTAAAATCAGTCATAACGGTAATGGTAATAAAATAAAATATAATGTAAAACATCATCAATCTCTAATTAATAATCTTATTATATTTCAGGTCAACATCAAAGTGCCGTATCTTTCTTACTACTATAATCTAACCTCTGAAGACATTTCTAAAAGTCCAGAGTTAACAATGTTTCAGAAGATGACAGGAGCACTCACTTTCACATCTGGGAGCATGCTACTCTACCCAAAGAAAGCTCACTTCAATATTATCTCACACAGAACATGCCAGTAGGTGGGATCTTCCATAGGCCCTCCATGCATATTGGCTAAACAGATATAAGGCTATCTCAAATATAGCTAGATATGTAGTATAAAGCTGTATAAGACTTTATATTTAATGACTAGCCCTTTGAATTACATTTGGAAGGAACTGATAACCAATGCAGCAATCCTGTAGCCACAGAGTGATTTGATAGTAAACACACAAACTTCCACAGATTTTACCAATGGAAAATTCTGGACAGTTCTGAAAGATAGTTCCATGTAAAGTAAACTGTAGTAATCCAATTAAGAAGCAACAAGGGTATTGTGTCTGTATCAAGAGTTTTAACCCGGGGTTTCCGGTTTCGCGTGGCTTCGGGGCAGCAGGAATTCGCGATTCCTGCTGTGCTAGCCACCGAGGTACCCCCGATCCAGACGGGTCAGGGGGATATGGCTGCCCTGTAGGGACAGCTGAAGAGAGAGGGGAGTCGGACAGGGGGGTGGAGGTGTCGCAGACCCCCTCCCCCTCCGGAAAAACCCCTTTTTCCCAAGGCGGTGGAGCGGCGGTCAGCAATGGCCACCACGAAGAAGCCAGCAACCGGGTAAGATTGCGCTGGAGGAAGTAAGAAGAGTGAAAGTGCTGTCTGAGCCGGGTCAAGTAACATCTTTCAAATTGGTTGGAACTGAGCTGTCTGAATTGCTGGAGGATACATTGTATCCCTAAGAAGATCGAAAGCAGCGGAGAAGCTGTTAAAGGGAACTTTTTTTTTTTTTTTCTTCACTCTCCCACCCCATGGAAACAGCAGATATGTTTGGATATACTGGACATTGAAAGTGAATTGTTTTGAGAGTTGAAGCTAAGGGACAAAAGGGGTTTTGGACATTGAAAAACTTAAGAAATTGGAAAACCCTTGTTGGAGGTATGGATTTCTGATTATTTAAAATTGATATTGCAAGTGGGAAGGGAGAGGAAAAAAAATTGGAGCAGAAGCTGAAAAAGGAGGAGATTGCCTAGAATCCCAAAGAAAGGTATATGGTAATTGGACCTCTTTGATTAAACATTAACCCCAGAAAGAGAAAGAGAAGAAGGAAGAAAAGTATTAATTTTTGGAATTTTTTTTTTTTTGAATTATTCTTGATTAAAAATATTTGTGGTTGTTTTGGGAAAAGTTTCTTTTTTCATGATGGCATCGCTTGTGGATGAACTAAAGACTGTATATCAAAAATATAAAAAAGAAGATACTTTGGGCAGTTTGTTTCAATTCTTAGAAATGGCGTTATGTACTTATGAAAAGCTGACTACGCAACAGAAGGACTGGGACAAAGAAGAAGAAGAAGCCATCTTTGATGAACAATGGGTTCTTTCCGGGGAGGAGGAGAAAAAGGATAAGAAAAAGGGGATTTTAAGAATCATAAAAACAACCAAAGAAGAGAAAAATGAGCGGAAAGGTGGAGGCAAGGTTAGAAAGCAAAGGAAAGGGAGTAAGAAAAGGGAGGAGGAAAGACAAAGGGGTAAAAAGGGCAAGGAGAAGAATAAGCAAGAGAGAAAGGGGGGGAGGAGAAGCCTCAATGAGGGGAAGCAAGATCTAAAGAAAAAAAGTTTATTCAGAGACAATGGGTGAATTTAATTTAGGATAAAAGAGGGATTCTGGAGGGTACATAAGATTGTGTTTTTTATATGTGTATTTAGAGTATAAAATTTATTGCGTAATTTTAGAATCTTTTAAACAGAATCCCAAGAAAAATTGTCATATGAAGTACTTTTAAGTTAGGGTAATGAGTTAAAGGTGTCACTCCAGTTAGTGTATAGGAAAGTATAGTAAAAGAAAAAAGATGAATGGATAGTTGGAAATAGAACAGACAAAGAATGTTATTGAAAATGGAAATAAGATTTGGAAGGATATATAAAGGTTTTTTTTTTTTTTTGTATATTGATAAAAGGCAATAACATTTTAATTAATAAGAAATAATTTGGATGAAAAGGAGAAGCTGGAATAAGATATGAAGTTAAATAGATAAAGTAAATATTGATATTATAATTTGGAATCATTATGTTCTATTGGTTTGTTCTTTAATTATTATTATTTTTTTAGGAAAGAATTTATAAGCTGTTATGCCTTGATTGTTTATGCACTGTTTTTGTAAAATTGATAAAATTGGTTTATATATATAAAAAAGAAAATGATAATAAGATATGGAAGGACATATAAAGTGAATATGATGTTTGAATTTGTGTCTGTGTGAAGAGTTTCAACCCGGGATCAGGCAGCCTTCAGAAAAGATGTTTTAGTTTTGTTTATGTTTTGTGTTTTGTATGTTTATGAAAGGCAATAAAATTTTAATAAGCAAGAAATATAATTTGGATAAAAGGAGAAGTTTGGATAAGATATGAAGTTAAATAGATAATGTAAATATTGATATTACAATTTGGAGTTATTTTATATGTTCTATTGGCTTTCTTCTTTAATTATTATTATTATTTTTTTAGAAAAGATTTTTCAAGTTGTTATGCCTGGATTGTGTATTGTTTTTTTTTTTGTAAAATTAATAAAATTTGTTTTTAAAAAAAAAAAGAAGCAACAAGGGTATGAATAAGAGTTTTCTCTTCTGTGAAAGGGCATAGCTGGTGAACCACTGAGAACTGGGGAAAGGACTTTGAGTCATAGCTTTCCCTTCTTTTTCCAGTATATCTATTTTTTCTTACTGTCAACACAGCTACATTTATGGTTTTGTTTTCCACATTCCAGAAAATACACATCTTTCTTATGTGTATTTTTCTTTTCTTTTTCTCCATTTTGAGGATCATACCATGACAGATATGATTTCCTCAAAGCAGATTTTTTTGAAATAGTGCATTCTAGTGTCCAGATTATTTCACATTTGCTCTCATTAATGCTACTGGGAGGTAAGTATTAAGAAGTGTGTATCAAGGGAGGGAAGGAGGGAGAGATTTAGAAAATGGAATCTGAGAAAACTAGATGATAGATCAGAGTTTATTACTTTCAGTAGTAGTCAATAAATTCATATTCTACTTTCCTTCTTTTCCCATTATTATACCTTTCCCCACCCTATCCCAAGCTCTGTAATATCCTAAAGCACTGGTTTTACCTCTGTCCTTCATATTCAGATGTATATACAATGCAGTTAAAGAATAATGTGTGTGTGTGTGTGTGTGTTTATCCATACCATGCCACAGTGAACCCGTATAGTGCATGATATGTTTTCTGGCATAATGTTAGCATACTAACAAAATTTAAGGCTGATGCTCAGATTTTCCAATCCAGTGCTGTCAAGTATGCTAGATTACAATTTCCAGATTTCCTAGATGTTGGAGAATAATAATTCAATACATCTGGAGAGCATTATGTTGGAAAAGGCTGTCAGAGTTATAAGAACTAAATGTCTTTAGTGATATTTAGTGGTAGAAACCACACTAGATTATTGTAGATCAGGAGTGTCAAACTTGATTTCATTGAGGGCCATATCAGGGTTGTGTTTGACCTCAGGAGGCCTGGGTGGGCGGGGCCAGCTTGATGCCACTCATGTCATGTCATTCGCTCTGCCAGCAAAAATGGCTGCGATGGCCTCCTGCAACCCTCTGTAAGTAAAAATGGAGCTTGGGACGGCTGCATGCGGCCCTCGCAACCACTGTTTTCACTGGAAGAGGCACCACTGGCTGGTTCTTCGCTGTTTCCAGGGTGGCCCCGCAGGCCACATCTAAGCACCCTGTGGGTCAGATCTGGCCCATGGGCCTTGATTTTGACATATACAGTGGTATATTTTGTGCTCTTTCACCAGATTGAAAGTGGTGTTTGCTATAAAAAAGCATTTAAACTAAAATTTCTCCTCAATGTGTTACATTAAAATTTATTATTTAAAAACATGAAGAATTACAAAATATAAACATCTTATTGAGTATGAAGTAATTGTATATATGTGCAGCAATTCTTTATATCTGAATCCACAGGATTATGAACTAACTTCAAGGCTTCCCAATGTGATAACATTTCTTTTTTTTTCTTTCCCACAATTATTTCTACTACTGCTATTTTCTATACTACACAACATATCATTCCCCCTCCCCAAATTATCCAAAAGACATCAACCCACAAAAAATGAAGATGGGGGAGATAAGGTTGTATATTTTGGGTGGTTTGAAGAAGTAAAACAAATAAACATACAATGTCATTGGAAATAGGTGACTCTTTGGCAGGTCTACTGATTCAGCCAAAAAAATTCCAGTTAGCAAGCCTAAGCATGTTCTAAACATTGTTGGATCTCAAAATATCCATAATATTTCAACATAAAGCTATTCAGTGTCTTACACTATATTCTAAAATTGCATATCTCCTGTAACATCCATCTAAAAGGTTATGGTCTGAAATGACTTTTTTTTGGAGATAGCAAATTATCACCAGTTATCAAGTATGAATAAATGATAGCCTGTATTTCCATGTTATTGCTTCAATACCACTTCAAGCTTGTATTAACCATACCTATAGAATGCATGCACATGCATACACAAACATATACTTTCTATTTCTGATCATTTTCAGTCACAGGGACAGAAAAAAAAACAAATGTAAAAGATTTCAATCAATGCTAAAATTATCTCAGTTACAGATAGTATACATGATTCATTTGTTCATTAAATTGGCATCAAAGAGTACAGAGTTAACAGTACAAATGAATTCATCATATGTGAATACAGAATTATTTTAATATCAAAATAGTGTTATGGTTGCAACAGAATTAGTTATTAACGAATCCTTCCAAAGCCTGTTGCTTTCCAGATGTATTGAAATTAAACTTTGCAGAATTCCCAGTCCAATGACCATTCATTAGTGATTCTAGAAGTTTGTAGACTTAATATGTCTGGAGGTCATTTTTTTGAGGAAGACTGACATCATATTTATGACATTTATTATTATACCTTTATTGTCAGAGTAGAACATGTGTACAATGAGATTGGCTGAGCTTCCTTTAGTGCACCCCCACACAACACAACTCATAATGAGGACAGAAGCCCCTAACCTAGTCCTAATCTTATTATACTATGTGATCTTGTTGCACAATGCGCTGGCCCTGCAAGTCTATCATTCTATGTTGATATGAAGTTATTTTCCGTTCAGAAGTCTGACAGCCCACAGGTAGAAACTGTTCTTCAGCCTGTTGGTGCAGCTGGCTATGCTTGTATATCTCCTACCCGATGGTAGGAGAGTGAAGAACTGCTGACCGGGGTGTGAGTCCATATAATGGATAATATAATTTATCCTTTATATCTACATTAATGGTTCTATTTGTCATATTGGGCACTCCTTATAACATAAATTACCCATGTATTGAACCTGTCAACTATAAATTTAAAATATACGAATTCCAAGGAAATTAAAATCTCTTTAGTCTAGATCAGCTTATGCAAGAAAGTAAAAGAATATTACATTACAAGGGTAAGAGATTTCTAGAAACCATTCAGTTTCCTTCCATTTTTAGGCAGACAAATTGTCATTTAACCAACACAACACTGCAATTTCCCTTCCTCCCCTTCTCATTCTAATACTGGCAATAACGATGACTAAGCATATACCTGGATGGAATGGTTTTTAGAACCTGCAACTAAATTTAAGTGATTAGACCACTTAAAAATACTTGTTCTCATCTTTCCAGGATAATTGAAGATAGGAGAACAATTAGGTGGCACCCATTCTGTCTTCCAAAGCACCAAAATGCAAACAGAAGAATTCTCTATAGCCACTAAGACGTTTGCAATCACTGCAAAGCCAACCAGTGTCCCAAGTAGACTCACCGATTGCAATGGATTGCACTCTATCATGAAATTTTGTAAACTGGAAAGGCAGAGGTTTCTTAGTTACTGTGTTAGTCACCCACTTCTTACTTTGCACTGATTTTCATTAAGTCTTTGCATACTTGAAAAGGGAGGGGGGAGAATCTTTCTTAGATTAACTTCTTATGTGTTGCTGCCATTCGAAATGTTATTACAAGGTTGTCATATATCATCAACCAGCTGTGTTTTTGCAGAGCAAAAAGCAAGGGGGAATATCCTTCAGAAAGAGGGAAAGATGTGATTTCTACTACCTCTATCTATATTTTAGTTTTTGTGCTGCTTATATCATGAAAAAAATTAAGGCTCATGAACAATCAGTAAAAATAGCAGAAATATTAAAATTATCTTGTAAATGCCCACCATCTTGGTGTAATTGTTCCATGTTTATAATGATCTTTGGAAAAATTCCAAAATGGATATTAATTTGGGGAGGGGAATGGAGTGTTGGGGAAGCAAGTATATGAGATACCCTTTCAAGTTCAGGATGGCCAAAAAGGCTCACCTGTAATGCTTTTTAGTGTAATGAGAGTTGGAGTTGGGTGTGGGAGAGAGAGAGGTACCTGAATCAGAAATAAAGAACCAGAATATGTAGCAATAATAACAGATTTTTATCATTCATCTTGCAAAAGATTAGAAATCAGGAAAATGTTTTTTTTTTAAATTTATTGATGACACATTATGTTTTGGGGAAGGAGGTGCACCTTTACAACAAAAAAACAGCAAATACAATTCCATTTATGATGGATTTTCAACTGCAGTTGCTCTTCTTTTCCCTTGTTTCTGTCATTTGAAAAGTACAGCCGTGTGCCAAATATCTCTTAGTGGCTGGCAGCTTCTGCATCTCCACACCTTGCCAGCAAGCAGAAATGCTGCATACTAAACTCTTGCAGGCAATAGGAGAATCAAACAGAAAACAACAACACACTCCTGCAATTTCTGCATTCCATTAAGATAAAACTTAAAATACAATGCAAAACATTTTGAAAATTCCCCAAATAACACCATCAAATATTACTTTTAAGAAAGCAAACATGGTACAGTATTTGTTTTAATCAGAATAAATAAAGGATTATGCAAGGAGTGATCTCTATAGGAAAGAAAATGTATTACCATTGGGAGAAACTCCTGGTCATTTCAATTCTCCAGTCAATTCTTAGAGTCACCCAGTGATTGCAGCTTTTCCTTTTAACTTCACTTCCCAGCTGTGTAAAGAATTAGTTAAAAATGATGTCACAGCTAATCATCTCACTCCCTTCCTTAGTCTTCATCTCATTCACTTGCTGAAAAAGCCGAAGCTGCTACTCTGACCATTCCAAGCTGACCAATAAAATGGGATCATCCAAGTTCCTACTTCAACCACTTGGCCATGCAAGGGCTGATCAGTGCTGCATCACAGATGCTTTTCTTCTCAGGCTACTGCAGCACTTCTGCTAAAACTGCATTGTTAAAAGGTCCCAGGATATCCACACAGCCCTAATTGTTCTAACTTCATTATGTGTCCAACCTTACAGAGCCATTCAACTTTATTGTTAAAGGAAAGGATCTTTTTCTTGGATTGAAGGGAAGTGCCATCTTTCCCAAATTAAAGGGGCCCCTAGGGTGAGTGGGTTGGGTTTTTTTAATGCCTTGTTGCATTAAACTGATCCCCCACTTTCTGTTCCACCTCCCTTCTTGGAATATTACATCGTCAGAATATGATTCCAACTCAAAACCAGTAGTGGGGGAAAAATTCTGAATGGAAGCTATTTGCAGTGGAGTCATGCACTGAATTTGTGATGTAGAAATCAGAATCCCTGCAGTTTTAAACAAAGACTCAGATCTGACATAAAGCTACTGGCATTTTTGTTCTGTACGGTCATTTACATTCTTGTAAACGCTGTGCTGTGATTGGCCAAAGCGCGCAGGGATCCGATTGGTCAAGCGAGCCACACTGATTGGCCCGCTGCGGATCTGTTCTCGGGGCCAATAAAAGAGCTGAACCAACTCACTGAGTCTTGGTCTCCTTGCTGCGACGGACACAACACTGGCGACGAAGGTGGGATTCCAAGGCTAATCCCCCCACCAACACGTGTCCGGAGGAAGCAAGACCGACAAGATGGCCAACATCGCACCGCCCGCGCCCTTTAATCCCACTACCGAGGACTGGGAATCATACACAGACAGATTCCTCATGTTCCTCGAATGTAGCAACATGAAGGACGCCGTCGGGCCGAAGAAAAGAGCTGTCTTCCTGACACACTGCGGGCCCGCAGTGTTCAAGATGGCAAAAGCTCTAGCGAAACCCACGGACGTCAAGGAGATGGACTGGGCTGACCTCGAACCATTGCTCCAGAACCACTATGCCCCCGCCGTGCCCACCCTCATCAGGTGGCACGACTTCTACCGGCAGGACCAGAGATCGGGTGAGAGCATCAGCAATTTTGTGGCTGAGCTACGAAGCCTAGGGGGCATGTGCGGGTTCTCGGACAAGGATGAGGCCTTACGGGACCGCGTCATGCTTGGGCTCCGAGACCCAGTCCTATAGAGCCGATTGATGGCCAAAGGCAACATCGCCCTCGCCAACGCCATCACTGAAGCCACCGCAGCCAAGGCAACCTGGAAATCGGCGAACCGCATGCGGAGACCAGACACCAGAGAGCACACCGTGACCGCCGACCCAGGACGGGCGACCGAGGCCCACCCAGAAGCAAGTCACTGTGAGACCACTACCCATCATGGCGAATTTCACTCCGTCTCCGACACCATGGACGAGGAGGAGGAAATCCACCGGCTCTAGACGGGACATGACCAGCGAAATCGGCGGAGTCGTAAGTCGGGGACCGCATGTGCCGGGTGCGGAGGTGACCACCCTCGAGCAGAGTGCCGTTTCTTCGATGCAGTCTGCCGGCACTGCGACAAAAAGGGTCACATCGCCCAAGTCTACCAATTGAGGAAGGCCTACAGCCCCAGACAGCGGGACCACAGCGAGCGGAGACGTGACAACACATCACCCAGAGCCAGAGATTGCCAAGCCGACAGCCGATGGGACCGGAGCGGATGGAACCGACGAGGTGGCAAAACCCAGCGGAAGGAGGAAGCCCACCAGACGGTCATCATCGACCACGCATCAACCACCGACGCCCAAAAAGTCTACGTGGAGGTAGGCATCAAAGGCGAGCCATGCAAAATAGAGGTGGACTCCGGGTCCTACCTCTCCATGGTTCCCTGGCAAGAAATCAAACGCTTGGTGCCTACCATCCACAAGAAGGGATTGGAGAACCAGAAACTAATAATCAAGGACTACCAGGGAAACCGTATCCCGGTAGTTGGAACTGGACAATTCAAGGTAACATTCAAGGGTCGCACTGCAAAGCTTCCCCTGACAATCGTGGACCGAGACCGACCCAGCCTTTTGGGACTACAATGGTTTGCACCGCTCAACATTGAGGTCACAGGCATAAACCACACCGCAGAGACCGATTGAGAACAGCAACTGGCACGGGACTTCCAGGAAGTGTTCGACAGCACCCTAGGCAAGTACCAAGGGCCCCCTATTTCCTTCAGCCTAGACCCCAACATTCCCCCAATACGCCTAAAACCAAGGCGGGTACCCTTTGCACTCCGGCCAAAAATAGACAAGCAAATTGACAAGCTCGTCAAGCAAGGGGTTCTTCAACCAATCGACCACGCCCGGTGGGAGACCCCAATAGTCACCCCAGTCAAGCCCAATGGGTCGGTAAGAATCTGCGGGGACTATAAGGCCACCCTAAATTGCGCCTTACAACAAAGCGCCTACCCCGTCCCAGTAGTGCAGCACCTTCTACACTCATTGGGGGGGGGGCAAGGTTTTTGCGAAGCTCGACCTGGGGCAAGCATACCAACAGCTGCCGGTCGACGCAGAAACCGCCGAGGTGCAAACCATACTCACCCACTGGAGAGCGTTTCGCTGTAACCGACACCAGTTTGGAGTCAGCGTGGCACCTGGAATTTTCCAGAGCCTCATGGAGAGACTTTTGCAAGGAATTAAGGGGGTGGTGCCCTACTTCAACAACATGCTGGTATCGGCAACCAACCAACTAGAACTAGAGGGTCGTCTAAGGGAGGTGCTAACGAAATTCAAGGAAACCGGGCTAAAAGTGAAGAGAGAGAAATGCCAGCTTTACACAGAGCAGGTCGAGTTCCTAGGATACCTCCTAGACCGGCACGGCATCCACCCAACCGCAAACAAAATCAGAGCCATTAAGGAGGCCCCCACGCCCAGGAATAAAATGGAACTGCAGGCATTTCTGGGACTGCTTAATTTTTACAATGTTTTCCTGCCCCAAAAGGCAACCGCGACGGAGCCTTTGCATGGGCTTTTGGACAAGGCGGCCACCTGGACTTGGGGGAAACATGAGGAAGCTGCCTTCAGGAAAACCAAGGACCTGCTCACCTCGGATGCCGTCCTCATCCAATACAATGAGACCCTACCACTTGCCATCACATGCGACGCCTCACCCTTCGGCGTCAGCGCCATCCTCAGTCACACATTCCCGGACGGAAGAGAAGCACCCATCGCCTTCTTCTCGAGGACACTCACCAAACCAGAGAGGAACTATAGCCAGCTGGACAAGGAGGCCCTGGCTATCGTTGCAGCAGTGAAGAGGTTCCACGAGTACCTCTACGGCCGCACGTTCACCATTATCACAGACCACAAGCCGCTGCTAGGCATCCTGGCAGGGAACCGGGCCACCCCGAACATCCTATTTCCCAGAATGACAAGGTGGTCCGAATTCCTTGCCGCCTACAGCTGCCGGCTCACACACCGACCCGGTAAGACTATCACCCACGCAGACGCCTTGAGCCGCTCGCCGTTACCCGACCTAGACACCGACCCAGCACCCACGACGACCACTCTCAGCATAGAGACTCTGCCCAATCTACCCATAACCGCGTCAGACATTGCCCGAGAAACTAATAAAGACAAACGTCTGGCGCG
The DNA here is from genome assembly GCA_033807585.1 of Hydrophis major. Lineage (NCBI taxonomy): Eukaryota > Metazoa > Chordata > Lepidosauria > Squamata > Elapidae > Hydrophis > Hydrophis major. The sequence continues at coordinate 57,966,410 of CM066332.1, read as the reverse complement.
GGTGTTACATTGGGTAGAAAAAGGGTGGCCGGAAAAAGACGACGACGAAGTATTCAAGACATTCCGGAACCGGCAAACAGAACTCTCGCTACAAAAAGGGTGTGTACTTTGGGGGGATAGGGTTGTTATTCCGGGAAAGCTACAAGGAAAGGTATTGGAGTTGTTACATGAGGGGCACTCAGGCATAGTTAAAACGAAAGCCCTGGCCAGAAGTTATGCTTGGTGGCCAGGGATGGACAAGCAAATCGAGGCCTGGGTGGCAAGATGTGAACGCTGCCAAGAAACCAGACCAAGCCCTCCCGCGGCACCGATCCTGGAATGGGAAACCCCCAGGGGACCATGGTCCAGGATCCACATAGATTTTGCCGGGCCCACTAAGGGACATACCTTCCTTATAACGGTAGATGCTTACTCCAACTGGTTGGAGGTAAGCAACATGAAAACCACCACCACGGAGACCGTGACCAAGGAACTTAGCAAGCTATTCGCAACCCACGGCCTCCCAGATGTCATCGTGTCGGATAACGGGCCCCAATTCACCTCGCTAAAATTTGAAAAATTCCTAGCGGAACGGGGCATATGACACGCATTGACAGCTCCGGCACATCCGGCGGCGAACGGAAGGGCGGAACGGATGGTTCAATTTACGAAAAAAACCATCCAAAAAATCGAACACGGGGAAATCCAAGAAAAAATAAATAAAATGCTTTTCATACAACATATAACCCCGAACACAACAATGAACAAAAGCCCAGCAGAGCTACTAATGGGGAGGAAAATAAGGTCCCCACTCGACAGGCTGCACCCCACATACAACCCAGAGAAACCCCCAAACTCCTCTAGCAAGCACCGGTCCTTTGCACTAGGCGACGCCGTCTACGCAAAGAACCTAACCGGAGACCCACTGTGGGTACCAGCAACCATAACCCAACTGACAGATCCCCGCTCGTACCGGCTGCAAACAACCGACGGACGAGCCTGGAAACGCCACATCAATCAACTAAGATCGAGAACAATCACTGGAAACACAACCGACATGCACCCAAACACAGACAATCCCCTTAATACAAGCCAAGAGGGGAGGGAATACCCCGGGAACCAAAACCCAATAGAAAGAAACCAGCAACACTTACCGACTGACAGCCAGCTCGAAGCCTCACGAGGAAGAAGTAGCCAGGCCAGCTCAACCAGCCCAAAAAGACAAGGCGGGGAGCGGCGAAAACTGCAGCTCAACCAGCCCAGGTAGACCGGGAGGGAGCTGCGACAAGAGGCCCGGTGACACCTTCCAGACGGTTCCATCGACGAGGCTGAGAGCAACAGAGAACCCGACCGAACCGGCCGGGAACCAAACAACAACTAACCTGCGCAGGTCCAGTAGGCAAGTACGGAGCCCCGCCTACTTACGGGACTACATCACGTAGGACCGAACCAAGAGGGGAGGGGTGTTCTGTACGGTCATTTACATTCTTGTAAATGCCGCGCTGTGATTGGTCAAAGCGCATAGGGATCCGATTGGTCAAGCGAGCCGCACTGATTGGCCCACTGTGGATCTCCCACGATTGGTGGAAACTAATTGCGGGAGATTTAAAGCGGTGCCATTGGTCGTGGCCGCCGCGGCTTGGGAATAAAAAGCTGCTGTTTTTCCCCCGGAACCCGAGCCGTTCTCGGGGCCAATAAAAGAGCTGAACCAAGTCACTGAGTCCTGGTCTCCTTGCCGTGATGGACACAACAATTTTAAAACCTTTTCTTGAAGATCAGGACATTGAAGGGGTAGGCTCTTCCAATCAGATTAATGGTACTGCAAACTGTGCACCCAAATACTAGTCCTATGTAAGCTGGTCTACAAATGGATCGTCTCTTGAATTTGCATCTAATGTTTACCTTTCTGGAATGACGTTAAAATTCCAGTTGAAACGTGACGGTATTGTAACAAAACCTCTTGATCAACAAGGGCAGAAAATAAACCATCTCCTAACCCACAGCAAGCAATGCTCCATAAGAACCCTCTTCCCAATGTTTCATTCTCCAGCATTTCAAAAGACATGTATAAAAATGATGCTATTCCTAATTATCTGCAAATTAATTCAGCTATGGGCTCAGTATATAGCCATAACCTCTCAGCAGCAAGGCAGTACCAGCCATAAAGCAAGGCCTACTAAGTAGCTAACTGCCCTGTTTGTAGCCATGAGCAACCCCTTCTCTCCTCCCCTCCAAACTTGCATATTTTCTCCCTGGGTAACACTGGACCTTGTACTGAGAATTACTCATCCCTGATGTGGACTGGAGGCAGAACTAAACATTCTTTATAAGACTCAGTTGCATAATGGAAGGCAGCTACCTGATTTTACTTCATCTTTCATCCATTCTCAGACTAACTGTCGAAGCAAGAGAGACTCAAGCAGAAGCAGCTACAACATTAGTTGCAACAGGAGTGAATTTCAGCATGTATACAGATAACCTCAGTCTGTGGAAATTGGACTTATGCAATATATATTCCACTCTCCTTTCCTGTAGAATTATACACCCAAATTGAACACAAAAGGGAATTAACAGCTTCTGTAAAAAAAAAACCAAACCCTTTATATGTACCTAAAGAGCAAGACCTATGGAAACATGTCATTCTTAGAAGAAAACAGCCAAGAACAAAGCCCCTACTATCTACTACCCTAGCCCATTCTAACAAAGCCCCTCTGCAACTGAACAATCATTTTCACAGAATCCCCCTAGAACAGGGCAGTGGTTGTATTTAGCAGGTTCTGACCAGTTCTGGAGAACCAGTCGCAGAAATTTTGATTAGTTTGAAGAACCAGCAAATACCACCTCTGACTGGTCCCGCCCCCATCTCTTCTCCGCCTCCTGATTGGTTGGGTCTTCTTTTGTTGCCCTGCAGAGGAGAACGGAACTGGAAAGCAGGTTAGTGGGGTGGGGAGCAAATGGGGATTTTGCAGTATCCTTCCCCTGCCATGCCCACCAAGCCATACCCACAGAACTGGTAGTAAAAAAATTTAAATCCCACCACTGGAACAGGGATGTCAAACTCAAGGCCTGCGGGCCACATCTGGCCCATGAGGTGTTTAATTCTGGTCCATGGAAAGAGCAAAGGACAGCCTGCGGTGCCTCTGCCAGTGAAAATGGTGTATGGCCCCCCCCCGGCTCCATTTTTGCTGGCAGATGGGTTCAAGTGGCTGTCCAGGCTGCAAACAGGGCCCAGGAGGCTGTGTGCAGCCCCCAGGCTCCATTTTTGCTGGCAGAGGGCTTCAGGGAGCCATCCAGGCCAAAAACAAGGCTGGTAGAGGGCTTCAGGAGGCTGTTCAGGCCGAAAATGGAGCTCAGGGGGCCATATGCACACCCCAGCTCTATTTTTGCTGGCAGAGGGCTAGCAACACAAACTAAAAGCAAAACAAAACACAAGGAGAAATGTTTCTCCTTTTGCATTTGAGCATCTAAGGAGGGACAGGAAAAGAGAAAGGGAAAGAGGAAAGACAAAGACAAAGAAGGGAAGATAAGAAGAAAGCAAGGAAGGAAAAAGAAGGAAAGGGGAAGGAACAACAACCAATGAGGGAGCAAACAATTTTAGAAATGAACCACTGGCTTAAAAACTGGTGTCATCAACAAAAATTTGGCTTCCTAGACCGTGGTGTGCATTATGTAGATGAAGGGCTACTGGCAAGGGATGGACTGCACCTTACAAGAACTGGAAAGAATATATTTGGAAAACGACTGACTCATCTTATCAAAAAGGCTTTCAACTAAAATTGAGGGGGAAAGGAGGGCAATCTTCATGACCTATAGCAAAAATCACTAGATAACCAATCAAATAAGGAGGAAGGGAGTAAAGAGAAAAAAAGAAATTAAAAAAAAGAAAAACACAATAAAATAGAGAGGATGGAAAGGATCTAAATCCCAGCTACAAAGTAGGAGATATAAGAAGCATACTCAAGACCAACAAGGACTCAAATGCCTTAATGCTAATGTTCAAAGGTTAGGGAACAAACAAGGTGAACTTGAAATATTAGTACATGAAGACAGATATGAAATAGTTGCCATTACTTAAATTGGTGGGATGAAACTCATGACTGGAATGTATTGATGGAAGGATACAAACTTTTCAAAAGAAACAGACCTAACAAAAGAGGTAGACTTGCATTGTATATAAAATATAACTATATCTCTTCAGGAATACACAAAACCAAGAAACCTCCTAGAATCCATATGGGTCAATACAAAAGGAACAAAAAATGACGTTGCTATAGGTGTATATTACAGGCCACCCAACCAAGCAGAAGAAATAGATGAACTTTTTGCTAACCGATTAATGAATGTATGTAGGAAATATATCACAGTAGTAATGAGAGACTTTAATTACCCTAATATCAACTGGGAGACAAACTGCAGCAAGTAGGAGATTCCTAACTAATTTAGCTGACAGCTTTGTCATCCAAAAGGTATGTGTGGGGGAGGGACGGGACTAGAAGAAAAGCTATATTGGACCTAACTCTTACTAATACAGAAGAAGTGATAGAGGGAGTTGAAATTGCCAGAACCTTGGGCGAGAGTGACCATGTCATATTGGGATTCAATATAATGCAAACACAAGCAATAGAACATAATCCAATTAATGCCTTAAACTTTAAAAGAGCTGATTTTAATAGACTCAGAGACAGCCTAAGCAAAATTTTATGGCTAAAAATCCTCAAGGGGAAAACAATTCAAAAAGCATGGGAAACATTGAAAAATATGATCATAAAAGCCCAGCCCCACACAATACCACTGAAAAACAAGAAATCCAAGAAGAAACCAGCATGGTTGCACAAAGATCTCTCCTATAAACTGAAAGATGAAAAACTGAAAGATGAAAAAGATAAATACAAAAAATGGAAAGAGTGCTACATAACCATGGCAGAATATCAGGAAACCCTAAATCAACCCTGAATCTGTAAAGAAATAAGGGAAACAAATACTTTGAAAAAGAATCAAAGTTACCGTACCTCATCTTGCCTTGATTGGACTTATAGTTACAATTTTTGTTGACAATGTTTTGGACTTGATTCTCTGCAGCCAAAGGCTGTTCCTGGAAGAGTTTTTCCCCAGCCCAGAAGGTAACCAGGACATTGGGGGCAACGTTGAAGCTAATAAGGGAATTCCTACTTATTATTTGACTGTATTGCCTCTGTGCCACGCCCTGGGTCATCACAGTTCCATCTTGCTGGAGTTTAGTCTTTTTTTCTTCTATCTTCCATTTCCCAGCTTTCAAGCACTGAGTCAGGATTTCCACAGCATTGTGAACTTGATAATATAAACAGTATTTATAGAGTGAAAGAGAACTTCATCAACAAACTGTTCATATCTGTCAGCCCTACTATGTAGGCCAGATTAGGAAATCAACTCCATAGGAAGGCTAAAACTGCTTTTATTGAAATTGGTTATAGTAACAGAATCTTGCAAGTCTGATTGTGCTGTGCCCCTCCTTCCTCCTTATACTTCAGTTAATTAGGGAGGCATCTGTCTGAGCCACTTCTAAATGTTATCTTGTTTTTCTGGATATTTTAGCCCCTTTTATCAAGGTAATGGTTCTGCCATATTTCTGTAAGGATCATAAAATGGGAAAGAGGTCTGAGCCCTTTAATACTATATGTAGGGCAACTAAAGGCTTGATTATTTCTTTTCCACAAACAGGAGTCATATGCTCAGGGCCTAGTGCACAGGTGTCAAACTCAATCACGTCATGTGACATATCGCAAAGTATTATGACTTTTTTGCCTTTGCAGAGCTGGGGAGGCGTGGCCTGTGTGTGACACATCCAACCTTTGGGCTGTCAGTTTGACACCCCTGACCTAGTAGAACCCTCACAAGGCCCAGTTCCTGCAGGCAGCCTAAGCATACCATGGTTATGATACTAAATATCACCAATGGGTTTAACAGAACCAGGAAAATGCAACAATGTTTTCCTGATTTTAGCCACACATATCACAACCACACAAAATTGTTAATAATTAATGAATCTGCCATTTAATTAAAATTCAACATAAACTCTCATGCTAGTTAGTAACCAGTGTAATTTTCCTCCTTGTTAAAACCAGCATCAGATGTGTATATAAAAAAGGAAGCACACCAGATTGCTTGATTAAAAGAATTACTATGATCATGGAAGGACTAACACCACTCTTTCATAGTTTATAGTTCTTTCTTTGAGAATTTCCACAGAAAATCCTTCATACTTTCTTACCAACACCAGCTACACAGGAGCTTCTATTGGAATAGTTTGTGTTCCAAAGTTTTCCTTCTGTACAAATGAAAGGAAGCTGCTGAACTTTTCTTTTTTCTTTTTTGCTTATCTTCTTGATGGCATTGTTCTAACATCATTTCAAAGAACTGTGCAAGCACTATGGGCACAGACTACTATATTCCCATTCATCAAGCAAACAGAAACTGTGATGCAGTAGTCCACACATTTCTCAAAAGATGCGTATCGGATATATCTGTTAATTGACAACTTGGCAAAAATTCTAAGCTACATCCCATTGAAATATATTAAGAATTATTGGCAACTCAAATATACTATTGTCAGTTCTTTCTCTTTCCCAAGTCTCTGCATGAGCACTTTCTGGTAAAACCCAATATTAAAGCTCTATAAATAAATTATTACTCAAGAGAATGAATGCCTGGTAATAGTTAATCCTCTAACTATGAAAGCTAGCATTCTAACTCTGAATAGCATCATTGTTGCTGCCCTTATTAACCTCTGAATTAATCTTAACCTGTCTAAACCTTGTATCCTATTTGTGGTTAAAAACATATTGGCCAAAGTCTTTTTTTTTAAGTTTTATTTGGGTTTTCACAAAACATAATAAAAAATAAAACATCTTTCTTTAGAGAACAGCATGATTCCAGGTTATCACATCTCCATACAGATATAAATTCAGTTACATATTCATCTTTGTATTCAATTTCATATCTTGTCACAATTTAATTAATTTCTCAATAATTTCCCCCTTCCCTTACTTTCCTCAACCTTATTTTATAATTATCTCATTCCCTTCTAATTCAATTACATATCTTTTTCTAAATTTCTATATCTTTCTAGTCATTATACTTGTACTTTTGTCTGTCCTGTATACAATTTCATACATTCTTTTTCCATCATCATCCTGAACAGAAAAGGAAAAAGAAAAATTCCCTTCCCTTCCAGGCATTAAAAAGCAAGGTTTTCCCTGTAATTACCAAGTAGAGTGTATCACTTTTATACCTTATAATTGTTATCCTTTAAAATCTCATTAAACATTTAATTTATACATTATACAATTATAACTTTCAGCTTCTAATATCTATTTTATATTACATAACTCTTATCAACCAAATTCCGCTTGGTACTTTCCCTTAAAAATAGACACTAAATTTTTAAAAAAGAAAAAAAAAATCAAAATAGTGAGTAAAATGATTACTCTATTCAAATTCATCCTGACAACTGATATTGATTTTATTAAAAATCTTTCACATTTCTTTTCAATTGTACTTTATAAATCATTCACTTAATTGTTAGCAAGCATTCCATTACGTAACAATACCAGTTTTATTTTTCACTTTAAACATGTATTATGTTATGACTTACAGGATGAAATTAGAAAATTGGAAATACAAGCACAATTAACACTGGGGAATGGGCAAATTATAAGTAAATGTAGTTTAGCTAAATATAGACTGAACTTAGTAGAACAGGAAAGAAATTTAAAAGCCTTGAAATTGGTAAAACAAAATTATTTTGAAAATGCAAATAATCCAGGAAGGTGGTTTGCATACAGGCTAAGGAAGGGAAAAGAAAAAAGATGAATTCAGCAATTACAAGATAATGAGGGAAAGATACAGAATAACATGGAAGAGAAAAAAGAAATAGTACTAGAATATTTTAGTGAACTCTATAAACAAGAAGAAATGAGTGACAAGACAATTAGACAATACTTAGAGGAAGAAAATATTCTAGTTCTTACAGAAGAAGAAAGGGAAAGATTAAATGAAGAGATTACCAAAGAGGAATTAAAAGAGGCAATTAGTAATAAAAATAATAATAAAACCCCTGGAACAGATGGATTATCAGTAGAAATATACAACACTATGTGAAATATTCAATCCAATTCTTTTAGAAATTTATAATGAAGCACTTACAGAGGCAAACCTATCAATGTCATGAAGAGAAGCGTATATTACATTAATACCGAAGGAGGGTGCAGAAACCACTGACATACCAATCTCTTTATTGAATGCCGACTATAAAATATTCATGAACATAATGGCTGATAGATTGAAAAAAATATTGAGTAGAAACATACACCCAGATCAAAATGGCTTCCTACCAACAAGGCAAATAAAAAACAACACAAGGACAGTATTAGACATTTTGGAGTACTATGAGGCACATCCAGAAAACAGGTCGCACTAGATTTTCTGGATGCTCAAAAAGCCTTTGATAAAGTAAACTGGCAATTTATGATGCATCAAGTAAAGGAGATGAAATTCAGGGATAAATTTGAAAAAATGTTAGGGTCAATATATTCAAATCAAAAAGCATGTATAATAATGAATGGAAAAATTACAAATTCATGTAAGATAGGAAAAGGAGTCAGGCAGGGATGCCCACTTTCATCTCTGCTCTTTATCATGACACTAGAAATTCTGTTAAAGAGAATTAAGCAGAATTCAGAAATAAAAGGATTAAGAATTAAACAAGAAGAATATAAAGTCCAAGCCTTTGTAGATGACCTTGTAATCTTCGTAGAAGAACCAATAAAATCAGGACCAAATTTAATTAAAGAGATAGAGAGATATGGAGAAGTGGCTGGTTTAACAATTAACAAAGAGAAAACCAAAATGATAACAAAAAAATTAATAGAGAATCAAAAAAAGAAATTAGTAGAAGTAATGGGTGTACAAATTGTTAAAAAAAATTAAATACTTGGGAATTTGGCTTACAGCAAGATGTTCAACAATAAAAGAAGATAATTATGTAAAATTGGTACAAGAAACAAAAAGGGACCTAGAAAAATGGGGGAAAATACAATTATCAATGTTCGGGAGAATTGCGACCAACAAAATGAACATCTTGCCAAGACTACTATTTCTCTTTCAATCTATCCCAGTAAAATTAGACAATTTTTTTTTAATGAACTAAATAAAATTATCATGAAATTTATTTGGTCAGGAAAAAGAGCGAGAATAAAACTAAGTGCACTACAAGATAATAGAAGCAGAGGTCGATTTGGACTCCCTGCCTCCTTAGTTTATTATAAAGCAGCAGTCTTAACGTGGATTAAAGAATAGGCCAATTTGAGAAACAAAAGAATCCTAATTCTAGAAGGGCATGACCTGCAGGTGAGGTGGCATGCCTTCATGTGGAACCCTGGAAACAAGATTTATTCTTACTTTTTTTTTTTTTTGAAAATTTTATTTGGGTTTTCACAAAAACAAAATACAAATAAAACATCTTTTTTTGAAAATAGCATGGTCCCAGGTTATCACTTCTTCATACAGACACAAAACTCAATTTCATGCTCATTTTTATATTCTATTCCATATCTAGCTTCCAGTTTGAGCTTCTTCGGCAACAGACCGAAACCTCGCCTCTCCTGAGGCTTCGATCCGTGCTCGCCGCTGGAGCACCCTGAGCCGGCTGGTTTCAGGGCTAAGCCACACCGTAGAGATGGTGAAGAGGGGGGAGACTGCCTGCAGGGTTGAGGAGAGCCACATCTCTCCTCCCCAGCTGGCCATTACTCCCTTTTCCAAAGGCGGTTGTAGCGGTGGTCAGAAATGGCCACCACAAAGAAGAACTCGACTGGAAAAGAATGTGCAGGACGAAGATAAGAAGAGAAAGTTTTGGTTGACCGGGTCAAACAGCAAAAGCAACAAACAAGGTACCCTGGAATTTAAACTTAACAACATTGTTCCCAAAGAAGATTTTGAAGGTGCGAAGGAGAGAGAGAAGGGAAAGGATTAGGTTTTTTTCTTCCCTTCCTTATACTGGCAGCTAAGAGACTTAAGCAAGAAACTGGAAAAATAATCCACTTTGACATTAATAGGCATCTAAGCTGAAAATAAAAGTCAAAGGGATAAATAAAGATTTCTGGATATTTAAAAGTTTTTAAAAGCTGAAACTTCCGGTTTGCGTGGCTTCAGGGCAGCAGGAATTCGCGACAGCTCGCGATTCCTGCTGTGCTAGCCGTCGAGGTACCCCCGATCCAGACGGGTCAGGGGGATATGGCTGCCCTGTAGGGACAGCTGAAGAGAGAGGGGAGTCGGATAGGGAGGTGGGGGTGTCGCAGACCCCCCCCTTCTCCGGGAAAACCCCTTTTTCCCAAGGCGGTGGAGCGGCGGTCAGCAATGGCCGCCATGAAGAAGCCAGCAACCGGGTAAGAACTGTGCTGGAGGAAGTGTGAAGAGTGAAAGTTCTGTCTGAGCCGGGTCAAGTAACACCTTTTAAACTGCCTGGAATTGAGCTGCTTGAATTGCTGGAGGATACATTGTATCCCTAAGAAGAGCGAAAAGCGGCGGAGAAGCTGTTAAAGGGAACTCTTTTTTTTTTTACTCTCCCACCCCACGGAAAAAGCAGAAATATTTGGATATATTAGACATTGAAAGTGGATTGCTTTGAAAGCTGAAGCTAAGAGACAAAGGGATTTTTGGACATTGAAAAATTTAAGAAATTGGAAAATCTCTGCTGGAGGTATGGATTTTTGATTATTTAAAATTGTCATTGCAAGTGGGAAGGGAGAAAAAAAAATTGGAGCAGAAGCTGAAAAAGGAGGAGATTGTCTAGAACGTCTTTGTGGATCCCAAAAGAAGATATATGGTAATTGGACCTCTTTGATTAAAAATTAATCCAGAAAGAGAAAGAGAAGAAGGAAGAAAAGTATTAACTTTTGGAATTTTTTTTTTTTTTTAATTGCTTTTGATTATCTTTGATTAAAAATACTTGTGGTTGTTTTGGAAAAAGTTTCCCTTTTTATAATGGCATTGTTTGTGGATGAACTAGAGATTGAATATCAAAAATATAAAAAAGAAGATACTTTGGGCACTTTGTTTCAATTCTTAGAAATGGCGTTATGTTCTGTTGAAAAGTTGATTACACAGCAGAAGGACTGGGACAAGGAAGAAGAGGAAGAAGAAGCCATCTTTGATGAACAATGGGTCCCTTCCGGAGAGGAGGAGAAAAAGGATAAGAAAAAGGGGATTTTAAGAATTATAAAAACAACCAAAAGAGAGAAAAATGAGCGAAAAGGTGGAGGCAAGGTTAGAAAGCAAAGGAAAAGGAGTAAGAAAAGCGATGGGAAAAAGCAAAGGGATAGAAAGGGCAAGGAGAAGAATAAGCAAGAGAGAAAGGGGGGGAGGAGAAGCCTTAATGGGGGGAAGCAAGACTTAAAGAAAAAAAGTTTATTTAGAGACAATGGGTGAATTTAATTTAGATTAAAAGAGGGATTCTGGAGGGTATATAAGATTGTGTTTTTATGTAATTTTAGAATCTTTTAAACAGAATCCCAAGAAAGATTGTAATATGTAGTATTTCTAAGTTAGGGTAATGAGTTATAGATGTTACTCCAATTGGTGTACAGGAGAAGTATAGTAAAAGAAAAAAAAAGATGAATGGATAATTGGAAATAAAACAGACAAAGAATGTTGTTGAAAATGGTAATAAGATATGGAAGGATATATATGCTTTTTTTTTTTTTTGGATTTTGTATATTGATAAAAGGCAATAAAATTTTAATTAATAAATAATTTGGATGGAAAAGAGAAGTAGGGACAAGATATGAAGTTAATATTATATGAAATATTGATATTATAATCTGGAAATGTTATGCCTTATTGGTCTTTTATTATTATTTTTTCTTAGAAAAGAATTTATAAGCTGTTATGCCTTGATTCTTTGTGCATTGTTCTTATAAAACTGATAAAAATGGTTTTTATATATATGTATAAAAAAGAAAATGATAATAAGATATGGAAGGAGATATGGGTTGAATATGATGTTTGAATTTGTGTCTGTGTAAAGAGTTTTAACCCGGGAACAGACAACCTTCAGAAAAGATCTTTTAGTTTTGTTTATGTTTTGTGTTTGTATGTTTGTGTATTGTGTTTATGGTAAAACTAACAAAATTTGTTTTTTATAAAAAAAAAAGGAAAAAAGAATCAATAAAACCTTGGAGGAATGTTAGACGAGAATAATTTAAACAAGCCAGAAAGAAAAGAATATGATGACTATAAAATGGATAAATATGGAAGAGAAATGAAATTGAATAGGAGTAAAGAGAAATAATGAGAAATTTGCTGGAAGATATTTGTGTGTCCATATGGAGATGGGATAAATTGGAATTATGCTGTATAAAAATAATGTTTTGTTTGACTTGTAAGGATTTACAATGTTAAGAGGTTTTATGTGTTTATGTATTTAATGGTTAATGATGTGTTGTTTTATCTTTAAAATTAATAAAAATTTGTTTCAAAAAAAAAAAGTTTTTAAAAGCTGGAAAGGAGAAAAAAAAAGAATAGAAGGGCAGGATCTGGAAAAATGGAGGAGACTGCCTGGAATTAAGGAATGGAACTGTAATTAAAAGGAACTTACAGTGAAATTTTAACAAGATTCCTCAAAGATACATTTTAATGGAAACTTGGAAACAAAATAATGGAACCCCAGGAAGAGAAAGTGGAAAAAAGAAGCAAGTAGAAACAGCCTTGGATTATTTGGATTACTTGGTGATTTTTGTTTTTTGCATCTAGATGACTAAAATTAACTGGGTGGTTGTTTAAAAGTTTTTAAAATGGTATCACTCTTAGAAGAACTGAAAACAAAACTTAAAAAATGGAAAGAAGACGCACAAGAAGGGAGAAGTTCTTTTGGCTTCGTGTTTCAATTTTTAGAAATGGAGATCTGGAACTATGAGAAGCAACAAGAAACACTTGCAGAACAAGAAGATTGGGACAAAGAAGAAGCCATCTTTAATGATCAAATAATTTTAAGTGGCAGGAAAAAAGAAAAGGGGGGAAAGAGAGTGAAAGGTTTAAGATTAGAAAAAACAACCAAAAAGAAGAACAATTTTAAAGATAAGTATAATATTAGAAAGCAAAAGAGGGGATTACAGATGAGAGAGTAGAGAGATGAGGGGGTAAAAAGGGGAGGGAGAAGAAGAGGGGGAAGAAGGCAAGGAAAAGAAGTTGTAAAAGATAGAAACAAGAAATGGAGAAACAGGGAAAATATATAAGGATTGTAATCATAAGTTTGCTTAAAGATAAAGGGTGAAAATTTAATTGTAAAAGGGATTCTGCAAAGGTACGTAAGATAGCTTTGTTATATTACAAATAGAAATAACTTTAGAAAATATGATGATGGATAAAATATTTATTGTAATGCAGTGGGATGTTTGTTAATAAATAAATGAATTAAAATGATTGAGAGAATTAAAAGGGAACATTTTTAATTATTAGTAATGATTTATAAAAATGTAAGTGAGAAATATGGGGAAAAAAAAGAATTAACTATGGAAAGTTTATAAGTGTTCCCAAGGAAGTATGATATTCAATTGAAAAGAAATGTTAAAGATGTTAAGATTTTAATGCATATTAATGATAGAATTGAATTGGAATGAAATGTGTTTTATTTACATATATATATAATTTTTTCTTTTTCAGAATATAGCGTCTATTTTAAGAATGTACCAAGCAGAATTCGATCGGAAGTTATGTATTATATTGAATGCTATAATCTTAAAGCTATACATTGAAGCTTAAATAAGAGCTTGAATGGATAAAATTAAAGGATATAAAGGTGTCATACTCTAATTGGCAACTACAGGGGAAAAAAAATTGATAAGAAAAGATAATGTGAAATTGTAACAGGACAGGCAAAAGTATAAATATAATTATTTGAATTGAGATAATCAAAACAAAGTTGAGAAAATTAGAAGAGGGGAAAAACTATGTAGAAAATATAAAATGGTAAGATTTATTCTTATTTTAATAGACATGTAATTTGAAGTTCATTAATGAAGATTTGGAAAGAGATCAAACATAGACATTATATAAAGATTTCAGGGTGGGTATATGTCATGGAAATATTGATCCACCCCAATGTTTTAGAAACTGGAAGAAAGATCAGATATTATGAGGTTTTAAACTCCCAAGGAATATTAAAAACAAATCAAGAAATGAGGGAGCAAGGGATGAAAATAGAGTAGTGGCCATATTTGCAATTTAAAACAAGGTACAAAAAAGATGTAGAAGAATTTGGAACTGAGGGAAAGCCGAACCAGTTAGATAAAATATTAGAGGGAACAGACAAAAAATTAATCTCTAAGATGTATAATTATCTATTAGAATTTGAAATGGCAGAAGAAATAGTAAAGGGCCCCATGATCACATGGGCAAGGAATGTAGGGCATAACATTAATTTGGAAGACTGGGAAAAAATTTGGAAGCAAAATTATAAAGTAACAAAATCAGTGGTCTATAAATAAAATCAATACAAAATGTGTTATCAGTGGTATCTGGCACCGTCAAGGTTGGCTAATATGTACCCAAACCTAAGCCCGCATTGTTGGAAACGTAAGCAAATGAGGGGTACCTTCTTCCATGCCCAAAAAGTAAAAAATACTGGAAAAAAAATCAGATTTTGGATAAAAGAAATTACAAATATTCAACTAGAATTCAAGGCCGAAATATTTTTATTGGGAATGATAAAAGGTGATAATGCAAAAGAAATGAAATATTTAATTCTTCGTATAATTACAGCAGCAAGAATCACGTTGGCACAATGCTGGAAGGGTGACCAAATGCCAACAAACAATTTAATAACTCAGAAGGTCCTTGACTGCCCTGAAATGGGCGTTGGTTCTTACCTGATACTCCCTTTCTCGGTGAGCCGCTCAGAGCATCCAGAGAGTGGGAGGTGCTTCAGAGTCCTCTCTCACAGGCTGAGCTTCAATTGAGGAACGCTCTGCCCCCTCCACGTGACTCCATGCAGCGTTCCCCAATTTTTGCGAGGACGAGAAGAAAAGGCTATGTACTCATCCTAACCAACTAATGGATCCCTGGCCGAAACAAGATTCCCCACCAGACAGAGAAATTAGGGTGGGGCTGGATGCTCCTTGCGGCTCGCCGAGAAAGGGCATATCAGGTTTAAGAACCAATGCCCATTCTCCCTTGAGCCGCTCAGAGCATCCAGAGAGTGGGACATGCCAAAGCTTGGCAGTCCTACGGGAGGGACTCCGTCTGGGCCAGAAGCCCCTCCGGGTCATTTTTTTTTTAAATAACAAATTTTATTTATTTTCAAAGACAATACACAGACAAACAAAACATAAAACATAAGAACATAGAACATCTTTTCTAAAAACTGCTTAACAAAACAAATAAAACATCTCATTTAAGTACAACATAATTCTAAATTATCACGTTTCCACCCACAATTTAATATGCTTCTTATATATTCAACTTCATCTTATTACTCTTTTCCAACTTCTCACTGTTTCTTCCTTTATTTCTGTTCAATTTTATTCATTAAACTTATACTTTCATGTATTTCATATTACTATATTTCAAATTATTACTATTTCATATGTTCTTATCCAACATCATTAATCCTCAATAAACAAACAAAAGCAAATAAAATACATAACATAAAAACATAAAACTTCTTTTTAGAAAGCGGCTTAACCCCGGGTTATAACTTTTTGTACAGACATAAATCAAATTCATGCTCACCTTATATACTATTTCATATCTTATTTAATATTCTATATTTTCTATATACTATTTCATATCTTAATTAACATTCTATATTTTCTATATATTTTCTCTCTTCTATTCATTCTTTTAATTCTATTTTATTTATTTCATATCAATTCAAAAAATTATACTTGCATCTTTTGTCCGTTCTCTTTCAATCATCTATTTTTCCTTCCTTTGTAATACAATATTTTCCCTGTAACCACTGGTTGAAGTATGACAACTTTTTACCTTTACCCTAAATTTTACACTTAAAATAATACATACTTTCCATACTGATTCTGCTTCGTACATTCTAAATACTACATTTCAAAATAATAAAACAAACACATAATATTAAGTTTAGTAAGCAATAGTAACACCAAAAAAAGAAGTATTGGATTTATAATATAATAAAAGCAATATTTCATGGTAAATTAAACTCTGTTATCAAATCTTAAACATTTTCAAGCTTCTCTTTAATGCATTATTAATTCATGTGATATTTTAATTTTCTAATTCAATTTCAAATACTAATATCTACCATACAATCTTATGTACTTTTGCAGAATCATTTTTATAAAATTATATCTTACCCCTTATTTCTAAAAAACACTTGTTTTTTGGCATCTTGTTTAAAGCTTTTATGACTTCTTTTTCCTTTTTCCCTTCCTTTCTTATCTATTCTGGCTTTTTGACACACACACACCCCGTCTCTCAAGTTACACTCTCTTAATCTTCCCTCTCTGTTGTATTTCTCTTTTTTGTTGCTTTCTGACATCGTATCGATTGTTCATCTTAATTTTCTTTTCCTTGGTTGCTTTTTAAAGTCCTGAATTCACCATTTCTTCACCCCCCTTACGCTTTTCTTCCTCCACTAAAAGTATCTGTCCATTAAAAATGGCTTCTTCTTCTTCTTCTTGGTCCCAGTCTTCCTGTCGCTATTGTATTTCATGATAGGTAGCAATCGCCATTTCTAAAAAGTGGAAAATAGATCCAGAAGAGCCCATGCCTTCCTGTTCCTCTTCTTTCAATTTTTGAAATTCCATTTATAAATCTCCAAAAAATAATGCCATTTTTCCCTCCCCCCCTTTTTTCATTGATGACCCTTTGTAGGACTCGTCTGCCATCGAGGCCTCCGCTGAGGTATATACGTCTATTTTGTAATGCCTAAGGGAAACGGGGAAGCCCAGGTGGCTGCCCGGCATATGTCAGTGATTGGAGCTTGTGTGGCCCAGGCCGCCGAAGTAGCTGCACTCCTGGTGGAATGTGCTGTTATTCCACTAGGTGCGGGCAGGGATTGTGATAGGTAGCATCTGGAGATAGTTGCTCTGATCCAGCGACTGATGGTTGAGGAGGATACTTTGTGCCCCAATGTCCTGGGCTGAAAGGAAAGGAAAAGGGATTCCGACCTTCTCGGGTTGTGTGTGCTTAATGTAGATGCGCAAGGCCCATCTCACATCTAGGGTGTGCCAAAGAATTTCCCTGTCCCTCGAGGGTCTGGGGCAAAAGTTTGGAAGAACTAATTCCTACACCCTGTGGAAGGTTGAGTTGATCTTGGGCAGGAAGGTAGGGTCGGGACGAAAGACCACCCAGTCAGCGTGAAACACGCAGAGGTCCTTTCTGACTGATAAGGCTGTGATTTCTGATACTCGCCGTGCTGATGTAATGGCCACCAGAAAAACCACCTTAAATGTTAAAAATTGAAGGGAGGACTCCCTTAGAGGCTCAAACAGGTGCCTTGTGAGTGAAACGAGGAGCTTATTGAGGTCCCAGGTAGGATACCTGTGAACAGTCGGGGGGCAGAAGTTGGTGGCACCTCTGAGGAAAGCTCTAACCCAAGGATGGTGGGAGAGGGAACCAAAATTGTCGCAAGAGACAACGGTTGACAGGGCTGCGACTTGTCGCCTCAGGGTGTTAGGGGAAAGCCCTTTGTGCAGGTCTTCTTGGAGGAATTCCAGGACCTGAGCAATAGAAGGGGAGAGGGGGTTAACTTGGGATTCACGACACCACCTGCAGAAGCTATTCCAAGTGGCATCGTAAATCCGAGTGGTTGAGGGCCGCCTGGCAGCCAGAATAGTGTCAATTACTTGACTGGAGAATTTCTCTCTTCTCAAGCAGATCCGTTCAACCTCCAGACGGCTAACTGGAGCCATTGGGGGTCTGGATGTAGAAGGGCCCTTGAGAGAGGGAAATCCTGTCTGGAGGGATTCTCCAAGGGGGCGCTACAGATAGGGTGTGGAGGTCCGCAAACCACGGGCGCCTGGGCCAATAAGGGGCCACCAGAAGCAGATCCGCCTTCTTGTGGATGAGTTTCTGTATCACTCTGGGAACTAGGGCTAGTGGGGGAAATGCGTACAGGAGCCCTGGGGGGCCAGGGGCAGTATAGCACGTTGTGGTTCTCCGACCCATGGGATGGGTATCTCGAGAAAAATCTGGGAAGTTGTGCATTGGTCGGGGATGCAAAAAGGTCCACCACCAGTAGGCTGAAGATTCTGGATGCCTCCTTGAACAGTGATGGGTGGAGGAGCCATTCTGACTGGTCCACCGTGGTCCTGCTCAGCCAATCTGCCTGGATGTTGGAGACTCTGGAGATTTTAGCGAGAGGAGATTGGACTCTGCCCAACGGCAGAGAGGTTTGGCCTCCCTCATCAACTGAATAAACTGGGTGCCCCCTTGCCTGTTGATGTGAGCTTTGGCCATGACGTTGTCCGTGAGAATGAGGACGTGACATCCGCGAACCTGAGGGAGGAAGCTGTGCAGGGCCAGGTGAACGGTGTGAAGCTCCAGCCAGTTGATGATGCATCTTTGTTCTATCCTTCATCATCTGCCCTGTGCCGTGAGCAAATTGACGTGAGAGCCCCAGCCGGATAGGCTGGCGTCTGTGGTGAGGGCAAGCGTCTGGGCTCCTTGAAGAGATGTCCCTTGTTGATGGCGGGGTTGGTCCACCAGAGGAGGGATGTGAGGACCTTTGGAGGCACCTTGACTTTGGATTTCGAATTGCTTCTTCCGGATCTTTGAAATGGGAGCAGGAACTACTGTAGGGATCTGCTGTGTAAACAGGCCCAGGGAACAATGGAAATGCATGAGACCATCTTACCTAGTAATTTGGAGAGGTCAAGTAAAGTTACCTTTTTTGATCGCCTAATCTGTTTGACCAATTTCTGGATATTAAGGAACCTCTCTGAAGAGAGGAAGACCCTTTCTGAGACCGAATCAATTACAGCCCCCAGGTGAGTAATTCGAGTGGATGGAGCCAGTTGGCTCTTTTGCCAATTGATAAGGAACCCGTGGGCCTGGAGGGTGGAGAGAGTAGCCCTGGTGTCCCTCTCTGCCTGGCGTCTGGATGGAGAGAGGATGAGGATATCATCCAGATAGCAGTGGAGGCGTACGGGAAGGCTCCTGAGATGAGCCACCAGAGCCGCAAGGACCTTGGTGAAGGTCCTTGGGGCCGATGCCAGACCAAAAGGGAGGGCCACATATTGAAAGTGAAGGTTGTTGTAACAAAATCTGAGGAATTTGTGGTGGGAGGGCCGGATTGGGATATGTAGGTATGCTTCCGAAAGGTCTATAGAGGATAGCCAGTCCCCCTGCCTAGTACCCAGGAGGATAGATTGCAAGGTGTGCATCTTAAACTTGCACTGGATCAAATGACGATTAAGTCATTTTAAATCTAAAATTGCTCTCCATCCCCCAGAATGCTTGGGAACCACAAAGAGGTGGGAGTAAAATCCCCACCCTCATTGGGCAGGGGGGATGGGTTGGATGGCCTGAATGTCGAGGAGATGTTGGATGGCAGCATCCATCAATTCATGTTTGGCGGGGTCCCTTGAGGGGGGGATGTCATGAAGAAGTCAGAGGGTGCAGACCGAAACTCAAGGGCGAGACCAAACCTGATGATGTCTCTAACCCAAGCATCGGAGGTAGATGCATCCCATTGGGTGGCGAAGTGTCTGAGGCGGCCGCCAATGGGGAGGGAGGAATGTATTCTATCTGGGACGACAGAAGGGTCTTCCCCCTGATCCCCTAAAGGGTCTCTTATAGCTGCCGCCCCTTCTGCTTGTCGCCCGTGTTGGCTCGATCCTGGGGTTGGGATCAGAAAGAGGGGGGTCTCGGGTATCTGGGCGGGAAGGGGGGCTGATAGAAGGGATGGGGGGAGCCTCTCCGAAAGGGCTGAGGACCTCTTGGCTCTGACCTCCAAAAAAGGGAGGGGAAAATTTTTTTCTTGCTACGTCCCTCGACTAGTAGGGGTTCCAGAGCTGAGCCAAATAATTTGTCTCCCTTAATGGGAGTGGTGGCCAGTTTGACTTTATTTTTAACGTCCGTCTGCCAGTGTTTGAGCCAGAGCAGGCGGCGGGCTGTGACGTGTGAAGTTATGGCTCTAGAGGAAAACTTCACTGATTGGTAGGTGGCGTCGGCTGAGAATTCTACTACCGCCACCAGCTTAGCTATATCCTGATGTGCTCGTACGTTGGAGGAGGGGACATGTTGCTTTAACTGACGAAGCCACCGAATTGAGGACCTGGTGAAAAAGGAGGCAGCCATGGCCGATCTAATGGCCCAAGCATCGGATTGGTGGGCGCGGCGTAAAGCCAGTTCCACCTGTTTGTCCTCGGGCTTCAGCGCCTCCAAGGCCTCACTGGGAGTGGAGGAAGGCGCTAGACCCACAATGGGCTCATCAACCTCGGGAATGTCTAGAAGGCTAGAAAAGTCTGAGTTGAGGTTGAAGAATCTGTTCTCCTGGCTGGAAGGCGCAGGGGGAGCCCCCGTGGAAGCCAGCTGCTTTGCCACCAGGTCTGAAAAAATGGGTGTGGCCAGGATGCCTTCGGCCTCCACTACAGGCTGCTTAAATATGGAGTCCTCTGGGCCTTCCGATGAGGAGGGGGGGGCAGAGGGAGACTGGGAAAGTAGGCCAGAGATGTTTTTGGCCTTAAACAGAAGGGATTTGAACATGTGTGGCTTAAACAGCCCCACGAATGCGGGTTGGTCGGGGGTAAGACCTTCATCCTCCGACATCTCCTCCTCCATCGGTTCCGCCTCAAATATGGGCTCACTGTAATGGGAAGATCCCTTTTGGGATTCCTCTTCCTCCTCCCTGAAATAACCGAAGCCCCCTTCTTCCTCCTCCTCCTCCCTTTCCGGAAGAGGGCTGTCCCTCTGTAAGAGTACCTGACCGATAGGAGGATCCGATCTTGGAAGGGATCTGACGGACAGAAACTCGTGTTGGGGAGCCCTTGGGGAGAAACCGGGTCTGGACATTTGTTGCAGACCCTCGGCAATAACCTGGCGGATAGCCAGTTCTATCCATGCTTTGATGTGTGCTGGAACCTCAACTGTAGAAGGTTCCTCTTGGCGCAGACCAGCGGCCGTAGGAGTAAAGGTGGCTTCAGGTGTCTGTCTGGTCATTGGTGCCGGGGCCTGATGACTCTGGGGTGAGCTGCGCCTGGATCGGGAAGAGAGGTCTGGAGGAGGGGTTGAGTAGAGGTGGAGAGGGTGGAAGGAGGGAGGACTGGAGGCACCGAACGTGACTCCCTGGATCGCCTATTGAACTCCTTTTCAAACGCCTTATGGTGCCTTAAGGCATCCCGCTGGGAGGCCTTGGAAGGTTCCTTACCTGCCTGCGCAAATGGTAAGACTTCAATTTAGCCTTCAGAGAAGGGTATTTAGAAGAATTGTCATCTGCCATTTTGATAAATGATAAATATATATAGTTCACTAGAGGCGGTTGGCTCGCCTAGAGTTCGGCCTACGACAAAGGTATTTGATATTTGAGCTGGCCTGACCCCCTTTTGGAATTTTAGTATATACTTGATAACAAGAGGAAAGATGCTTGAAAATAGCAATAAGTTATATATATATACAAGGTATTAGATTTTTTTTGATATAAAGGTTTTTTATCTGATATTATTTATGTTTTTGATTATTATTAAAAAAAAATTTTTTTTTAAAAAATATCAAAGTTAAATAAGTTGAACTAGTATAACTATACCAACAAGAAAAAATGAAAACTGGCTAGAGTAAATGTCTGAATTTGCCAAACAAACGCCTGAGGCCTGTATCAGAGAGGCCTCTAGCAGATGACCTCCAGACATACTGCTGAGCTTCGCCCCGAGTGAGGCTGAGGGAAGCCAACAAACGTGCTTAACTAGTCAGGTAATAGCAGAGCTAAAGGATTGATCTCGAGACCCTAGGGGACTGATGGGAGCTGGATCGACCGCAGTGGTTTTCAATAGTAGAAAATGGTGCCCAACCACGAGGCGGTGCCCAAAATGGCGGCCGTGAGCTGAGCGATCGTCGAGGCCTCTCAGGACGGAAGGGAAGGCTCCTCCGGCTAGCTCAGCGTGCCGAGAGGGGCCTTGCAGGAGGGAATTAGCCCTTCCTAAATGATCAGTGTTCCAGGTGGGGGGAAAACCAGCTGGGCGCAAAATAACGAGCCGCTGAGGTGGCATGGAGGCAGAGATAACGAAACTGATGGGGGGGTTAGCGCAAAAGTGCTGCGATCCCGCCTGCTTTGAGCCCCTAGGGGCAAGGGAAAGCTCCCCCTAGGTTGGTACCCTTTGCGCAGGGGCTAGAAGGCTAAGATCAAACCTGTTTCCTTTGATGAAATAGGAAGAAATAGGAAGAAATATCGAGAAAGCTTGAGTCAGCCAAGGAGCCTTTATTGCAAACAGCCTGTCTCTCCGAGGCTAAGCAAAAATTGGGGAACGCTGCATGGAGTCACATGGAGGGGGCGGAGCATTCCTCAATTGAAGCTCAGCCTGTGAGAGAGGACTCTGAAGCACCTCCCACTCTCTGGATGCTCCGAGCAGCTCGAGGGAGAATAGATGTACTTACCCAAAAACTAAAAAATGAGGTTGACTCAAAATATTGTACAGTATGGGGAAAAATTGTACAATTGGATTAAAAACCAGGGAATAAAAAGATAAGGAATAGAAAAAATAAAGTGGTTAGACTAAGTTACTTGAAATAGGAAATGAATACTAGAAAAATTGTTTTTGAGAAAAGAACACACTGTCTAATTGAATATATGTTTTATGTTTATTCATTTTGTTTTACACATTGATTTTGTTTGAAATTAAATGTATTATATTATGCATTGTACATATTTTTAAAAAATCTTTAATAAAGTTTATTTTTAAATTTTTTAAAAAGTCTTGTTTTGATTTGTTCCTTGACATCAACCACCAGCTTGCTTCTTGGCCTCTGATATAACATCTCTAATGTGTATACACTCTGCTTGCTGCCTCTGTGTCCTATTTCATACATCTCTCTATTGATGGGGCACGACAGGGCAACTGTGGTACTTGCATTGGTTTGTCAATGAACTTCTTTATTTCTGCTGTAGTCAGTTTGCACATCAAATGTGGCTCATATACACCTTCAGACCAATCAATCAGCTCCAGTAGGGTGGATGCTCTGGCTTGACCTCTACCCAGTGCATGGTCCCATCTTCACAGCCAGTATTAACCTTTGTACAATATCCTCCAATGGCCTTCAAGCTTTTGTCAATGCCTTTCTTCTTCATGAAATACACCAGATTTTCTGCAATCACTTGAGCAGGTTTTCCTGTTTTTGAGCCTTTCTCTGGAGTGAAATGATAACGATATCTCCCACCTGGCTCACTGTACACAGAATAATATTCTTCTTTGATGGTACTGGGGAATTGGTGGTCTGAAAAGTGTAGTTATGTATTTACCAAGCACATCTAAATTATATTAAAGTAATGAAAAAATCTTTATAATCCCCAAGGCATGACAACTTTGGAGCACCCCTAATTTTTGGAAATTGAAAGTTGAAAAATTGACACGCATTATACCCAGCATGTATGCTTCTTGGAAAAAGTTAAAGAGAATAAGTCAGTGATTCATTAACAGCTTCAAAGATCCTTTTAGAAGACCCAAGTAATGTGACTAACTTTGTATTAATTTAGTAATTGTCAATGAAAATTATTGTTACTATTGGAAATGACTGGTTTTATTCTGCACTATCTACTTAACATCCACTAGATGGCAATAGGTGATGATGAATGTAAATGATGGGCTGTTACTGTAATGAAAGCAAGGAGCACTAGCTGAAAGTATGCAGTGTCTTTTCAAAAGCCATGCCTGGATAATAAAAGCCTTCTAGATCAGGCTTGTCAAACTCCCGGCCCACAGGCCAGATGCGTCATGCGCTGGTTATGCTCACGCCCCACTTAGAGAAGGGAAAAAAAGTTATGATACATCATGTGCGATGCTCCCTTGACGATGAGAGTTTGATACCCCTGCTCTAGATTCTAAAAGAAGCAAGGGGACACGGGAGGAGTTAGTTACCATGCTAAGTGCAAAATGATACCAAGAGGTGGTTTACTTTGCTTCACAGACTGAACACCTTTGGTCAAATGGATTGTCGTGTCCGGAAAGAAGCTCAGAGTCGGTGACTTTCAGTAAAAGCTCTTTATTTTTAACAAGTGAACCGAACCGGCAAAAGGCAAAAAGCCTGTGGCTTTTATACCCTTTTGCCGCGGCGGCCGCGGCCAATGGCAGCGATTCAAGTCTCCCGCTCTTGGTTTGCACCAATCACGGGAGACTTCAATCGGGCCAATCGGCGCGGCTCGCCTGGCCAATCAGAAATCCCCGCGCCTTAGCCAATCAAGGCACGGGGATTTCGAGTAGTCCATTTTAATACATAACACCCCTCCCCTCTTGGTATGGTCCCTCATGTGGTGTAGTCACGCAGGTAGGCGGGGCTCCGTCGGGTCCTAGTTGACCTGCGCAACTCACTTTCTTGTTGTAACTCGGCCGGAGCGGTCATCTTTCTGGCTGCTCCTGCCTCTGTGAGAACCGGCTGGATGATCGGGCCGGTTCTCTCGCCGTGGCTCCCGCCTGGGCCTACCGGGTCGGTTGAGTCACGGATTTCGCCGCTCCCGCTTGGCTTCTCCGAGTCGGTAGAGTTGGCCAGACGGCTCTTCTCCGGATGGGACTCGCGAAGACTGCGTTCCGGTGAGTTTTTCAGTTTTATTTTTTCTTGCGGTTGTTTTACCGGGTATTCCCTCCCCCCTTGGTTCGTGTCTTGGGGGTTGAGGTCAGTCATTGCTCGTGACCTTAGCTGGTCGATATGTCGTTTCCAGGCTCGCCCATCGATGGTTTGGAGCCGGTACGACCGAGGACCAGTGACTTGCGTTATGACGGCTGGGATCCATAGGGGGTCCCCCGTCATGTTTTTGGCGTAGACTAAGTCGCCTGGTTCGAAAGTCCGGTACCTGGAGCTGGAGTCTGGTGGCCGCTTCGGGTTATAGGTCGGGTGTAGACGGTCGAGTGGGGACCGCAGCTTCCTGCCCATCAGGAGCTCTGCAGGGCTTTTGTTAGTTGTGGTATTTGGCGTGATGTGCTGTATGAAGAGTAGTTTGTTGATTTTATCGTTGATCTCCCCGTGGTCCATTTTCCGGAGGGTCTTTTTTGTAAACTGGACCATCCGTTCCGCCCTACCGTTCGCCGCCGGATGCGCCGGTGCTGTCAATGCGTGGCGGATGCCCTTCTCTGCCAGGAACCGTTCGAAGTCGATGGAGGTGAATTGGGGCCCATTATCTGAGACGATGACGTCTGGGAGGCCGTGTGTGGAAAACAGTTTACACAGTTCTTTTATGACAGCCTCTGTGGTGGTGGATTTCATGTCAGCCACCTCCAACCAATTTGAGTATGCGTCGACTGTGATTAGAAAAGTGTGTCCATTTGTGGGGCCAGCAAAGTCTAAATGGATTCTGGACCAGGGTCCCCGTGGTGTTTCCCAGTCCCGGATAGGTGCTGCGGGTGGGCTGGATCTGGTCTCCTGGCACCGGTGGCATTTGGCGACCCACGCTTCAATTTGTTTGTCCATCCCTGGCCACCAAGCATAACTCCTGGCCAGGGCTTTAGTCCTGACGATGCCAGGATGACCCTCATGTAACATCTCTAGGACCCTGTTTTGCAATTTGTCCGGAATTACCACCCGATCACCCCACAGGATACATCCTCTTAACAGTGAAAGTTCAGTCTGGCGCTGCCGGAATGTTTTAAAAGTCTCGTCTTTGTCTTTTTCCGGCCAGCCTTTTTCTAACCAATGTAAGATTTGTGCCAAATGCCTGTCCTTAATGGTTTCTCTGGCAATGTCAGATGCGGTTATGGGCAAATTCTCAATACTCAGGGTGTTTGTTGTTGGTGCGGGGTCAGGGTCAGAGTCCGGCAAGGGCGAGCGGCTTAAGGCGTCCGCGTGCGAAATTTTCTTACCTGGCTTGTGTAACAGTTCGTAGCTGTAGGCTGCCAGGAATTCCGACCATCTTGTCATGCGGGGCGACAAGATGTTTGGCGTGGCACGGTTTCCAGCGAGGATGCCCAGCAACGGTTTATGATCAGTCACTATTTTGAATGGGCGGCCGTATAGGTACTCATGGAAACGCTTAACGGCGGCAACTATAGCCAAAGCTTCTTTGTCCAGCTGGCTATAGTTCCGTTCCGGTTTAGTCAGAGTTCTGGAGAAAAATGCGATAGGTGCTTCTCTCTGGTCTGGGAGGGTATGGCTGAGGACAGCGCCGACGCCGAAAGGTGATGCGTCGCAAGTGACAGCTAAGGGCAAGGTCTCACTGAATTGCATCAGAACGGCGTCGGAGGTGAGGAGGTCCTTGGTTTTTTGAAAGGCGGCTTGCTCTCGTCTCCCCCAAGTCCAGGATGCCTTCTTGTCCAGGAGTCTATGTAAAGGTTCCGCCGCCGTTGCCTTTTGAGGTAGGAAGACATTATAAAAGTTAAGCAAGCCTAGGAACCCTTGTAGATCTGTTTTGGACTTCGGGGTGGGGGCTTCCTTGATGGCTTTCACCTTTTTAGTTGTAGGATGGATGCCCTGCCGGTCTAGGAGGTAGCCCAAAAATTCTATTTGCTCTGTACAAAGTTGGCATTTTTCGCGTTTGACTTTAAGTCCTGTTTCTTTAAATTTTGTTAAGACTTGTCTTAGTCGGTTTTCTAATTCTGCTTTGTTTGGCGCCGCCACTAACACGTCATCGAAATAGGGCACCACCCCCTTGATGCCTTGTAGTAAACGTTCCATCAGGCTCTGGAAGATGCCTGGTGCCACGCTGACTCCAAATTGGAGTCTGTTACACTTGAAGGCCCCCCGGTGTGTCACAATTGTTTGGGCTTCCGCCGTTTTCTCGTCCACAGGTAGTTGTTGGTATGCTTGGGCGAGGTCGAGTTTGGCAAAAAATTTTCCCCCTCCCAGTGAGTGCAGTAAATGTTGCACTATTGGGACTGGGTAGGCACTTTGCTGTAGCGCGCTGTTTAGGGTGGCCTTATAGTCCCCGCAGATTCTCACGGACCCGTCTGGTTTTATTGGGGTCACTATAGGGGTCTCCCATCTGGCGTGGTCTATCGGTTGTAATACCCCTTGTTTGACGAGTTTGTCGATCTGCTCGTCAATTTTTGGCTTTAACGCGAAAGGTACCCTTCTAGGTTTAAGCCGCTTAGGGGGAACCCTTGGGTCTAAATCAAACGAGATAAGGGGCCCCTGATACTTGCCCAAGCCTCCATCGAAGACCTCCTGGAACTCCTGGACTAGCCGCTGTTCCCAAGCTTCAATGGAGACGTGGTTGACACCTGTCAGCGCGATGTTAAGCGGGGCGAACCATTGTAGACCCAGCAGGCTTGGGCGGTCGTGGTCGACTATTGTGAGTGGTAGTTGTTCGGTGTGGCCTTTGTAGGTTATACTGAAGTTCTTGGTGCCCACTACCGGAACGCGATTACCTTGATAGTCTTTTATGATGATCTTTTGGGCATGCACGTTTCTTCTTTGTAGTGTAGGCACTAGTTTTTTTATTTCGCGCCATGCAATCATGGAAAGGTAGGATCCGGAATCCACTTCCATTTTGCATGGCCGGCCTTCGATGTGGACTTCTACGTGTATTTTTCTGGCGCCGTCGGAGATGGCGTGGCCGATGGTCACCGTCTGGTGGGTTTCTTCTTTTCGCCGACCTTCGCCGCTTCTTTGAGATCGTTGCTTCTGGTCCCACCGACCTGCTGGTTGGCGCTCTCTGGCTCTGGGCGGGGAGCTTTCTCTTCTTCTGTCTTGCTGTTCCCATTTGGGCGGGCTGCGGGTCTTCCTCTGGCGGCAGACTCGAGCGATGTGGCCCCTTCGGTCACAATGCCTGCAGATAGCGTCAAAGAATCGGCATTCTGACCTGGGGTGGTCGCCGCCGCACCCGGCGCAGCTGGTCCTCGACCTACGACCTTTCCGGCTTCTTTGGTCTCCGCGTCCCGTCTGCACGCGATGTATGTCCTCCTCGTCATCTGACGTGCTGGAGGTTGACTGGTAATCGCCGTAGTGCGCGGTTGCTTCGTTTCTTGTGTCGGCCGACCTCGCGGGGTTGTTGTTTCCGCCCTTCGCGTCAGATCTTCGCATGGTGTCTGCTGACATGCGGGTTGCTTCTGCGGCTGCTGCCGCGGTGAGGGCATCGGCCAGGCTGATGTCGCCTTTGGCCATAAGTCGGCTCTGGAGTATCGAATCCCATAAGCCTAGTACGAAGCGGTCTCTTATGAGACTGTTCAAACCTTCAAACTCGCAGAGTCCTCCTAGGCGCCGTAACTCTGCGACGAAATCGCTCAATTTTTCGTCTGGCTTCTGGTTTCGGCGGTAAAATTCGTTGCGCCGTATTAGAATGGGGACCTCGGGGGCGTAATGGCGCCGCAGTATTGGTTCAAGGACGTCCCAGTCCATGGCGGTTGCGTCTGCCGGCTTGGCTAATGCCTTAGCCATCTGGAAGACCTCTGGTCCGCAGTGTGTAAGGAAGACAGCGCGTTTTAGCGGGCCCGGGGCGTCCTTCATGCCGGCACATTCTAGGTACATCCGGAACCGATCCGAATACGATTCCCAGTCCTCGGCGGCGGGGTTGAAGGGAGCGGGCGGTGCTATCTTTGCCATCTTAGTGTTGTCGCTGGTTCTTAGGTGGACACGGGGTTCGGTTCAGGGGCGAGATCCCACCCTCGTCGCCAGTGTCGTGTCCGGAAAGAAGCTCAGAGTCGGTGACTTTCAGTAAAAGCTCTTTATTTTTAACAAGTGAACCGAACCGGCAAAAGGCAAAAAGCCTGCGGCTTTTATACCCTTTTGCCGCGGCGGCCGCGGCCAATGGCAGCGATTCAAGTCTCCCGCTCTTGGTTTGCACCAATCACGGGAGACTTCAATCGGGCCAATCGGCGCGGCTCACCTGGCCAATCAGAAATCCCCGCGCCTTAGCCAATCAAGGCACAGGGATTTCGAGTAGTCCATTTTAATACATAACATGGATGATGCCAGAATGTGAAATATATTATGGATAGTGTGTATAACATAATGCCTGACTATTGTTCTGAAGAAATTTTACAACGGAATAAGGCATACTGTAGGTAGTGAAATAAAGTGATTCAGAATAGGAAAGGGAATAAGACATTATGTATATTGTCCTCACATTGGTTTAATTGTGCATTAAACTTAAGAATAGCATGACTGTAAAAAGTTATAGCTGGAATTAAACCTGAAGGATGAAATAGTAATAAGGTGATATTTTAATTTGTTAACTAAATCTAGAAAAAAGAAAAAAAGACATAGAAAAACTTATAAAAATAAAAGGTGATTTTTAAAAATTATTAAATATCAAGACAAAACTGATGTATACACAATTAACTTAGAGTTGACAGTGAAGAAATATTTGAATTTAAAGTTTCTCTAATCCAAAGGAATCCTTGGTTTGAGAAAAGTGATGGTGACTATATTGGAGAAATAAATAGGAGAGAGAAGAAAGCAATGACCATCATAGATAAGATGATGATGATGATGATGATGATGGACAATATGTCAGTAACAACAAAGACCAGCATAATTAAAGCAATAATTTTTACAGTAGCCATATAAAGCTGTAATAGTTAAATCTGAATTATAGATTTAGAAGTGACAATAAAATAGATTTCAAGAAAAATTAGACAATCAATTCTAGTTTTCAATCTTAAACCAGAAAGATTTTGACAGCACAACATTTTCTAATCAGAATACTTCAAAAGCAAAATAATTTGAGCCTACCAAATCTATTTATTGTATTCTACTCAGAGCACTGAAGATCTTCATGATATTGAACAAAAAATGACATGAAATTTAAAAAGCAAGAAAAAGAAAAGCATAAAGGAAAAACACATACTTTAGAACGGATTTTGCAAAAGTAGAGAGTAATTGCTCAATTTATTATGCAGATCAGAAAAAGGAAATAGATTCCATTTCTCATATAAACTTTTGTTTGTTCTAACAATTTCCCGCTTACCATCAGGAAATGTAGACAACTATTGTAGAGTACAGTAATACCCCGCACTCCCCCCACCACAGTCCCTGCCTGTCTGTATTAAAGGACTTTTCTCATGAAAGTTCATTTCAATCACAAGTTGGTTCCCAGGCGTATTCTTATTTCAGAATTAACTGTCCACCTCTACATTACCAAAGAAGCTATTAAGAGGGCATTGATTGTTGTTAATAGCTAGAGGCCATCCATAGTTATTTATAGACATACACAGGATGTTGATTAAGAGTAAGTAATTATTCTGCACTGAAAATGTAAATCACAATTTTTTGTTGACAAGTTGTGGGTGCAAACAGGCAGGAAGAAAAAGGAAGAATGATGTTTTTATGGAGAACTCATTTTTCCTCTCTCCATATATTAAGCAAATAAATAAGCATGAGTATACATACCATTAGCACTTATACAATATAAGCATGAAAGGATTTAAAGATGCTATACAGATTTTTGCTTCAACTTTTGTCAATCCTGTCTTCAGGGACAGAAGTACATTTGAGACAACAGCAAATAATAGGCCATGGGTCGTAATCATAGTTATAATTATTAATCACAACTTACAAGCAACAGAATTATACTTGATTAGAAATAATGAAAATTGTATTTCAACATATCTACACATATTTGCTTAAGGAAGGCTACTCTAAATCTAAAGTGAAAGTAGGAAGGGTTTTTAGTTTTCAGTGAGCTAAAATGATATTATATATTAACACTTCTGCTTTGATACATTTTAATTGATGTTTCCATATTAGAAATTGCATATTTGACAACTGTGTTTCTATAAATCCCTCGGCAGCTGAAGTGGTAAAAGAGGAAGTTAAGAAGAAAATTCTACAAATGCACCAAGAATTCCTTTGAAATACTCAAGAAATTAAGGACTTGGCATTAGTATCTGATATTTCTAGAGTCACACATTTCTTGTTCCTCCCTCATTACACCTAATCCAGCATTATTTTTTTTAAGTTGTGAACCAAAATTGGATTGTAAATTGTTATACTTTAGATGGCATGGAGAAATAATAGTTTACTTATTGAAACATAATGGCTAATTATGGCTTGCTGTAAGCACAGAATAATAATAATTAAATTATGGATGGAAAAAGTAAACTTGACAGGCAATTATGTAACACAAAGCAGAGGTGGGATTCATCCGGTTTGAACTGGTTTGAGCAAACTGGTTAAAATTTGCACAGTTTTGGGTTTGGATCAGTAAGTGCCATTCGGAAAGTGCTGCGGCAGATAGAAAACAGCATTCAACCAGGCTGCTTCTTTTTGCCACAGCGCTTCTGGATGGGACTTATAGGTCTGAATCCAAAGCAGTAGCTCATGACTAAATTTTACTGTGCTGCGCAAGACACTCTCCCGCCAGGCCACCAGCAGAATAACCTACTCTTACTCTCTCTTAGCATTATGTTTTATTATCAATCTATTGAAAAAATCTTAAGTTCCTATATTAGCAAAACAATGTTGAAAATAAATGGTATTTGCTGTGATAAAATAACATATTAACCAGAATCGAAGCAGGAAAGTAGAAACAAAATTCATTTCTGGCTTGCCAATGTAATTTAGCAGTCAAGTAACTGTGACTAACAGCTTTTTTCTTAAAAAATAAAGCAAAAATCCTCTTCAGATTATTATGACTGTTGGGAATTGAAGCAAAG
Organism: Hydrophis major; assembly: GCA_033807585.1. NCBI lineage: Eukaryota > Metazoa > Chordata > Lepidosauria > Squamata > Elapidae > Hydrophis > Hydrophis major. Next base: position 57,934,695 of record CM066332.1, on the reverse strand, counting down.
GTCCATATCAGATCTACTAATAGCAATAACATTTAGACTTATATACCACTTCACAATGCTTTATATGCCTCTCTAAGAGACTTACAGAGTCAGCATTTTGCCCCCAAGAATCTATATCCTCATTTTACAACCTTGAGCAGGTGAGAAAAGTACAATAAAAGCTCCAATATTACTAGGATTTCTGTGCAGTGTAGATGAGCAGAACAGACTCAGGCAAATTATTTTTGAACTTTTATGTAATAAACCACAGCAATAGTCCAGCATGAGTTACATTTTTAAAAGTAAAGTAGCATCTGGAAAAAAATTAAGTGCTTTTGGAGACAAAATGGAGGGAAATAATAACAGTTTTTATTTTTATTTGCTTTTCTGAAGCTTTCTTTTCTGTGCAAAAGCTGATTTTAATATTTGTTTTTAACAATTAAATCATTGCTAAATAACTATTACCATGAAACTAATTAATTTCTTTGTAAGGAAGTTTTTAAAGCAAAGGATTCTGTTCAGAGGTGGTATTTAGCAGGTTCTTACCAGTTCTGGAGAACTGGTAGCGGAAATTTTGAGTAGTTTGGAGAACCGGCAAATATCACCTCTGACTGGAGATTTTACAGTAGCCTTCCACTGTCACATTCACCAAGCCATGCTCACAGAACCAGTAGTAAAAAAAATTGAATCCCACCACAGATTCTGTTTTTTAGTCTACTACTGTCAGCAGAACCAATGGATAATTTAAGACACTACACTTGAAAACATTTGAAGCATACCAGACTGAGAGAGGCTGATATGGATTATATATATATAATTGTGGGAAGCCAGCCACACCCTTCCTAGAAGAATGAAATATTTTGAGGAATATTAAAAAAGGCAGAATATTATATTTCCCTAAATGAGAAATGTAGAAACATGTTTTTTAGAGGCAGGAAGCAGACTCAGTCTTTCTTAACAGCCCTCAAGCAGAAACTGAGGAGGCCACATTTTAGAAATGCAGATTTGGTAATCCATTCAAGGCAGGATATTTTGAAACAGGCAGATTGGAAGATTAGAAGTTTTTTTTTTAGGGGTCTTCTAATTATTTCTTAGGTTTTGGATTAAAACATGGATTTTTTTGTATTTTGACAATCTTCTAAGCAGTAAACCACTAGGGACCCATAGGCAGGGGTAGGATTCTACCAGTTCGCACCTATTCTCTAGAACCGGTTGTTAACATTCTGAGCAGTTCGGAGAACTGGTTGTTAGAAGAAATTACTGGCCTAATCCTGTCAGGAAGGCAGGAAGGAAACATTCTGGTGTTGCTTACAGAAACTGCCTCTCTGTTAACCCTTATTACATTCTTGGCAGGACTAGATTTCCTGTCTCTGGAATGTCTCTGGAGTATTTTTCTCCTCCTTTGCTGGTACTTTGCTTGTGTGGAGTGACCATTCAAAGTTACAATGGCACTGAAAAAAGTGACTTATGACCATTTTTCACACTTACAACTGTTGCAGCATCCCCACAGTCATGAGAGGCCAGGCGAGGAGATGCGTGCCTTGATATGAGTGATATTGAGTTGGACCCACCCAGCCAGTCACATGACCACCAAGCCACCCCCACCAAACCGATTGTTAAAAAATTTGAATCCCACCCCTGCCCATAGGAGATTAAAAAACCCAAACTTCGGCTATTCTTAAGAAATTTCACACAGCTGAATTTCTGCTTTTAAAATGCTAAACAGGAAAGAATGTTTTCTCTACAATCTAATCTGATTTGAATATTAGATGAGAGTTGACATGATTGCTCATCCCCACAAGCTTTTCCATCCATACAAAAATCTGGTATAACAGAAACTTTAAAAGGCTAGCAAAAATATGTTCTTTCACCGATCCTATTTTCCGTCATTATCATGCTTCAGATGTTAAAGAAAGTTAATGCTAATCTAATCTGCTATGATAAACTTTAAATCCAACTTTGATATCTCATATGCTGACTATGGCAACTTTTTTAAATGTAGCATTTCTTTTAAAAAGAATGTAAATATTTACTTAAGAAAACATCCATTATATTGTTCTTTTAAAATTTCTTGTTGTATTTGATTTAAAAATGTGCTGTATTTTGCAAAGATCTACTCTGTGTATATATTTTTGTGTATTTTTCATCAAGGGGAAAAGAAACACCAACTCCTGGAAAATCCTGTTCGAAGCTCACTGTTTATAATAATGGAAATTAACCAACTTGTCTTTAATACAAGCTCTATTTCTTTCTATTTCTTGTTTAATAGTTTGTACAATCCAAAACATAGGGACCATTTTTCAGCATTACCCAAGGAAGGAAAGAAAGAAAGAAGGAAGCAAGGAAGGACACTTACTCAACTTTGAAAGCTCTTTGGAGGAGAACCCCCACTTTCAATCTCTCTAGGAGGAAGCTGGAGCCCATGGGGGTGCCCCAGAGAAAGCCCATCACTCTATGGACAGAGCCGAATGCTCGGGAGATGGGAGTCTCAGTGAAAAAACTCCAAAACCCCAGTGGTTGGTTACTCTGGGAATGAAGAAGGAAGAACCAGAAGAGAGGAACTCAGGCAACGAGAGTGGCATGCTGTCTGAGAGAGTGAGATGCCCAAGGAGAACCAGAAGCCCTGGAGAACATGGGGAACCTGGCCCAGAGACTGCTGAGGGAAACATTCAGGAACCATCAAGCCCACGAGGTCCTCATTCAACTGGCTGCCCCCTCCTGAACCACCCCTAACTAAACGGGGGATGGAGTGACAGTCCAGGTGGCTGCAGCTGCAGGGCCACCAGCCTCTCCTGGGCCAGCACCAGCTCAGGAAGCACAACCATCTGTAATACCAGCAAAGCAGCCTCTTCAGCCAGCCTCATCTAGAACCTTTCTCCGGCCTTGTGCTGAAGAAGAAATCAAGACTGGAGGGTAAGAAATCAAACCTTTTCTAACATGCAATATAACACTTTGTTTAAGCACAGACACACAAAGTCCCCTGTACATATACATCCTTCCTTTCCTAAATATATCTAGCATTATCAAATTCCTACCTCAACATCTAGCTATTTCCCCAGATAAAGCAAAAAGAAAATCTTGCCACTGGAAAATACATTTTAGCAATTGTATCTTAAAACAAAACTAACACTGGTTACTACTTTTGAAACAAGTTTGCAAAATCCACCAAAGATTAGAGCTTCCAATGAAATTTTAGACATGATAAAAGGTATGTTTCTCCTTAACGAAGGTAAATAATTGTGAAAATCAAGCCCCTAGTCGACAAGTATTCTTATTTCATTTGATTTTTTTATGCAGTTTACTATATTCATCTATTGTCACTCGGTGCCGTTCCACATGCTTGTTGTAGTACAAGAAATTCCCTAGTTTTATGTTACCTACCAAATAGATATGTCCATGGAATCAACAATGCTTCTTTCTAAGGAAATTAGTAATTACCTTTATATCTGCACCAAACGAAAGCAGTTATTATACTGCGAACATTGATTGATCAATCAATTTAGTTTATTACAGTCATAGACCAGAACAAATAAAAACACTCAGTAAATGTACAACTAAAAATTCTAGTATAAAATAATAAATAGCAACTAAGATCTATGATAAAATCCACTCTGTCAATTATATATTGTCAAACTATACTAAAATTACAATCCATAAACTGTGTAGCCTGTTGTCAGTTTAATACTAAGAGGGAAAGGAACAAGCAGTGCAAAGGGATTGCCACATTTGTTGTAGAACATAACTATGGTGGATTAGACACGTGTTTCCGATGAATCCCCAGTGCTGCTGCACAGAATCTAGCCACTTAAGCTGTACTTATGGACTTTCCCATCTTTAAGCAGCCACTGGAGATAAGCTACTGCAAACACTGAAAAACATAAACTCTAGGAAAATTGAATTAAAATGAAAATTCTGCATCTAATGTTCTCTTGGTAATACTGAATTCACATTAAGAGCAGACAGCTTCCCTTTATTGGTGAAAGTGATCAGAGAGAATTTTGGCAAATATGTATTATTTGATTAATGGGAAACAAATGCACTATTTGCTGTGATCAGTTTTCTATTTGTTTATAATCTATTCTACAGCACAGAAATTAATTTTATCTGTATAAGCGAATTTTAATCATTATTATTATTTTATTGTACAATGTTCTTGGTTATGTATAAGATTTCTATATTCACAATAACAGTATACTGTCTGTATAAGTAACTTTGCATAGACATGGAAAGAAGAAGCACAGGTGGGGAACATATTCTTGTTGGTTAAAATAAGCAAACACATTGTTTTCTTCTTCTTCATGTGTTGTTGATAAGAGTTTGCAATGACCTACTCTTAAAACATATACCTTACATAATAGAAGTGTTAAGCTTGCAGTATAGTTTATTCTGCTACTTGTACTGTTCATGGGTGTATATGTATATGTGCACAAACATACACAAAGTGATGACTTATAGAATCAAGCTGAACCTATAATCCAGGCAGAGCAATGCTCCCTGGAGAAATCAGAATATGAAGAAGCAAGGCTCTCTTTGGTTTTGTTGATTTCTAAGTAGGCCAAACCATTTTGGAAGTTAGCCAGGAATTCATTTAATATTTATCCCTGATCTGTTTTATTCTTTCAAGATTTTGGTATAAAATTAGTTGAAAGCTTTTTCTTCTATAGTCTTGAAAATGCATCACTGTTAGTACTATCTTCTTAAGCAAGGGCTATAGTACACATATAAATAATGTAGTCAGAACAGCAACTTTCTTGATCTATCAGCAGAACTTTAATAGTTGCTGCTAAGACACTATTAATCTATATTTGTTACATCACGAGAAAAAAAATTAAGAGTGCAATGCCTTACTTAACCTTCATTTCTTTTCAGTCTACACTAGAAGTATTAATGCAGAATTAGGAGAATTTACACTTATCTTTATTCAAGATAGTGCCTCAAACATTCTTATTAACCCAAAAGATTTATTAACTCTTTAGGACACTGTAATGACATTTAGATGCTACAAGAATAAAAGGTTGTGAAACCTATACAATGAATGAAATGTTATGGCTAATTGGATTAAACTTTTAAATTTTATTACTTGGTCCAGCATGGAAATCTGAGACAATAAAGACTGGATGTGGAGTTACAAGTAGTAACAGGTATGAACTTTAATAATGCAGTGAGAAATTTAAATCAGGGACCCACAGCGGAGGTATGACAAATGAAGACAGCTTTGCAGAAGTGAAGCCAATGAAAACAGCAAAGATCAAGGAATTGGTGATTCAGTTCCCTGAACCCTTTCCAAGAAGTCAGGAGATTGCCCATGTACACTCTTTACATCTGCTTCTAAGAAGGATTCTGAAGGATCGAGGTTTACTGTAGGTTTCAACACTGGAAGATGCTGAAAGATTAGCTGAAAGATTAGCCATCTTGTTTGCAACCATGGTGGAGACTTTTAAAGAACATTAAGACTAACATTAAACATTAAATTAAGAATTTTCTAATCATATCTGGAAGTTGGATATTAATTGTCTTAAAGCAATTAGAAATCTTTGGAACAATAACTTTGAAAAGTCTTCATCAGAATTTTCTTGTTGGATCTACAAAAGAGATTTGTTAAAGCATTGAGGAAATTGTGTAACAGAATAAAGTAGGATTGAAAAGAAATCAAATCCTATGACAATATTTGATTGAATCAAAGATTAAGACCATTAGAAATAAAAGGAAGGAATATAATATTGGTTTATTTGATCAAGATTAAATTAAGACATTTTTTCAAAGTTTTGCATTGTGAAACAGACTTTTTGCTGACACCAGGACTGATGTTTTATGGACTTGCTTATAGATAAAGGATGGGATATGGGATGAAAAGATATCTATTTAATGTTATAGTGGGTGAAGATTTGTTAAACTTGTTGTGATGAAGATTGAAAGTCATTTTTATGTATATATTTTCATTTTCTTCATTATATTCTTTCTTTCTTTCTATTCTTCCTTTCTATTTTTTTCTAAGTTTATTTGTATTAGTTTCTTCTATTGTAAATCATTCATAATAGAAATTCTATTAAAAAAACAAGAAAGTTGGATCAGAATTGATTTTGGCTTAAAAGACAAATCCCCAAATTCAGAAATTTGTATGATGCAATTGATCATATAGTATTAAAATCAACAAGGGTATTTTCTATTGATTTTAATCAATTGCTGTTAAATCATTTTCAAAATGATGAAAAGATCTGTACAAATACTTGATTATGCATTGATCAATATGATGAATCTGGGTGATGGCTATTTTTTCTAAGGTCAAAAATATCAAGCTACGAAAACAGGCATAAATTACCATCTCATTTCTTATTATTTGCAGTAATGAATACTGTCACTATGGTCACAACCCATTGTTTTTAATCTCAAAGCACTGAACTATTGGAAGTTCTAACAAGAGTATAATTAGACTACACTGCAGTTTGCTTAGGTTTAATCTTCCAATTCTAAATGTACTGCAGTTAACTCATTGCAATGAATTTCCTGCTTTTTATTTTCATAATAATAATTTATTAACTGTATATGCCAAACATTTAAAAACAAAGAATAGAAAAAAAAATCCACAGAAATAGCACACAGAACAAGAATGGCAAAGAAAATAACCTCAAAAGGGAACAGAAAGCAAGAAAGGGGCATTAGTCATCCTCACCAAAGACCTGGGCAAAAAGCCAGGTCTTTAAGGTCCTTCAAAAAACCATCAGTGGTGAGATTCAATTTTTTTCACTACCGGTTCTGTGAGTGTGGCTTGGTGGAGGTGGCAGAGGAAGGATACTGTAAAATCTCCAGTCAGAGGTGGTATTTGCCAATTCTTCGAACTACCGTATATACTCGAGTATAAGCCGAGTTTTTCAGCCCATTTTTTGTGCTGAAAAAACCCCCTCAGCTTATACTCAAGTCAGATTCCCCTCTGAAAAAAAAATGGTGTGGAGCTCCGGAGCTGGGCAGCCACTTCCCTGCTTCCGTGTTTCCTTTGCAACTTTTAAGCATGGGGGTAATCGGAAGCAGAAAAGTTCTTGCTTGAGGATATATTGTTTTTTCTTTTTTAACTGTTTTTTTTGGGGGGGAAGACCCACCGCCATGTGAGAATGCTCAGACACGAAATCTATCCGACCGAAAATAAGTGTGTGTGGGGGGGATTTTAACAGAGGGAAGATGTAGGGAGAAGGCAAAAGCGATGGAAGATCCTTCAGGGGAAACTGAGGGGGAGACTCACCCTTGGTCCAGATGAGCCCCCTTCCCCTTTCTCTAGGCTGAGAAAACAACGCGAGCCGAGGTTGCTTCAGCTCCACTCAGCTTCATTTCCTCAGCTCCAGCTGCTTTCAGTCCACTCGGGAGGAGGGGGAGGAGGTGGTGGTTGCGGCTCGCGTTGTTTTCTGAGCTCTAGGCTGAGAAAACAACGCGAGCCGAGGTCGCTCCACTCAGCTTCATTTCCTCAGCTCCAGCTGCTTTCAGTCCACTCGGGAGGAGGGGGAGGAGGAGGTGGTGGTGGCGGCTCACGTTATTTTCTGATAGTGAGATCATTTCCCAAATTAATTGATTCACTAACCCAAAAGAAGAAGATGTTGATGACAGTGGGAGGCAGGAGTCACTCTCTCCCTTGCAAGAAAAAAGCAAGAGCCGTTCTTATGATCTCTCCCTCTCTCTCTCTCTCCCCGTAATACAGTCAAGCCCTTTCCAGCACGCGGGATCCGCCCCCGCCGCTTTGCACCTTGCAAATGCAAAAACCCCAGGATTTTGCATTTGCAAGGTGCAAAGTGGTGAAGGCAGATTGCGCGTGCTGGAAAGGGCTTGACTGTATTACGGGGAGAGAGGGAGAGAGGGAGAGATCATAAGAACGGCTCTTGCTTTTTTCTTGCAAAGGAGAGAGTGACTCCTGCCTCCCACTGTCATCATCATCATCTTTTGGGTTAGTGAATCAATTAAACCTTTCATGATAGTGAGATCGTTTCCCAAATTTCCCTTAAATCAGGGAAGAAATCAGAAACAAACCTTTGGACTGAGAATAAGCCTGTTCCTATGATGCCATTTTTGTTCACTGCAGTGTGAAAAGTGTGAAAAAACACACTTCTTTTTCTTCATCTTCTTGTTCCCTATTTACTGTTCTCTTTCAAAGAGGAAATTGTGAACATCAAACTTATTCTCAACTGTCCTAGTGAAAGTTTTTATTGGTATCTATTTTTATTTTTGAAATTTACCAGTAGCTTCTGCATTTCCCACCCTCGGCTTATACTCGAGTCAATAAGTTTTCTGAGTTTTTTGTGGTTAAATTAGGTGCCTCGGCTTATATTTGGGTCGACTTATACTCGAGTATATACGGTACTCAAAATTTCCACTACCGGTTCTCCAGAACTGGTCAGAACCTGTTGAATATCACCTCTGATCAGGGTGGGAGCCATCCAAATCTCAGGGGAACCTCATTCCAGAGGACAGGCATGAACACAGAGAAGGCACACTTCTAGGACACCAATAGGTGGCATTGTTTAATTGGGCCAACTCTGCCGGATTGAAACAGCAGGGCACATACTACAGGTAAAAAGATACAAGTTTTATTATCTTTTAAGGTGGGAGCTACAGGGTTGTGAATATGGAGATTCAGCCAAAGTTTCCAAAAGTGGCATGCTTTATTGTGCTTCAAAACAACCACCTCCATGTTGACATTATTTTAGTAAATAATAAGTTTTCCATTCATGTAAAAGCATCATAGAACTGAATAAAGCATAGGCTATAAAAAAATATCCGTTCCTGAACATGAAACAGAAATATCTGTTCCTGAATATCAATCTGTTCCTGAACATGAAACCTGCTGAGCTACTATAAAGTATTGTTGGGTTGATGTAAGACAAGAGTTTTGATTTAGAACCGATCTTATTGAGATTGGAGCTTGATCATTGTCCCTCAAGAACGATATGAAACTTATTCATTGCAAATGCTGTTAACATCTGATTCTCAGGAAGCAGAATAGTACAGCTTTCGGCAAAGATAGAAGAGATTTGGTTAAACTAAGCTTTTATTATTTTATTAATCCGTTTTTTCTTTTAAAATCATTACTAATTTTGAAATTATGTTATATTGTTGATATAACATTTTTCTTCCATTAATTTGATATGATAAAAAATTAAAATAAGAAAATGAGTGTGATGACCCCGGGCGTGACACAAAGGCAACACAGTCAGAGAATGAGTTCCTTTATTAGCTCCAGCTTTGCCCCCAGTGGCCTGGTTACCTTCTGGTCTGGAGAAAAACTCTCCCACGAACCTGCAACAACCTTTGGCTGCAGATATTCCAGTCCAAATGTTGTGAACTGAAAACTTTAAACTTTAAATCCAACAAGGCAAATAAGGTAATTAAATCCGGGCAGAACAAGATATGGAGTTCCAGAAACAAGTAACAAGACAGTAAATCAAACCAGTTGGAGGATGCCAGGAACTCAGATAACCACAGCCAAACACAAGATAAACTTAATGTTTGTTCCTGCCTCTCCTTTAAATACCATCCCCAGGTGTGGCTTGTAAAGGGAATCAGTGGCCTTTCCTCCCTCCTAAGCCACACAACCCATGTTACTCTCTTCTCTGTTCTTCCCTGCGTGCCCCCTAGGATGAAGAGGGGCTGGGCTTGGTCTTCCTCTGAACTCCCTCTCCCTTGTTCAACCTCTTCCCTGCTTTTCCCAGCCTGATTTTGCCCTTCCCCAGTTTCCTCCACAGCCAATGGAGCCACTCTCCCGCACCTTGTCAGCTGTTCATCTTCCTCCTCGGATTCAGACTCCGATGGGGGCATGACAATGAATTTCCTAGAATAAGAAAGCACCCTCAATTTCAGATTTCATTTTTAACATCCTAACTTAGTAAGCTAACTTGGACATAAGTACAACTCTCTCCAGCCCGCCCCCTATTTTTTAAAAAAATCCCTATCTTTCTACTTTCCCAATTGCTTTTGCAAAAGAATACTGTTTTCAAAGAATGTTAAATAGCATCTTCAACTTTTTTTTCAAGTTAATCACCATTCTGGGGGCATGGAACATATTTTTCCCAAATTTGGGAGTTGGGGATTTCTCCTCAGCCAGTTATCTATATATATACTGTATGTTTCTCAAAACACAGGAAAACTAGCCAGAAAATATTTTTTTCTATACACTATTTCACTATGTGAAAACTAAATTTCAAAGTGATTTGGTGTTTTTATTTTTTGTTTCTTGTTTTTATCCTTTCTTTGCTCCTGAAAGACTCAAGACAACTCATCTGGAGAGTGTAAGAGCCAGTTCACTGCTACATGCAAACAGCCTGATGCTAGCTCAGGATATTTTCATCACAAATGACTGGTGGGAACCTAATCTCCTATCCAAAATGAATTAACTTCTGGCCTTTGACATTGTGCCAGCAGAAGGCAGTGTTGCAAGACTTTGAACCTGGATTTTACTAAAAGAAGAAAGAAAAGAAAGTAAAAGAGCTCTTGCATTTGATACAGTATATAGCATGCATTAGGATTATTTTGTAATAGTTTCATTATTATTTTCTGCAATAAATGTTTTCATTGGAAGTTCTTATATCTTTGAACTCCTGTTTATCTGTTTGTAGTTCAGCTTGTTGGGAGAATCTTATAACCCCTGTCTGGCCAACTTTAATTAAGCCTATTATTTTTACAATTAACTCACTTAAATGTCACAATTTAATGCTTACAATTTGGAGCAAAAAGCTTCTGAATTCCTTATTCTCTCATTAGAAGGATGACAATGCTTGGGGTTTGCTACAACTTATTGTCATTTAGAGGAAGGAGACAACTTGGGGACCGCACATCATCTCCCAAAGACCTGTTCACACTTTACAACTGCATTACCTAGCAGTAGAAATTCTGGTCACAATTCTGGTCATTAAATAAGGCCTACCTGTAGTTGGTCTGAAAGAAAATCAACTCTGACTATTCTTTGGAAGGACAGATATTGAAGCTGAAGCTCAAATACTTTGGCCACCTAATGAGAATAGAGGACTCACTGGAAAAGACCCTAAGGTTGGGAAAGAGAAAAGAGAAGGGGATGGCAGAGGATAGGTTGATGCTGTAATCGATGCAATAAACATGAATTTGGGCAAACTCCAAGAGACAATGGAGGACAGGAGCGCCTGATGTGCAATGGTCCATGGCAGGGGTAGGATTCTACCAGTTCGCACCTATTCACTGGAACCAGTTGTTAACATTCTAAGCAGGTTGGAGAACTGGTTGTTAGAAGAAATTGCTGGCCTAATCCTGTAAGGAAGGCAGGAAGGAAACATTCTGGTGTTGCTTACAGAAACTGCCTCTCCGTTAACCCTTATTACGTTCTTGGCAGGATGAGACTTCCTGTCTCAGGAACGTCTCTGGAGTTTTTTCCCCCTCCTTTGCTGGTACTTTAATGTGTGGAGTGACCATTCAAAGTTACAATGGCACTGAAAAAAGTGACTTATGACCATTTTTCACACTTACAACCATTGCAGCATCCCCATAGTCATGAGAGGCCAGGTGAGGAGATGCGTGCCTTGATATGAGTGATATTGAGTTGGCCCCACCCAGCCAGTCACATGACCACCAAGCCATGCCCACCAACTAAGCCATGCCAAAGAACCACTTGTTAAAATTTTTGAATCCCACCATTGGTCCACGGGGTTGTAAAAAGTCAGACATGATTTAGCGACTGAACAACACCTGTAGTCAATTTTTCTTTATATTTAAAATTAATCCATTTTTTTCACAGTAGTTCCTTTATTGCAGTACTTTATTGCATTTTTGGCAATTAGAGTGGGGACATCAACAATAAAGCAGGTAATTGATGTCTCTTGCTCCATGTTAAAACCAAGCACATCTTTTTTTAATCCAAATTGTTGAACCAGCACAGGTTACAGCTGGGTTGGTCCAGTATAGAACTTCAAAAGATTTTCTGCATTGTAGCAGGATAAAGGTATTTGATATAAAAGAAAGTAGATCAGAAAATACTACTACTGTAGTGTACAATAGCAGAACCATTGTCAGTGAGAACATTGCCCATGGCTTAGAAGAAACTATAGAAGACTCATTTCTTCATTGACATGGAGGAAAATACAACCTGTAACTGCAGAAGTATTGTCTAGTGTAAAGTTTGTTAGTAAGAGCAGTTACCAGTGATATGTGTCTTTTGCAGGCAAAGTAAATGGGAAAAAATCTTAATGTAAAATGTGGTGATTAGTCCTGGAAATGACATGGAGGGATGCCAGATGGACAAAACCAGCTCCCTAAAATGACAACTATATATAGAAGGTTGAAAAGAGAAGATTAAAAATATGAAAAGACTGAGCGCTTTAAATTCCTCTGGAAAAGACACAGAATAGTTCATCTCTGTTGTTTTCCATATACGAATACTCAGAAAATGAGCAATAAACAAGTTTAAGTTTTTGTTTTTAATACAGGAAGACAAATATGATTTTAGGTATATTTAATAGATATAAAATAATTAATGGAATTGCTTCTGCGATTGTAATGCAGTAACTGAAGGATAACATTCGTTTACAAAATGAGAAGCAATATAAAGGAATAAAGATTTATATTACAAATTTTTAAAAATATCCACATCTACTAAGAAATTCAAATGAATGAATTTAAATATACTATTCAGATCATTTCGGTTAAAATAACTGGAGGAACTAATAAAAGAAATATTACTTTGTTGTCCTCTAGCACTCTCCCAACTATGGGGATGCTATGGATAATGTTTTCGAAAACCATATTACAGATTTTTGAAAGAGTCATGACGTAGTAATATTGAGAACAAAAAATTACTGCAGCATCTTGCAGGATATGAATTTTTACCAAATATGGTTCTTTCAGAACCTTCTTTACTTGTCTTTAGACGATGAAGGGACACATGTATCAATTAGCCTTGACTTAGTCAAGGAAATGAAAATCTTCTAGAAAAAAATGTCCCAATGTTTGACTTTAAAGGAAATTAAGATTAGAATAATAAAGCAAATTTGAGGCTTTTTAAAGATGGATTTTAATCAATTTAGTAAATTATAAATTCACAGGAAAAAAGTTTAAGATGGCTCAGAGGTCCTGAAAAACAGACCATTAACTCTTTTTTTAAAATATGTATTATAAGCATTTGTGTGTGGTGTGCATAAAAAAAACCCAGATGGGCTGTATTTAAGAGAACAACAGGGTTGGAAGAGACCTTGAAATTCTTCTGGTCCATGGGTGTCAAAGTTGCTGTATCATGTGACATATCATGATATTTTTTGCCTTTAAGGAGCTGGGGTGGGCGTGGCCTGCACATGACACATCCACAGTTGCTCTGTGATCATATTAAGAGCAACTGCATTGTCTTCGCTGATGATGTAAAGCTATTCAACACCACAGACAATACCCTCCAAAAAGACCTTGACTATGTATCAGAATGGTCAAACAAATGGCAACTTCAAATCTCAACAAATAAATGTTCTGTCTTACATATTGGCAAAAAAAATCAGAAAATAAAATGCAGGCTGAATATTCAAGACCTTGTTGATGCTCCAAGCTCTGTCAAGGATCTTGGAGTACTCATCTCTAATGATCTAAGAGCCCACTGTAACTACATAGCCAAAAAGGCATTAAGAGTTGTTAACCTTATCTTACATAGCTTCTTCTCTGGTAATATTACACTTCTAACCAGAGCATACAAAACATTTGCTAGACCAATACTCGAATACAGCTCATCAGTCTGGAACCCACATTATGTATCTGATATTAACACAGTTGAGAAAGTCCAGAAATATTTCACAAGAAGAGTTCTCCACTACTCTACTTGTTGCAGAATACCTTATGCCACTACACTCAAAATTCCAGAACTACACCTCCTTCGGTCCGATCCAAGTATAGTGTATAAAATCATACATTGCAATGTCCTACCTGTCAATGAATACTTCAGCTTCAATCATAACAACACAAGAGCACACAAGAGATACAAACTCAAGGTTAATCGCACCAAACTTGATTGCAGGAAATACGACTTCAGCAACAGAGTGGTCAATGTCTGGAATACTCTGCCTGACTCTGTGGTTTTTTCCCCAAACCCCAAAAACTTTAGCCTTAGACTGTCTACTATTGACCTCACCCCTTTCCTAAGAGGTCTGTAGGGGGCGTGCATAAGCGCACCAACTTGCCTACCGTCCCTGTCCTATTGGTTCTTTTATATATTTTTTAATTTTTCTTATATGTTTCCATGTATTCCTAACTATGTTTTTCCTTATACCTATTATCTTGGAAGTAATTGACAAACCAAATAAAATAAAATAAATAATCAAATAAACCCATGGGCAGCGCAAGAAGGAAACATTTAGCATTTCAGATAATCGGTTGTTCAATCTCTTCTTGAAAACTTCCAGTATTGGAGCACCTACAACTTCTGGAAGCAAATTGTTCCACTGATTAATTGTTCTCCTTAGTTCTAGGTTGTTTCTCTCCTTGGTTAGTTTCCATCCATTGGTTCTTGTCCTGCCTCTTCAGCTGCTTTGGAGAATCGGTTGACCCCCTCTTCTTTGTGGCAGCCCCTGAGATATTGGCATACTACTATTAGGTCACCCCTAGTCCTTCTTTTCATTAAACTTGACATACCCAATTCCTGCAACTGTTCTTCATAAGTTTTAGCTGCCAGCCCTCTAATCATCTTTGTTGTTTTTCTCTGTACTCTTTCTACGTTCTCAACAAATTTTTTATTTGCATCACTGTTACAGTTCTACACACAATTCTAATGGGGAACAACCTGAACTGCAGAATTAAGCCTATGGTATTACAAAAAGCTTAGTGAATGTAAAAAAATGGTGTTTGCATGTGTGTTTGTGTGTGTATGACAGATACAGGACATGGAAAGAGATTCAGGTCACTAAAAAAGTATATACAGAGAAAGAAATTGTCTCAAGAAGCCTAAAGCTCCTTGTTGATCTCAGGGCTATCCAGTTCCTCTAGCTGCTGTTTACTTAATAACACCTGTCATTAAAAGCTTTCACAGAATCATTTACTTTAACCAAATGATCCTAGAAGTGAAAAACAGTCATGAAAATTATTCTTTCCAGTCTTCTGCGTGATAATAACAAAACTGCTTTTCACAGCCTAATTCATCTTACTGTGCAAGATTGGTTCATTTTTGCTTTTGGCTTTGCTTCCATCAACTCATAAGTGAGAAACAACAATCTCATAATGTTGACTGCCATCTGAAAACTGTGAAATGTAGAACCGATCTTTCAAAATAACTATCAAATATAGTCTTTTCCCGCTTGCCTTCCTTTTAAAATCAGAAAATGGGGAAAGCCCTATTTCTTTTTAGTTTGTATATTCCTGCATCCCTGCAGTTACATGATCAAAATTCGGGCACTTGGCAACTGGCATGTTGCGGCAACCTTGGGTCATATGAAAGGTATTTGTGACTTTCACAAGGGCCACAAGGGGGTTTCTAATAAGCAAAATAAATAGTGGAAGCCATATTCTCTTAACAACCACAGCAGTATAATTGGGTGTGACCCACTTAACGACTGTATTATTTTGTGACAGCAATTTTGGTCCCAATTGTGGTTGTAAATTGAGGACCACCTGTATGCACTATTTTCACTGGCAGAGCCAGTGGAAATACCATTTGGTATAGCTCTTGAATTGTGCCTCAAGCATCCCGATTAGCACTCTCCACAGATCAAATATCTTATTCTAACCAGAGCATGTTAGCTTATTCAGCTAATTATTTAGCTACCATAAACAAAACAAGCCATGACTTAATGCAATATGTAATGCAAACTCCTCATCTTCATCTTCATCCTCAACATCCAGCCTTTCTATCCACAGGAAAGCCAGGATTAAAAAAACTCAACAGATAAGTAGAGTTTTAGTCTTAAGTTAAAAGTTTCTATCTATGAAATATTCCTTAAAAAGTCAAGAGTAATTTATGAAACACAAAAGCCAATTTCTGAAATTTACTTTCACTATCTATTTCATGTATTTGTATAATCTTGAACTAAATTTTCCTATTGGCTTTGGTTTACACATTTCAATTATATATCAAATTTTACTAAACACTTTGAAAGTAAAACACAAGCATTTCATGTTGGCAAAATTGTCAAAAGAAATAAATATAAACAGGAAACAACATGCTTCAGAGTGCAGTTATTGCACTTATTGGTGAAGTTGGACTTACAAAGTAAAATAGAACAGTAGAAAATATAAAAGGCAGACATCTTCTTTTTGTATGTAATATAAATGATAAAATCCAACTGTTTCCCCGTAATGCCTTCATCCTACTCAAGCATGTTTATTGATATTTCTTGGTGGAAATGACTGGAATTATGAAGACTCCCATATCTCCTTTCTTCTTATTTTTTAATTGTCACTGAAATTGACAATTAAAATTGATTCCCACTCTAAGAATTTTATCACAAGCTGTTGCAATTATCTGCAAACCCAGATTAATGCCCTCATTTTTCTACTCTACTAGAGTTATCATATCTAGATTTCAAAACTTCAAATGACCAATGGATGGCAGCAAAGTGGAACAGATGGGTTAACTCTTTGTTGCCATCTAGTAGTTACCTATACTTTTTGCCACTTAGATATCATAGCACAGTGATCCTCAGCCTTTCCAGTACAGTGGACTGGTGGAGGCAGCAGTGAGATGTGGGGAGGGGGGGAGGGAAGAGGGATTGGTTTCACACATGTACTACTTTCAGAAATGCAGCTTTGCACACATATCTTTGTGCATGCTCACCCACCACTTCCACAGCCTGCTTCTGAACTTGCTGTGGCCTGACACTGGGCCATGGACTGGAGGTTGGGGACCCTGCATAGCATGTATTGATCCCACAAAGCAAAATTGATCTCACAAAGGGACTAATCTGCTATAAAAATAAGTACTCACTGTGGCTAACACTCAAAATTGTGTCTATTAATTCTAATAAAATCCTTTAGGTATACTTTTTTATACTTGCAGTGCTTGTAGAAGTTTTTTTTTCTTTAACTGAGGGAAAGGCTTCCTTCATATTTATATTGATCTCATTTTGTGAAATAAACAGAGCAGTCTCACATATTTTAAGTATACATACAACTAATGATTTAGAAATTTGAAACAGTTTTATCATTTGTACAAATGAATAGAATGCAACACATCATTATAAGAAGTCTCCTGGGATGCAAATAAAAGAATAAGTAGACAATACTCTTTTAAAAGACGGGACACAACAGATACTCCAAGCTATGCAGCCGAAAATAGAACAAGATCCGTTTTGGTCTACAAAATCTTTTAATGGTTATATTATCAAATCTTTTAGTCTGTACTTACTGTATTAACACACAAAGAGGTCTTTCATTAGCTGCTTTCGTTATGAGAAAAGGTCAGTGGAAAGTAAATGATATGTTACCTTTTGAAAGCCAGAATTACTTGAAAACGAAACTAGTTAGAGACCCCCTTTCCATTCTGTTGCTTCGCCAGTGTTCTGTCGAAGTAACTGAGAGGAGCCAGGATCCGCAACAAAGTTTATTCAACAAAATAAGTAGCAATACAAACATCGACTAAACTCTCCCACTACTAACCCTCAATCTACTTAACTGCGTTCCCTATGCTTGAGCCACAGGGGAGGGAAGGGGGGATCCTCCGTGTTTGCGTCTGCACAGACACAACAAAAAGGACTTTGAACTAAAATTGGGGGAGGGGAAGGGAGCCAATCTTCATGATCTTTGAAACCTAATTCCAAGCAAAAATCACTAGATAACCAATCACATAAGGACAGGGGTGGGATTCTACAGGTTTGCACCTATTGAACCAGTTGTTAACATTCTAAGTAGTTCAGAGAACCGGTTATTAGAAGAAATTACGGGCCTAATCCTGTAAAGAAGGAAGGAAGGAAACATTCTGGTGTTGCTTACAGAAAATGCCTCTCTGTTAACCCTTATTACATTCTTGGCAGGACTAGACTTCCTGTCTCAGGAATCTCTCTGGAGTTATTTTTCCCCTCCTTTGCTGGTACTCTGGTTGTGTGGAGTGACCATTCAAAGTTACAACGGCACTGAAAAAAGTGACATGACCATTTTTCATGCTTACGACTGTTGCAGCATCCCCACAGTCATGAGAGGCTAAGCGAGGAGATATATACCTCAATGTGAGTGATGTTGAGTTGGCCACACCCAGCCAGTCATATGACCACCAAGCCACACCCACCAATTAAGCCACACCCACAGAACCGGTTGTTAAAAAGTTTGAATCCCACCCCTGCATAAGGAGGCAGAGAGTAAAGAAAAGGAAGAAAAAGAATTAAAAAATATAATGAAGTAGAGAATGATGGAAAGGATGGAAATCCCAATTACAGTGTAGGAAATATAAGAAACATGCTCAAGATCGATAAAGGACTCAAATGCCTGTACACTAGTGCTCAAAAGTTTAGGGAACAAACATGGTGAACTTGAAACATTAGTATATGAAGGCAGATATGACATACAGTAGTTGCCATTACTGAAACTTGGTGGGATGAACCTCATGACTGGAATGTACTGATGGAAGGATGCAAACTATTCAAAAGAAACAGACCTAACAAGCAAGGAAGTGGAGTTGCATTACATATAAAACAGATCACCACATCTGTACAGAAATACACAAAACCAAGGAAGAAAACCTCCTGGAATCCATATGGGTTAATATTAAAAGAGGGAAAATGACATTGCTATAGGCATATACTACCCTAATGCTAACCCAATGAAGCAGAAGAAATAGATGAACTCTTTGCTAATCGATTAACAAATGTATATAGGAAGCATACCACAGTAGTAGTGGGAAACTTTAACTACCCTGATATCAACTGGGAGACTAGCTCTGCAGCAAGTGGATGATTGAACAGATTCCTAACCAACTTAACTGACAATTCTGTCATCCAAAAGATAGAGGAGGGAACTAGAGGAAAAGCTATACTGGATTTAATTCTTACTAATAGACAAGAAATGATAGAGGGAGTTGAAATTGCCAGAACTTTGGGCAAGAGTAACTATGTCATACCGGAATTCAATACAAGCAATAGAACATAATCCAACTAGCGTCTTAAACTTTAAAAGAGCTGATTTTAACAAACTTAGAGAGAGCAAAAACTAAATTTCATGGATAAAAATCCTAAAGGGGAAAAATAACTCAAGAAGCATGGTTAGTCTAATGAAGAGAAGGACCAGGGGAGAGATGATAGCAGTGTTCCAATATTTGACAGAGCGGAAGGGGTCAAGCTATTTTCTAAAGCACCCGAAGGCCAGACAAAGAATAATGGATGGAAACTGAACAAGGAGAGATTGAACCTGGAAATAAGGATACATTTTCTGACAGTAAGAGCACTCAACCAATGGAGCAGCTTGCTTTCAGAAGTTGTGGGAGCTTCATCACTGGAGGCTTTCGGGAAGAGACTGGACTGCTGTCTGTCAAAACTGGTATAAGGTCTGCTTGGGCAGGGGGAGTTGGACTAGATGACCTACAAGTTGGATTAGATGACCTACAAGAGGTGAGCTATTATTTCTCTAGAAGCAGTGGTGTATTAACCATAAAGCAGACTCAGCACGTGGCCCAAAGGGGGCACCACAAAAACTTTTATGTAGCCCAAGCTTGCCTTTGTTTGTACAGTATGTACAAAGGAGGGAGGCACCAAGATTTGTCAGTGCTTCAGGCACAAGTGAGCCTTAATCCACCACTGACCAGAAGGCAACTTGTAGAGCTTTTACTAATATTCAACTTACTGTATTTTGATTGCCTTGGGACATTGTGAAACCACCAGCTGTAAAGCATTTGTCTTTGATCTCTCTAACTCTTCTCATAGCTGGCAGACAACTGTTTCTAACCACTGCCTTCAACCTTACTTGGCCTATTAATTCAACTATTACGGAGGTGATCTTTAACTTTTGACTTTTGCTTATGTTTCAAGTTTTTGAATGGCTTCCTGCCTGTGATTAAAGGATGACTGTTTATGGGAAATAGTGTGTCTACTATTTATTATTCTGCTAATTGTGTATAACTTCTTTGGACTTTAATGGATATGTTTATGTACACACTACTGGCCTTTCTCAACTTGATAGTCTCCACATGGCATGACGTGGGATATAATAGTAACATGACAACTGTGGAATGGTATAGCTTTAAAGAGCAGCTTTAAAGTGCTCTCTTGGGGTTCTTCTGAAATTCTACTTTCCAATTACTAAACTGTATTTTTAAATGGTTAAAAACCTTTTTAATTTTTTAAAAATGATAACCCTCCTGGCATTTTTAGTTAGAAATTCCTACCATCATGTTCCAAATTTTAAAAAAGTAAGACATTTTAAGCAATCATTATCTTCATACTAGAATTTATATTCCGCCAATAAAACAGTGGCTTTTAGCTGACTGCACATCACAACATGCAGTTCAGAAACACCAGTCATTTCTTCTTTTTTTTTACAATTTTATTTTTTTTATTTTTTTTAACAAAATTACAAATCTGTTTTTACAGATTTACAAATTTACATTAACAGCATTTGTGTCATTATTAAGACATATATCTCCTTTTATACCTAAACATCAATTCTTATTTCTATCCTCCACCCATTTGTACCACCTATCCCAAACCACATAATAGTCCAAATTATCTTTGCCTTTTAGTTCCACTGTGAATTTATCCATTTCCACAGAGTCCATTATTTTTTGTATCAGGTCTTCTTCAGATGGTATCTTTTCTTTTTTTCCATCCCTGTGTGAAGGCTATTCTTGCCACCATTATAATATATATAATGATGTTTTGGATGACCTTGCTAAATTTTCCCTTAATTATTCCTAGTAAAAATATTTCTGGTTTGAGTTTTAATTTATGTTCTGTAATTTCTAATAGCTATCTTTGTATCCTCATCCAATATTTTTTAACTTGTGGGCATTGCTACCACATATGGAAAAAAGTTCCTTCTTTATGTTTACAGTTCCAACATTCTGCTTTTGTATTTGCATACATTTTAGCCAGTCTTGCTGGAGCTAGGTGCCATCTACAAAACATTTTGTACTGATTTTCTTTAAATGCTGTTTACAATGTCAATTTACAGTTACTAATCCACATTTTTTCCCAGTCCTCTAAATTTATATTGTGACCTATGTTTTTTGCCCAGGCAATCATTGATCCCTTTACTATTTCTTCTAGTTCCACTTCCAATAAATAATTATACATTCTTGTTGTAAATTTTACCTCCTTGCCTGTCAAAATTTGGTCCAGTTGTTGCAAATCATTTTCTATCCCTTGTTCTTCTAAATCTCTTTTTTTAAAACAATTTTATTTATTTTGTTTTTAAAAAACAAAATTATAATTAGTTTCATTTAACCTTTTCTTCCCTATATATTTTTAAAGTTTTTGAGTTCTAATTCCTCCCTACCTTATTATTTAAGATTTGCCTTATTTATTTGATTGATCTTGTTCTTCCTTGATTTCTAATGTTCCACACTTGTCCTTATTATTTTCCTATTTATTTATTTTTTATTTCCTGTCCTGTATTTATTTTTATTCTCTACTGGAATCTTCACTCCTTGCCTACTGGACCTCTAGCTTAATTTGTTGCCTTCACTTCCATAGTTCGCTGTTCTGGCCTCTTGTTGTTTTCTGTGCCAGCTCCCTTCTATCCTTCAGTGCTCAGGTCTTTTCAGCCTCATCTCTGCTCTTGTCAGCTCTCAGCCTGCCGTTCAGCTTTGCGGTCAGCTCAGCTCCTCTGTCTGGTCTGCTCCACTCAGCCCGCCACTCAGCTCTACTGTCTCTTTCCCCATTGCTCTGCGCACTGTTCTCAGGCTCTGCCTCACTGCACTGCCCTTTGCTGCTGGCTCTCCTCCCAACTGCGCTGCCATTGCTTTTTGCTCTGTAGCATGTGGTTCCTGTTTGCTGGTCTGTCATGCCAGTAGGCTGCTTCCACCAGCAAACAGGACCACCTGGATAGTCCACAATCTTCTCTCTTCTCCTCCTCCCTACTCTGTTCTCTCACCAGCTCACCTCTTTGTTCCCCGACAGTTTTTGCGCTGCCCTCAGTCTGCTGTCCTTTCCTCCCCACAGCTGATTTTTCTCCATGGTTGGCAGCTGGCCCCCTTTGCCTCTTTGTTCTCCGCTGGTTGGTTTTGCTGCCCAGAGTCAGTTTGCCTCTCTGCTCACCTCACTTCAATGGGCCTTCCAGTCTCTTGGGTAGGCCTCACAGGTACAGTTGGGTTCTCTCTCTCCTAATTTCTCCAATCTTCCTCAACAATCTAAATTTGAAAAATATTTTCCACAGAGCAAAGGGTTTGTTGTTTAGTAAAAAGAGCCTTCCTATTATATGCAAAATATAATATTGAATAAAAAAAGCTGTAAGAATACTTCTTCAAATCAATGGACATATGCCTACACAGCAAAACCAGAAATGAGGAAAACAGTGGTATGATAAGACAAAGAATTAATAGAATTCAGGTAGACCTTGAGTTATGATTGGCTTAGTAACCTTTTGAAATTATGATGGACCCATCCCTGAAGCTGCTTATGTCTCATCTTTGAAGTTACAAAGATACATATACATGTCCATAGTCACATGACCGCATTTTTTACTCTTGGCAACTGGCTCACCTTTATGGCTGTTTGCAGCATTGAGCAGTCATGTGATTGTGATGTGTAATATTTTTTTTTGCTGGTTTCCAGTGTTTACTTCCAGTTTCCAGCAAAAACTGCCCATTGGGAAATATGATTCACTTAATGACCACAGCAACAACCATAGTATTTGATGACTGCTGCATTTACTTATGATGATGGGATTTGCCTAACAACTGCTGCAAAACATGGGGAAAAAATGGATTTGCTCATGTGATGCCTCAACTTACATCTGCAAAGACTATGGCTGTAATTCTAGCCTCAATTATGGTCATAGGTTGAGGACCATTTGTACAAACACACACACATACACACACATACAAAATGAACACTGATCTTGAATATCTGTTAAAGCAAGACAGAAAACAAAGGGAAATAGAATATAGCTTCCCGGATAGCTGGGCTAGTTTACTCACATCTTGAGCCAGAATTCTTCATCGACACCAGAGATGGGAAAGGTGGTCCCTTTATGACTTGTGGACTTCAATTTCCAGAATTCCTGAGCCAGCATGCTCAGTCCACAAATCATAAAAGGGCCATTGTTCTCCCACCCCTGATCTACATAGGTTTTTCCATTCCCCAGCCTTTAAGTGTATCCAACTATTGTTCTTTGCAACCTTCCTGTGATTACAAGGGTTCACATAAGCTGTTTCAAATTGCAGCCCAGCTGGTATCTATGCTACAGAGCCCCAATGACAAGTTTCTTCTCTTCCAAATAATGAATTGTCCTTGTTCAATCACTAGTTTCCAGCTACTGAAAGCTAATCTACTGTTGTTTCTGGAATTAAGAAAAGCATTAGAAATACGATATATTTGATATTGTAATTTGGGGAAATCACCTTCAATCAACATATCAGTACTAAAATTAATTGTGTAAAGAAAAGAAATTGTGCTGCATTCAGTTACAAAGAAATTGGGAGTCTGAATATATATGTGGGGAGGGGCAGGGAGAACCTAAACTCATTTCAGACGGGTAAATTGCTCTTTCCATGGCCTTCATGAGCTCCTATGCTCACAATATGCCTCTTCTCCGCACTAAGTAGTCATACAATCTTGGACCTTCTTACCACTTTTATGGAAAGGAAAACATAAATATCTTGAATATTTTCCTTATACTTAAGAACAGTATTCCTCAATGCTGGCTAGGGAATTCTGGGAGTTGAAGTGCATCTTGCCATGGTTGAAAAATATTGCCCCAGAAATTTGAGAACCAATTTTCAAGGGGGGGGGGGAGGAACTCTAATGATCAGACAAAAAGGGTTTTCATTCGATTAACAAAAAGTATTTTTGTTAGTAAAAGAAAATAACTGGATTCTACTGTCTTTTTTGTAAGGCTGTGCTTTTTGGAGAGCATATCTATATCTGAAAGACCTGTGGAAAATGTAATAGTGGATTAAGCTAATAGTGGATCAACCATCTACAAAAGTATACAATATAACAATAATAAATTATTCAAAGCTCATGCTTCATCTCACTAAGATATTTATCTAGCATTGTTTTTTCTATTGTTAATGGAAAATATATTACCCTGAGCAGACAGGAATGGCTAGTGAATTATATATATTTTTTGCAATGAACTGTCTTTGAATACTACCTTGTATAAATAATGGAGGGTTTTTCCAGAAAGGGCGTTGGTACTTATCTGATATGCCCGTTCTCTGTGAACTGTGAAGAGCATCCAGAAGTGGGGAGGTGCTTCAGTCTCTTCTGGAAAGGCTGGGCTTAAAACTCCGGGACGCTCCTCCTCCTCCACGGGACACCTCCTCAGCGTCCCCCAGTTTTGCGAAGACTGAGTGCCAAAGTCCGGGACTCATCACCTAATCTGGATCCCTGACTGGAAAGGAATCCCACCAGATGGAAAGAAATGGGTGGGACTGGATGCTCTTCACAGCTCACAGAAAATGGGCGTATCAGGTAAGTACCAACGCCCTTTCTCCCATGAGCTGTTCAGAGCATCCAGAAGTGGGACATATCAAAGCTTGGTCTGTCCTTAGGGAGGGACTCCGTCTGGATTGAAATCAACTCCTAAACTCTATGGACCCTCTGCAGGACTCTTCTGCCAAATGAAGCATCCGCTGAGGCGTAGACATCGATTTTATAATTTCTGACAAAGGGCAATGGTGAAGCCCAAGTTGCCGCTCTGCAGATTTCGTCTATGGAAGCCCGAGTGGCCCATGCTGCTGATGTTGCCGCACTCCTTGTCGAGTGGGCTATAATGCCCTTAGGAACTTAGATGGACTGGCATTCGTAACCCTGTGTCCTAAAGTGGATGGGTTGAAAGATAGAAATAGAGCCTCAGATTTTCAAAATGCTGCCGTGCGGTCTAGATAGATGATTAATGCCCTTTGAACGTCAAGTCGATGCCATTGATGCTCCAGTCTATGAGATGGTTTCGGACAAAAATATGGAAGCACCAACTCCTGTGCTCTGTGGAAAGCTGAATTTACTTTAGGGATGAACGATGGATCCAATCTGAGAATCACTCTGTCCACATGAAATACGCACAGGTCCTTTTTCATCAACAATGCTGCCAACTCGGAAATCCTCCTTGCTGATATGATTGCAATTAAGAAGACCACCTTATATGTCAGGAATTTGAGACCAGCGGTTCTTAAAGGCTCGAACGGGCCAGTTTTAAGTGCGGTTAACACCTTGTTGAGCTCCCAAGTGGGATAGCAGTGAATTACAAGAGGTCGTAAGTTTGCAGCACCCTTAAGAAAGCTGCAGACATGTGGATGGTGCTATGGAACGAAGGTCATCCCAGGATATCACCGAGGCTAAGGCCGCCACCTGTCTGCATGAAGTATTTGGAGATATGCCCTTGGTCAACCCCTCCTGTAAAAAGTCCAATAATTGTCCTATTGATGGGGCAGTTCGATCTTAGACCCCTGGCACCAGCGACAGAAAGCAGACCACGTGGCCTTGTATATACAATTTGTAGAGGACCGTCTGGATGCTTGTATGGTGGCAATGGCATCCTCTGAAATCTGTTGGGTCCTTAAATGGTTCCGCTCAACCTCCATATGGCTAGGCTGAGCCATTGTGGGTCCGGGTGAAGTACTGGCCCTTGCGAGAGGGAAACCCTCGATGGTGGAATTTTCCAAGGTTGTTCTCTGGACAGGTCCTGTAAGTCTGTGAACCACGTTCGCCTGGGCCAGTAAGGGCCGACCAATATCAGTTCCACTCGTTCCTCCAATAACTTCTGGATCAACCTGGGTATTACAGGGAGTGGAGGAAACGCATATAGAAGTCCGGGAGGCCACTGAAATCGCAGAGCGTTGACGGCCTCCTCCCCCTGAGTCGGGTACCTTGAAAGATACTGGGGCAATTGGGCGTTGAGGGGAGAGGCAAATAGATTGATCACTGGTTGCCCAAACCTCCGCACTGCTTCCTGGAAGAGAGACGGGTGTAGGCGCCACTCTGCCTGATCTATCGAGGCCCTGCTGAGCCAGTCCACTTGTGTGTTTAAGGCCCCTGCTATGTGCTCTGCCTTGAGTGACAACAGATTGGCCTCGGCCCACTTGAACAACCTGGCCGTCTCCAGCATCAGAAGTTTGGAGTGGGTACCCCGACTGTCTTGGTTGTGATATTGTCTGTCAAGACCAGAATGTGGCATGATTGAAAAAGGGGTAGAAAACTGTGTAACGCCAGATGAACTGCTCGCAGCTCCAACAGGTTGATGCTTTGTGATTGTTCAGAAATAGTCCAAATTCCCTGTGCAGTGTGGGATTGGAAGTGAGCTCCCCATCCTACCAGGCTGGCATCAGTTGTGATCGTTGCCATGCAAGGTTCCTTGAAAGGACACCCCTTGTTTATCGTGTTTTCTGACCACCAGTGAAGTGATCAGAAAACATTGTGCAGTACCTTTATCCGGACGTTGGAAGTGGCTCTTCCAGATCGCTGGAAAGGTAGCAGGAACCCTTGCAGATCTCTAGAATGGAATCGAGCCCAAGGCACAATGGAAATACAAGAAATCAGTTTCCCTAACAGTTGAGACAGAATTGCCAGGGAAACCCTCTTTAAGGCTCTGATCTCTCTGGCCAAAGACTGGATAATATTCAACCTGTCCTGAGAGAGAAAAACCTTGCCCTTCACGGTATCGATCACTGCCCCTAAATGAACCAACCTCGTTGAAGGGATCAAATGGCTTTTATCCCAATTTATGGAAAAGCCATGACTTTGAAGGGTCTCCAGAGTAATCTTGGTATCCAAATTTGCTTCATGTCTGGAAGATGACAAAATTAAAATATCAGCCAGATAACATTGTAAATGAATAGACTTCATCCTGAGCGAGGCAGCCAAAGCCTCTAGGACCTTAGTAAAAGTCCTAGGGGCCGAAGCCAGACCGAATGGTAGGGCGATATATTCGTAGTGCCGATCACAATAACAAAATCTAAGGTATTTGTAGTAATCAGGTCTGGTATATGTAGATAAACCTCTGTCAGATCTACAGAGGTCAGGACATCGTTCTCTCTCATGCTGAGCAGAATGGACTGGAGCATAGTCATTTTGAATTTTCGATAAACCAATGATCTGTTCAGATGTTTGAGGTCCAGAATTGCCCTCCAGCCCCCCAAACTCTTTGGGACCACAAACAATAGAGAGTAACATCCTTGACCCCGTTGTTCAGATGGGATCTCTCTAATGGCCCGAATATGTAGAAGATGATTGATAGCCTCCTGCATCAACACTCTCTTCCGGAGGGGAGGATTGAAACTCTAGTGCCAAACCAAACCTAACAGAGTCCCTGACCCACTCATCAGAGGTGGAGCTGTCCCATTGATCAGCAAACAATTTTAGCCGCCCTCCAATGGGAGCTGCTGTCAAGGACTCACTTGGGGCGACAAAAAAAATCGGCCTCTGGTATCTCTGGGGTTTCTTCTGTTTTGGCCTCCCCGCTGACCTCTATTGGAAGATTCTGACCTATCCTGTCTAAAACTGGGCCTGTAGCTTGATGTTCTCTGTGATCTGGGAATGTATGGGCCTTGATAGTAGGTGCGAAAGGAACCCCTTCGAAATGACTGGGGCATTCTGTTTTCAGACCTCCGAAAAAGAGGGGGAAGCACTTTTTTCTTGTTTCTATTCTCAATAAGCAGGGGCTCCAAGACACTGCCAAATAATTTATCCCCCGATATTGGGGCTGATGCCAACTTGCATTTATGCTTGGTATCTGCCTGCCAATGTCTGAGCCATAGCAGTCTCCATGCTGATACGTGAGATGCTATAGCCCTAGATGAGAATTTGACTGCATTAAATGTGGCGTAGGTGGAGAATTCTGCCGCTGTAATAATCTCACCAATGTCCTGGTGGGCTCTGACATTTGACGCTGGCAATATATCCCTCAAGTGGAAGAGCCATCGTAGGGAGGACCATGTAAAAAAGGACACAGCTGTAGCTGCCCTAATGGCCCAGGCCTCAGAAACATGCGCCCTACAGAGTGCCAACTTTGCTCTCTTTTTCTCCGGTCTCAGGGCTTCCTCGGCCTTGTTAGGAAAGGTTGAAGAAGAGGCCAGTGCCACAATGGGCTCATCCACCTCTGGCATTTTGAGAAAATTTGAAAACTCTGGTGCCAAATTATAGTATCATTTATCGTACCCTGTTGGGGCTGGGTAGGATGCTGCTGATGCCCATTGATTGATTTTGTACTAATTCAGCAAACATACGAGGGACAGGAATAGTTTCTGCCTCATTAGCCGGTTGTGAGAATATTAGATCCTCGGATTCGTCCTGAGACCCTGTTGACAATGGATGAGGGCTTGATGTGCCTAGTTTAGCGGTGTTCTTTGCTTTGAACAGTAAAGATTTAAGGAGGTGCAGACAAAAAAGGCCAGAAAAGGTAGGTCGGTCCGGAATGAGGCCTTTGTCATCCGACATTCCTTGTTCTAGTGGGTCAGCCTCTGACAACCCCAAGTCCATCTGATGGATCGACCCCACCTCCATGGGAACATCCAGGTCATCTAATTCCACCTCTTCCCAAAGACCCTGGGCTGGTATGGCAGGGATATTGTGGAGTACCAGAGTTTGATGATGTCCAATATGCGCAAAGGATCGAGCAGACAGGGATCCTGCTTCTGAAGTAGCCGAAAACTGTCTGGTCCGGATAGATTGCTGAACTCCAGCCGCAATGCCCTTTTGTATGGCTATCTCCATCCATTGCCTCATTTCGATGGGCATAGTCTCCTTCTGCCTTAAACCAGTGGCCATAGGGGTGAAGGTTGCCTCTGAGATTATCTGGGCAGTGCTCATTGGAAGAGATATGCCTGTGGGAGGCTGTCCAGAAATAACCTGTCTGGGCTGGGTGGATAAGTCCAAGGGCCCCAACAATGTACTTGGGCCCTGATCCGATTGTTGTGTCATAGCCATCTTGTCCGCCTCCCTGGCCCGTTTTTGCCACTACCTTTCCAAGGCTTGGTGCCATCTATGGGCATCCTTATCCGCCGCCTTAGAGGCCTTTTTGGGGCCCACTGACTTATCTCAGGACCTATTTGTCTTGGAGCGGAAGATGTTGTCACCTTCCATTGTGGAGGACTGAATCTCGTGTCTCTAATTTTAATAATAATAAAATAATAATAATAATAATAAAATAATAATAATAATAATAATAATAATAATAATAATAATAATAATAATAATAAAATTTTATTTTTATTTATTATTATTATTATTATTATTATTATTATTATTATTATTATTATTATTTGTACTTAGGGGTGGTGCCTATCCCTGTGGTTGAAAGTAGGGCGCTTCTCCAGGAGTGTAAGTCTATATATACATCTCTATATACAAACACACATATATATACATATTCCTATATCTATATATAAGCCTGTATATATGGGAAACAGTATCTAAGGGTCCTCAGCAAGGGAAACCCCCCAAGCGCTCCAAGCAAGAAATATTCAGGATCCCTGGTCCCCAATAAGGAAACCAGCTATACAGGTCCTGGGTGGATCCTTTCCTGTCAAAAACGTCCCGCTGTTTGAAATGGCACTTGAGGGTTCGCTCCAATGTAACAATCCAAAAGCAATTCCTGTTTAAGGACTAGCCTGCTTATCCAATGCCAGCAGGCTAAGAGAGAAATAATCATGTGTCAGTGGTAGAGGAGTCCCATTGGTCAGCAAACCTTTTTTGGCAACCGCCAATGGGAATCTCACTGTGGTCGTTACTTGGACCTGCGGAAGGGCCTAGATCCTGTTCCTCAAAATTGTCTCTAGGATGGAGTCCCCTTCTATATCTGTCCTCAGGTTCAATTCTATCTGTCTGTTGTCTGAATCCAGGCTGTCTTTGAAATCTTGGATAGTAGGGTTGGTAGAAGGAGCGAAAGGAACCCCTACGAAAGGGCTGTGGTGATCTGGACTCTGACTGACAAAAAAGAGAGGGAAAAAATTTCTTTTTGATTCTGGTTTCAATTAGGAGGTGTTCAAGTGCACTGCCAAATAGTTTGTTCTCCGAGATGGGAGCTGAGGCAAGCTGCCACTTGTGCTTGACATCTGCCTGCCAATGCCTGAGCCAAAGTAACCTTCCAGCTACAATTTGGGAAGCAATGGCCCTAGAGGAAAATTTAACTACACTGAAAGTAGCATCTGCTGAAAACTCTAAGCAGTGATTAATTTAGCCACATCTTGATGTGCCCTAATGTTTGAGGCTGGAATGGTATCCCTCAGATGGCAGAGCCATCTGAGAGATGATCTGGTGAAAAAGGAGGCAGCTGTGGCCGCTCTGATGGCCCATGCATCTGAGACGTGTGCCCTGCGGAGGGCTAGTTCCGCCCTCATTTCCTCAGGCTTGAGAGCCTCTTCAGCTTCACTTGGGATGGCTGAGGAAGATGCAAGTGCAATGATAGGCTCATCCACTTCTGGAGTGTTTAGAAATTTAGAGAACTCCCGTGCCAAATTATAGTATTTTTTATCATGTCCTGTGGGAGCGGGATATGAGGCTACTGCAGCCCATTGTTTTTGTACTAAATTGGAAAACATGTGTGGCACAGGGATAGCCTTTGCCTCAGTGACTGGTTGAGAGAATATAAGATCCTCTGTTTCCCCAGGAGTATTTGGTGGGGGAGGGGTACCCATATTATCCAGTCGGGTGGTGTTCTTGGCCTTAAACAGCAGGGATTTAAATAATTGTGGGCGGAATAATCCTGTAAATATGGGGAGGTCAGGTGAGAGGCCTTCATTATCAGACATTCCCCTTTCTAGCGGATCCACCTCTGACAATACCTGGTCAACGGTGTGTACCGACCCTTCCTCCATTTGATCCCCTTGATCTCCCATATCCTGTGTGTACTGAGGGTCTCTGACAATGGGTAACGATAGTTCTGTGGGGGGGGTACCTGATGAAGATGTGGATCCGTGATGCCCAGAGATCGTTCAGAAAGAGATCTGCAACCCGAAGCTGAGGGTGTTCATCCTGCCTGAATAGCCTGTTGGACACCTGATGCTATGCCCTTCTGGATAGCTAGCTCCATCCACGCCCTCATGTTGGCAGGGATTTCCTCCGGAAGTTCCTCCTCTTGTCTGAGGCCAGCTGCAGTTGGCGTAAATGTTGCCTCTGGGGCCCTCCTTGGCGAGAGAAAGTTAGAAAGACCCTCTTGGGGAGGTTGTATTGATATGCTGCTCCTTCTGGATAAATCCAGAGGGGCAGTTGGAAGATTCTGGGCCTGTGAGGTAGAGGGTATGATGAATGGTGAAGAGGTGGGCTGTGCAGCTGCTCGTGTACGTTTTTCCACCTGCCTTTCTAATGTCTGATGGTGTCTGCGTGCATCTTTCTCTGCTGCCTTTGAGGTCTTTTTGGGCTACGTGGACTTATCTCTATTTTAGCAGTTAGTCTAGATCTGGAGTTGTAGCTGCTGGCCATGGTAATGCCTTTGATAGCAATGGAAAGAGGCTATGAAATTAGGTGGCTGGAACACCTAGAGGCCTGCTCCCTTAAGGGGCAGGGGTTCCTGGAATAAAGAGTTCCTGATGCCTTTAACAAATGTTGTCTCCTTGTACTGTTTTGCTTTGTTATCTATCTATCTATCTATCTATCTATCTATCTATCTATCTATCTATCTATCCATCCATCCATCCATCCATCTTTTAATTACTTAAAGATTTGTAGAAATTTAAGTTAATCAAGCCAGTTTTTGAATAAGTACTTGTAATATCAAATATGGAGACCAGAACAACCCCCTCCAGACCTGGCACCTATATGAGGGCACAGAAGTCTGTAACTGATAATTAGATCAGTTTAGCTGCACTTATTGCCTGTGGAATCCAGCAGTTCAAGTCCTCTATCATCCAGTGGACTGGTGGCAGGGATTCCCCCTTCCCAGGTCCCCAAGAAAGGAAACCTCGTTGGGAAACTTTCTTCACAGACAGTAACAAATACTCAGCAAATTTAACCGCGCAGCCTTTAAAATGCTGGCTGCCTCATGGCAGAATGAAAATGAAAGCAGCTATCACCGCCCGGCCTGCAGAAAGCAAAACCGCTCAGAGGGAAGGCGCAGGGGCTAATTCCCTGCCCTGAGGTGTTCTGTGGGGAAAGCCTCATAATAAACAGGGAAAAGGGCTGCACTTTTAAATGGAAGCTTCAAACCTCGAAGGGACACAACATTTACTCAGCCGGCTGGGAGATCGAAGAGATAATCCTCTTTGTTTAGAAGTTTAAGGCAGCATGTCTCTGAAAGGAGAAGCTTTTAGCCTCAGGGCAGATTGGAAAGATAAGCCTCCCTGTTTGTGAGGTTTTAGCCTCGGGAGGCTGGAACGTAAAAACAAAACAAAACAAAACAAAAAACCAAGCAAAATGACTTTTGGAGGTTCCCAGGGGGGTGGTTGGTGACAGAAAATATGGTATTATCTGACCTGAGAAATAAATCAGCTAAATCGCCAGTGTTCTGTTCCAACCAGGAAAACAATAACACAACCTGTCTGAAGAAAGGCTGAGCTAAAAACTGGGGACGCTAAGGCGGAGTCTCGTGGAGGAGGAGGAGTGTCCTCAAGTTTAAGCCCAGCCTTCTGAGAAGGGACTGAGGCACCTTCCCATCACTGGATGCTCTGAACAGTGAAACCTGTCTGAACTGAGTGCAATCTAATCCGGTATTTAACAATTTAAAATAGGCAAGAAAATTGTAAAAGAGAACCTGTCCAGCCTAGACAAGTTCAAATCACCAGGACTCAGATGGATAAAACCCCAAGGTTCTGAAGGAACTGGCAGATGTGATCTCAGAACCACTGAACCATATCTTTCAAAATATCCTGGAACTAATAGAAGACTGGAAAATACCAGGGTACTAATAGAGGACTGGAAAAGAACTGATGCTCCCATCTTCAAAAAGGGGAAAAATGAATCCAGGAAACCACAGACCTATTAGCCTTACATTAAAAGATGGAAAAGATAATCAAGCAACGAATCTGCAAGGTAAACAGAGTCATAACCAAAATCCAACATGGATTTGTCGAAAACAGATCATGCCAGAAAAATTTATTGCATGCTTTGATAAAGTGACAAAATTAATGGACCAGAGAAATGCTGTGGATATAATTTACTTGGATTTCAGTAAGGCATTTGATAAAGTAGACCCGAACCCACTACTTGATAAGATAGAAAAATGTGGATTAGCCCGCATCATCAACAGATGGATTCATAACTGGCTGACCAACCATACTCAACATATAGTCCTCAATGAAACTGCAATTATATGGAGGTAAGTATGCAGTAGGGTACCCCAAGACACTGTCTTAGTCCCAGGACTCTTCAATATCTTCATCAATGATTTAGGTGAGGGGATAGATGGGGAACTTTACAAATTTGCGGACGACACCAAGCTGGCAGGAATAGCCAACACTCCAGAAGATAAGCTTAAGATACTGATTGATCTTGAGAGACTTGAACATTGGGCCGTATTTAAAAAAATGAAATTCAATGGTGAAAAAAGTAAGGTTCTATATTTGGGCAAGAAAATCCAAATTCACAGATATAGTATAGGTAGTACCTGGCTCAATAGTAGTAATGGTGAGAGGGATTTTTGGAGTCCTAGTAAACAATCACTTAAATATGAGCCAGCACTGTGCTGCAACTGCCAAAAAAGCCATCACAGTTCTAGGCTGCATTAAGAGGGATAGAATCAAGATCACATGAATACCACTTTATAATGCCTTGGTAAGACCACACTTGGAATACTGCATCCAGTTTTGATTGCCACAATGTAAAAAAAAAATGTCGAGACTCTAGAACAGGGGTCTCCAACCTTGGCTCCTGGAAGCCTGGCGGACTTCAACTCCCAGAGTTCCACAGCCAGCTGGCTGTGGAATTCTGGGAGTTGAAGTCCACCAGGCTTCCAGGAGCCAAGGTTGGAGACCCCTGCTCTAGAAAAAGTGCAGAGAAGAGCAAAAAAGATGATTAGGGGACTGGAGCCTAAAACATATAAAAAATAGTTGCTGCAATTGGGTATGTCTAGTTTAATGAAAAGAAGGACAAAGGGTGACATGATAGCAGTACTCCAATATCTAAGCACAATGAAGAGGGAATCAAGCTATACTCCAAAGAACCTTGAAGGCAGGACAAGAAGAAATGGATCGAAACTAATCAAGGAGAGAAGTAACCTAGAATGAAGGAGAAATTTCCTTACAGAACAATTAATCAGTGGAACATGCCTCCAGAAGTTGTGAATGCTCCAACACTTGGAAGTTTTAAAGAAGAGATTGAACAACCACTTGTCTCAAATGGTACAGGCTTCCTGCCTGAGCAGGGGATTGGAGTAGAGGACCTCCAAAGTCCCTTCCAACTCTGTTATTCTGAATAAGCTATTTTGTATAAACCTATCCACCTACCTACCAAAATTCATACATACATATATGGTTTCCATAAAAATAAGACCCATCCCAAATATAAACCCTAGCTTAATTTTGTGCAATGGGCCTAATATAAGCCCTATCCCAAAAATAAGCCTGGGGGATGGCCATGGCCAGCACAAGAGGCAGCAAGCACATGTGGCAGCCACAGCCCACAGCTTCATCTGTTTGCAAATTGGGACATTTTGAAATGGAGCAATTATCTCTGTTTCAAAGTATCCCATTTGCATGCAAACAAAGCTTCGTCTCCCTCTGGGCAGTGGGAATGTGCAGCAGAGCCAGGCGAGGCAAAGCATCCCCCTCAAAAAAGACCTAATGGGTCTTTTGGTCAATATATATATATATATATAAGACCCGATCTTATTTTCAGGGAAACATGGTACATATATACATACATACATACATACATACATACACACATACATACAAACATTGTATAATGTAATAATCTCAATTTTGTAATATAAAACATAAGTATGTGGCCATGTGACCAATTGCATGTCCTACCCTGAACCTCTGCAAGTCACAGAGTTAAAAATGGCTGCTGCTGCAGCAATGACTGAATCCAAGTCACATGGCTATAAAGGCCTCTTTTTAATTGCAGTTTTGAATTTCTAACATAAGTACCCTTTCTGAATAAATTCATTCTTGTGAAAATTTGCTAAATGGACATCCATACCTGGGAGACTGTACATGTACAAGTTACTTGGTCACTTACTATCCTGTCCTATGTAATGGCAGAGTTATCCTTTGATTTTATTATACATTATTAATAATGATTTGCTTATTATATTTTTAATATGCCCAATAACCAGAGTTCAATGGGGAAGATAGTTAATTAAAGCATTTTGAACAATACTAATTAATGAATGGTACACGAAATTTAAAAAGTAAAACCTATCCTAAGAGCTGGAAGAAAGATGACTTGAGCTGGTTGTAAAGGGATATCCAGGTGAGCATCAAGCCAGCTTCTCAAGAAAGGACAGTGCTCAAATAAGGCCACATCTGTGAAAGGTAGCCTCTTCTATAACCACCCGTTTAACTTCTGTAACCACCATTTAAGTTCCTTGTTTTACCTGAATAATATCCCACAAGCATCTGCTCTGTATGTTTCACCCCTCTCCCCAAGCACATTGCTATGTTCTTTTATTTAATTGTTTAACCTTTTTTAGAATGAAAAGCACCCAAAATCACTGGGTGAGGGGTAGTCTTTATCTATGCATCTATGTTATCATAAAGAGGGCTTGGAAAATTATTTCATATTAATTTAACTAAAAACATTATTTGATCATTTTCTTCATTAAATTTAATGTTTGGAAATCACTAAAGAACTGGCCCATACTAGCTCTGTGGGGCATCCAAAGAATTGAGGAAGTTTGTTACCTTAGGTTAGCAGGATCATACCATCTACCCTGAAAAAATATGAATAAAATGAGGGGATACTCTTAGCAACCTTTAACTACAGGTGTGACAAGGAATCTCTCAGATCATCTTAACTGGTCCAGTTTTAATATGCTATAATGCGGTTCCTCTCTTCTCTTAACCTCTTTTTTACTGCTATTTCAGCTCTTTTGTTAGTGTTAATTTCTGTTCTGCCAGCAAATCTTACAGTCAAACCCACTGAAAATGGGTTTAGTTGGCAGAAAGGAATTTCAGCAAAAGGAATACATTGTGGATCACACTAACCCCCTCCAGCTCAATGTATTTTTTAACCTTTGAAATGTATCTCTTCACAAAATTGATATTTAATCTTTCAGTTAATTAAGCATGCTATTAGGTGGAGAAATGATATTTGGAACACACTTTCATTTTACACAGAGAGTCATATTTAATGTTTATGCTACAAAAAGTTTCATTGACATAATGCAACTTTGCATAGTTGTGCAATGACTCATCTGATCAGGAAATAACTGTCTCTACCATTTAGGTCACAACACAAAATTGACGTTGGAGCAAAAAAAGCCTTTGAAATCTGGCAGTATTCAAATGTAATTACCTGACATATGTTTAACTTTAATACAAGACAGCCTTCAGCCTTTGATGCATGACAAAGAATTCTGAATATTGGATCACTCATATTTAGACAGAGCTATTGGGACTCAAGAACTGATGTGTGAATGGTGCAACAAGATTAAAATATTGTCCCTAGCAGAGTCAGGAAAGAACAATTGTGACTCTTCATTTTGAGTGCATTGTTTTATCAGGAAGAGCTAAATAGCAGAAAATCATGTAGTAGAAGAAAGAAAATAAATTATAGTGTGATTCGTAAGTTTTCTTCCTAGTCAACTGATACTGATGGCCCGCAGAAAGCCACTACATAGTTTCAATTACACTCTTCCTAACAATACAGAAAGAAAGCATGCCTGCCCACAGCAAGGTCTGGGGATTGTGGGAGGCCCCCTGCAAGCTCTGTGAATGGAGCCCCGGCAAAATCCAAGAATGGTGGGGAGGTGGCAAATCTGGGGGGGGGGGGAAGGCCGGCAAGATCTAGGAATGGTGAGGGGCTAGCATGACTCACAGGCTTACCTGTGAGCAGGCAGATCAGGGCTGCTCAGTTGGGGCACAGGCACCATGTGGGAAGGTCGGTTAAAGGCAAGCCACAAGGACCCAGTGTGCCGCATTGGAGGTGAGGAGTGACTGGGCGGGGCAAGCGTCAAGCGGGTGGGGTGAGTGAGCATCAGGTGGGCAGGGCAAGCAAGTGAGCGGTGACTGGCCGACTGGGTCAGGAGCATAGCCAGCCAGAAGTCACTACTGGTTCGGCAACCCACACCAAATCGTCGCTACCGGTTCACCTGAACCAGTGCGAACCAGCTGAATACCACCACTGCTGCCATATCCTTTCAACAGGTAGGATTTTGCCTATTCTTCCATGGCAAGTGCCCTTCTTCCTTAATAGGAAAAAAAAATCTAGCACTATTTGTGAATAGTTATTGGAGAGAGGCTTTGGGGGCTAAAATATTGATAAAGGAATCTTGTATCCAAATTTAATAAGATTTCAGCCAAATCAAAGTATCTCATTTTTAACAGCTTCAATCCCTTTCAGCCTCTGGCTATTTTCCAACAAAAAAAAAAATCAAGTCAATTAGTTAAGTCAATAGAAAATCTTTCACATGTAAAAGTTACGGCTTTAAGTCCAAATTCTTTCAAAAGTCTTGAAGCCAAAGCCACTTCAAAACCAAATGGTGACTCACCCTCTGCCAGTTCCTGCTGGCATCCCCAATGTTCTGGCAAAGAAGCAGTGTTTGATACCAGCATAAGAGTTGCATCTCCCACCAACTCTATTCCTTGATTTTAAAGGAGTAGCTGCAAAGTTACACTAATAATCTATATGGTACTAAGACCCTTAATGTCTGTTTGTTTGTAATCCTCAGTTGTTTAAAATTGGAAAATATATGACAACAGTTAATAAACAAAAGTAACTTAAATGGACCAGTTTACAGAATGTTCTCTATCCGGTTCTCTCTGACCTTTTTGCCCAATCAGCCAAGGCCCAACAGGCAAGTAGCCATTGATATTAGAACTGAACTGAAATTTGAAATCTGTTAATGAGGTGGCTAATGAGGGAAGGATAAGGGTGCAACTCAAATGCCTGCTGATGAGATAGGGATGACTGGGAGGTGCTGGCAGTCAATGAGTGAGTGCTCTTCCTCCTTGAAGGGAGGGAGCCCTTGGAGATATGCTAGAATAGGAAGAAGGGATACAGTTTTTCTCACAGACCACTGAGTCTTCTTTTTCCTCCCCACCCAATTATCAGACTAGCCCCAGCTACTCCCTAGGAAAAAATGACCCTTGACTCCATAGGCTTTAGAGAAAAGGTACTTTTACTAGAGATGCTGAACGCAGCATGGATGAGGCAAGCTCTGAGGAAAAACTGCACAAAAATTGTGTAATGAAAGCAATCCCCAATGTCCAAAACCCTGTCTCTTGGTTTTTAGGAAAGCACCTTAGGGACAATGGAACCAGAAAGATACTGAATAGTCCCAAATTACAGATTGATATCAAAAGTGTCCCACCCATTTTTGGGTTGGCAGCCTACGTTTTCTGTCCATTTATTCATATTATATTGAGCTTAGAGACAAAATATTTTGACTACAGCTTGACTCTTAGTTACCGAATAGACATGTCTATGTTGTTGCTTGTCAACAATATGCGATGGTTTTGCCTCATCCTTCTTCTAGTGTTTGTTTTGCTTTTTCCCCGAGACCTTGAATTTCCAGAAGTTCCATGCAAGTACTAACTATGTCTAGTCTTGGTTAATATTTCTGAAATTAACAAAGACCATCTAGGTACTGTCATCTGTTCTGATAGGCTGGAGATACCCCAATAGTATTTCATACACTCTGCCATACTGCCATACCCAAGTTATGGTCAGTACAACCAAAACTATAAAAGTGACATACTGGCTATCCAGGATCCATGAAAAGCAATCAAAGAGTATGCTGACAGTGTTGGGCTGCTCACATTGGGTGCATTGCACATTACTATGCCAATAATGCACAAAGAAATACTGGGATTAGAAAATCTATCAGATCTCTATCAGATGAAGTGCCATCAATGCTGCTCTAGACAAGGGGCCCAAATCTAACTATGCTCTACAGCTTATTTTCCATAGAGGATTGCATATAGGTAAGCCAGGTTGGTCTAATAATCAAGGTACCAGGCTAGAAAGCACGAGGCCATGAGTTCAAGTCCCACCTTAGCCTTGAAACCAGCTGGGTGATTTTGGGTCAGTTACTCTCTCTGAGCTCAATCCACTTCCCATGGTTTTTGTTGTGGGGAAAATGGGGGAGGGGAGATGATATTGGATATGTTCACTGCCTTGAGTTATTTGTAAAAATAATAAAGGTGGGATATAAATAAATAAATAAATTACACTTCTATAGATCCATCCTATACCCCCTTTTTGCCCAGACGAAGTTAGCAGATTATTATCTATTTGTTCTTTGAAAGTAGATAATAAAGCAGCCAGATATATCTAAAGTTTGCTTAAACAATTCTCTCCTTTCAAATCTCTCTGTGAGGTTCTCATTATTCACCAGATTTTTCCCATTTTTTCTTCAAGAGTTCAAGGTGATTTCCATGAGGATTTAACTTAGTTTTAACCCCATACCAGCAACTCTGAAGAATAGAAAATGTCTGGCCTAGTTAGGATTCCAAGAAAAAGAGTGGACTTGAATCTGGAGCTCTCCAGTCTTGGTCTAATACTTTAAGCATTAAGTATCACAGGAGCTCTTGTTTCTTCATAGGGAGAAATAATAGTAACAGTAACATTTCACCCAGTGTTTTCTAAATCTGGTCCACTTCTTTATTGTTCTCTGTGTTGGTTGAATCTCAATATTCTAGCACTATGAACAATAATTCCCAAGCTAATCCAACCTGCACATCATTTGGCTATGTTGGTACATAAAAAGCATTGTCTCCCTGAGGGAATTTTAACTGGTCTGTTTTCAATAAATGCCAATTGCAGTGTTGTTGCTCAAAGCTCAGAAGGCTTTAATAACATGGTAGTTTAAACCTGTCTTCCTAAGGGGTTAGATGAGGGAGGGAAAAAAGGCAAAGAAGTTTCTGAACTCTTATGCATTTGGCTTTTAAAAGGCTTTATCTAGTGAGCTCCATGCAAGCTGTATTACAATAAAGATGCAGCCAAAATCATTAATGCCAGTTCTGTAGAAAGTCTAACATTCTATGTTGTGAAATATTCTGCTTGGCAACAGACAAATAAGTGCTCTCATCCATGTAGAGCAGGGGTGTCCAATCTGACTGAGGAATTCTGGGAGTTGAAGTCCACAAGTCTTAAAGTTGCCAAGGTTGGACACCCCTGATGTAGAGGGTGAAAGTGAAAGAGAGATTCTCAACTATTGCAGAGAGGAAATGTTCGGTCTGAAAAAACAAGCAAGACTATAACAACATAAATCATTCGGAGTTAGAATAAGGAAAATGCTTCCATGCAAGTCAAGTTGTAAATGACAACCTGAAAAGCAAGAGAAAATGAAGTTTTGAAAAGGAGCTTGTGGGCAAGATAGACTAACTCTAAGCAGAACAATTTTCAGAATACAGAATAGGTATCCAGCAAAAAAATTCAGTCTTGTTTGTATTCTCAACATAACTTGAGGCCAGAACAGATAACAGAAGAAAGCTATGTAAAAAATGCTTGTCCTGTGGTGCCAGAATCTGCAAGGAATTAGGCCCTATAATATCTATTCCAACAATCATGTTGGTTTAATTTAATTACTAATTAAATCATTAGGGCTCCTGAACAGTTGTGCAGCAAAGATTAACAATGCAAATAAATACAACCTCTCTTTACTTTTCTGTCTGCAGATTTTTAAAACAGCATCCTGATTTAGTGTATTCCTCCCCATTAAAAAAAATTATTTAGAATAAGTTGTAATCATCAAACGGCTGTATGATGACCCAGATTTGAAAAGTGATTCAGAGCATGCATAAATATGCACATTGTACCTGTTGTCAGTTCCTTTTAAAAAAAACTGCATTTTTAGCTGTGTTCATATAGTTCCAGTAATGTGAATACCCAAAAAGTGCATTTAATTTAAGGAGATATTGACAGGTATGAGACTGGCATTCTGGAATCCAGAGCACTGTCTGTCCCTAATTGTTTACTTTGAGTGAATAGGAGGTTTTGTATGTATCTTCATATGATGTATGTCACGGTAAATATAAATTGTCTGTAAATATAAATA
The DNA here is from genome assembly GCA_033807585.1 of Hydrophis major. Lineage (NCBI taxonomy): Eukaryota > Metazoa > Chordata > Lepidosauria > Squamata > Elapidae > Hydrophis > Hydrophis major. Next base: position 57,893,571 of record CM066332.1, on the reverse strand, counting down.
TAAATGTGTGTGTGTGTGTGTGTGTGTGTGTGTGTGTGTGTGTGTATATAGGTACGTATGTATATTTAAAAATACAAATTACCCTGCTTTGGTCTTTAACACCTACATTTCTCTAATATGTTTCTAAAGGTAAATTACTTCGTTGTTTACTTTTTTAATGCTTTGTGAATGCAACTGTCATTAATATATCAGATGCTACTTTGGTAGAATTTTAAAAGTTAGATAAACACCATATAAATTTTGTGTGCTACTTTGATTCCTGCTTGATGGTAGCAGAAAATCCAGATATGATCTTGTTAGGATCCATGGCTTCTCATATAATTACAACTATCAGGTGACAAAAGATTAAACTTTTCAATGGTATTTATGCCATATAAAGTGCAATTCCCATTTATTTGTATTCATGTTAAATTAAATTGTTTTGAACTTCATATGAGCTTCTTCAAATGCAGAGTTTTAGCTGCTTAAGGTCATGTTATAGAATATGAGATGCAAAGAAATGTGAACACTTCTTAAGACACACAATTAAACTGTAAACCAGGAACTATTAGGCACAATTCACATTTAGTTTTATTTATTAAATCAAATTAAATTAATTAATCATATCTAACAACCTTATGATAATCTGAAAAAGATAGAGTATTTTTTGGTTTACTTATTCCTCAAACTAGCTCTGGTCAATGATCCTGTTTAGGCTAGGTGGCTAAACCATTTTAAACAATGCTTTGTGTGGGATATTGTTTTGGGGAAATAACAATAGCTCCAAACCATGAAAAACACCAGAATATAAATTCTCTAAACAATTCTTATTCATAATAAAACTGCAACAACTAACTGGATATTTCTGGTCTGAAATCCATTTATTGTCCTTCTCACTAGAAAAATAAAGATTACAGTTTCACTGATGTGTGCATTTGAGCCATGAGTGAAGATGTCATTTGCTTCCCCTTCATCCTTTTAATCAAGTTATTGTGATTTCTTCATAGTAACTTAACAATTCTCCAGAAACTATAAATCAGCTGGAGAGCATGACACCAAGCTTAAGCCTCTTTCAATTTCAACATGAATCAACTAGAAAGCTGAGAAAACCAGAATACCTGTAGTCATTTCTTAGATTAAGATGTTATATGATAACAAATGTTGAAACCTGAGGAACCATGGAAGGGAGAAGCTACATAAATGTTGCGTCAACCAAGTTTAAACTCATCCTACCTTAACTGGCCTCCCAAAAATGCTGGATGCCAACTTTCTTAATATATTTGGTCAAAGTCCATCTGGCTGATACTAGGTTGTGGCAGTCTGCCTTTAGTATGTATGGTTATCATGTAACCATTACTCCAACTGGCAAATTACAGCCTATGAAACACTGATTAAAATTCAGATACTGAGAAAGGGTACAAGTTTTAACTCTAGACGGTAGTTTTTGCAGAGTTTGCAGAAAGAAAACAAAGTTACTGCTTCAAATCATGATGAGTACATCTGAGATTTAGTTTGGAGACATCTTACCAGTGGTGTAAAATGACCTCTGTTTTTTAGTCCAATGTTCTTAACACTAAATGAAATCATCCAAGACTTAAGCCACAAGTATGCATTTGCAGACATCATGTTCCCTTCAGCTGCACTTAAGGGCTATTATCTCCAGTTTTTCTCATTGATGGAATACTGTTCAAAAGAAAAGAGATTTTGGAGCTTGTCCAATAATTAAGATGTTGTGTTCTAAAGAATATAATAATAGGGTGAAAGAAATCCCATAACTTGTCAGCTGAGTATACATATAAAAAAACTTCAAAAAGCAGTCTGGCTGAGAGAAAAATATATATATTGTAAAGATTTTAAGTGATTGAGTGCACGTTGGTTTAGAGCAGAGGCAACTTTAAGGCTTGTGGACTTCAACACCCAGAATTCTGAAAGTTAAAGTCCACAAGTCTTAAAGTTGCCAAGTTTAGGGACCCCTGGTTTAAAGGAGGGGTGTCAAACTCGATTTCATTGAGGGATGTATCAGGCTTATGGTTGACCTTGGAGGGCTGTGATGGGCTGGCCATGGTGGGCATGACTGTGGTGGGCATGGCTATCTTGACATTGCTCATGGCCAGGGGCGCCTGTGATGGCCCAGGTGGGGCTGGGGGAATCATTGTCTCCAGCAGAGGTAGGAAAGACCAGAATGAGCGCCAAACCCTTGTCCACCAGAGGAGCCTTGCTATTCCTCTCAGGTCACATGGAGGACAGTGGCACAGGCCGCCTGGAGCCCTGGGTAGAGGAGGGCAAGTCTTCCCCATCAGTCTGCCCAGCTGCGTTTACCTCCTCCTCAAGGCTGGTGCTGCTGTGCTTGCTCTCCTTGGCCAGGTTGCTCATGGTGTATGCTGGAGGGTAAAGTGTTTGGGTCAGAGGGAGACCACCCCCTCTCCATGCGAGGAGACCTGGCTTTGTAACCAAAGCATCAGGAATAGGATGGGAGAGAGGTCAGGAAGAGGCTACAAGGAGATGGCAAAAGGGCAGCAGGGCTGCTGATGGCCAAGTGCTAAGGCAGGACTTTCCTCGGGGCCGCCTCCCTCTCATTATAATTTCTTTCTTTCCTTCCTTCCCTTTTTCCTTTTTCTCTTCGTTCTTTCTTTCTTCTTCCTTCCCCTCTTTTCTTCTTTTTCCTGCTCTCTTCCCCTTTTTTTCTTTGTCTTTCCTCTTTCCCCTTCTCCTTTCCTGTCCCTTCTTGATGCTCAAATGCAAAAGGGGAAACATTTCCCGATGCTTCCTCAGCTTGTGATCAAATGCCACTTTTGCTAGTAGTTTGTGGCCACTTAAAAAACTGAGAACAAACCAAGCTCAGTTTAACCCATACTTGCATTTAGTGGGGGCATCCACAGACAACAGTAGAGCAAAACTGTTCAAATAATGGCTGTAATAATTGATCACAGCTCCTCCGTTTTTATGTGCAACAGCTTTAGCATTTAGGAAGAGAGGTAAGTTAGTTGCTTTTCTATTAATACATAATCCTTAAAAGGGCTCTCTTGTAGGGACCCTGCCATGGTCTAATTCAGCCTGGAAATATAGTAAAGGAAAATATTTCCCCCCCTCTCTGTTATGTTCTGTTTTACCCACTGGAAATGGCTGTTTGCCACACACAAAGAGGGGAAACTTTCCTAAGAGCTCACAATTCAAGATTACCAATGTTAACTTAGATTGCCAACAAAGTTCTGTCTGTGACAAAACAACACAAAATTGCTTTTTCCTTTGAACTGAGGCGTCTCCAACTGGGTTGCCTCTCCTTCCTTCCTTCCTTCCTTCCTTCCTTCCTTCCTTCCTTCCTTCCTTCCTTCCTCTTTCCTTCCCTTTTCCTTCCTTCCTTCCATCCTCCCCCCCCTTTTTAAATTTGCCAGAGACTCCAGACAGAGGCTTTCCATTTTGACCCCTCCCCCATCATTCCCTCTGTGCCTGATGGGCCTCTGCATGGCTCTCAGCTAACTTCTCTCACTTTGACTTTTATTACCTCCCTGGTTTTAAGCCACCTCTTCCTCAAATGCTCTCCTTCACATACAATGTGCACCCACAAAAATACACTGCACAAACAATATCCCTGTTATGCCCCTGCTGGAGTCTGAATCCAAGGAGGAAGACTAACAGCTGACAGGGAGTGGAAGTGTGGCTCCATTGGCTGTGGAAGAAACTGGGGAAGGGCAAAGTCCAGCTGGGCAGAGCAGGGAAGAGGTAGAACAAGGGAGAGGGAGTTCTGAGGAAAACCCAGGCCCACCCCCTCTTCATCCTAGGGCATGCAGGGAGGGAGAAGAGCGCAATGTGGGTTGCATAGTTTACAGGGGAGGAAAGGGCCCTGATTCCCTTCATTAGCCACACCTGGGAAGAGAGTTTAAAACAGATGCATGCTGAGTGCGGCATCTGCTGGGAACAAACATGAGTTTATCTTGTGTTGACTTTGATTATCTGTGTTCCTGGCATCCTCCCAACCATGTTGAATTACTACCATTCCTTCATCTCTGGAATTCCTTCTCTTGCCATGCTGGACTAATTACCTCATCTTGTCTTGACTGGACTTATAGTTACAGCTTTTGTTGACCATGTTTTGGACTTGATTCTCTGCAGCCAAAGGCTGTTCCTGGGAGAGTTTTTCTCCAGCCAGAACCAGGACATTGGGGGCAAAATTGGAGCTAATAAAGGGACTCTTACTGATTATCTGATTGTGTTGCCTTTGTGCCACGCCCCAGGTCATCCCAATCCCAATCACACCAAACTACAGATCCATCATGCCCGCCACTCACCTGCCCAGCTCCCTCGCACCCAAGAGTAGCCGGAACAAGCAAGACCAGATTTTATCATAGATTTAAGTTTTTATTTATTATTTTATACTAGAATTAACTGAGTATTTTTATTGTCTCTCGTCTCTGACTGTAATTGAATTGAACAACTAGATGCAGGAAATTCTAACAGGAATCTGCCTTTGTCATAGGATAAGGAACTTGAGGGTAGAAAATGAAAATGACATGAAGCCAGTTGGATGGATAACTTTTGCTGAGACTCTTGCTCAGACCAAGAAAAAGGATTCTCGCAAACCTTTTTTGAAAACATTGCCAAGAAAACTGCAGTCATTAGGCATCAAAACTGACTGCAGGACTTCTGCCTACAATAATTTAAGCAATCTTTCCTGATTTTCTTATGAAGGCAGACTGCTGAAATGGTACTTTGTAAATTATTTCACGATTGAGAAGTAATTTCTATATATTATTTATCGGCCTTGGTTAGTGTTCCAAAATTGTTGATTCTAAGTAAACATGCATTCTTGTTTTGAAGTTGGGGAGTTTTCATAAATCCAAAAGTGAAACTTTGAATTAGATTTACTGATTGTCTTTTGGAATTCTATTCTAACTTGGTTTTTCCACTTACCAGGAAATATGTTTGACAATTAAGCAAAACATGCCTCTGAGTAAATATGCAAAGGACCTTGTTTCAAAAGCATGCTTGGAAGGAATCTTTGTGCTTTAAACTGGCAGATGTGATTGCAGGATGGAAATAGATTCTGTTTAAAATAAAAAGTCCATTTGTTATTGCTGCTCATTTTATCAGGGCTGGAATTGTCTTTCTCCAAAATCTTTTTGATGCTGGAATTCTGTCCTTGGACTGGAAAAAGTCCCCATCACGCCCCAATGAAATGAAAGCTGTGTAGCTGTAATCTCTTGAGAAACAACCAAGTAAAAATAGTTCAATCTATTTTTTTTATCATGGTTAAACCAATCAGCATCTTGTATAAGACCAAGTAAGCTTTTCTCTTAGATAACATAAGTAATAATGTTCCATCTCCCCTACAGACCCTCCATAGTTCAAGGTTTAGAGCAGGGGTCTCCAACCTTGGCTCCTGGAAGCCTGGCGGACTTCAACTCCCAGCTGGCTGTGGAATTCTGGGAGTTGAAGTCCGCCAGGCTTCCAGGGGCCAAGGTTGGAGACCCCTGGTTTAGAGTGTTTTCTAAGCCAGAAGACATCCCCCTGGGATAGGAGAAGACTTTTGAAATCAAGCCTTTTTGCTTCTTTGGGAAGCCTGGTGCTCTTGAAAAAAAAAAAAAATTAACCGGGTGAGTCCCTGGCTGAGGTGGGGCAACCAAGCAAGTTCACTATGGAAGAATCAGCCATTTGTAATGGGACAATAAAAGGCGCCACTGCTTCTTAGGCACTAGTTTTTTGTTTGTTTTTGCATATTTACCTTTCATGTTGAAAGAAGCTTTGTCTAGTTGCAGCCTTTTTTATGGAATTATTGTCATTTTTCAAGTTTTGTGATTTAAGATGGTAAGGGGGAGGCGCTGAGATATCTGAGCCAGACAAAAAAAGCGTGATATAACTTGAAACTAAAGCATTGTGGAAACTATTCCTGAATTTTTGTAATTTTTGGCTCAAATCTTTCAGAGGATTTTATATCATTAGCTGACTCCACAGATTTGGTTTTTGGAGTTTAAACAAGAACTCTCTGTATGAAGTGCGGAGACTGCTGCAAGGGGTGAACAGTTTCATTTTTAACAGTTTCTGATTGGTCATCTTTGGTTATCTATGGTAAAGATCTAAAAAGCCTCTTTTTGAGGCTTTGATATATATAATAGTGCAGATTAAGCACAAGAGGGAGCCAGAAGACTATAGTATTGCTAACTCTTTTATAGAACATCATTAGTCTTATTAAAACCAGTGCAATATAGGTTTCAAGTCCACACATCTGAAATTTTTAACTTTAAAACCTAAATTTTGTCATTTTAAACCCCAAAAGATGATAATGCGACAGAGAAATTAAAAAGATTATCAGGAGATATAGAACTCTTAGTGCCATTTATGGATGAGTACATGTCAAAAACTCATGAGCATATTCAAAATGTCAGAATAAAGCTGGAAACTAAGTTCAATTCGATAGCTAGGAAACTCCAGGAAGAAATCCAATGTTTGAAAGGAGTTATGAAACAGGTGAAAGCCAGAGTACATTGTATGGAGCAGTGGTCGTCCACCAGTGGGCCGCGGCCCACTGGTGGTCCGTGAGAAAATTTTGGTGGTCCACAAAGAAATGTCATCCCCAGAGCACCCCCCTGAAAGCAATTAATCCAGGCTGCCCAGAAATACAAGCCTGCCCCGCCCACATGACCCATGGGAACCCACCTCACCCTCTTTATCTGGAAAACTTATCTGGCAAACTTGCCTGCTAAGTTGCTATTTTTCCTTTTTCCAACCATCAGCTATTCTGCTGTGCTGGGAGATTTAGATTAACTAGAAAGTAGGAAATCGTTGGATTTCTTGCTTTCTAGCTAATCTTTAGATCTTCAGCTCTGCTTTTAAGTAGAGCCGAACCTCCCTTAGGACTGAAGGTTATATTATTCAATTGCAGACTCAGATAACTGATGGCAAAAACACAGATCTCTCCAAGTGGATCTGTGATTCTCTGAGCAACTCAATCTGCCTGCCTGCTTTGCCTGATTTTGGGTAAAAGTTGCTCTTTTTTTTATAAAAAAATCAATATTTACATACATGATGTGTTCTGAGTTAATTTTATGAGTTTGCTTGCAAGCAAATTTTATGTGACAGACTGAGCTAGCCGATCTCACAGATCTCTGAATGAATCTGTGATTCTGTGAGCAACTCAATCTGCCTGCCTACTTTGCCTGATTTTGGGTAAAAGTTGCTCTTTTTATTAAAAAAACAATATTTATATAAATAGTTATAATATCTACATACAAGCCAAGCCCAGCCAGTCACATGACCACCAAGCCATACCCACAAATTAGGCCACAACCACAGAATCAGTTGTTAAGACATTTGAATCCCACCCCTGCCTCTGTGTGTTTGGAGGGGGGAGAGAGAGGTTAGATCAGATCTCTCTCTCTCTCCAATGTCAGCAAGCCAGTTGGAGACCCCCGGTATGGAACATGTATTGGAGAAGACAAACTTTTTATGTGAAGCTGAATTGGAAGAGATAACAACTCTGGAAACTCAGATAAAATAATTTCAATTAAGATTTCATGGAATACTCAAACAACCAGGAGAAGATATCAGATTAAAGATGGTGAAGGCCTTGGCTCAGTTAATTAATAAAGAGGAAAACAAAATGGAAATTGATTTAGGCAAGATATACAGAATAAACTCCAGATTTGCCACCATGAGAAAGTTATCAAGGGATATTATAGTTCATTTTGCAGAAAGAATTACAAGGGATCAGGTTCTACATTGCCATTTTAAACACAGGCTGAAAATGGAAATAGATATTCTTGTCTTGAAGGAAACTGCAGTCAGAATTTTGAGAAAAAGGAAAGCTTATGCTTTCCTTACTGACATCCTGAAGCAGAGAAAATTTTTATTCCATTGGGATAAATTAGAAGGGGTGATATATACTTACCATGAGCAAAGATTTAGGCTGAATTCCATAAAAAAAGCTAAGGACTTTTTGTTTTGTTTAATTCCAGATCCAGGTGAAGCAATGGGTATAGAAAAGAAGTTAGTGGTGGAGCAAGCCCCAAAAGGTGGCACTGAAGAAGATGATGTGGCAGAGAGAAAAAGAAAGAAAGAAAGATGTGGCCAAATAATGTTAAGATAATTGTACAGGAATATACCATGGTGTTTAAAGATGGAGATTAAGTCTATCACATGGGATATTAATGGAGCACCTGCCCCATCTAAGCATAAAAATATATTTCATTATTTGAGGAAACTTAATGTTGATATAGTCTACCTCCGAGAAACACATATTAAGAAACAAGATAAGAAATATCTGATAAATAAATGACCAGGGGATGAATTTATATCAGCTGGTGTGAAAAAGATAAATGAAGTTGTTTTATATACACTGCTCAAAAAATAAAGGAAATTCTTAAACAAAACAATGTAACTCCAAGTCAATCACACTTCTGTGAAATCAAACTGTCCACTTAGGTAGCAACACTGATTGACAATCAATTTCACATGCTGTTATGCAAATGGAATAGACAACAGGTGGAAAGCATAGGCAGTTAGCAAGACATCCCCAATAAAGGAGTGGTTCTGCAGGTGGTGACCACAGACCACTTCTCAGTTCCTATGCTTTCTGGCTGATGGTTTGGTCACTTTTGAATGCTGGCGGTGCTTTCACTCTAGTGGTAGCATGAGACGGAGTCTACAACCCACACAAGTGGCTCAGGTAGTGCAGCTCATCCAAGATGGCACATCAATGTGAGCTGTGGCAAGAAGGTTTGCTGTGTCCAGAGCATGGAGGTGCTATCAGGAGACAGGCCAGTACATAAGGAGACGTGGAAGAGTCCATAGGAGGGCAACAACCCAGCATCAGGACCGTTACCTCTGCCTTTGTGCAAGGAGGGACAGGAGAAGCACTGCCAGAGCCCTGCAAAATGACTTCCAGTGGGCCATAAATCTGCATGTGGCTGCTCAAACGGTCAGAAACAGACTCCATGAGGGTGGTATGAGGGCCTGACGTCCACAGGTGGGGGTTGTGCTTCCAGCCCAACACTGTGCAGGACATTTGGCATTTGCCAGAGAACACCAAGATTGGCAAATTCGCCACTGGTGCCCTTCACAGGTACTGGTACTTTTCACAGATGAAAGCAGGTTCACAATGAGCACATGTGACAGACGTGACCGAGTCTGGAGACGCCGTGCAGAACATTCTGCTGCCTGCAACATTCTCCAGCATGACCGGTTTGGTAGTGGGTCAGTAATGGTGTGGGATGGCATTTCTTTAGGGGGCCGCACAGCCCTCCATGGGCTTGCCAGAGGTAGCCTAACTGCCATTAGGTACCAAGATGAGATCCTCAGACCCCTTGTGAGACCATATGCTGGTGCGGTTGGCCCTGGGTTCCTCCTAATGAAGACAATGCTAGACCTCGTGTGGCCGGAGTATGTCAGCAATTACTGCAAAATGAAGGCATTGATGCTATGGACTGGCCCGCTCGTTCTCCAGACCTGAATCCAATTGAGCACATCTGGGACATCATGTCTCGCTCCATCCACCAACGGCATGTTGCACCACAGACTGTCCAGGAGCTGGGGGATGCTTTAGTCCAGGTGTGGGAGGAGATCCCTCAGAAGACCATCCGCCACCTCATCAGGAGCATGCCCAGGCATTGTAGGGAGGTCATACAGGCATGTGGAGGCCACACACACTGCTGAGCCTCATTTTGACTTGTTTTAAGGACATTACATCAAAGTTGGATCAGCCTGTAGTGTTTTTTTCCACTTTAATTTTGAGTGAAACTCCAAATCCAGAGCTCCATGGGCTGCTAAATTTGATTTTCATTGATAATTTTTGTGTGATTGTGTTGTCAGCACATTCAACTATGTAATGAATAAAGTATTTAATAAGAATATTTCATTCATTCAGATCTAGGATGTCTTATTTTTGTGTTCCCTTTATTTTTTTGAGCAGTGCATGAAAACCCAATTTGAACCCAAGCTCCTTATAGCAGATGGATATGGTTGATTTGTAGTAATGGAAATTGAACTTAATGGAATAAAATCAATAGTAGTGGGTGTGTATAGGCCAAATGATGATAGAAGCAATATTTTTGAACATGTAATAAACCAGTTACTACCCACACTTCTCACATAGAAACTGCCTTATATTGGGGGACTGGAAAGGAGTGACTACACCAGCTTTGGATAGAATATCCATCCAGGGGATCAAACCCTCACAGGGTAAATTATTCGATTATCCAATACTTTTTTTGACAATCTATTATTAATAGATTCATGGGGATACAAAAATGGAGATGCCGGAGAATATAGCTTCTTTTCTGAAAGATATAAATCTTATTCAAGGATTGACTTGATATAGATATCTAAAAATATCACAAATAAAATTCTGAAAGTGGACATTCTGTAAAGAGCTCAAGTTTCAGATGGAGATTAAATGAAGCTATTCTACAAAAGGAAAGGATTGTAAAAGATTGTAAAAAGAAACTGCAGGAGTGCATTGAGAATAATTTGGGTAAAGGGACAAGCTTAACGACAGTATGGGATGCTAGTAAAGTGGTTATGAGGGGCTATTTTATACAGCACAATCAATTAGAGAAGAAAAAAATCACAGGAAAAGATACAAAGGATATTGGATGAAAATTAGACAGAAAGAAATTCAGCTGCAAAAGACGCCTATGGATTCTAAAAGTTTATGCCATATCTAATTTTTATGGCAACAATTACCTATGTTAACAGTACAGGAAATAAAAACAGAGCTGAACTATTCAAAACAAAGATATTTCAAGTTTGCAAATAAACCAGGTAGATCAGAGGTGGTATTTAGCAGATTCTGGCCAGTTCTGGAGAACCGATAGCGGAAATTTTGAGTAGTTCGGAGAACTGGCAAATACTACTGCTGACTGGAAATTTTACAGTATCCTTCCCCTGCCACGCCCACCAAGCCATACCCACAGAACCAGTAGTAAAAATTTTTGAATCCCACCACTGAGGTAGATGGTTGGCATATAAATTAAGAAAAGAAAGGGAAAAGACAATGGTTTGAAAAATCTGTGAAGGCAGTAATGTAACAACAGATAATGAACTTCTTAAAAAATCTTTTCATAATTTCTATTAAAATTTGTATAAAAGACAGGAATAGATGAATATCTTTTAAGACAACAGTTGCCTAAACTATTACAAACCCAGAGATAACTTATGAAGAAGGACCTGATAACTGCCTCTGAGGTATCAGAAGCCATTAAAAAATGAGGCCAGGCAAAGCCCCAGGCCCTGATGGTCTCACAAGCCAATATTATAAGTGCTTCAAGGATGAACTTCTTTTAACCACTAAAGGACACAATGAATGATATATTACAGGGGGGAAAGGGACCCCAGCCGTGGAAAGAAGCCAACATTGTATTGTTACCAATGGAGGGTCAAGTTATTACAAAGACAAAAATTATAGACCAATTTCATTATTAAACCCAGATTACAAACTTTTTGCTGCCATTTTGCCAGAGAGACTAAAGAAGATTTTACAGGCATATGTACATAAAGACCAAGCATGCTTTCTGTGAGAAATGTCTTAAATATTATTGAATACTTATAATATAATGAGAAACAGACTGCCTTAATATTTTTAGATACAGAAAAGGCCTTTGACAATATAAACTGGCCTTTATGTCTAAGGTACTGGAAGAAATGGACTTTGGAAAGAATTTTATCCAAGGAATTAAAGCGATCTGCATGTCACAGAACACAAAAATTGTCATACATGGTGATTTAACTAACTCATGTGAAATTCAAAATGGTACAAGGATGCAACTTGTCCCCTCTGTTGTTTATTTTGGTATTGGAAGTTCTGAATAGAGGTATCAGATAATAAGGAGTATAAATATTAAGAAAGTAGTTTATAAATGGAGGGCATTTGCTGATGATCTGGTTATATTTCTACAGGACCCCAAAACAATATAGAATATTTGATGAGGAAATTAAATGAGTTTGGGGCTTTGGCAGGTTTCAAAATAAACAAACAGAAAACAACAATACAGATCAAGAATATGTATTTTCGGGATAGTAATATATTGAACAAAAGTCGGGCTTAGGGTTGAGAAAAAGGTGAAATACTTAGGGATTATGTTGACAAATACAAATATAAAACTGTTCCAAAACAATTATATCCCTCTTTGGAGGGATATTAAACAGGACTTGCAAACATGGGATAAACTGCACTTATCATTAATGGGTAGAATCTCTGTAATCAAGATGGATATTTTACCAAAGATGCTTTTTTTTTTTTTTAAACAAACTTTATTCAGTTTTCACATTAAAAACAAAAATCTCTTTTTGGTGGACAACATATTTCCAGGTCATCATCTTTATATACAAATATGACAGAAATTATACAATGATATATGCATACTTAATTCTATTATTACCTTTTCCATTCCAAATTGTCAGTAGGGAGAGAAACAAACACATTAATTGTAGCCTCTTTCCTTAATTTCAAACAATTTTGTTTCATTTCAATTATTTCAAATTAATCCTTTAGTATTTGTTTTTAAACATAAACAATATGTATTTACCAAATAAATAATTAATAATAAATTATTATTACCTACTAATAAGGTTCAATTCTAAATTCTTTCATTAATCCCAATCTAAACATTTAGTTTCATTTCAATTATTTCAAATATAATCCTTAATATTTATTTTAAAAATACAAATAAACAATATATATTTGCCTAATAATAGTAATAATGAAGTTACCAATGTCTCTCCTTGCCTTTAATAATCTATATTAAACTTATTAATTTAGCTGATTCTTTAGTCTGTCACATTCCCTTTCAATTACACACATTTAATAAGTTCTGAATTGATACAGATCTTAACACACCCACACAAAAAGAAAAAAGAACAAGGATAAGTTTCTCCCCTTTTACTATTTTGAGTGTGACACCTTAATGATTAGAATATACCTTTATTCCCTCAACTTAATTCCCAATAAACCATTAGTCATTACATCTTCTCAATTGGATTCCACAGCATATTTCCCCCCCTTTAATAAGAGTTATCAATATCTATATTACCCTATTTTCAAAATATTTTTAATTGCAGAAATATTCTTATTACCCCTTGTCACCCTGCAGAATCCCCCTTTTAATTCATCAACCATTATCTCTGAAAAGGCAATTTCTTTTCAACATTTTACTAGTTCTGTGGTTCTTTCTGTCACATGCCTGTTTCTTACTGCTTCTCCTGTGCATTGTCCAGGGAGCGAACCCGAGTCTCCTCTCGCTCTCTTCCCCATATCTTTTCTCATTCTTCCTACATTTCCTGACTTCACAAGTATTCCTTCTTTTAATTGTAAAGAAACAATTTCCTTTCAACATTTTACTAGTCTTACTGTTTTTCCTCCCTCTTTTTTCCCCATGACTTTTCTCATTCCAATTTATCTCCTTAATATCTTCCCTTTCCCTTTTCTGCTGAATCTTCCTGCCTTTTCTAACTTCACAATTATTCCCTCTTTTAATTGCTTTCTTAAAATTCAACTTTTTAACCTTCCTTCTTTCCCCACTTCTTTGTAATGTTCTTTGTGTTAATTGTCCATTCAAAATGTCTTCTCCTTGAGTCAATTCCTGCTCTTCTGAGAATCTTTCTTCTTGTTCTTCAATTGCCATTTCCATTTTTTCTAGCACAGAGCAAAGTGATTCGCCTCTTTCCTGTAGTAATTCTCTCATATTTTTAAGTTCCATTTTTAAGTCCCAAAGAGATATCATCATTCTTATATTTTATAATCCTCAAAGTCCACAAAAAAAACAAACCACTTTTACTTTCTGTTAAATCTGGGGTGGATCGGATCGAAGGAGACACGAGACCATTCTGTGATTTCAGCTCTTTATTATAGAAGAGAATAGTCTGAGAGAATGCGAGCCGCGGCAGCCCTTCATATAGGACTGGCTTGCGGCTCGGCGGCCAATGGCAGTGCTTTGAATCTCCCGCGATCGGCACAGCCAATCGTAGTAGATTCCCAGCGCTCCAATCCTGGCCGAGTATTCGACCAATCAGGTTGTTGTCCTTTTGGACCAATCAGCTACGAAGGTTTGGAGTATGCTAATATCGTACACCCCTCCCCTCTTGGTTTCGCCCGTGGGTGCTTCGTGACGTAGTCACATAGGTAGGCAGGGCTTCGTACCTGCCTACTTGACTTGCGCGGTTCAGTTCTGGTGTGGTCGTCGACCGGTTTGGATGTCTTCTCCGTCGCTCCGGTTCCTTGGGATGGAACTGCCTGGAGCGTTGAGATGGGCCTCTCTGGGTAGCTCCCTCCCGGTCTACCTGGGCTGGTTGAGCTGCCATTTCTGTTCTTCCCGCCGGATCTTTCCGGGCTGGTTGAACTGGTTTGGCTGCTCCTTCCAAGTGAAGATTCCGGGGTTTTGTGTTCCATAGGTCCTGCGTCTTCAGATGAGTAGTCTTGGTTTATTCATGGTTTATTTATTGAGGGTGGGGGGTGTTCTGTTTGTGTTAATTGGTTTCCTTCAGCTCTTTCTTTTTCGCTTGCCAATTCCCCCCCCCCCTTTCTAGTTACCTGCTCTGGTAGTTGGTTGTTGGTGACAGCTATCCTCGATCTTAGCTGGTTAATGTGTCGTTTCCAGCTTTTTCCGTCGCTTGTCTCTAATCGGTAGGATATGGGGCCGGTTATCTGGGTGATGGTTGCTGGTACCCAGAGTGGTTCTCCTGACAGGTTTTTTGCGTATACCGTGTCCCCTATTTTAAATGTTCTGAGTTTGCTTGAGGAACCCAGGGGTTTATCCGGGTTGTATGTTGGGTGCATTTTATCTAGGGTTGACCACAGTTTCCTACCCATCATCAGTTCTGCTGGGCTTCTATTTGTGGTTGCGCTAGGTGTGATGTGTTGTATGAGGAGCATTTTATTAATTTTGTCCTGTATGTTGGCTGCTTCTATTTTTTGGATGGCTTTCTTAGTGTATTGGACCATGTGTTCCACTCGTCCGTTCGCCACTGGATTTGCTGGTGCGGTTAATGCATGGCGTATTCCTTGGCCTGCCAGGAATTGCTTGAATGCTAGGGCGGTAAATTGGGGCCCGTTATCCGATACTATTACGTCTGGCAGGCCGTACGTGGCAAACAGTTTGCTCAGTTTTCTGATTACTGCCTCTGTTGTGGTGGATTTCATGGTGCTTACCTCCAGCCAGTTGGAGTAAGCATCCACTGTGATAAGGTACATGTGTCCCTTGGTTGGCCCCGCGAAGTCTATGTGAATCCTAGACCACGGGCTCCTGGGCGTTTCCCATTCCTGGGTTGGGGCTGCGGGAGGGTTAGGTCTAGATTCTTGGCATTGCTTGCATTTGGCCACCCAGGTTTCGATCTGTTTTTCCATTCCTGGCCACCATGCATAGCTTCTGGCCAGGCTTTTCGTTTTGACCATCCCTGGGTGCCCCTCATGCAGCATCCCCAACACCCTTTCCTGTAATGTTTCCGGGATTACCATTCTGCCCCCCAAAGTATGTAGCCCTTCTCAGTAAAGAGTTCGATTTGTCTGTTCCGGAAGGATCTGAATAGTTCGTCCCTGTCCCCTTCCGGCCACCCTTTTCCAACCCAGCTCAAGACTCGCACCAGCCGGTTGTCTTTATTTGTTTCTCTGGCAATGTCTGGCGCGGTCACGAGTGGGTTGGGTATTGTCTCTATTTGGAGTACCTCTGTTGTGGGTGCTGGGTCGTCTTCCTGGTCAGGTAGGGGTGAACGGCTCAGGGCATCTGCATGAGCGATGTCCTTTGCCGGGTCGATGTATCAGCTGGTAATTGTATGCTGCTAGGAATTCGGACCACCTAGTCATTCTTGGTGATAGAATGTTCGGTGTGGCCCTGTTTCTTGCCAGGATTCCTAGCAGCGGTTTGTGGTCCGTGATGATTGTAAAAGTCCTACCGTAAAAGTATTCATTAAATTTCTTGACACCGGCGATGACTGCTAGGGCCTCTTTGTCGAGCTGGCTGTAGTTCCGCTCTGGCTTTGAAAGTGTCCTTGATGAGAAGGCGATGGGTGCTTCCCTCCCGTCTGGTAGCTGGTGGCTGAGGATGGCACTGATCCCAAATGGTGACGTGTCGCACGTTACCGTCAGTGGCAGGGTCTCGCTGTACTGGATCAGTACCGCATCGGATGTTAGCAGGTTCTTTGTGTTGTTGAAGGCGCTCTCTTCCTGTGCTCCCCAGGTCCAGGTGGCTGTTTTATCTAACAGCCTATGCAGCGGTTCCGCCACGGTCGCCTTTTTAGGTAGGAAGACATTATAAAAGTTTAACAGTCCCAAGAAAGCCTGTAATTCCGTTTTACTTTTGGGTCGAGGTGCTTCCCTTATGGCTCTCAATTTCTTTTCTGTAGGGTGGATCCCTTGTTTGTCTAGGAGGTACCCTAGAAACTCGACCCTCTCAGCCCGTAGTTGGCACTTCCCCTTTTTGACTTTAAGTCCTGAGTCTCTGAATTTCTTCAATACCTCCCTCAATCTGGCTTCTAGTTGTTTTACATTTTTCGCCGCCACCAAAACATCGTCAAAGTAGGGCACAACCCCTTCTATGCCCTGGAGGAGTCTTTCCATAAGACTTTGGAAGACCCCGGGTGCCACGCTGACTCTGAATTGGAGTCGGTTGCAGCAGAAAGCCCCTCGGTGCGTTACAATGGTTTGGGCTTCTGCTGTTGTGGTGTCGACCGGCAGGTGCTGGTAGGCTTGTGCCAGGTCGAGCTTTGCGAAAATTTGGCCTCCCCCCAGTGAGTGCAGAAGGTGCTGGACTACTGGGATGGGGTATGCGCTTTGTTGGAGCGCATGGTTCAGGGTGGCCTTGTAGTCACCACAAATTCTCACAGACCCATCTGGCTTGATGGAGGTGACAATTGGGGTCTCCCACCTGGCATGGTCGATCGGTTCTAGCACCCCTTGCGCAATGAGCTTATCGAGCTGCTCATTGATTTTGGGCTTGAGTGCAAACGGCACTCACCTGGGCTTAAGGCGGATTGGCGCAATGCTCAGGTCTATGTTAAACGAGACAGGTGACCCCCAGTACTTGCCTAGGCTGTCATCGAAGACTTCCCGGAAATCCCTCACGAGTGCCGCTTCCCAGTCTGCCTCTCCGATGCGGTGTATTCCAGTTACTTCGATGCCCAGGGGTGCGAACCACTGTAGTCCCAACAGGCTGGGACGGTCTCGGTCGACGATCGTCAGGGGTAGCACTTCTGTTTGGCCCTTGAAAGTGACCTTAAAATGGCCTCTGCTGACTACAGGGATTCGGTTCCCCTGATAGTCTTTGAGGATGAGTGTTTGGTCTTCCAGTTCGTGGCAGCAGATGGTGGGGACCAGGTGCATGAGTGTGCGCCAGGAGACCATTGAGAGGAAGGACCCAGAGTCCACCTCCATGTCACATCGCTGGTCTTCTATCCCGACCACCACATATATTTTCCTGGCGTCGCTGGTGGAGGAATGGCCGATGACGATGGTGTGGTGTGTTTCCTCTCTTTGTCTCGTTTCCTGGAGTCGCCTGTTCCGACCTTCTCGGCTACAGCAGTTCTCCATCTGGTGGTCACGGTTCCTGGTGGGAGTGCTTTCTCTCCATCGGGGGCTGGCGTCTCGTCGTCGCGGGCTGTAGTGTTTTTTATTCCAGCATACTTTGGCGATGTGCCCCCGTTTCTTGCAATGCCTGCAAATGGCATCGAGAAAACGGCAGTCCGCTCGGGGGTGATCACCGCCGCAGCCGGCACACTGGAACCTCGACTTACGACCTCGTGGTTCCCGCCGCTCCCATGCTGATTGGAGGTGGTGGATCTCTTCCTCCTTGTCTTCAGTTTCCGAGAAGGAGTCGATGTCACCGTGGTGTGTGGTTGTGTGGTCTGCCTCTGATCGCCTCTCGGCCGCCACTCGTGGCATGATGCTCAATTGTCGCATCCGAGCCGCTGACTTCTTGGCCGCTTCCGCTGCAGCGGCTTCGGTGAGGGCGTCAGCGAGGGAGATGTCTCCTTTTGCCATGATGTGGCTCTGGAGGACGGGGTCTCAGAGTCCTAGGACGACGCGGTCTCACAGGGCCTCATCTAGGTCGGCGAATTCACACAAGCCGCCCAGGTCCCATAGTGCCACTATGAAGTCACCCAGCCCCTCGCCCTCGTGTTGGTCCCGCCTATAGAAATCATGCCGCTGTATAAGGATGGGCATGACGGGGGCATAGTGGCTTCGCAACAGGGGCTCGAGATCATCCCATTCCATTGCCTTGACGTCCTCCGGCTTGGCCAAGGCTTTGGCCATCTTGAATACTGCGGGCCTGCAGTGCGTGAGGAACACGGCTCGTTTCTTGTGGCCATTGGCGTCCTTGAGGTTGCTACTCTCGAGGAACATTTGGAACCTATCTGTATAGGATTCCCAGTCCTCGGTAGCAGGGTTGAAGGGTGCGAGTGGCGAGTTGATGCCAGCCATGCTGCCTGTTCAGCGTGTCGCTCTGCCACGTGCTGGGGTCTCCTTGTTCAAAATCCCATCCTCGTCGCCAGTGTTAGATCTGGGGTGGATTGGATCGAAGGAGACACGAGACCATTCTGTGATCTCAGCTCTTTATTATGGAAGAGAATAGTCTGAGAGAATGCGAACTGCGGCAGCCCTTCATATAGGACTGGCTCACAGCTTGGCGGCCAATGGCAGCGCTTTGAATCTCCCGCGATCAGCACAGCCAATTGCGGTAGATTCCCAGCACTCCAATCCTGGCCGAGTATTCGACCAATCAGGTTGCTGTCCTTTTGGACCAATCAGCTACGAGGGTTTGGAGTATGCTAATATCGTACACTTTCCTTCTTTCTTCTTTCAATTTTTTAAAATTCTCAGCTATTCCAGTTCAGGGTTCATACCAAAAACATCAGTCAGTCCCACAAACAATCTTTCCTTCCTTGCTTTTTCCTTTATTCTGGTTCTGCTTTCACTTTCTAAAATTCTTACTTTGTTTCAATATTTCTGTAATTTTATACCAGTTCATTCAAAAACAAAATGCTTTCCTTTTTATTTGAACTAAATTTTTATCAAAAGGTGACACTCTCCATTATACGAAGTCTTCACTTTTTTCCCCCTATATTTTTATTTAAGGTTTTTCGAACCTCAATATTCCAAGACAATCCAGTCTCCAATTTATAAACTTTATTATTATTATTTTTTGGCAATATTAAGTCTAGCTTTAATTTTATACTTGATTATTCCCAAATTATTTTAGTCCAATTTCATTAAATCTTTAATTCCAGCTTCTTCCTTTCCCGGTTCGAAGCCCCATTTAGCTGTCAAAAATATTTTCCTTTTTTTTTTCTTTTCTCTGTCCCTTTGTAATTTCGCAGCTCACTTTTCTTTTCTTAAAAATTCCATATTACCTTAATCCCGGGGTACTTTTATTTGGTTATACTGCCCAGTTGTCCCGGTTCAGATGTTATCCACCTCTTTCTTCCCTCCTGCACAAATCTTAGTCAAGCTGAGTCATCCTCTTCGGGATGGCCATTTACCAAAGATGCTTTTTTAATTTCAGATGTTATCACTACTTACAACTGACAATCCATTTAAACAATGGCAGAAAGATATTTCTAAGTTTATATGGCAAGGGGAAAAGCCAAGAATTAGATATAAGCTACTGCAAGATGCTAAGGAAAGAGGCGGTTTGAGTCTACCAGACATGAAATTATATTTTGATGTAGGCTGTCTGGCATGGGCAAAAGAACGGGTGAGCCTCCAGAATAAGAGGTTCCTTGAATTGGAATTAAGGTTTGGATGGCATGGCTACTTATGGTATGGTAAAAGTAAAGTTAATGTGGATTTAATAATCATTTTGTTAGACGTGCCATAAGAGTTTAGAATAAATATAAAACAAGGCTCTCTACGAAGTTTCCTCCTTGGGGGTCATTCCAGGAAGCTTTCTTTAGAAAAGAAATGGTGGCCAAATTGATTGACGTATGGTAAAATTTTATCTTTTAACTCTGGTTGCCAAGGGAAGAACTTGAATCAGAAGGTTATGTATGCCATTCATTTACTTATCAACAATTAAAAGAAAGATTTAAACTGGATAAAAAGTGCTAGGGATTTGACTCTATTAAAAGTGAATTGGAAACTTTATTATGTGGAAATGCTAAACATATTATTGCTAAGATCAATAAAGCGTCATTGAAATTGAATTTGGAAAATGAACATGTAAAACATTGTATGATTCAGTTGGCAAGGAATTTTGGATATCATGTGATGGTTGAACAATGGGAAAATATGTGGACGAAGGTTTTAAATCTATATTAAATTATAATCTAAAAGAAAATTTATATAGAATGATGTATCATTGATACTTAACACCAGGTAAGTTTAATACGTATAAAGGTATGTAAAATGAATGTTCGAAGTGTAAAAGTAAAGAGGAGACTTTTTATCATCTATGGTGGACATGTGATAAAGCAAAAAATAATTGAAGTGTGATTCATATTTTAATACATAAAATTTTGAAAATTGAGATAAAGATGAAACCAGAATTTTTCCTTTTGGGCCTAATGGAAAAAGACATGGAGAAAAAAATGTGGAATTTTGTTACTATATATGTTGACAGACTATTGTTGCAAGACTATTGTAGGTACAAAAATGGAACAACACTTCAATTCCTACCATGGACAAATGGTTGCAGAAGTTGATGGAGTTGGCTGAAATGGCAAAATTGACTATTTTGATTAAAGAAAAGAATATAAGTACTTTTGTTTTCACATGGAGACTGCTTCTGAACTTTGTGCTTGAAGTGGAAAAGAATGAAACTTTTATTTCGGGGTTTATCGATTAGATTGATGGATCTTTCTAGAAATGGCTTGTTTATATTACAAAAAAAACAAAAAAGTTGTGATTTGATGTTAATGCCTTAATTTACTGCAACAGAGAGAGTCAGAAGTCAATGTTTCTTTTTCTTTTTTTCTACCCTTCCTCGCTATTCTTCTCCCTCTTCCTCTCCATTGTTCTTCTATTTACTTTTGTATGTTGTATCTTATTTTATATTATAATTCAAAAAAATATGTTAAACCGAGAACGAAGCACAGGAGGCTGTTTATTGTAGCAAAGGGTTTTTAAGGCCTTTGCTGATGAGAAAAAAGGTCTGGAGGCATGCATGCGCCCCTCCTGAGCTTCATTCTCATCAGCAATGGCCTTGAGGAAAGCCTTTTGCTGCCCTAAATGGAGGCCGAGAGGGATGCATGCATTCCTACCAGGCTCTGTTCTCATTAGCAAAGGCTTATAGACCGGAGCCTATAGGCATGCAATCTGTCATCCCTGCAGTACTCAGCAAGCCTTTGCTGAAGGCAAAACTGTGGCAGAAGGGCTGGAGAGCAGACAGCTCCATTGATCATCAAAATCTATGTAAGGTAAGTGACCTGGTTGGCAAGATGGGGGAGGGAAGCATGTGGCCTTGGGTGGTTGGAAGCACTAGCCCCCCTGGCTTTCCCCACCCTGCACAATCGTGCAGTTAACAACCCACACATTCAATTAGTAATGCATCAGCAAAAGCAGGGAGTGATCATGTTCAAGTTATGTGATTCATTCCTATTAATTCTCAGGTTATAAATGTAACTGGCAGGTTCCATTACATTTGTAACTCAAGGATTAGCTGTACAGCATGAAATATGGTGAAGAGAGGCCTTGTATATTCTAATTTGTTATTCTAATGGAAAAATTCAGTCATGGTTTTTTTAAATACAAAAAGCCATGAAATTATAAAATGATTTTTATTTTTGTTCCTCTCTAAATGAAGAAATAAACCACTGAGAAAACTCAACATATATGAAATCAAGCCCATCACTGCTCTTATTTACTGATCTGGGATATGTGCATAAAAGCTACTCTGTATATTTAAGATGAGGAACACAATCAATCCAAGGGTTCTGTCCTACTCTCCTTTAAGTGAGTTGAACTGGACCTATTTCAGTGCTGGGATTTAGCCAGTTCGTACCAGTTTGCCTGAACTGATTGTTAACTGTTGTTGCGGTTCAGTGAACCGGCTGATCCCACCACTGGCTGGCCCTGTCCTTCACCCCTTCCCTCCCAGACAGTCCTCACCTGCAGTGGTGTGAGCCCTGCAGGCTGGAAAGTAAGGCCGATGATGGGGGAGGGAGCCTTCCGCAGTCAACCAAAGGGCCATCTCATGAGGGGACATGGCAAAGCTCAACCACCTTTCGGGCCCAGCTCTTGGCCTCCCGAGGCCCAAGAGAAAGCACCTGGTTAAGCACACAGCCTTTTCCGGGGAACAAAGCCTTGGATGACCTGATCCATACTGAAGACCTTGAGGGCTCCAGAGTGTCCATACACCTCCACCAGCCCAAGCATCCTGCCCTTCAGACCCCAATGGGCCCAGCGTCCAGCAGCAGCATTCCTAGCTAGCAAAGGCTGCATGTTCACAACTCACTGCACTGCAGCACTCACTCCCAGGGTGGCACTCTCCCCCAAGGACCACCCACCCGCTGGCCAGGCTGGCTCAGAAGCAGTGCATCCTCCCGTTGCAGGCTGGATGCGAGACCCGAGGTGGAGGAGAGGGCAAACAAGTAGCAACTGCCCAGAGGCCCTGTGGAAGCCGAGAGCTGGGCCTGAAAGGCAGCGGAGCCTCACCTCACCACCCCATGGTAGCCTACCTCACCACCGCTTCTCCCCTTCTCCAAGCCCAAGCAGCTGATCTGAAAAGTGCTGGATTTCAAGGAGCTCATTGCTAGAAGGAGAAGTGCTGCCAGAAGGCCAGGTGAGCCCAAACCCTAACCCTCACCACTACTTCTCCGGCTGCCAAGCCCGAGCAGCTGATCCGAAAATCACTAGATTTTATACGTCAAGGAGCTCAGTGCTACAAGGAGAAGTGCCGAGAAGCCATCAGCAAGACTTCACAGGGCACTACTGGAACTGAAGGGACTGTTGCTGGTGCAGGAAGACTCCAAGGATGCCGCTTCAACTGTCTCCTCCACAGGGGGCTACTGGCCTGGGCAAACTTTCAAGACAAGCAGAGGCATCTGCTGGACAGCATTGAAATTGATTATTACAACAGCCTGGCAGATCGGGTGGTCACTTTTGGGGATTTTGGCTCCGAGGTGGGTGGAAAGGGGGGAAATGGTGACCAGAAGGCTGGGAAGGAAAGGGAAGTGAAAGGCAGGCACTTCGCCTCTCTCTCTCTCTCCCCCTCCCTCCCTCCCTCCCTCCCTCTCTCTCTGGGCTGGAGAGCTCTGACCAAGCTTTGCGACTGAAGTTCGTCTTGGAGGCTGAGGGCAAAGGCAAGGGCTTTGGGGGTGGAGAGAGACCAAAGATACTTCTTCTTGCTGCAGTTGTTTGCAATTTTGATAGCCAAATTGGTTCACTAAATAGAGGCAAGAACAATGACTGGTGTCTCCAAACTGCATAAAATCTTAGCTAAGGGCTCTCCCAAACCCCTGCGAACTCCCAGCAGACCACCCCTGAGAGTTGACCTACCTAGAAATCATATTTCCAGGATCCTTAAAATCATAATCCCACAGTCTTTTTCTCTCCTACTGATTTCATACTGCAAAACTCTTACTATCACTACAACAACTAAGTTTTCTTCTTCAAAGTAGCATGAAGAAAAGAAAGGTAAATGTGATAAACTGTTTATTGTAAGACAGCCTTTGTCCATGTTGACTGTGATTGATGGAAAATGTAGTCTACTGACTGGGAATAACTGAAATTGTAATCTATCAGTTCTGATTATTGAAAGAAACCATGTAAGAAAAAATTGAACAGCATTTACTATGACAGTATCACATTTTTAGAAAACTGTCTAAGAAAAAAATAAGCGTTTATCGGAAACAAAGCTTGACTATTAATAAAATATGAATTTCCCCTCCCAAGTTGAACTAGGAAGAATTAGCAGTTAATAAGGAATCTTAGAGAGACAGCTGTGTTGTATGAAAATAGGAGACATAGCAGAAATAACTAAATACCAAACATTTTTAAAAAGATGTTTATGTTTTAGTGGGTTTGCAATGAGAAGTAATGGAAGAAGTATGCACTTCTGGAAAAAAAACCCTCTGCATGCCCAAGATTGAGAAACAGAAGTATTGTTATTTGCTGCAGTTTGGCCCAACAAGATTTGAGAAGACCCAAAAATTGGAGCCCCCCCCCCCCAAAAAAAAAGAATAGTTTTCAAGGGATTATGTCTACCTAGAGAAAATCCCACATTTTGATGAAAGAAGATGGGATCATTTTCAAGCTCAGATTGTCATCAACATTTAGTGGGAAAGCTGAGAACTGTAAAACACATGTGAAGGTAGCCACATAACACATGGGACTTGGTTTGATATTGTTTTTCTAGTTAACTGTCCTAATGTCTTACATTTGTTTTAGGGCTTATGTCATAATATAAGGTAGTCATAATTTCAGTTTCCTTGAAACAATAGCTTGTTTTTATCTTATAAAAAGCATTCCATAGAAACACAGGGTGTTGATTGTAGTCTACAATTTAATATTTCAACCACATACTTTTCCTCCAATCCAGAATCATTATTATTAGCTAAGAATGATGGGAGTTTTATTACACACTTCTGAAATGGAGATACTAAAGTCTCCCATTAAATTAAATGTATTTGCTGGACTCACATAGGGCTGTTCTCATATGAACTCTGAGATAAAATGTAACCTAAATGACCTCTCATGTTTAAAACCTGAACATCTATGGAGATTCTCACTTATCTAGGTCATGATTGTCCCAAAGGTGCTTTTTTCAGGAGGCGACAGGACTTTCTTGCTTTTCTTTTGAAGACATTTCATTTCTTATCCAAAAAACTTCGTCAGCTCTGACAGGATAGTGGAGAATGGAAGGCTTTATATTCCTTGCAGATAGCTGGTCATTTGCATTCTTTTAGAGAGGAGTTGAGCCCATTTGGAGGTTTGTCTGTGTCCTCAGGGTCACCTGTGGAGGTTTCTTGGCTGCAGAATATTTTCTGCCCTGTATCCCTTCACTGTTGAAGAAAGACACAGGGTATTGGGATGCACTTTGAGATGAACACCTTTTGAATGGTGTGGGAGTATGAACGAATTTCCAGAAATATTGTAGACTACAGGAATAATTTGCACTTCAGTTTGAGATGCAGAAAACACAGACTCATCCCCAACAACCTACACATGTCTTCAACAATGAAGGGACACAGGGCAGAAAACATCCTGCAGCCAAGAAGACTCCACACCCATTTGCACTACTCAAATGACCCTGAAGACACAGATAAACCTCCAAGTGGCCTCAACAACTCTCTAGAACAGGGGTCTCCAACCTTGGCTCCTGGAAGCCTGGCGGACTTCAACTCCCAGAATTCCACAGCCAGCTTTGCTGGCTGTGGAACTCTGGGAGTTGAAGTCCGCCAGGCTTCCAGGAGCCAAGGTTGGAGACCCCTGCTCTAGAAGAATGCAAATGACTAGCTGTCTGCAAGGAATATAAATCCTTCCATTTTCCACCATTCAGTCAGAGCTGAAGAAGCTTCTTGGATGAGAAGCAAAACATCTTCAAAAGAAAAAACAAGAAAGTCCAGTTCAGAGGTGGTATTCAGCAGATTCTGATCAGTTCTGGAGAACCGGTAATGGAAATTTTGAGTAGATTGGAGAACTGGCAAATACCAGCTCTGACTGGAGATTTTACAGTATCCTTCCCCGGCCACCTCCACCAAGCCATGCCCAGAGAACCGGTAGTAAAAAAATTTTGAATCCCACCACTGGCTCCAATGGCCTCCTGAAAAGCACCTTTGGGTAAAACCTGAATGCTAGCTGAAATTCGACAGATTTTCTCCTTCTATTACTTCTTTTACTGCTTAAAGTTTACTGTTAAGTTAAAGTTGAGCCCTGGTGTCTTAATAAAGATATCCATATAATTTTCTTGGCAACAAAATAGAGGTAGTTCACCATTCCTTTTCTTCTGGAAAATTTTTTCAACTTTCCAGTCCCTCGTACAGTGTAGTATTTTTTGGTGGTCTAGTATCCAAGTAGTATCCTGATCTATGTATCATGCTTTCTTATAGAGATCAGCCAAGCCCAGACTAATTCTGGACTTCCAAATGCATAGACAACTTAGAAATAATCATGTAGAAAAATATAAATATAAAAAGCATAGGTTTCATTGGGATGCATATTTTTAAAATTCTGATAAAGTTTATATATTTCACATTTCAAAGCAAATTAAAATGGGCATACAATATAATTAGCAACAATGGGCTGTTTTATATGTATGAGAGGTATAGAGAATGAATTTACACTTATTTATCAGTGTTTAGCACAAAGAGAAATGAGGAAATAGAAAAGTGGTATTCTTTCTATATGAGCCTAATATATAAATCTCATTTCTTTCTCTGCTTATTTTCTCCAATTTCCAGATAAATTCCATTCCTTGCTGTTCAATGTACTACAGCTTGCCTTTTTTTGATATATGATTTGTTCCTCTGGATATGTTTGATAAGCATCTATTTGCAGTCCCCCCTTGCACATAATATTGTTACATTTGGCGTTCATTGAGGAACAGAAAGACAAATATTCAAATAAAATCAACAGCAATTAATGGCTTAGGAGGCATTCCAATCCATGATTGTATTGTACAATTCAAAACCACCATTACATTCTTTCAAAGCTCTCTTTCCAGATGTTCCTTGGCTAACAGTTATATCTATTTGCCATCCACAAACATGAAAGAAAGAGGTCTCAGACCTGGAAACTATAAAGAGTTTTATATTTTATATCTATGCTTCTATTACTTCAAGACAGAGAAAAGAAATATCCCATAAAAAGGGGCAGGAATGTATATTTTACAGACTCAATCAAACTTGTTGAAGAATTGGTTACCAATCAATAAATTGGTGCAAATCACATTTTTCAGGCAGAGAAATTAGGTTAGTGTAACATCTTCTCTACTGAAAAAAGGCCAAATATTCTGAAGAAGCCAGTATAATATCCCTAAAATCAGATAGTAATTCTATATAGCATTACATGCTTTGAGCAACTTTTGAAGAGGTTTTCAGATAGAAGAATGGAAAAGAATTCTCAGATTTCCAGTAGTATGTTCTAACACATCAATGAGCACAGTATGGCTAGTATTTAAACCTCTTCCCCCCTTTTTAATGACAATATAGGATTATACTATAATTACATTATTCATCATATGAGACAAATCCCTTTCTTATTCCACATTAAAAATATTGCTCATGCTCACATCCTGGTGGTATGTGAGCACCTTCCCACTTGCATGATGTGCTTTTTGTCTGAATCCAGGCCCTTGGAACCCTCATGTCAGAAGATTCCTCTTAAAGATCTTGCTGGAGTCCATCAAAAATTTCTCTGCCAATAATAAAATTCCAAATTTATGACACCACTGAAGCAAAATTAGAACACTAGTTCTCAAAAATCCTGCATATCAATTCTAAATCTTTCTTTCATTTCTGCAAATTCTGCCATCTGGATAAGCTTAGGACAGCATTCCCTCCCACTGACATGCACACAAAGATCAACTCTCTAGAGTTGTAGCCTGGAAGTTTCCCCCAGGCCCTGTACTGATTTCCATCCCTCTCCTCCCACCTCACCCCCAGTTAGTAATATATGCTAGTCCTAGCTTTATTTTTGTTTCCTTGGTTGATCCCTCCATCTGCTTATGACTGCATCAATTCATCAGTCATGTTCCTGTCTCTTGCTCCTTTACACCGTAGTACCACTCAATCATTGTCTCCTATAAATCAGTCAATCCCCTTAAATAAACCCCCCAGAGCTGGTAAATCCTTCTGACATTAGTCAGACAGTGAAAGAAGCTGAACTTGGCCTTTTTCTTTCTTTTTCCTCTCTTTACAAAAAGTTCCCCCCACAACAATAATTGTTAGAGCTTGCTGACCTCTAATCAAAAAAGGAAGCAAGCAGGTTTTTCAAAACAAAACAGCTGACCTGGCATTTGTCTTCCCTCCCACTTCTCTTTTATGGTTTAGTATTGGTTTTTCATTCACAGTGACATATATTAGAGTCATGCTTGAGATGTCCCTAGTAGGACATTTGGTAATGAAACTGGGACACTGTTTATTTGTCTGCAGAAAAAATTAACGGGCCTGAGTACCGCCCATCTGCTTTTATGCACATTACTATAGACCAGGGGTGGGCAATTAATTTTCCCAAGGGGCCTCATGAGAAACTGGGACTGTTGTGGAGGACTAAACCAATAGGGCTGTGAAGGTGCACAGATAAACACTCAGGCACATGTCTAAATTGAAATAGAAATTGACTTCAAAATAAAAGCAATGAAGTTGTATTGCATGCGTGGCATACACTTATTTACATTTGATTTATAATTTCCAATTGACCTCATATGGGCTGGATAGGGACAGTGAAAGGGTGTAGCCTAGGACAGTCAAATACCCAGGTCTACTATAGACAATGATACAACTGTACTTGAGCACAGTTTATTTATTTATTTTATTTTATTTGGTTTGTCAATTGCTTACAAGATAATAGGTATAAGAAAAAACATAGTTATGAATACATGGATACATATAAGAAAAATAAAAGAAACAATAGGACAGGGACAGTAGGCACATTGGTGCGCTTATGCACGTTGCGATACCGTATACAAAAGCAGCCAAAAGACACTGCCAATTTTTATTGTTACACACTTCCAGAATTGTCTGCAGTGTTTTTCAACATAACACTCAAATAAAACTAAGCCAATGATGAGGGTGTTAAAGTTTTTGATATTTGTTTCTTCTTCCAAAACATAACAATCAAATACAAGCAGTAAAAACCAAACAAAAACAGGAGGAGCTATTCAAATTGCAGTACATATAGTAAGCAATGTCAAATCTATATGAGTGAGGATGGAAATAGTTTTGGCTGACATGGGAAATTAAGGCTGATAGGAAAAAAGTGGGCCTCACTACAAGGCCACTTAATCATAACAACTGCTAGGCTGCTATAGTCAGCTTATCTCCAACTCTTTTTGAATCCCTTAATCATATGATTAATAACACCAAAGATTGTAACAGTTTTCATAGTGCCAAACATCTCATACTTTATTGAGTGAATGTAGAAAAGGAGAGAAAGGGATGAAGTTAATTAGCCGTGCCCTTCTTACCTTGTATGACTATCCAGAATTTGCTTAAACTGAAACCCAGAATAATCAACAGGTTCTAGATTGGGTTGTCCAACCTTGGCAGCTTTAAGACCTATGGAGTTCAACTCCCAGAATACCCACCAAGCCATGTGTATGCATGCATGTCTATGCATCTTTATCGCCCTATTTGCTGGCTTTTGAGAGTTCCTTATCAAACACTTTTGACTAGAAGTGTGTATGAAGTGGAAAATACACAGGTTATGGCTCAAGATGGGCCACAATCTGGCCCAACTGAAATCTAGAACAGATATACCCAATCTTAGCAACTTTCTCTATATAGTCAGTTGCTTTTTCATTGTTCATTGTTTCTACCAATTTGTCTAGAATTTGTTAAACTAATCAGCCTATAATTTCTCATTTCTCTCCTGGGTACCCTTTAATTCATTGGCTAGTTCCCAGTTGTTTTAGCCCAATCTGAAGACAAGTTACATATTTTTTGCCACATGGTCAGCTTTGTCACAGTTCAATTTTCTAAAAAAAACTATTATTTTGGCTGGATGCCTCATATGTTTGCTATTGCAAAGTCTCTCTAAATGTCCCAGAACATGTTCTTGGTACCTCAATTTACTCCACTTTTTCCAATTCCATTCCTGGGAAAATCAATGCAGGCTCAGATATCTATTTTACATATAGTTGCAAAGAATTCCTTTTATTAAGCTCTTACTTGTTTTGACAAATAGAATATAATTTCTCTGCAATCTCTACATCCTCTTGGAGCTTCCTTTTCACTCCTTTGTCATCTCTTGGACCAGACTTTCTCTAGCTGATTATCTGCTTTAAATAATTTAAGATTCTTATTGTTCCCCTTAGTAAATGTTTTTGCCACCTATTCTTCAAATTCTATTTTGCATTCTTTCATATATCAGATACTCATTCTTCAAGAGGCGGATTCTTTTTGATTCTCCTTATTAGAACAGCCTTAACTTGTCCAGCTTCCTAGACTAACTAGTAGGTAGCTATGTTAGTCATGAACTTAGCTGACTGTTCTTGCATTGCAGGATACATTCCAATTGAGGTTTTATTAAAATGGACTTATAGGAATTATTATGAGATTTGGCTTGTTTGTTCTTTTCAGATTCCATTTTACCAGATCCCTTTTTTTTTAGATTTTCTTCTTTTATTGTCTTCTTTATTGGCCACTAAGGAAGAGATTAGCTTGGACATGGGTAAATGGCAACTTCAGAAGATGTGTGTAAGTAAGTAAAGAGTATAAGAAGAAGGCACTCAAAAAGCAGCCAACTCATATCAGCATTGGATATGTGTGAGAGAAGTTATGTTTCATGTCTGTGTGTGCATGAGAATGCAAGGAAATAAGTCGGCCAATATCAAAGAATAATAAATTAAATAGGCCAGTAACTTAAGTGGAAAAACATACAGGGTTGTATTGGTACTGTTGATCTGGAGGACGTTATTTGTCAATATCTTACAGAGAGATATCAACTTGGATAATTTGCTGAAAAAAAGAAGAAATACTGAATAATAAGAACAGTAAGAACTACACAAGATCAAGCCTATGTTTGTTTACTTCTATCTCAAGCTGCAATAATAGAGAACAGATGCTGACCATAATTTTAAAACAAGGTTGCTTTTCCAGTTCAGATACTTTTAATTTACTAATTGTATAGGAAGCTAGTTTGTCCTGGCCAAGAACCTGTCTTAGGCAATTACTGCAAATTATGCTACCTTGCACCAAAATTTGAAGTTTTCAAAAACAACAATAGCTGATTACCTTAAAGCATGCCTGATTTCAGCTGATAAAGAATATTAGAGAAAAGTCAAACCACCTCTGGTGGCCAAAATGGAAAAAAAAGTCAAAATTCATACCCAAGGGATAACTTGATTAGGACAACCCAGGATTTTAAAATTATGTGCAACTTACAGAAAGCCCTCTGTGATGTTATACAGAGACATAACTAAAAACTTTTAATTCAATTTTTGCTCAATTTAGGCAGAATAAAATAGTATCATCTTATGGAGGTCTGCTCAGCCTATTCCCTAAATGATAAGTCTGACAATAATGTTGGGAACTTTCTCCCTTTCTCTCTACCCAAGCTATCTGAGCCTATAATTTGGTCAATTACTGAAAGAATATTATTGGTTGTAAGTAAATCTCAATGAAGAATATCCTGAGCTGAAAAAGTTGCTTCTCTGAGATGTTATCTTACAATTCTACCTCAGTTCCTATTTCTCTGTTATAATAAGCAATTGTCTATGTTCTAACATGACATGGAAGATCTCTATTCTTCCTACTACTGGTAAATACAATTAAAAGAAATGCACATAGTTTCATTATATTCAAACTCCATGAAATTCTCTTTTTAAAACATTTTAGGTGGCAACTCTGAAATCCTGTTTGAATTCAAAAAGTAGAGTAGGGTAGTGCTTTCAATGAAACCATCATGGATTCCTGGGCTAAATTGGACATTAAATAAAACAAACAAGTGTCCCAGATCAACATATTTATAACATTATAAGAAAGCAACATGACAAGCATGTAGTAAAACTGGAAGAGATCTTTATAATTTACCCCTCCTCTGTTCCAATAGTCCAAGATATATCCTATTCCGGATCTCAGTATATTTCCTGTGAGGATTTTTTTTTAAGATCTTAGATTTTAGAACACTTCCAATATCAGTACCAAAATGTCATAGTCACGATAGTACCATAGTCATGACCTAGCAAGAGATAACATATTCTGAAGATATGAGCAATTAAAACAAATAATCCTGGAATTTTGCTATATATTCCTGCATGAAAATATCAACAATAGAAGAATTACATTACAATTAAATTTCTCTGCTTATTATCTGATCCTAAAGTCATAAAGTTAAAAGGTATCTCTGATAACTTTCCCTTTTTCTTCTCCTCACTCCTCCTTTGCCTCCTCTTCCTCCTCCTCTTGCTCTGCTCCCCATCTTTCCATTTCACTGCAACACCTGGGATCCACTTTGACAATGACGGGGTTTGGGGATGGTCAATCCCCATTCATAGCATGGCCACCAACCAATCACTGCGCCTCTTCTCATGAGGGCAGTGCCAGCTGCCAATGCAGGGGTGGGGAAGGCAGAAGGCAATCCTGCCCACCAGAACAGCCTGGCAGTGGTGGGGTGGAAAACTCAGCAGCACCAAAAACAGCATTCCTTCCTTCCTTCTACTGTGCAGCAATTGATGGTCCCCATTTTCTCACCAATCTGCATTGCCCCGCATCTCCCTTATCCATTCTGGAAATGGCAGCCCTGTTTTCTGCTGCTTCTCCTTCCAGCATTGTGTTCCTCCTTTGAAGGGAGGAGACGCAGGGCGATACAGGCCAGTAAAAAGGGGGCACCTTGCAGGTGGAGGAGAGCTGCATCTCTCCCCCAACTTGGAAAATCCCCCTCATTTAAAGACGAGGAGCAGCGGCAGTCAACATGGCTGCCATGAAGCCGGGAACAACTAGAACACCTTAGTTTATAGTTTATAGAGTTTATTTGTCATTACACTCGCAAGCGGGTGCAACGAAATGAGTAAAGTAAAACTGGTACTTTCCACAAGTAAAAACTGGACAAACACCACTAAAAGAAAAAAAATTAAATTAAATTAAAACTAAACACAACCGACCATACAATGATCTCTATGCAATTTAAAAATGTAAAATCCCATTACTCTCAGCCATTCACTTCCACATAAATCTTATGACCCTGCATTCAAACTCAAAACTGCACTTGGATAAAAACTGTTCTTAAATCTGGTTGTCCTTGTTCTTAATACCCTAAATCTCCTTCTCGATGGTAATAGTTCAAAGAGCTGATGTCCCGGATGAGAGGAGTCATTCAATATATTAAGTATCTTCCTCCTACATCTATTCCTATAAAGTTCTTCCAAAGAGGGAAGTGAGCAGCCAATGATGTTTTGGGCCATCTTAATCACCCTCTGAATTGCCTTTTTCTCTGCCACTGTGCAGCTCAAGAACCATACACAGAGACAGTAGGATAATATACTCTCAACTGAACTCCGATAGAAAGTAGTCAATAGACTCTCAGCCAGTTGTTGTTTCCTAAGAATCCTTAGTAAATACAACCGTTGTTGTGCCTTCTTAATTAAAGCAGCGGTGTTTGCACTCCAGGTCAGGTTATTTGTAATGAAGGTCCCGAGAAACTTACATTCAACCACCTGTTCCACACGAACTCCCCCTATATACAGTGGCTGAATGTCTGCTCTTTTTTTCCTATAGTCCACTATAACCTCCTTGGTCTTCTTGATATTAAATAGAAGATTATTATTTTTGCACCAACGGGATAGCTGTAATACCTCATCCCGATATGCAGACTCATCATCCCCAGAAATAAGTCCTACAAGCGTAGTATCGTCTGCAAATTTCATTGTCCTATTGTTGGGATGTTTATTTGTGCAATCAGATGAATAGATGGAGAACAAAAGTGGACTAAGGACACAACCTTGTGGAGTGCCAATGCTAAGTGTCTTGACAGTAGAAATATAGTCATTCAATTTAACTCTTTGTGGACGATTTGTTAAAAAGTCCAATATCCATAAGCAAATAGAATCTGGAAAATCTAGATCTTTAAGCTTAGCTATTAATCTGTGCGGCATGATGGTATTAAAAGCAGAACTAAAATCTGCGAACAACATTCTTACATAATTCCCTGGTGTTTCCAAATGGGATAAGGCCATGTGAAGCACAGTGATAATTGCATCCTCGGTTGATCTATTTTTTTTGTAAGCAAACAGAAGCCCATCAAAAAAATCGAGAAGGCAGGAGATAATATAATTTCGAACTAGCTGCTCAAAGCACTTCATTAAGATAGAAGTTAGTGCTACCGGCCTATAGTCGCTCGGACCATTTGTGGGCAACTTTTTAGGCAGTGGAACGATGGTGGAAGCCTTGAGACAAACAGGAACCACACATTGTGTCAGGGATCGATTAAAAATTAGAAAGTGCAAGAGCGAAGAGAACAGTGAACAGACATTGTTGCTGGGTGAGACAATTCTTCTTTTTCTTAAAAATTACCCCAAGGAAAACAACAAATCCTAGAGAAGAGATTCTAAAAGTATAAACATTTAAGTGGAAAAAAAAATTTTTAATAGAGATTTATGTTGAAAAGTAAATTGAGAGAGTTACAGATGAAAGGAAAAGTGACTACTTAGACTCCTGGAAATTTACAGAGGAGGAAAGGAGTATTTGATATCTGGTGGCTGATATCTGGTGACTTTTAAATGTTTATTGCCTTAAACTTACCAGAGGTGGAAAAAAGAAAAACATTTTATAAAAGAGACAGTCAGTGCTGGAACTGGTTCCTCTAAATCAGTGGTTTCCAACCTTTTTTTGCCCATGCCTCACCTAAGCATCTCTAAAATCCTGATGTCCCCCTCCATGATATATAATTCTTATTATTCAAAAAGTGAATTCCTAGTCATGCGGAGGAAGACTAGAAGCCCATTAATTTGGTTTAAACAAGGTTCCAAAAAACATGGCATCTATGAAAGAGAAAAATAAAAGAACAAAAGACAGTAGAAGTACTGAGGAACTTAAAAAATAATAGTATGAAGGGATATGAAAAAACAGCAAATAAAGTTTCAAAACATATAATAGAGAACTGAAATGCATAAATTTAAAATAATTTTAATGAAATCTTTTTTGTAATAATTTGATCATATTAATCACTATACATATTAAAATAAAGGTACCCAACACATTCAAAATACAATTTGAGCTCACCTCAAGATTATTTTTACAATGCAATTCTATCCATATCTATTCAGAAGTTAGTACCATTGTCTTCAATGGGGCTTACTTCCAGGAAAATGTTGTAGGAGTGCAGCTTTAGTCTATTTAAGTTAGTGAGTTCCTTGTGCTTGATGTCTGATGCAGAGAGATTTTGTATTAAGCTTCAATTTAGTCAGCTTCATTGTCAAATCTCCTTGTGGAGGTGGAGGTGAATCACACAGGCCTGGAAAGGACTACGCATGCGTGGCCCAGCCCCAGATTGATCTGAGAGAAAAAGTCTTGGAAAACACAGTCTGGGAAAACACAGACTAAAAATAATTGTAAATGTAATATTTTTTCCCTTAAACTTGGGTTTTGGTTCTGTATCCTCACTGCTGGGCTTCCCCTCAGCAGCCATCTACTCTGTCTCCCCACAGAGCAGAGTTGCAACCAACCAACAGCAAAGCCCGGGGGGGGGGGGGGGAGAGAGAGAGAGAGAGAGAGAGAGAGGGAGAGAGGGAGACTCTGCCAGTCCCATGATCCTTAGTGAGAACACATCTGATTGGCTGGCAGTTGCTCCCTCTTCCCCCCAGCTGGAATATCCTTTTCAGACCAGGCCCTAGGAAATGCAAACAAAGACAACAACAGGTAAATGAAACACAGCTGTTTCATCACAAATATATAAGAACAATTAGTGGGCTTTCAAAAATTAAGTTAAGAGCTGATTTTCAAATTGCCCCCATTAAAAATCAAATTGCCTCCCCCCCTCCCGCATGGGTCCCACATTGAAAACTACTGGTTTAGAGACTTGGTGAATCTGTAATTGTGATTTATTTTGTATGACTGTTAACTATTTAATTAGATTGCCCTTGGGTATCATCATGTTCTTGTATTATTTTGTTATTTTGTTATATTTTATTATTTTACTCTGTTTTTAATCTTATTTTCCTAATCAGTGAGATGAGTTGTCATATAAATTGATTTAATGAATAAGTAAATATTTACATATTTCAAATTGGCAGACAGAATCTCTTCATCTTTGTTAAACACCTTCTGGAAGAAATCCCACAAAGATGATCTTACTGTCTGTTGACCAAGACATCTATCTTAGGTCAGGAATGTCAAACTTAAGGCCTGTGGGCTGAATCCAGCCCATAGGGCTTGCCTGGAAATATCAAAGGATGAGCCTGCGGTGCCTCTGCTGACCAAAACGGGCCATGGAGGAGATGCATACAGACCCCCATGCAGCCCATATTTGGCCTCCCTGGCCTCCAGCAGCACTCTGCTGGCCAAAAATGGGCCTCACGGAAGCCTCGCGAGTCCCCCACTTTGCCTGGCAGGATGTTGCAGGAGGTGTCCATCTCATCTCTTCCTCTCACTCCCCACCTCCCCACAGAGGACAACTACAATGCTGATCCGACCCTCAAAGAAATCCAGTTTGACTCCCCTGCCTAAGATAATAGTATTTTTGTTCCATCAAGGATAGAGATATTTTAAAGATTACATTAGAATGCAAACTATTTCTGTTGCAGAGAAAAAAAGGAAAAAGTTCTTTCAGAGAATTAATTCAAACAAGAGATGAGATATGATTTCAACTTGCTTAGTTTCTGTAACTCTAGTATAAGTTTGGCAGTTGCCAAAAAGTCAATCATGCAAATCTTGAGGGAAGCATGGGCTAAGTAAAGATGCCAAGATAGTTCTGTTGTTTAATTTTTCAAGTCCTGGAGGAACTGTTGCCTGACCCTATGTAACAACTGAACCAATCCTGGATGCATTTAATTTTGAGAAACTAGTTTCATACCTTTCTCTATAATCAAAGAATGCAACATCCTGTTAGATAAACCTCAGATTTCATAACTCTGTTCTGAGTTCTTAATTAACTGAGAACAATGTGAAGAATGAAAATCAGATATCTTAAAAACCCAAATCTGTTTATTCTTACTGTATTTAATGTCCATTTATTTCTTGCAAGAGCTATTATCTTATTCTCCAGGTATAAACATTATGTAAGGTCAATCATGCATAACTTTCTCTGTTGATCAAAACAACATAAGAGATCTGTTCCTCCCACTTCTAAACCTTATGCAAACCTGCATCCAGTATTTAAACAGTCTCTCTCTCTCTCTCTCTATTTCATGGCAGGTGCAATCAAACTGTTTTCTCACCAAAACCGCAGGCTAAGGTTCCAATGAAATACAACAAAGCCTGACAATTGACTGTTGATAGCTGATATAATCTAAGGTGCCAAATCATAGGGGAAAGGAGAATATTAAGATAAGTGACATAAGCCAGGTTTCATGCCTAAAATGGGACTAGAACTCACAGCATGATGCTTTAAGCACTAGAAGAAACTGGATCTCATTAGATATTAGTGCTTCTAGATTCCTTCATATATTATTTGGGAGTAACAATGAGGGTAAGATTGGCCCCATCTTTCCATGATTGCAATCTTTTGCAAAACTAGTGTAGATCATCCAGTCAAAGCAGCAAAAGTCCTGTTTGCTGAGCAGACTAGTAGTACAGTGCAATGCTAGTTGCCTCCTGGCCCAGAAATGCTATGATCAGCATTTTAGAACACAAGAGCAGAATGGCAACATCCAGGGCTGAGAGACAGAGACTGCAGCAGTATCAGCCTGAAATGGCCAATGAGCAGCACTCTCTCACTAGCTGATTTTACCACTTGTGAATAAATGGCAAAACACATCATATTTTATTCACCTTAACACTGGATGTTATCAGCTTAATTAATGTGAAATATTACATTAATTAATACCTATATAACTAAAGACTTAAACTTGTCTAACTTATGGGATACAATGAAGGCAACTTCATGAGAACATTACAAAATATGTTAAGCTATACTGTGGTTCAACATATGTAGGGCAAGGCTTAGAAAAACACAATGTATTTATCCCTATCCACATTTGCCTATCCATTGGGCTCAGCAAATGTTAAGGCTGCCTCCCCTAACTAGTGCTCTACAGATATAATGCACATACAGTCCTCATGGGATGATTATTTAATGTGGTACTGATAAGCAATTCATATATACATTCAATGAGGACCAAGCCAGCCAGAACTTCTGTCCAGTTACTTGAGCTCTAAAAGTACGTATAAATCACTAAAAGAGATGAGTGGGAAATATTTCATTCCCAGCAAGAATGCCTTCAGATACAATGATTAATTAAAAGTTAACTGAAGAGTACCAATGTAAGTTAATCGTTAACTTTTTCTTTTTTCTTTGTTCATGACAATGGATGACTTCCATTGGGGTTGCATAGTTTTATAGCTTGTATCTATTAAGCACAGTAAGTAATACAGAACAACTCCTGAGAAATAACATCAAATAACTCACTCTTTGAGCAAAGAAAATATTGTTAGTTCTTTTTCTCTTTAATTGCAGTTCTACAGGAAAATAAAAATGACTCATTTGCAATCTAGATATGGGTAATGGGGGAAAATTCCATGAATTTATGATATAACTCAAGCACAGTGAATTAAAAAGTGAAAACCCTAGATTTCCTTTTAAGGTATATTATGATATCGTTAGTTTGACAGCACTGATTCTGATTTCATCTGGAAATTAGTTCAGGGCTTTTGTTATTATTATTTTGTGCCTTCAGCAAACTAAAGAGAAACCTGCATTCTGTTGACTTAGCTACATTTGTAACTTTCAAATTCTATATTGCAGGAGTAGTTTTATTATTAATGCTTAACCACATTCTTACAGTTCAATAGCAGCATTTTTTAATTTAGGCTTTAATTACAAATATAAATACAGACAAACCCATGCCAACTGGAAGCTATACTGTAAGTAGTTTATTTTATAGTTTTCCCAATTCTACTTTTTTAAAAAAGCAAAGACCAAACCCCCAAACGCATATTTTTAAAAAATATGCAAAAAACCAAAAAATTGCGAAATGAACAGCAACTGGTAATCATTAAACAGAACGCCTACATAAAGCAGAATGTGTGTGCCTAATAAGCAATTAAATGCTGAGGCACTTCTTCAAAACATCAACATTTTCAAATTAATGGGACATTGTAGCGTTTGGTGGCTGAGGAATTCTGGGTGTTGAAGTTTACATATCTTAAAGAGGCTGAGTTTGAAAAGCACCGCATTTGTATGCATTCCACTTGATGTCTAAGGTGCTAACTTATTGTATATTGTGGCAGAAACAACTATTTTCCTAAGTTAAGATATTCAGCAACTGATGAAAATTGGCCTTCAATTTCCTAATAAATCACACAATATGCTATGGCTCAGTTTTTGAAATAGATGAAGTTGTTTTCCTAGTCCACATGAAGTGCCTACTCCTGTTGGATCATATAATTATTTAGCATCAGGGAGAGGGACAATTGGTCTACTCCATTTATTTGACAGGAAATAGGTAAATAAAATGCAAAATCCCCATCCATTGATTCTGATGAGCTAAGGCTGTAAGGAGTCTTTCAAAGCAGAAAATAATAGGATACTGACCACAAATGAGCAAGGATAGGGGTTTTTGCAGAGTATTATGGATAAAGACAAGATGATGTCTGTGATAATATGACCAAAGCTCCATCTGTTTTTAGGCAAGTTCTGCACACAAAACACATAAAACACAGAGCTTTGATCACACCATCACAGATGACATCTTGACTTTTTTTCACCATACCCTATGGAAGTCCTTGGGCAAGGCCCTTACTTTCTCTGGTACTTCTCTGACACTTACATTTGCTTCTCTCTGCATGCCAACTTCTTTATATGTTATTGCAATGAAAATAGCCATTGGTTATTAGAGAGAATATAGCCATTAGCACCCAACACTTTAGAAGAAATATGCTTCTGCTTTCAAAATAACAGTGGGCATTGTTTTGGTATGCAGTCCATTTACTATTTTCAGAACTCTAGGATGATACATGACACATTATATCAAGAGAATTAAAAGACAGAGAAACTGACAAAAACAATAACCAAACAAATAAGTGGAGCTGCAACTGGAACATTGTGGTAATAATTATCTTCAGACCACATAATTAAAACATTTGGTGTATTCATCCATGTCATGCAGAAATAGGGCATAGATGCAGGTTTTAAGCCCTTCATCTGTGAAAGCATCTGCTTTTGCAGTGCTTGCTTTAGTCAAACAGTCCAATTCAGGTTTTCTAGTGGGTATTGAAACTCAAAGGAGTTACAGTCTGAGCTGTTATTCAGTTCCATGGCTGCTCCTGAGATAGCAAAAGCAGTGTCTTGTCTCATTGCTCCTTTGTACCATCTGGGCAAAACCTCTCAGGTACATCTAAGCATTTGTGACTTTTTAATGAATAAAACTGCACCAATTTTCAGAACTACACATACAAATAACAGGAGAATAACTTAGCTGCCAACACATACCATTGCTACTTTTTACATATACACTTTAAAAAAATGATAAGCATGTAGATGTGACATTGGTATTCTCAAGAATAATGACAATTGTGTGAACGAACATGCCTATGGGTAATGTGCACATTTAAATGGTGAGTTGCTGGACAGAAAGAAACAACTTACAAGAGACATACCTTCTCTGCCTCAATACTCAATTTATGAAACATTTTTCTCCCCAAAATTAGACTAGCTCCATCCCTTTTGGTGTTCCAAAAAGCCCTAAAGTCTTGGCTATGTTGTCAGGCCTATGTTCCCAAGGAGACCAAGGACATACTCAGGTGGTCCGTTGTTGAGGTGGCCATTTTCATCCTCCCATGTGGTTTGCATTTTTATTTATTAATAAGGTTTTATATTGTACATATTTCAATTTATTTATTTTCTTATTGATGCTTGTTAGCTGCTCAGAGTCATCTTTGGTGAGATGATTGTTATATAAATTTGATGATTGTTATATAAATTTGAAGAATAAATAAAAATAAATAAATTTCATATATTGTCTAGTAAATAAGTACAGCTTCTAAGAGAGACCATGAAAGCTGAGCAAAATAAAATAGCAGAAAATAGCACAGTTCCTATAATTAATTTATTTATTAAATTTATATGCCACCCAATCTCACTATCCAAATTGACTCTGGATGATTTACAATATAATGGCAACAGATAATGTTCTATTCCTTACATTTACTTTCCATCTGAGGACATAAGCCTATTTACAAACTGTCCCAAACAATGAGGTATAAAGGAATGTATTAAAAACAACACAACAGCTAAATTTCAATGATCAAACACTTAATATAACAGTAGTACTTAAAATAATGGTTGCTTCCATCAAAGACATACTGAAATAGAAGCATCTTCACAGTATCAGAGAAAGCAAATGGGAGCTACTTGTATTTCTGGAGGGGGGCAATTTCCATTTCATGGGGTCACTTTTGAGGATGGTTGCCTTCTGGCCAGCCCATAATCACATGCTTGAGGAGGTGGAGGCTTAGCAGAACCTCTCTAGTTCTTTGGACTGGATGGACAGATTTAATTTGGCAAGGAAACTCCTGTTGTAATCATCTAGCACACTTTAAATAATAAACAGCACACTGAACTGCATATAGAAGAATTATCAGAAAATCAAAGATATTTAGTAAAAATATATACTAATTCCATAGCAAGGAAGATAAAGCAGGAATGATTACATTTATTATTTTATTCAAAGTGTATTATATATTTAAGTACATTTTTCACTTGGATATCACATCTGGCCTTTTGTGCTTGTGATGAAAAAAACTGAAACTTTGACTTTGGTTTTATTGATCAGATAGATTTGTCGTTATAGAAATGGTTAGTGATATATTAATGTGTAAAAGCAAAAAGTTGAGGCTGGAATGTTTTTATCTTGTACTGTACTAAAAAGAGCCAGAAATCAATGCCTCCCCACCCTTGTACCTCA
Source organism: Hydrophis major (assembly GCA_033807585.1). Lineage (NCBI taxonomy): Eukaryota > Metazoa > Chordata > Lepidosauria > Squamata > Elapidae > Hydrophis > Hydrophis major. The sequence continues at coordinate 57,851,962 of CM066332.1, read as the reverse complement.
CACTTTCTTTTCCCCTCTCCTTTTCCTTCCCTTAATTTCCTTTCTATTTTTCTTTGTATTTTATATATTAAATAAATAAATGTAAAAAAATGTTTGGTTTTACATGTGTCCGTGTGTGTGTGTGTGTATGTATCGATATGGAGGGGGAGAGTGTTTCCCCCAAAATATGACCTACCCCAAAAGAAAGTCCTAGCTTGATTTTTAAACATGTGCCCAATATAAGCCCTACCACCCCCCAAAATAAGCCCTAATTAAGACCCCACCCATTCCAGAGTGCAAGGGTAAAAATTAAGCTAGGATGGGGATGTGGGGGTGGAGCTGTCCTACTACTTACCTTGGGACAGTTGCAGCCAGGCCTCAAACACCCTGACACTTGCCTTGCCCACCCATTTCTTCTATATACACACACACAAAAAAACACAGGTGGTATTCAGCCGTTTCTCCTGAACCGTTTCGCCTGAACCGTTAGTTAATTGCTTATACAATTCAGAGAACTGGTTAAAAATAAAGTGCAAGAGAGGTTTTTTTCCCCTCTCTCTTGCTTCAGTTAATAGCTCCGGTCAGACAGCCAAGAACCATTTAACAGTTGCAGCTGGAATGCAACTAAATGAATCAAGTCAATAAACAACAGAAACTGACAGGATTAGGGTAGGGAAACCCATCAATCACCCATCTAGGGATGGGATTAACCTCTTCCCTTCAGGAAGAAGGACAAGATTACAAACATTTTTTATTATAAAGAGTATTAAGTGACACTTCTGTGATCAGCTGATACTCCCTGCACTTCCCCAAGACCTTTTATAGCTGCTGCAGTGTTGGCTACTTCTTGTTTCTTCCTGGGGGAAAAGATACAGGAGGGGACAATGATGCAGCTTGATCACACAGGCCCTGAATTTAATGCACGTGTGATCCAGCCAGCTGTATTGCTTCTGCTGTGAATTACGCAATTTAGAACATAGAGAACATAGAATAATAGGGTTGGAAGGGTTAATGCCTTTTGACAGCACTCCCAGGCTTTCAGTTAGCTTGAGTGGCTGCTCTTCGTTTCCCTCTCAGCTGCTGCATTTGCTTTGGGGTTTTGACTTTTTTAAAAAGGGGCAATGGCTGTTTTATGTTTTCTGCATTGTTTTAGTGTTTCCTGGCACTGTCCTTTTGGGGTGTGGTTCCCTCACTCTTTTTGAAAGCTTCTAGCGATGGGGCGTCCACAACTTCTGAAGGCAAGCTATTCCATTGGTTGATTGGTCTCACCCTTAGGAAATTTATCCTTAGTCCTAGGTTGCTTCTCTCTTTGGTTAGTTTGCCTCCATTGTTTCTTGTTGTGCCTTTTGGTGCTTTGGAAAATACTGTAGATTGACTACCTCATTTTTCTAGGAGTCCCTCAAATTTTCTGACAAAACAATTAATCAGTGAAACAACTTGCCTCCAGAAGTTGTAAATGCTCCAACACTGGAAGTTTTTAAGAAGAGATTGGATAACCATTTGTCTGAAATGGTGTCAGGTTTCCTGCTTGAGCAGGGGGTTAGACTAGAAGACCTCCAAGGTCCCTTCCAACTCTGTTCTTCCACAGGCCAAAATAAAAATAATTTGCCTCTGATTTGCAGCAGATATCCAGTGAATCACATTTAAATTAATGTGATTAATCTTAAAAGCAAAGTATTGTTATAAACATGCCCTGTGGCAGTTGCATACATGTCAGGATGCATACAGACAACAACCCAGGTTCACAGCAATTTCAGAACCATTTATATAATTTTTGCAAAAAAAAAATGAAAAAGAAAGAAAAAAGAGCAAGTCAATCCTAATGTCAAAGTTAATAGCAAGAAAAAGTGAGTTCCTTCCAACAGTAATTCTTTCAAATGTTGCAGAATATAAAACATCTTTAGAGATTTGGGTCACTGATGCATTCTGGAATTCTGCAAAACATATCCCCCCTGCAAAATGGTGGCAACATCTCTGTACCACACAACCTCTGATACCTTTACATCTCACTTACTGCACATTCCTGCATCTTCTGCTGCATGTGAAAGAATCTGGTCTAAGTTTGGCAATATTCATACCAAATCTAGAAACAAACAATGGTTGTTTTTAAACAAATCCAGTAGAAGAAGCAGGAAAGACAATGTTTGAGAGGCTAGGGAGAGAAATAAATAATAAAATAAAAAATAAAAAATAAAAGAAAAAGAAATAAAGTAAAGCGTACATTTGATAAATACCAGTTTGCATACAGAAAAAATAGATCTACAGAGGACGCTATAGCCATCACTCTTCACACTGCTCTGACTCATCTAGAACAGTGGGGGTTGGGGGCTATGTGAGGATACTTTTTGTGGATTTTAGTTCTGCGTTTAACACAATTCTTCCACATAGACTAGTGTCTAAACTTCTGGACCTTGAGCTTTCTAATTCAATCTGCCTTTGGATTATTAATTTCCTGTCTGGCTGCTCACAGAGGGTCAGATTAGGTAATCATACCTCGTCAGCCCTTATTCTTAACACTGGGACACCACAGGGTTGCGTGTTGAGTCTCTTACTCTATACTCTTTATATGCATGACTGCATTCAAACTCATGCTGGTAATACTATTGCTAAATTTGCAGATGATACAACAGTGGTGGAACTTATCTCTGGGGTGAATGAATCTGCCTACCGAGATGAGGTGGATTGGTTGCTTTCATGGTATGGAGACAATAACTTGGTCCTCAACACCAATAAGACCAAGGAGCTTATAGTGGATTATAGAAGGAACAGATCAGACATCCAGCCCTTGCTTATCAATGGAGACTGAGTGGAGCAAGTGGCCAGTTTTAAGTTTCTGTGTGTTACCCTAAAAGAGGACCTGACCTGGGGTGCCCACATTGCAGCCCTGGTCAAAAGGGTCCAGCAGAGATTATACAACCTGAGACTTCTCAGAAAACAACAACTGAATGGAAAAACTGCTGGTGACCTTCTACTACTGCACCATAGAGAGCATTTTAACATACTGCACCTCTGTATGGTTTGCCAATTGCACAGTGGCAGATCGGAAAGCACCCCAGAGCGTTAATGTCATTGCCCGGAAGATCATTGGTTGCCCTCTCCCATCTTTGGAAGAGCTTTATAGCACCTGCTGCCTTAAGAAAGTTCAAAACATTCTCAAAGATCCATCTCATCCTGGGAACCCTTTTTTTTTGAACTATTACCATCTGGCAGAGGGTACAGAATAATAAAAACAAGGACAAATAGGCTGAAAAACAGCTTCTATCCCAGGGCAGTAACTCTTTTGAATTCTGCTGTATAGTGCAGTGTTGGTGTGGTGTTAGGGGTTTCCAGTACAATGTGTGAAGGGTGAAGGATGTGTGTTTGTGTTTATTTTCATGGTCATGGTCATGGTCATGATACCGTCAAGTCGATATTTGATTTCGCTGTGCGAGGTGCAATGACAATAAAGTAAACTAAATGTATTTCTATTCAGAATATTAAAAAAGGCCATTATAATCCAAAAAGAAATCTATAAAACACAATGTAATTCAAACAATGTAAATATTACTCAATCTTAAATCTAATTTTATAAATTAACAATAAATATTCTAAATATATCAACAAAATGGGAACTTAGTAACAAGTAAGAAAACTACAGACAAACATACAGGATTTTTAGAAACATTTTTAAAAAGATTTGTAAATCTAAGATGATGTCACTATATCTTTCAGGACATGAGAACTTCAAAGTATTCAAATCTGAAAGTGCAGGAGTATAGAGATTGCATTATGCTACACTGGATCTAAAAGGATGTTGGCTATAATTTGTAATTTAGACAACAATGTTCTTTGTTTTGTTTGATTTGTAACAGTATTATTCCTATTCATTGTCAGCTTGCACTCTCTAAATATGTTTATAGATTTGTAAGCCCTTCCCACAGAGGATCATTCACTAGTAGCTCTTTTTCTTTGCAGTGGTTGTTGAAGCATAGAGGCCCCCAAGGTTATGAAGGACTAAATCTGAATTCTATCCCTTTCCAACTGAGGCCAGTCAGAAAAGCAATGACCCGATCAGCCTCTTACTTAAAACGTTATCTATCACTAACATCCGTGACAAAAGTCAACCACATGCCAGATGGCAGCAGTTGCTGGGATCTTCCCTGTTAAACCAACATAATTGCTTGGGGTAGAAATCATAAAAGGAAAGGAGAGAAGGGGAGAGGGAGAGATTCAACTTAAAAGGGTATGCTAAAAGCACAAAAGCAAGTTCTACACACTCTGTCATCTCTAGTTAGATAAAACAAGATTTGATATCAGAATGTAACAATATATAGGGCCTAGTGGCCATCCTAATTTGAAATCTCCTGAAGTCCCCAGCAGACTTGATAAACAAAATCAAAGCAGACATTTTCTGAATGTTATTTTTAAGTTCCCACAATTCTTAATTATTCATGACCAACCATTTATGGACACCCTTTTCCATGTGAAAGGGACATTAAGTCATTTAGGGAAACACTACCATCACTCAATAAATTTCCCTATGTAGAACCATCTAGAGCCATCCAACCATCACTGTGCCAAAGTAACAGTAATAAGTGCAGCCTCTGTATTATTTGCTGCAAAGTAATATGGTTAATTTGCTGTATTAATTTATTTCTCAGTTGCAGAGCTGAGAAAATACAATTAACAAGAATCTGACTTTTTGTTATTTTTCACTTTGAGAAAAAAGGAGTATGTATTACAACACTGGGAAAAAAGAGAGAGAGAATATTTAACTGTGGGCTTCTGCGTCGGCAGAGCCAAGCAACTGGAGCCGCTGTAGTGCTCTGACAGCACTCCAATTCCTCTTTATTCTGGCAGCAGCTTTTTTTATAACAGTGAATAGAAAGGACAGCTTCAGCGTCAGCAAAGCCGAATGTATTAGGACCACAGTAGCCCTCTGACCGGGCTACAATTTCTAATATGACCGAAAAGTTCATTGACTGGAGAACCTCAGCGTTTCTGCCTAAAGATGAGAGCCTTTTTTTTTTTGCCATGTTCCTTTAGGGCCAGACTGAGTCGTGAACTGGGACACTTGACAGAGGGGCATGGTAAAAAAAAAATGAAGGACTCAGTCTCTGGGCAGAAAGGCATGTATCTACCCATGTGTGGATTCTCCAACTGACGTGCTGGAGAATACATTAGCAATAGCACTTAGACTTATATACCACTTCACAGTACTTTACCGCCCTCTCTAAGCAGTTTAGAGAGTCAGCATATTGCCCCCAACAATTTGGGTCTTCATTTTACTGACCTCAGAAGGATGAGTCAACCTTGAGCCAGTGAGACCCAAACTGCCAAACGGCTGGCAGCCAGTGATCAGCAGAAGTAACCTGCAGTACTGTATTCTAACCACTGTTCTTAATGCTGTTCTTAATACAAATGGAATATGCAGTATTTATTATTATAAAAAAGGAACAAATTGTGAAACAGCAATGATATAAACCATAAAGAGGACTCAGTTTGCAGGAAGCAAATAATAAGGTCACCCATACTGACTCTGTTTAAAAATGTATACAGGGTGCATTTAGGAAAGTTGTACTATAATAGGCTGTGTGTGTTTCTTCAAGTGAATTAGTATAGGCTCTTCTGCTAATTTATTCTCTAGAGAACCTCTGTAAACCAGGAAAGCCCATAGAGTCTGGGCACAGAAAGAATTACAGAGGCCAAGGCAGCTATTGTACTCTCATTCCAAGTGGTGCCGAAAGCCTCGATTAAACCATGATCTAAGACTCAAGGACAATCACAATTTCTCTCTGAAACCCAATTAGATCCATTAGCTGATTTGCATAACCTGAATAGATTCAGAATCCCTGAAGCAGGGAGGAGCGATAGTAAACTTTGCAGGGAATGATCCATCCATGAGGAATGACTGGTATTACTAGTTCTCAACTCCAGATTTTATTTCCACTGACCTGAGTAAAAACCTAAATCTAACCAGAGACCTGTCTGCCTTGTGAGTCAGGTTCTCAATAAGAAGGGTAAGATTCCATCTTCAAGTCCTCAGATTGGAATCAGATGCAAAAGAATGATTGAGGAAAACCGACAAAGAATTGCAAAGAAAGGAATTTTCAACCCTGAAATGTTTTTCAAAATTAGAAATTGTGCTATTATAAAAGTCAGTTCACATGTAAATATAATTCTTTTTTGCTGCACAAAGCCATTGTAGTTTCACAACTTAATTAAGAAATCACGTGCTTTTGTTGTTGCTGTTCTTAAAACATTCAGGAAAAAAAATCCACATGCATCCATTGCTAATCTTGATCTATTATCTCCTGTTCCTATCAGCCTGGATTCGTTTATGCATCCCAGATGATAGCCAGTCTGCTGCCACCATCCACATTTTGTGTCATCTTGAGTCCTTAAGTTAATTTGGTGTATAGCTAATACTAGTTTAGGTTTAGGTAAGTATATTGTCACCTAGAGAATGAGCATGTATGAAGTACCACTATCATGCCTTCCCTACATTGTTCTATCTTTTTTCACCAAGAGAGAATTGTCAGAGCCTTTCTGCATATTGGGGCAGCATTACAATTTACAAGACTTCACCTATTTGAAGAGAGGGGAAGAAGATTAATAGAAAAGGCAATCTCTCAAATGGACTTAGACATGAAAAACTCATTTTTAGCATAGTAAACTTAAAAATCTGAAAGGTTCTATGGGAATGACATTATCATAGTTGCAAACATCAGTTCAGAGCAGAGAAGATGCTACAAAGGTGAACACAAAGAAAATCTTCCTTACAACTTTTATCTATTGTGCATAAAATTTTATATAGACAAAGACAATAATATTGCAGGTATCTTGCAGAATCTGGCTATAAACTGCATTTATAGCTATACTGTTATCAAAAACACTCCTTCCAGTGTTTCAGAAAATCACTAAAAAAATTAATGTTTCTCTTTTAAGCTCATTTGATATGATCCATCATGATTTTTTTTAGCTTGCTTTCACTTCTATGTGTTTGGTTTATATAATCTGCATTGAGATCAGAATAGCACAACAATTATTATTAATTTCAGAAAGATGGTTAAACAAAACAATTTATGTGAAATGCTCTATCACAGAAGCTGTTTTTTGGGTTATATTTATTGTGACATGTTCAGTTATTCTCAGCTGCTATTTTTGTGTTTCTAATTATTGGTTATTTTGTTTTTATTTTGTCATGTATATGACATGGGCAGCCATATAAATGTATTAAATAAACAAATCAGTAAAGTTGGCTTTACCATTAACTGGATTATTTATAATGATACCACATACTTCTGAGCAGCAAGATTTTTGTGTGGGTTACTTTGGCTACATTTAGTCTGTCCATGAAGCAACTTTACTTGAACTCTGGCCAACCTGGAAAAATTATAGGTCTGTTGACTAGTAAAATTTCACGAAGGTTGTTCTAAATTATGAACTGCCCAGAGTCATTTGTTGAGATTGCCGCTATAGAAATCAAATCAAATCAAATCAAATCAAATCAAATCAAATCAAATCAAATCAAATCAAATCAAATCAAATCAATCAATCAATAATTCAAAGCTAATCAGGCTGCCTTGCTAGTGCCACACTGTAAATATTTTAAACGAGAAACTTAGGAAAACCCAGCTATATGTTCATGAGTAGGCAAATCTTTGGGATAGTCTATGCAGACTGCAGGTAAGGTTTACATGATTGTGTCTTCAATCAAAAATATTCCCTCAACATTTAAAACTCAGTGTCAGTAGCAATGTGATCTAGACAAATAGTATCTGCGATCTTGGGGGGTGGGGGGGTATGCAGAGTTCTCTCTTCCCCCACATTCCAACCCCTGTGGAGGACCATTTGATCCTGCAAATTTTTTATTTTCTGAAATGGTCTGGTCTGGATACAAGTTTACCAGTTCAGCCGGAAGAAGTAGGCCAAAGATGCTTGAGATCATGACTGATCCTACCCCTGAAGGTTGGCATTTGTTAAATTACATGAAATTGCTTAGAAATGGAAGGATGCAGGAAGGAACCAACTAGCAATCAGGCATTCTCATTAAGGGCTGAGTCAATTTGCAGAACAGTGAAACAACGGTTTTCTTTTATAGTACAATGAAAGAAGGGAGAGGCACGCACAGTTAATTCAGCATGCCATCTGGTGCAATTCTGTTCTAAAGCAACAGAACTAGACCACCCGTTAGTCAGCCAGACCAAGCACCAACCAAGAACAATACTTTCAATAGTTGTTTTAGTGACCTAAATAAGGCAGTCCAGATTATTCTTAAAAGTGTAACTTAAACACACTATGCTAAAGAGATCTGAGAGAAACCTGTATATTTGTTCTCTTTCTACTTTCCTTTTGTATGCACTTTTGAACCTTCACCCAAGTTATCAAATTGAGGTTTCAGCAGTGATATAAAGCAAACAACTATTACCATTATCCTCAAATATTAAGGGAAATCAGAAAGGTTAAGTAAAAGAGGCTTATCTACAAGCAAATGGAGAAAATCTTAGATTATGCTCTTGGTCTTTGCAGAAAACCGATTCTCGGAATCTGATTCATGTGGAAACAGCTGGTCCAGCAAATCTTTATTTTTAATCACAGCATGTACAAATGTAGAGATCCCATGACAATGGAAAGAGACAGCTTATTTTAGGAATTGAAAGAAGAGTTTACATTTAAAATACTCAGCATCCCAAAGCTTAATCAAGTTGCCCTGCTTCTGGAAGTCATAGATTTATGATGCTATGCGTACAGCAATGAAGGATGTGTGTCTATGAAGGTGCATGTGCAAATGTGTGCAAGCATGTGCTAAAGACACACCTGCTTTACCATGATGTATAGGTTTTCACATGTTGCATGTTGGGATTCACTGTTGGTTTTTTTTTCATGGATGCTGGTTTGATTTTTATTTTCTAGTTGATGTAAGGTATTTTTTCACGTTTTTTCAGGCTAATCATGCAATCAATGGTAGACATCCAATTATAAGTCTTATTTTTTCACCTACTTGGCATAACTGATTTATGGGGGGGGGGGGTAGGGGAATCAGATTTCCTTGATTTGGTCTTCTCATTTTCAAACATTTGGAAAACTGAGGACAAAAGAAAACATTATTCTATTTTGTACTTTATAAACCTCATGTCAAAAGATTCGGCTTTAAAAGAAAAATAAATCACCAGGGAAGAAGAGAGGATGGCATTTCCTTTCCACACTAAAAATAGGACTTGGTTGCATTTCTATTTATGTCTTCAAAGGAAGAACATTAACTGGTCAGACCAGTTCTATTTAAAAAAGAAAAGAAAACAAAGAAAAATCCATCAACAATGTAGCAGAGCATTAGTTTTACTAGAAAAAGAAACAAGCAGCTATCAAAGACAGTTTGGAGCTGCTGGCCAAATCTATTCTGTCTGTGACACATGTCTTGCCCTAAATAGGCAGCAGCCCTTCTTTGCAAGTGGATAGAGCTGTTTTGCTGCTTTAAGGAAGGGCCAAATTTACAGTGATGGTAATGAGCGTCTGTGGGGATGTGAGGGCGTTCAAAAAATTCAAGATGACAGCTATGACTGTGAGATCAAAGGTCTTTCCTTTTTCATGGGTTATAACTTATGAAAAAAGGGGTGGGGTTTTGATCACACAATCATAACCATTATAAACTCACTAAAGGACACAAGCCACTTTCTCATGCATAAAGAAAAAGGCAAATTTTAATCTGCCAATGTTTTTACTGTATTCCTTCTGGAATTATTTATCACTGGGCTTCAATACCACTCTATACCACTATCATGAAATGAATGCCTAAATGTAAACCAAATTGGGAAGGTTGCTGTTTCCATATATTACACCTAGGAGCTCACTTTTCTCTTAAGACTATCCCTCCCATGGCCATTCCTATCATTAGGAAAAGTAAAACAGTTGCTTTAAGCTGAACATTTAGGAATTACAAAATTATTTTATATTTATTTCCTATTTTAGCTGTCTCTTGCATTGTGACTAAATTTTTCCTGCAAGGATTCAAGAAAGATACTTATGATTTCTTCTGCTTTGTGTAACAAAACAGTTAGCCTAGTTGAGCTACCATGTATATTTACATAGGTGAATGGTTTGAGGTATGTCATTATTATACTTCCCTAAAGTGGCAAAATGTCTGAACTATACTCATCCTTACTTCTACTTAAACTGGAGAAACCTGGAGCTTAGCCTCGGGGAGTCCTCTTGTGTGGAGGCTGAAGGGGGTTGTCGGGTGCCCAGACCAAAAGAGTGCCGAGGAGGATGGGATCCTAATAACCAGGCCTCCACACAAGAGGACTCCCCAAGAGATGTCGGAGTGTGTCTTCTGACCCTCCGGTGCTCACCCGCAACTCTCTGCGCTCCTCCAGGCCTGGCATGCTGAGTGGGGGGAGCAGCCCTGATGTCTCTGCTGCTCCCCACCACCCCCCATGGCACCAGACATCGCTGTCTGGGGAAGGCACAGGAAAATAAAGTGAGCAGAAACATAGCTCTCACTGGGGTGAAAGAGCTGAGATCAGGGAAACCAGAAAAATTCAAATTTTTTCACTACCGGTTCTGTGGGGGTGGCTTGGTGGGTGTGGCAGGGGAAGGATACTGCAAAATCTCAAGTCAGAGATGGTATTTGCCGATTCTCCGAACTATCCAAAATTTCCATTACTGGTTCTCCAGAACTGGTCAGAACCTGCTGAATACCACCTCTGGGGAAGACACAGGCAACAGAACGGGGTACTTTTCAAAAGTGGCAGCTTGTGTCTTCTGTTGCCTGTGCCTTCCTCGATCTCAGCTCTTTCACCCCAGCAAGAACTGTTTCTGCTTGTTTTCCTGTGCCTTCCCCCAGCAGCGATAGCTGGGGCTGTTGGGTGGGGGGCGCAGCAGAGCAGAATGCCGAGAGGGACAAGAAAATTGACGATGACCCCCCCCACATTCCGGACCTCTGAACTGGATGGTGAGTGCAGACTTGCCCACTCTGCCCCCTCCCACCACCAGCAGCTGGTACTTTTCCTGCCCTGGGCCATGCCTACAGCCATTGAGGAAGAGCCCAGGCCAGGAGAGGTGAGGTGGAAGGTGCTGGAGTGCCGCACAAATGCAAGTAGTGTGGTGCTTCTGCACCTTCCAGCCATCTCCATCGCCCCTTCAGCCTGCCTGTGGCACTAGCCCCCTCTTGCTGCAACAGCACCATTACCTCGTCTTAGCTGGTGAGGGCTGCATTGCTTTTTGCATGTTGCACCACCTGCAAATTTGTACATTACAGGTGCCAGCCCCTACGGCGCAGATTTCCAACCCCACCATGGGCTGGTCCCATATTCCAGAGCTGCAGTAGTCACAAGACTGGCCCTTTGATCATCCCAGAGCAGCTAATCCATGAGTGACGTGAAGCTGGCCACACCAACACTGACCATACCCTCCCAGCCACCTGAGGTCAAACACAATCCTGATGCGGCCCTCAATGAAATCGACTTTGACACCTCTGCCCTATAGTGTCATCTTAAGGGTAGAAGTTGAAACAGTTTATGTCCAGAATGTGGGGGTTCTGTAGATATTTTCACAGCCCTCTTTCTGGCTCATGCAGTACACAGGTCCTCAATGGAAGGCAGGCTGGAAGCAATTGTTTTTTCTGCAGTTCTAATTATCTGTTGAAGTCGGTGTCTGTCTTATTTGGTGCAGAGCCAAAATAGACTGTTATAGAGGTGCAGATGACAGACTCAATAATTCCTCTGTAGAACTGAATCAGCAGCTCCTTAGCAATCTGAGTTTTCTGAGTTGGTGCAAGAACATTTTTCGTTGTACTTTTTTGGTGACATTTTTAATGGTAGGCTTCCATTTTAAGTCTTGAGATATTACAAAAATTAGAAACTTGAAGGTCTCTACTGTTGATACTGTGTTGTCTAGTATTGTAAGAGGTAGTAGAATAGGATGGCTCCTCCTAAAATCTACTATAATTTCTACAGTTTTGAGTATATCCAGTTCAAGATTGTTCCGGAAGCACCACAAGGCTAGTTGTTCAACCTCCCATCTGTATGCAGATTCGTCGTTGTTTTGAATGAAACCAATCATTGTTGTATCATCTACAAACTTCAGTACTTTAACAGAAGGATCCTTTGAGATGTAGTCATTAGTATATAGAGAGAAGTAGAGAGATTACACAGCCATGTGGGGAGGAGCTGTGCTAACTGTACAAGTATCTGGTGTGATTTTGCCTAGCTTCGCCTGCTGCTTCTTATCTGTTAGAAAACTTATGATCCACTTACAAGTGTGGTCAGGCACAGCTAACTGATTTAGTTTAGTTGAAGAATACCTGGAATGATGAATTTTAGTCCCAGATCCATCTCCAGAAGAATTTTTATCATGATATATTCCTAGCATTCTGAAGACAAAAGGCCAGACTGCAATATCTAAATACAATTAAACTGATTTAAACCTGCCATGCAGATGATGGATTTATTTTAAGAATAATTATGGTTTGTAGCTTTTATGGTGATTTTATATTCCAAATAATGATCCTATTTTGTAATATTGGCATATAATGGTGTTGTAATCAACACTAATATTTTTAATTGAAACAATAAAATAAGGAGAGGGAGAAGCTGATAGTATTACTGTATGCATTTAAAATAAATTGAGGTGTCTGAAGATATATATTAACACCAATATCAGAGAACCTTTCAGAGGCTGCAGCATTGATAGCCATGAATTAATTTCTCTTCACTGCATACCAAACAGCCAGTGGCATAAGAGCAGATTCCAAGTTTTACCTTAGCATTGTCCAATGGAGCAGCTACATTGCAGAAAGCAACTCGCATGCATGTCCCCACGCTGTCAGTTTGCAGCATGTCATTTCAACCATTTGAAAGAAGCCAGCCAGGCAAAGCAAGCTCATTACAACCAGTCAAACACCCAGGATGCTGACTGGAAATACCCATTTCCAAGCAATTCAGTGCCATCATAATTGATTACTAAAAATTAAAAAAATAAAATAAAAGTCAGCAAACAAACAAACTCAGACAAAATTTCAAATTTCTTTTAACTCCTCCAATATAGTTCAGTTTGTCATATATATGAAATGAAGTGGGGTTTGCAATTCTGCCTGATTCAAATTTACTCTTTGAAGATCTATATAAGATCTGTTGATAAAAGGTAGGAGAGTGGGCAGAAAGAAAATTTCTGGGAATAGCAGCTAAATGTATGTGAGTTATGTATGCATTTACTGTATTTCTTGAACAAGATAGTGGGATGCTTTACTCTGACTGATTTTGAGCACTAAACAGAACAAACTAAAGAGCGATCAGTCAATTGACTATTATTGCCATCAAGTTGTTTTTGACTCCTAGTGACTACATAGATCTCCAAACAAATCTCCAAATGACAAAATTTCTCTCTGATTTAACATCCATGATTTAAAAACAGTGCAATAATTAATTCAGCATTCATGGTAAATAATAATAGATGGCTATCCCCACTCATCTTATGGTCCAACAATCAACTGAAATAAAATATCCTTTAATATAAGCCTATCACATCACTGTGACAAGATGTTCCTTCATATGGGCCCATCTTTGAGACAATCTGCCTCTAGGTACAAGCTAGGTACAAGCTCTCTGTTGGGACCAGACAGGCAAGCAGTATCTCATTTAGATCCAAAAACAACCAAAGCTGCTAGATTGAATGTTATAGTATATTGTTTGATTTTGGGATAGCATTACTGTCTGAACCCAGCCATTATGACTTATCAAATCATGTCTTAATATGACATCTAAATCCACCTTGTATAATCCTGATGGGCATTCTAAAAGTTACTATAATATGCAAGAGGAAAAGAGGGAATGATTGTGCAAGCTGCCCCTCCATAAATTGCATTTTCAACACTTCTCTCATGTGTAGGATGAACTTTTGAAACAAAGAACCTCTTTTATCCATGGAATCCCTCTGCATGATTTTTAATCTTTATTCTTCCATTATCTTCATAGATAAAGCAGACTAACTGTTTCAGAACTTCATCTTGCACATAAAGCAGGTAAAGAAACCCAGGATGGAGGGAGTAAGTTAGCATCTGTATTCATTTCATTGTCTAGTAAATAGCTTGTATAGTATCTGAAGTAGATTTCTGTGACATTCTCTCTTCGAGTGTTTCTTGTTTCAATTCTGTGATGTTTGCGGCTAAATTAGAAGGACAGATCATGTCACACATTTGTAAATGTTAAGAAATGTGAACTGGGAGCAGAAGTAGCATACATGTAGCTGTGCATTCTGAACCTTATCAAACACTGTTGATCCTACTAACCTTATCCTGATTCACTCAGAAGATAACTCTCTGAAAACTGAATAGAATAGAACCAAATGTTGTATGGGAAGCTGGCCAAAGAAATAACAAGACAGGGTTGACAGTGAGCTAGATTAAGTCAGGATCCCTGAGGATTTCTTTATTTAGCGCATGGCAACCACTACTTATAGTGGTTCAAATGTTAATGTCCAGTCCACCCAGCCATTCTAGGTGGTCACAGGTGGTCCATGAGGAAATTTATGGTTACTGCTTTTAAAGCAGTTGAAAAGAATTCTTCTCAAAAGTCATGCTTTGCAGGCTTATTCTATTGTTATTCTCCAAAACATTTTGTGTTATTTAAGAAGCAAGAATTAGGTGTACCAGCTGACCTAGAAAGTATCCCATAGTGGCCCATCTCAATAAAAATGGCTACCTGTCTATTTCCAAAATGCTTAGAAAATTAATTACAAAGAGAATTTATTTTCTCAAGCGTACAATCCGAAGATTACAGTATGTATTAGCATGCCTTTCTGACAAAACAGCTTAGTCAATATACAAAACACACTGGCCTCTGCTCTGGTATAATATTCCCCTAGTACAACTATGTCTCTTCCAAATTCTTTTTACAGAGATCAACATGGGCACAAACTTACAAAAAAAGCTCCCCATAAAAAAAATATAAGGAGAATGAAGTTTCATACAGCTCACATTCAGAAATAGGGACATGATTTGTTTACTGCACCACACAAACATCCATTGATTTTTTTAAATCAAAATAATTTAAATAACCCTTTTTACCATTCTTCTCTTTCTTTCTTAAAGAAATAACCTTAAATAACAAGCAACAGCTAACTAGAACTGACATGGGGTTTGTCACTATAACAGCAATCTTCCCCTTTGCGCAGGCAAAGCAAATCTTGTTAAAACTGCCATCTTTACTCCATGGATGTTTTAAATCAGCAAACCTTAGTGATAATTGATTTTAGGTGACATGTAAATTGTCTTTTTTCCAATGCAATGGATAAAGTAACTGCGTTTTGTTTGACTTCATGCATATCTCCTAGCTATTTCACTCTCTGAATATTCTGCCTCCCAGTTTACCAAAGCTGTCATTCATAGCAAAAGGCAAATTAAACAATAAAACAAAAACAGAAAAACTGGAAAAATAATTCCACGCTCGTTACTATATCCATTATTGTTGTACAAATTTCTTATCAGCCCTCAGGAACATTTTAAACTATTTTGATCCTCCACCCCTGACCTTTACTTGACACTGCCTACAGATCTCTTTGAAAGTGGATCACACCATGAAACTCATGAAACTCATAAGCTTGTTTCATTAAAGGTATATATTTGCTTTTCCTGAATGGCTTCATAAATCCTGTGCTCTCTGCAGAGTATCAGTAATGAAATATATTTTATGCTGTTGCTGCTTACATTTCTATTTGAATATATTGAAACAATAAATTGTTGGAAACAGAAAACTGTTTTGGATCAGCAAAACTCCTAACTGGAGATTATTCTAGATAAGCAAAGTTCTTGCTTAGAGTACTGAAGCTTTTTTAAAAAACTGAAATATTGTCCCAAATGAAGAACAAACTCTAATTCCGAAATTAGCCTTAGAATAATATACAATTTAGACAAGAAGATCTTTGCTTGGATACTTACAGAATTCTTTGAAAGCAAAACATTGTTTTGATAATAAAGGTATTAATATATGTGCTCAGTCATGCTGTTATATATATATATTCTTTTGCCAGAAACATATTCTTAAAACTCTGCATTCAAAAGAAAGATTTTCTAAGCAGATATTCACCAATCATCATTCTCACTTATTATTAGATTTCAAAAGGGCCCAATCACTTTTTTTGTGTACCTTATATCATTCTTATCCATCCAAGTAGCAGATTTTTCCCACAGACCACCTTCAGAAAGTTGCAATATTTTCCCCCAAATTCCTCCAATAGCACAATTAATTAGATCATAACAAGCAGCTATCATCAATGTATTGATTTGTACTTTTAAATATAACCATAACAACCCAAATTATACTTGTGACATTTTAGTCTTTTCATTTAGTATTAAATTGATACTTAATTTCTTGCGTATATTCATCAACTCTATTCCACAACAGTAGAACAACTTTGTTTAGATCTATTACATTCTTCCCTTTTCTCTTAGTTTCACAGATATGTAACATTTTGTAGATTTTTATAATAAGATTTTCAAATGACATTTTAAACCAGTGTTTTCTGCTGTAGTGTTATCCACTACTACAAGAATCTGAAATTGTGAAACATCTGTCCTGCTCTGCCTTGGAACTTGGTGAAAATATTTTTAATTAATTAATTAGCCACCCATCTTAATTATGGGAAGCTCAAACTATCAAACCAACTGCAAAGCTGGGCTTCCCATGATTAAAGATTTTGAGAAGCTTTAAGTTGACAGTAAGGGAAGCCCTGATGAACAGGACAGTACATATACTATATCATACTAGATTAAAATAATTTAAAAAATGATAAGCAGTGAATGCCAATGGACTTTGTTCATTCCAATGGCAGTACCCTCCACAAAAGAAATGCATCTTGGATCTGAATGTAATTTACTTACACAGACAAAAAAGAATAATGAAGAAAATGTGGCTGACAGCTTTCATACTCCTAGTATAGCTGGAATTATGTTATTTCAAATTTTATTTTGCAGGAACTTTATTCTTTCAGACTTTGAATAACACTGTACATACATGCAGATCAAGTTTGTTTTTATTTGTTCTGGTCTCGGATCTATGACTTTAACAAACTGGATTTATTGATTGATTGATTGACTAAGCTGTTGATCAATTCCATCAGTAAACAGTTTCTCCAAGATTATCATTTATAAGTGCAGCTGTTGAATCTGTGCAGCTTTCTGTACAGTGCTGAAAATAATTAACTGGATAATATGGAGGCTAATACTGAGGGGGAAAAATGATACAACTTAAACTGTATCAATAATCCACAAACCTTCCAAGTTCATTTAAAATGAATATCCCCCTCCCCCCATTTCATGTTCTATACAACATGGGCCAGTTAGCTCTCTTCACAGTATGTTGATCTGTTGCCTTGCCCTCAACTTTAAAAGTCAGGGGGCAACCCAATAGTAATCCAAAATTATCTAGCAGCATAATCATTGCATTCACAAGAATGCTTTGAGTTTCTCAAGTCCCATTTGGTCCTAGGGATTAAGTTTATTTCTAATCAGTAGGTCTTTGGGATTGGCCATTCCCACTAGGCTACCTGCCAAAGAACACAAAGCTGGACACTATCAAAGCTGACAAAAACTCAAAGAAGCAGTGCAAGATCAGAAGATGTAGGGAAACCTGGCCCATAGAATTGCCAAGTATTGGACCCAACTGAATGGATGATCATCATCAATTGGCTACTGTTTGTGAATATGTCTGATAGGCATCTTGTGAGTGTGTCTAACACACATTCTCAAAATGCTAAATGTGCCTTTGGCACAAGAATTCCTTGCTTCAAGCTGAAAAAACTCCTTCAATATCTCTTCAAAGGATTAATTCCTCTCTTTCATACATAGTAACCCTATCCTAGTTCTACATTTCATACTGTTGTGTACTGGGCTTCAGTAGACAAGGAACAGGCAGCATAATACAACATTTAGTGACTCTAAACTGAAACTGAAGAACAACAGGCAAAGGCCTGTAATTTTACACTCTGGGCCCACAGGGCACTTAACCAATCATAATACTTGAAAACCCCACCCAAATATGAATGTTCTCAGTATCCCTCCAAAACAGTTGGAGTTAACGGTTGGGGTCATCTAAAGGTTAGTCTCACTTTAGCAGGGCCTAACACAACTTTATATGCTCAATACATAACACATACCATATTTTTGGATTCTGCAGGAGATTCTGCAGAAGCCAGATGGCGTATTCAATACAGATACAGATTTGATGTCATTATCAATGTAATTTTAGGTGTAGAAAGGGAAATGGAAGAAAGAGAGTTATCCTCAAAGAAATCACTTGTTTTTCTTTCACAGCTAAAAAGGAGAGCAGATACCTCTCTTTTTGAGTTTTCTTCAAAGGATAATTTCTTAATTATCCATATGGATTTTATGTCTGTATTTGATGCTACCTCAACTGTAGCTCATTAATAGCCATCTAGCTACAGATAAACTTGCAATTGTGGACATTCTGGTCATTTTAGAAATGACTTAAATTTAATTATGGCTTTTGCAAGAAAGTTTTCAGTTAGAATTTCAACTTTAAATTAAAAATTGCAATAAATCTGTAAGCAAATAGGAAAGAATTGGTTTGCACAATTATATAGATGCATAGGGACCCGTTTATCTATCTCAAGCAGATTTATCTATTTTACGTATGGCATGTGTTAGCCAGGGATCACCAAGGTGGCTGGCTGCCTCTGTGAAAGGAATTTTTTTTGGTGTGTGTGTGTGTGTGTTATCTTTACCTGTAGGGCTCCTGAATGCCGGTAGGCAATCAGGGGGGCTTTTGTCCCTCCACGGTTTATTCACTCACAGGAATTGAGCTGCCAACCTCAGTGGTGTGCAGGCCCAGCATCTTACCACCTGAGCTACTGTGGCCCCTACCTTAAGCAGAGAAGAATGCTCTTTTGAGGGGAATGTTTTAAACTGTTTTCCTAGGTAGAAACTGAAGTCTAAGAGATAATATGTGATTAATAGTATCAAGCTATTCTAGAAGGTCACTTACACATCCTTACCCAATGTCACTGCTTTGTCCAACAGGCATAATTTCAGATTGTATGAAGATGGCTGACAGTGGTCCACCTAAACTCTGATTAGTACAGTACTCTCTTTAAGCCGCAGGCCCTAAGTGGAGTAAGTTTCAAATCACAAATAAGTCCACCAATTTCTCTGGTGATAGAAATTTGTTTAATTATTTATTATATTCTGCTGCTCCTCTAAGAATTCAGAATAAAGTATACTCATATTTGATTGTCACAACCAGCCTGTGCAGTATGCTAGGCTAGTTCAAAATTATGTATATCTTATACTGAAAGAAAATTTGATCCTAGATCTCCACAGACAGAGCCTGACATTTTATTCACACTCCCGCCCCAACTCTATGAAATTACTTTCTAAACCATCAGCTTTATTTCACTTCCATCATTTAATATTAAGGGAAAAGTCTCTCTGTTTTCAGAAAGAGTTTTATAACAAAAAATAATACAGGTAATCTTCAACCTACATTAGTTTATTTTTTTTTGAAAAGAATTTTATTGATTTTCTACAAACAAACAAGGCAAACAAAACATTAAAACATCAACTCTCTTATGTACATACATTGTGTCGGTTGGTTCATCAGTTTTGTGCATTCATTTTGAAGTCTCAATTACAGTTATGTTACATAACAACTCATATTGTCAATCCAAACTTATATATCCTAATATCGCTATTAAAAAATCATTTGATTATACTTTTAATCATTCATGCTTTTTGAGATAACAACACTTTAAATAGTTTATTCTATAACCAATCATATAATCATACCCAATCTATCCTAAAAACACTTTGTAAATATAATGTCAAATAACAAAGGCGAAAGAAAAAATAAAGATATTCCTTGCTGTCTAACATTCTAAATATTCTATTATCGTATTTTGTCATCTAGCCATTGATAAAAAAGATCCCAAATTTCATAAAATTGTTTATCCTCTTGCTCTCTAATTTCAAATGTCAATCTACTCATCTCAGCACATTCCAATATTTTCTTAATAATTTCTTCCTGTAATGGTATTTTCTCATTCTTCCAATTTTTAGCAAATACAATCCTAGCCGCTGTTAATACATTTACAATCAGGTATTTCAAATCTTTACTATATATATCAGGTAAAATTCCCAATAAGAAGATCTCTGGTTTCAAGTCTATGTGTTTCTTTGTCATTTTTTCCAACCACATGTGAATTTTAGTCCAATATTTTCTAGCGTCCTCACAAGTCCACCACATATGGTAATATGAGCCAGGTATCTGATGACATTTCCAGCATTTTTCAGATTTGTTCTTAAACATTCTTGCTATTCTTGTCGGGGGAAAGTGCCACCTGTAAAGCATCTTATACAAGTTTTCTTTATATGCTGTTGACATTGTCATTTTATAATTTTGAGACCACAATTTTTGCCATTTCTCTAAATCAATCCCATATCCAAAATTCTTCCCCCAAACAATCATAGTTTCTTTAACTTGTTCTTCCTCTAATTTAATTCCCAGTAAATAACCATATAATTTTTTAATCACCTTCTCATCAGTACCCATCAAGATCTTATCTAGATCAGTCTGTTTATCATAGAATCCCTCCGTTAACCTACATTAGTTTATTTAGTGACCAAAGTTACAATGGCATTGAAAAAAGTTTTTCATGTTTATGACTGTTGCAGCATCCCTGTCACATCATCACAATTCAGATGCTTGGCAACTTACTCATTTATGACAGTTGCAGGGTCTTGGGGTCATCTGATCACCTTTGGCAGCCTTCTGACAAGCAAAGTCAACGGGAAAGCCAGATTCACTTAACAACCATTTTAAGAACTTAAGAACTGCATGTACACTGAACAACTATGGCAAGAAATGTCACAAAATAGGTCAAAATTCACTTAACAATTGTTTTGCTTAGCAACACAAATTTGGGGCTCAATTGTTATAAGTTGAGAACTACTTGTAAATGGTATCCAGTTCTAATTTTCCTCAACCTAGCATGACAAAAAAATGCAAAGGTCTTTTTCCCTCAACTGTTTCCCCAACCATTTCTACATTCTTTACAAGATTCCATTTTTGCTATAATAAATTAGTTTCATCTGAAGCTATCCAGGTCAGTGAAAGAAAATTGAATATATACATGCTTAAACATACATATTGAAGAGACATATGGCCAAGAGCACAATGTTTTCCCTATACACACCTAAATCACACCTAAAGCAGCTAACCTACAGTATGTATTCTACTATCCTTAGTCTAATTTCCAACCATGTCAATCTCCAACCATAAATTTATCATTCATAATATCTGTATGAAAGATGCACACACTCCATAATCCTACTAAGAAGACTATTGGGCAAAAAGGACTTGATGTAATTCTGGAATTTCAGAATTTCAGATGTTCAGAATAAGCCTCAAACTAATTTTGTTCAATCTGTAGAAAGAGCTGAGAATACATTTTGAGGTAAGCTATGTTACATGTGATGCCTTTTGGTCATTAAGTTCTTCTTTTGAAAATAATGTATATCTTTTAATGCAGGTCCTTTTTTCTGGAGCAACAGAAAATTCATTCGGCTCATTATTATAGCCAACAGATTAATTTTTATTGTCTTTTTGTAGCTAGAGTAATCTAGAATTGTGGAAGCCTTTTTACTCATTGCAACACATTTCTGGATCATATTTAATTTTTGGTCTACCAAAATGCAGCTGATTCTTGGCTGCCATGTAGCTGGGACAGCCGAGGCAACAAACAACTGTGCAGGAATGGTGCAGATGAACAGTGACTGGAGCTGGGTGAGAAAATTCCTTTTTATTTAGACCCTAACTTTAAAGAGAAAAAGAAAGAGGAAAATCCAGGAATAGAGACTCTTAGAACTCTTTTTCAAAGTGGTGAACAACCATAGAGAGAAAAATCCTAGATCCAAAAGAAAAGAACTAAGGGGAGAAAAGCTAAAGAACCTTAAAACATAACAAACTGGACTTTTAAATTGGGTAGGCATTGTTTTGGTAAGGCATTATAAAATGCTGGACCATCTACTTGAATCTACTTGAATAGCTGACTTTGCTTCCATAAACTGAACTAAATTTCGATTAATTAAATCTATAACAGCACTGAAACCTAAGTTGAGGGCACCATGTACTGGTGAATGGAATATACTAAACCCCTACAAGTTTAGAAATTTTTTGGATGAAATAAACAACATTCATCTGGACAACTGTGGTGATACTTACTGTTCTATAACTAGTTACTTTATGATTACTGGAGACTCTTATGAGAATAAGGAAGACTTTTAAGTGAAGCATAAGTGATATTTGATTTTCTGAAGCTTCCTGGAATATTTAAATGGAACTGTTTAATAATCATGAGATGTAAAGAACTATGATTATTGAACTTTCTGAGGAGTAATATTGGACTGAAATATATTGTTTTGGGTCTTGAATAAGAGAGGGTCTTATTAAATTATGACAAGATGCTCCATCAGGGGGAAAGGAGTGAGATTTCAAGAGAAATGGCATTGATGTTTCAAAACATTAGGGGTACTATGGAAAAGAATCACAGAGAGATAAAGTACCTAATGCAAGGCATAAATGGGAAAATAAAAAATATGCTACAACTGATAATGAATGAAGATCAAAGAGTCCAGGAAAGAGAATTGATAGCAGAAAGAACGGAAGAAAAGATAGAATGGACAAACTAGCAAACAAAGCAAAAAGATGAGAATGAGAAAACGATAAAGACAACAATGACTGATGAAATAGGAAATAGGGGTTTGGGTGGATACTCTGGAGACCCGCCAGCTTAGGAGGATAGAAATGGGAGAAATATTCAGTCTGAATGGTGAAGATACAGATGTTGATAGAGATAAAGATTCAAAAGCGGAGTATGGGAGGCAAGCCAAAAATTGAGTAATAATTGAAATATCAATAGTTGAGAAATGATGGCTAGAAAGATGTGTGTGTATGTGTATGTGTGTGTGTATTCTTTTTCTTTTTTTCTAATAAGATGGCCTGATTAGAAATTTGAATAGAGGTAGAAATAAGAATATATATTTACTTCCTTTATATGAAGCTATAGTTAGATGGAAATGTTTAAATAATAGGAAGACTGGTACTTGAATGGCCTATTGTGACTCTGAACAACCAAATAATGGGCTATGTCTTTTAAAAACATGTGTATTAATATTAGGATTAGTAATGGTGACCTGATTAGAAGTTAGAATAGAAGTAGAAATAAGAAATAGGAAGAATATTAGCAGATATAATTTTTATATAATAGAATATAAGTAATAATTAGATGGAAAAGATCAGAGGTTGAAAGGTGGTATTGGAATATTGAAATATTGAATAACTACTTTAAAAAACCATGTACATTAATACTAGGATTATATAAGTTTGATTGATATAACAACTATTATGATTATCATTATTGATGTTTATATCAAAATGAATTATACTCAGGGGCCACACTGTTTATGTATTGATATTGATGTATACTTAAAAATAAAAATCTAATTTTTTTTTAAATGCAGCTGATTCTTCATATCCAAACACAGACCTTTTCATTTAAATCAAATATAGCTCCACCCACCCACCCTAGTTCTTTCTCAGCTTTCCAGCATATCAAAACCACCTTAAACCCTTTTACCACTGCTAGTTTTGGTATTAACTGCAAATCAGATAAGCATATTTTTACTTCCACATCCAAATTACAAAGGCATCAATTCCTAAACCATGTTAGAATTTGCAGCATCCTACTTGTGATTCCTGTCCTGCTGACATGCAGAACTCTTTAGTTATGGTTCATTGGCCAGCTATATGTTCACCGATCAGTAAATCCATTTCCACAATCATAGACAATGTGTGAAAAGCTCTGATGAAATTAAAATTTATTCTGTCCACAGCAATTCTCTGATTTATAAATCAATTCATTCATGCTGAGTCTTGGGGATATTTCTGCACAGGATCTTTGCTGTTCTTAGTACTGCACTGTTTTGGACAGATAATTCTAATGTTCCCAGGATCTGTTGGAGCTACTCTTTCAGTTTAGGAATCACAGCCCCAAAACAGTGGCTTGATGGGTGTGGCAGGGGAAGGATACTGTAAAATCTCCAGTCAGAGGTGATATTTGCTGGTTTTCTGAACTACTCAAAATTTCCACTACCGAACTGGTCAGAACCTGCTGAATACCACCTCTGCTCCAATGCTCCTACCTCCAGTGGTACCAGCTTGGCTTTACTTTCCACATCCTCTCCAGTTCCTCCTTCAGGTCCTGGGTACTTCTCCAACTTCTTCTTCCTGATGTTGCTGTTACTTGGCACCACTACACCTATTACCATTGCTGTCTTTTAGTCTACTACCACAATATCTGGTTGATTGGCTAGTACCTGCTTGTTTGTCTGGATCTGGAAGATCCACAGGATCTTAGCTTTCTTGCTCGCCATGACTTTGTGTGAATTCTTCCATCTGGACTTAGGAAGGTCTAGCCCATATTCTGTGCAGATGGTCCATATGGTCCTGTAGTGTTGGACCTGGTGTTTTTTATTGAAGAACCAATGGAGAAAGGGATAAATTTATTACAAGAATTGGAGGAATTTGGGGCAGTAGCAGGATTAAAAATTAATGAGGAGAAAACCAAAATATTAGCAAAAAAATTGACAGAAAGACAGGAAAAAGACTTAGAAGAAAAAATGGGATTGCAGATGGTAAAAAAACCTAAATATTTGGGAATTTGGCTATCAGGGAGATGTTCATCTATAAAAGAAGACAATTATAAGAAATTACTTCAACAGATAAAGAAGGACCTGACAAACTGGAGGAAATTACAACTGTCTTTATTAGGGAGGATAGCAGCGATAAAAATGAATATTCTACTGAAATTACTATGCTATTTTCAGACAATTCCTATAAAATTAGATAGATTTTTTCAGGAGCTAAACAAGATAGTTATGAAATTCATATTTCTGGGTAAAAAAGCACAAATAAATCTAAAAACACTACAAGATAGTAGAAGTAGAGGCAGACTTGGACTCCCAAAATGGGACCTGTATTACCAAGCAGCAGTACTATTATGGGTGAAGGAATGAATAAATTTGAAAAACAAAAGAATTTTGGCAACTGAGGGCCACAACCTCCAAGCAGCGTGGCATGCCTTCTTATGGGACAAAAAAAACAAGACACATTCATACTTCCATTGACATTTGATAAGAGAATCACTACTGCAAACTTGGGAAAAGAAAACATTAAAATAAAACATTATACGAAGATACCAAAATGGGTCTCGCCAATGGAAGCGATATTACATCCAAATATGAGAGATACAAGGAAAATGGTCAGATATGAAGAACTATTGGATAATCAGGGGAAATTAAAAATGATTGATAAATTAAAAGAACAAGACATAATTATAGATTGGTGGTCATACTTACAAATTCAGACAAAATTTAGGAAGGACTTAGAAAAACAAGGTATAAAAAAGGATTTAGAACAACTGGACCAAATTTTGACAGGCAAGGAGATAAAATTTATAACAAGAATGTATAACTATTTGTTGGAAGTAGAATTAGAAGAGTAAATAGTAAAAGGATCAATGATTGCCTGGGCAAAAAATGTAGGGCATAATATAAACTTAGAGGATTGGGAAAAAATGTGGACTGTCAACTGTAAATTGACATTGTCAACAGCATTTAAAGAAAATCAATGTAAAATGTTTTGACTGACCAAAATGTATCCAAACACAAAAGCAGAATGTTGGGAGTGTAAACACAAAGAAGGAACATTCTTCCATATGTGGTGGCAGTGTCCAGAGGTTAAAAAATATTGGATGAGGGTACAAAGATGGTTATTAGAAATTACAGAGAACAAATTAGAACTCGAACCGGAAATATTCTTATTAGGAATAATTAAGGGAAAATTGAGCAAAGTCATCCGATACAACACTATACATATCATAACGGTGGTGAGAATAGCCTTCGCACAGGGATGGAAGAAGGAAAAGATACCATCTGAAGAAGACTTGACACAAAAAATAATGGATTGTGTGGAACTGGATAAACTCACAATGGAATTAAGAGGCAAAAATGATTCGGACTATTATGCGGTTTGGGATAGGTGGTACAAATGGGTGGAGGATAGAAATAAGAGCTGATGTTTATGTATAAAAGGAGATGTATGTATTAATAACAACATGAACACTGTTAATGTGAATAGAGATTTGTATTTCTGTTTTAAAAAAATAAAAATATTTAAACACATATGGTCCTGTAGTGTGTTAGCTATCATGCCTGACAGGACTTTCCATATGGTTGAAGGGCAGATTATTGGTTGGTAGTTGGAGTGCTGTTCCTTTGTGGAAGTATTTCATGATCAAGACTGTTCTTCCTTGTGATAGCATAGGTACTACTAGCAGCTAGTATCTGGTTCATCTGTGCTGCTAGACATTCCTTCACTGTTTGTTTCTTTAGCCAGTAAATATAGATCATGTGCATGCCACGTGATGTCCAGTTCTTCATGTTCTTGACCTGCTGCTAGATGTCTTCTACTGTGATGGTGACTGGTTCCAGTTTTGGGATATTGTTGTGATCTGCTCTTAGGTTCTGCAGCCACTTCCTTTAGTGTTATTTCTCTTTCTCCCATATGGTCTTCCAGTACTGTTTTTACTATTGGTGGCTGTGCTGTTACTCCGTTATTGCACTGCAGTTGGGAGTACATATGAATGATTCGTTCCAGAAGCCCACTCATCAGATTATCCTGATTCCTCAACATCTAATGCAGATCTTCTTACTCCTGGTGATGTCCAAGCCAACATTATTCTCCTATCCTCATATTTTTGAAATAGGCAGGAGAAGTGTTAGGGGTTTTTTGCTCGAAGTTGCTATTACCAAGGATTTTGAACCCTGGTTTCCTGCATCAAAGTCAAAATTCTAACCATTACACTTTCCAGTTACTGTAATACATAAAAAATATAAGGCTTTCCTAGCAAAACTTGTTTAGGTAAACTGATTTCTAATACCTAATTTAAAACTTAGTTCACTTTTCTTCTCCAAGGATGGAGACATTTGCCACTTAGACTTCATAGATTTTGCCTGTCCTCGAAGAATCTTCAGAACTAAGTAGGCTTTGGAAATGGACCTTCAAATCTTTTTTATTATCTTAAGATGAATTTTTGAATATATGAATTATTTGAATACATGACCTTTCTATTTTGGCCAAATCCTTATTTCCTCTAAAACCTGACAATCCTGCATTTGTTTTCCAGATGGAGGAAACTAATTATCCTAATCTATGCTAATAAATATTCATGATCTCACCATATAACTTTGTATGTCAAACCCAAAAACTTTTGCCAAAGAGAAAATCTACACATTTGAAAGAATCGGATATCAAGTATCTATAGGTAGTCCTCGACTATGATCACAATTGAGCTCAAAAATTCTGTTGTTAAGTGAGACATTTGTTAAGTGAATTTTGCCCCATTTTATGACTTTCTTGACATAGTTGTTAAGTGAATCACTGCAGTTGATAAGTTTGTAACATGGTTGTTAAAGTGAATTTGGCTTCCCCATTGATTTTGCTTGTCAAAAGGTGATCACATGATCTTGGGAAACAGCAACTGTCATAAGTATGAACCATTTGCCAAGCATCTGAATTTTGATCACATGATCATGGGAATGCTACAAAAGCTGTAAGTATGAAAAATGGTCATGTCACTTTTTTAGTGCTGTTGTAACTTTGAATTGTCATTAAATGAACTGTTGTAAGTTCATTACAGGACTACCTGTATTTGGCATTTTATGGTGCTGATCTTTGTTTCAGATAATATCTCAACACCAGGGACAGCATTTCCCTTAGACAGAACAAACCATCTACCTTAGACAGTAGAAAAAAAGAAAGGCAAAAAGTAAATCATTCATTTATCATTTATTCAATACTAGAGTGTCTATATGTAATTAGATTATCCATATCAATTAAAACTTTTATTAAAACTGGCCTTACTAATTAAACAAGTATTCTTTTAAAGAAATGCAAGATGATCTTATTAGCAGGGCAATTTCATAAGCTTTCTTTTTTATATGGTAAGCAAAAAAGGAGGAATTCAAAATAACTATCCTGAAGGAGGACATTTTATATTAAAGCTTTTGTTCTGAAGAATCTTTTATTCTTATACAGTTATGCAAATCCAGTTTAATAAGGAATTTCAGATCCAAGGATTGAGGATTTCACCTATAGTATGAGTTTGTGAAAAGCTGACTCTTTGAGAACTGGCTATTGAATTCAGAGCAGTTATCCCTAACAAGTGTGAGTTGTGTTGCAGCCTCAAATTTCTCAGTGAATATTTTACCATGCCCAACATTCCATGGTCAAAAGACTTTTGTGAACTTTAGCTGAAAATGTTAAAAAAACACCAAGTTGATAAATGTGTTTTTCTTCAGTATCAGCAAATGTGTGATTCTGATCTCACTGGCCAGACTTTTTTTTACTTATATTATAGAGTATTTGCATATTATTTTACTAAGTCATAATGCTACAGCCACTTAATAAGAAGTAACTCTTATGAACTAGATGTACAGTATAGAATTGTAAATGTCTATTCAAAATTGCCTATAACCCAGCTGTCATCTCTAGTATATTCTCTGAATGAAATATTGAGTGAAACATGCTGCTTTAATATTGGACAGAGAGCAATCCAAGCAAAATCTTCAGAAACTATCACCATCAGTGCCTTCTGCTCCAGACATCTTGGATAACAGTCATCTTGATTCTTGAAATGGTAGCATTGTCTAATAGGTCAAGCTGTTGGCCTTCATGTGCTAGGTCTCTGTATCATTTCTGTATCATTCCTAGCAAATATGAAAGAGTGTGATTTTTCCAGGCAGACCATTCGTTGTTGTTTTTTTAAAATAGATTGTTTTCCCTTCTTTTTCCCTGCCAGTCAGCTCATTCAAGTAGATAATAGCTTGACTTGTTTCTTAGTGTGGCCTAAATCCAGGTCCAGCCTGGCAGGAGGCTACCCCATTCAGCTATACTCAATTCTACTTGTTATCCTTTTGGGAGTTAATGACTTGGATGTAACATCATTTCAGTCTAGCAGCTGGCAGGACTGGCTAGGCAAAGCTCAAACAACAAACAGTGTATCCCAGACACAGGTCAAAAACAAGAAACTGTTGATCAAGCCTCTTCAATAATTAACTTAATGCTTCCAGTTAAGGATGACCGAGTTGGCTTCTTGTTCTACGTTGGCACAGTTGTTATAGCCCTTTCCCAATTAAGAATATCAGAACAGACCAAGCTGCAAATATATTCAAAATTCTTTATCCAAAATACCATCTGAAGAGATATGCAGTACGTTCTTCTTTCTCATAAGTAATACTTGATATAAATATTCAATTTGTTTGTTAAAAATGAGGAAGTTAAAATGTGCACAGAAACAATTTACCCTCTGAAGTATTAATTAGTCCTGGTGAAATTTCTCACAAATCCTCTACTGCAACATTGTCTGACAGTTAACTGCAGTGCCTATCATTCCTATGCAAAGATAAAGGACTCCCTAGCTCAAACATCTGAAATTTTTGGGGTGTCTATCTTGCATTTTCCCTTGTTTAGGTGTGATTAATAACAACTCCAAAGGTTCTACTTAATAATAATTTTTAAAGTTAGGCAAAGGTAAAATATGTGGCTTCTGATGATGTCAAAATGATTTCATGATACAATTGTTAGGATGTATCATCACTTCTAAGGTAAAAACATGGTAGCATTTGGAACAATGATTAATTGTATTATTTATTTTGGAATGGAGTTTATTTATTTTTATTTATTAAATTTATATTGCCACCTATTCGCTCATATAGTTTCCACTATACCAATCATCCAGTCATCTGATGCTATAATATCCCTGAACCTTTTTTACATCCTATTACAGAGGTGCTTTTTTAAAAAAAAACCTTAATAACTAAACATCTGTTTTTTCTCTCCATCTATTCTAGGAGAAACCTGTATTCTCTCTCCATTTATTATAGGAGAAACCTGGAACTGAGTCAAGGGCAGACTCCCAGTCTTTACCCCAGAATCCAGCCCTGTGAATCATGCTAATTTTTACCACTTTAAAGTAGGGCCAGTTAAGGAAAATGACTGCAGATTTCCCTCGCTTTGTTTTTTCTAAAAGTCAACTGCCATCGGGTTAGAGCATTTGCCTTAAACTGTGGTGGGCCTGCTCACAAACACAATAAAGCAATAAAAACATTTTTAAAATTCTCTTTGCATCCCCAAACACAACACATCTCCACATATATCAGCTGAAGGTGAGGGGACAACTTCAGTGCTTCACTAAGCTCCACTCTCACACTTCCTCAAGGCTTGTGGGAAAAGCCAGATTAAACAGAGCTTTTTGGAAGTCCAGGAGAGAAAGGAACTGCTAGATCTCAAGAGGAAGAAGGTTGCAAAGGGCAAGACTACCTCCAAGAAGCACCATCAAAGCTGATTTCTGCCAGAGCAAAAAACAACCCAAGTAGTAGTGAAAGACCAGGCCCATAGAATCGCCAAGAGTTGGACATGACAATGGATAATATTATCATCACCTCCAAGAAGGCATGCTGCCTATGTCCTGCTAGGTAGCACTGGTCTCAAGAAAGCACTAGTTCTATTTCTTAAACCCTGGCCTAGTATTCTTTCAAAGGAGTGCTAAATAAGTGTATGTAACAGTTGGCAAGGCCTTGGATAGCACTTGTCAGGTGTCATGAAAGCCAATGTCTCTGCAGCAGCCAGGTCTCCCATCTTTTATGCAGTTCTGCCAAAATGGCAATGAAGTGGAGAGCCTAAGGAGTGGAGGAGAAAAGATGCCTCCAGCAGTCTAAGATAGGAGCCCCTAACTATCTCAGAATTCTTTATTGGTTAAGTGTGATTGGGCACACAAGGAATTTGTCTCTGGTGCATAAGCTCTCAGTGTACATACAAACAACAAAGTGATAAGTCACAGATCATAAATCATAAGATACAATAATAAATCATAAAATACAAACAATTGATAAATCATAATATACCAATAGGAGAAGGTACTGGGAAAGATGAGAGGTGACCAAGATGAGAAGATGACAAGGATAATAGCTGATAAAGCATGCTGTTAAGCCTGGTTTCCCCAACCAGGGTTAGGGAGACAAGCTAAACAGAATGTGCAGCGTTAGTCAGATAGGCACACAGATAAATGAGTGAGCTAAGTTTGTATGTTTATTAACATACAGTAAAAATAACAGATACGCTTGTGCTATTAAAAATATAGTTTATTCCATTATGAGTTCATAGCATAGTCAAAATAACAGTTCAATAGTCATGTATCATTTAGTCAGTCCATTCAGGGATATTCAGTTAGCAAAGTCCGTGTAGAATATCCTATGTCAGTTCACTTACAAATCAGTCCTTTGTTTTCTCTCCCGTTCGAGCAATGCAGTCTTGATTCCAAGCAGTAATCAGGGATCATCAAAGCCAGAGAGAGAGAGCTGTCCTCTTGCTTCTTTTAAAGTGCCACTCCCTTAATTACTTTCCCATATTTAAAGTTGCAGACACTTTAACATATAAACTATGATTACATATTTATTATTTTACCTAAACCAGTTAGGGTAAACAATGTTATCCCTAACATTCTCCCCTTTTAGGAAATAATAATAAATATAACTATTTACATCTTTAAATCATAGTAGTTACAACTTTCTTTAAACTTAGTTACTCCTTGAGCTTTTGTAAATTGGTCTGCAATGTTTCCTTCCGTCATGCAGTATTCCAATTTAATTAGCCCATTCTTTACAGATTCTCTAACATTTAAGTATCTTAAATCAGTATGCTTTGATCAAGTTTTTACAGCAATACTAGTAGCTAACTTTATGGCTGCCTGGTTGTCCTCATAAACAATAATGGAATCTTTAACAGTTATACATATGTCTAATAATAACTGTTTGTACAAAATCAAGTCAGTGCATAGTAATGACAGACATGACAATTCCGCTTCCATCGTGGACAAGCTGATATGCTGTTGTCTGATTGACCTCCACCCTATTAGTGTTTTACCAAATAATATAGCCATCCCAGATGTTGATTTTCTAGTGTTTATATCAATTGCAAAACTTGCATCTGTATAGGCACTAAGACTCAAATCACCCTTTGGTTCTATATACAATGCATGGTTCATTGTTCCTTTAAGATATCTTAAAATTCTCTTTAATGATTGCCAATGACATTGATGTGGATCCGAATTAAAACGTGCCAGCTGATTTACATTATAAGCTATATCTGGTCTTCACCAATTGCTTATATATGATAAGCTGCCAATCAAAAATTGATATATGGACTTATCAAATTTGGGACTTTGATCATCAGTTTGGCAAACTTTCTGACTCATTGGAGTCTTTG
Organism: Hydrophis major; assembly: GCA_033807585.1. Classification (NCBI taxonomy): domain Eukaryota; kingdom Metazoa; phylum Chordata; class Lepidosauria; order Squamata; family Elapidae; genus Hydrophis; species Hydrophis major. Next base: position 57,819,614 of record CM066332.1, on the reverse strand, counting down.
CCGGTTTACAAAGTTCCATTTTAAACGTTTTAATTAATTGGCAAATTTTATCTTCTTGAGATATCTTAAAACCATTTTTTGTTTTGTTAATTGTCAATCCTAGATACTTTTTAATTTCACCTAAATGCTTTAATTTTATCTTTTTCGCTAATAATGATATAATCTCATTAGCTTCATTATTAGTCTTAGTTATCAAAGCAATATCATCTGTAAATAATAACAATAATGACACCGTTCCATTATTTTCTCTTTTAAACACACATGGATCTGCTAAACCAGATTTAAAACCTATATTGTTTAACTCTTTCACAATATATTGGTTCCACTCAAACCCAGATTGTTTCAACCCGTAAAGGCTCTTTTTGAGTTTCCAACAATCATTACTATTTACTTTATTGTCTTTTATACCTACTGGTTTTCTTAAATATATAGTGTGCTGCAATGGTGCATGTAGATAAGCAGTTTCTACATCTAAATGGTTAATGACATAGTTTTTCTTAGCTGCCCACACTAATGCTGCTCTTAAAGATGTTGCTTTAAGACTTGGTGCAAAAACTTCATCGTAATCAGATGCAGTTTGATTAAATCCTTGAGCTACTAACTTAGCCTTATGGGTAACAGTCCCATCATTTCCAGTTTTTACTTTAAATATCCATTTGCACCCAATGGATTTTTCTCCTGGAGGTAATTTAGCATCTTCATATACTTTCATTACCTTTAATGAATTTAGTTCTTTTTCCATTAATTTTGCCAATTCTCCTGATCCTTAGCAGGATACATCTTAAGTTCATCTACACTAGTTGGAACTTTAGTTACTTGGCAAACTATACTTGCTTGATATCTATCAGGTGGTCTAGTTACACGTGTAGTACGTCTAGGTATTACAGGACTTACAGGTGGACTTTCATTTATTAACTGTTCTTGATTATCTAACTCTTCCTGATCAACTGTTTCCTCTTGTTCTGGTCCTATTTGTTCTTCATGGACTTCTTCTTTAATTGGACTCTTCTTATAACTATTCTGTTCTTTCTGCCTTTTGTAGGGTTCAATAATTACTTCATTATTTAAATCTTGCTCTAATCTATTCCATCCTACATGTTCTAGGAATTTTGCACTAGCACTGGTGTAAACTCTAGATGTACCTGGTTCCCAGAATCTATAAGATCTATGATTAGATGTATATCCTACAAAATATAATCTTTTAGCTCTATGCTGTCCTTTGTGTCTAAGTTGTGTAGGGATATGCACCCATGCTGGTGCTCCAAATGTGTGCATGTAACTTAAATCAGGTTTTGTACCATGCCACAGTGTGAATGGTAATTCACCTGTTGTTGAATTAACAACATTATTTAATATATGATTACCACACATTATTGCTTCTCCCCATAAATTGTCAGGTAATCCTGAATCAGACATCATAGTTCGTGTCATTGATTGTAATGTTTGGCCTCGTCTCTCTATAAAGGCATTATGTTGTGGCCTATATGGTGCAGACTTTTTATGTTGAATACCTAACATTCTTAGTCTGTTCTGGAATTTATTATTTGTAAATTCCGTACCATTATCTGTTATAAGAGTTACTAATTTCTTTTTAGTTTTCCTTTCAGCAAATTTAATCCAATTAAAGATATTTAGATATGTTTCAGCTTTGCTTTTCATTAAATAGCAAAGCCCATATCTAGAATAGTGGTCCATTATACTTAATATGTAACGAGCTCCTCCTACACTTGGTTTTTTTCGGACCTATTAAATCAGCAAATACTACTTCTAAAGGCTCTTTAGTAGTAAATCCATCAACTCTATTAGCCGGTGTGACCCTGCTCTTACTTTGATTACAGGCATTACATTGCAAATACTTATTACAAGGTTTCAAACTTATTCCCTTAGATAATTCAACAGTTTTCTTAAGCATTTTAAAATTTAAATGCCCTAGCCTTTGATGTAACAAGTGAATACATTCATCATGAGGTTTCTTATTTTCATAAACTGTGTTAGCCACCTTTAAACCATTATCATTTAACACATATAATTCACCTCTTAAAAATGCAGTAATTTTCTTATCTTCTTTCTCAATTATGCAGTTATCTCCTTTAAATGTAACTACATATCCTAGTTTAACCAAAATTCTAACTGAAATTAAATTAAACTTAAGTTGTGGTACATATAACATTTTTACATTCTCTTTTATAAAAGAACAATATGCTATACGTTGACCTTTAGCTTTCAGTTTCCAGCCATTGGCTAACGATATCTGCTGTGTACTCTTGGACATTTTAATAAAATTTTTGTTATCATTTGTTATACAGTGGGATGCTCCACTGTCAACCACCCATAAATTATTTTTTACAGCTCTGTTACTATACATGGCTAACTCTAAATTTTTATTTATCTTTTGAAGACTTTTAGTATTCTGGCCAGCGTTCTGGCGCTTTGCTTTTTTACAAAATCTTGCCAAATGTCCTCTTCCTCCACAATTAAAGCACTTTTTAATTGCGTATGCAGTAGGAGATTCATTATCTTCTTTTTGAGGTTGCTGCCTCCTTAAATCGTCTCTTTCAAGCCTTCTTCTGGCCTCTTCAATCAATCTGCCAGTTATATCAGTTAAAGTTAGGCTTTCCTTTGGCAATATTTCAAGAGAAGTTACGTAGTTGTCATAACTTTCGTTAAGGGAAGATAGAATTATGTAGACTTGGTGTTGTTCAGAGAAAATAAGCTCTTTCTCGTGCAGTTCTTGAAAAATGCTTTGCATAGTTTTCAAATGACTCAGCATATCACCATTCTTCTGGAGATGCGTACTGAAAAGCTTCCGTGTTAGATTTATGTGAGCACCAACATTATCTCGAACATAAATCCTCTTCAGCTTCTGCCAACACCCAACAGCCGTTTTCTCTCCGTGGATATAAACAAGCTGTTGGTCAGTTAAGGTTAAAGCAATTATGCAAATAGCGTGTTCATTTTTATGCATAAATTCTTCTATCTTCATCCTCTGGATCCCATTCTTCTACGTTTGGTGGATTTTCAATTATGTTCCACAAACCTTCTCTTCGTAGAAGCAGACTACATTTCATAGACCATGATACATAGTTTGTTCCATCCAACTTGGATATAAGGGACAAACTTTGTAGATTGACTTGTGCCATGTTTTCTTTGTATGGATAAAAAACTATAATTAATAAAACACAGCTGTCTGTTTACTGTAATGTATAACAACACAAACTCTCACTTTTACATAAATCTGTTTTATCCTAGTTAAACTGACTTTGCAGCCTCTGGGCCCATAACCAGTGTTAAGCCTGGTTTCCCCAACCAGGGTTAGGGAGACAAGCTAAACAGAATGTGCAGCGTTAGTCAGATAGGCACACAGATAAATGAGTGAGCTAAGTTTGTATGTTTATTAACATACAGTAAAAATAACAGATACGCTTGTGCTATCAAAAATATAGTTTATTCCATTATGAGTTCATAGCATAGTCAAAATAACAGTCCAATAGTCATGTATCATTTAGTCAGTCCATTCAGGGATATTCAGTAAGCAAAGTCCGTGTAGAAATATCCTATGTCAGTTCACTTACAAATCAGTCCTTTGTTTATCTCTCCCGTTCGAGTAACGCAGTCTTGAGTCCATGCAGTAATTAGGGATCATCAAAGCCAGAGAGAGAGCAAGCTGTCGTCTTGCTTCTTTTAAAGTGCTTTCACAACCACTCCCTTAATTACTTTCCCATATTTAAAGTTGCAGACACTTTAACATATAAACTATGATTACATATTTATTATTTTACCTAAACCAGTTAGGGTAAACAATGTTATCCCTAACACATGATGTACATGACAAAAATTGTGTCTCCCTGTACTCCCCAGGAAGAAAAAGAAGTTTCAGTGGCCCCTCCTTTTCCTGCTGCTCTCCGGAGCAACTATGTTTTTAAAAATGACCTGATTTCTGCCAGATTCACTACAGCCTAGAGGGCTCTGTGAAGTACCAGCAACAACATGCAATGTACATAGAAATCAATTTTCACTCAGTCAACCACAGCAAAGGAAAAAAATGGCTTCTCTCAAAGGAATTAAGATAAAGTTATCTCCATTCTTGAAAGCCATTTCAGAAAAGACTGCCTGGGAATCTACAGATTATTTCTTGCCTTTCCTTTGACAACCATTGCAAGCATACTAGTTACTGATATGCCGTCTAATTTAAACCTGTCTAATTTGAACCTTCCCGCGTCATTTATCTCATCACACCGTGGCTCTATGTACTCCATTATAAAGCCTCAGTTGAACATTGGACAGAATATAAAGCAAACTTACTTCATAATGAGAGCAAAATTATATTTGAATGAAGAGAGAACTTTGCATTTGCCATCGAAAGAATTTGTGCCAAATTTTAAGAGTGTGAAAGACAGATTCCTCCAAATACAGTAGATAAAACTTCAACAAATACTCTCCATAAACGAGCTCTGTGGTCATATTAAAAGCAACAGGCTGAATAGTCAAGACCTTGTTGATGATCCAAACTCTGTCAAGGATCTTGGATTACTCATCTCTAATGATCTAAGCGCTAGAGCCCACTGTAACTACATAGCCAAAAAGGCATTAAGAGTTGTTAACCTAATCTTACGTAGCTTTTTCTCTGGTAATATTACACTACTAACTAGAGCATACAAAACATTTGCTAAACCAATACTCGAATACAGCTCATCAGTCTGGAACCCACATTACGTATCTGATATTAACACAGTTGAGAAAGTCCAGAAATATTTCACAAGAAGAGTTCTCCACTCCTCTATTCGTTGCAGAATACCTTATGCCACCAGACTTGAAATTGTAGACCAAGAAAACCTAGAATTAGTCGCCTTTGGTCCAATCTAAGTATAGCATATAAAATTATACACTGCAATGTCCTACCTGTCAATGAATACTTCAGCCTCAACCATAACAATACAACAGCACACAATAGATACAAACTCAAGGTTAATCGCACCAAACTTGATTGCAGGAAATACGACTTCAGCAACAGAGTGGTCAATGTCTGGAATACTCCACCTGGCTCTGTGGTTTCTTCCCCAAACCCCAAAAACTTTAACCTTAGACTGTCTACTATTGACCTCACCCCTTTCCTAAGAGGTCTGTAGGGGCCGTGCATAAGCGCACCAACGTGCCTACCATCCCTGTCCTATTGTTTCTTTTATTCTTCTTATATGTATCTATGTATTCCTAACTATGTTTTTCCTTACACCTATTATCTTGTAAGCAATTGACAAACCAAATAAAATAAAATAAAAAAATAAAAAAAATATCATGGATAAAGAAAGGTAATCAATTATCAAATCTTAGACACTGGTTAAAGTAGAATCTGATAGATGGTCATCACAAACAAGAATCTGTTTGCAAGGCACATATAGCAAATTAATTGGCAAAAGGCATAGATCCCTTGAGTAATTATCCTTTGGACCAAAGGTCATTTACTTCCTTTTGGGCTTTGTCTTGATATAAAGTAAGGGTTCCAGATGACCTCAATAAGCAAGGAGGAAGACATAGGAAATTTTAGAGAAAGAAATACTTATCTTGAGTAACCTGCACCAAGCTAATAGGGATTTAAGACAAAAACTAGTACTTCATCTCTCAATCAGAAACAAATTGGCAGCCAGTGCAATGCTTCTTGCATTGTTGTGCTTTTTCTGAGTTCTTGCAGGACCAACCAGGTTGCTGGATTCTTTACAAAGTGAAATTTGTTTCCTTGATATATTCACGATAGCTTTAAGGTCCCTTTCTTCCAGAAAATGATGATGCTAGCGTCTCAACCAAATTTTATAAAATAATGTTCCTGGTCATAGTCTTTGAAATTAGAATAATATATGGATCTAGAAAAACCCTCAGGTGTGTAATTATTTTGGGAAAGTGTTGCACCATTGAGAACATGGAGATTAGTTATCCCTCCAGAACTATGACCTTCCAATTTCTCTGGATTTGATTTTGATTTATTATCCTCATTTACTCCATTAATTCCTGCAAGGAAGTGCTGGGAAACCTAATTATTATTCAAATATAACACAGAGAAATGGATTAGGGTATCATTAGCATACTAATAGCACGGCCCAATTTGTTTGAGGATCTCTCCTAGCAATATAGCATGGCTATTGAAAAGCATTCCCAAGATAGCACAGCCTTGAGGTATACCATAATTATCTCTAGGGAAGACAACTTGAAATTTGCCTGAGAGAAAGAAACTGAACAATTTAAAATCAATGCTTCTGATTCTTCTCTCTCTCAGGCTATCCGGAAAGATACTATAGTCCATTAATAATAAAAACTCTGAAAAGTCAAAAGAAATAAAAATTATATATATAGGCAGTCTCAGTTGTACAGTCCATCTAAAACCAGGTTGAAATAGATCAAGGTAATCTACTTCCTGCAGCTTCGTAGCTATAATGATAGTAATTATAGCTACAAAGCCCTATGCGGGCTACCACAGGTGCCCCGGCCATCAGGGATGTTGAGCTGGCCATACCCACCCCAGCCATGCCCACCCAACCCCCCAAGGTCAACCACAAGCCTGATGCAGCCCTCAATGAAATTGGGCATTGGTTCTTACCTGACACGCCCTTTCTCGTCGAGCAACGAGGAGCATCCAGAGTGGGAGGTGTTTCAGAGTCCTCTCTCACAGGCTGAGCTTCAATTGAGGAACGCTCCACCTCCTTCCATGTGACTCCACGCAGCGTTTCCCAGTTTTGCAAGGACGAGAAGAAAAAGTCATGTTCTCATCCTAACTAACTAGTGGATCCTTGGCCGAAACAAGACTCCCCACCAGACGGAGAAATTAGGGTGGGGCTGAATGCTCCTCGCAGCTCGATGAGAAAGGACGTTTCAGGTAAGAACCAACGCCCATTCTCCCTCGAGCCACTCGGAGCATCCAGAGTGGGACATACCAAAGCTTGGCAGTCCTACGGGAGGGACTCCGTCTGTGTTGGGAGCCCCTCCGGGTCATCGATGACCCTCTGTAGGACTCCTCTGCCAAACAAGGCCTCCGCTGAGGCATATACGTCTATCTTGTAATGCCTAATGAAGGGGGACGGGGAAGCCCAGGTGGCTGCCCGGCATATGTCAGTGATTGGAGTCTGGGTGGCCCAAGCTGCTGAAGTAGCTGCACTCCTGGTGGAATGTGCTGTTATTCCACTGGGTGCAGGCAGGGATTGTGACAGGTAGCATCTGGAGATAGTTGCTCTGATCCAGCGCCCGATGGTTGAAGGGGATACTTTGTGGCCCAATGTCTTGGGTTGAAAGGAAAGGAAGAGGGATTCCGACCTCCTCAATGGTTGTGTGCGCAGGGCCCGTCTCACATCCAGGGTGTGCCAAATAATTTCTCTGACCCTCAAGGGTCTGGGGCAGAAGTTTGGGAGAACTAGTTCTTGCACCCTGTGGAAGGTTGAGTTGATCTTCGGCAGGAAGGTGGGGTCGGGTCAGAGGACTACCCGGTCGGCGTGAAAAACGCAAAGGTCCTTTCTGACTGATAAGGCTGCGATTTCCGATACATCGCCGGGCCGATGTAATGGCCACCAGAAACACCACCTTAAATGTTAAAAATTGATGGGAACTTCCCTCAGAAGTTCAAAAGGGTGCCTTGTGAGTGAAACAAGGACCTTATTGAGGTCCCAGGTAGTTGGGGACATAAGTGGGTGGCTCCTCTGAGAAAGGCCCTAACATGAGGGTGGTGGGAGAGGGAGCCAAAGTTGTCGCAAGAGACAACAGTTGACAGGGCTGCGACTTGTCGCCTTAGGGTGTTAGGGGAAAGCCCTTTGCACAGGCCTTCTTGGAGGAATTCCAAGACCTGAGCAATAGAGGGGGGGAGAGAGGGTTAACTTGGGATTTACGACACCACCTGCAGAAGCTATTCCAAGTGGCATCATAGATCCGCTTGGTTGAGGGCCGCCTAGCGGCTAGAATGGTGTCAATCACTTGACTGGAGAATTTCTCTTTCCTCAGGCAGTTCCGCTCAACCTCCAGATGGCTAATTGGAGCCACTGGGGATCCGGATGTAGAAGGGGCCCCTGAGAGAGGGAGATCCTGTCCGGGGGGATTCTCCAGGGGGGCGCTACGGATAGATTGCGGAGGTCCGCAAACCACAGGCACCTGGGCCAGTAAGGGGCCACCAGAAACAGATCCGCCTTCTCGTGGATTAGTTTCTGGATCACTCTGGGAACTAGGGCTAGTGGGGGGAAGGCGTATAGGAGCCCTGGAGGCCAGGTGCAACGTAGTGCATTGTGGCCCTCTGACCCGTGGGACGGGTATCTCGAGAAAAATCTTGGAAGTTGTGCGTTGGTCGGGGATGCAAAAGGGTCCACTACCGGTAGGCCGAAGATTCTGGATGCCTCCTTGAACAGGGATGGGTGGAGGCGCCATTCTGACTGGTCCACCCTGGGCCTGCTCAGCCAGTCCGCCTGGACGTTGGAAACTCCTGAGATATGTTCTGCTTTTAGCGAGAGGAGATTGGACTCTGCCCAATGACAGAGGCGTTCGGCCTCTCTCATCAACTGAATGGACTGAGTGCCCCCTTGCCTGATGATGTGTGCTTTGGCTGTGACGTTGTCCGTGAGAATGAAGACATGACATCCGTGTACCTGAGGGAGGAACCTGCGCAGGGCCAAGTGGACGGCATGAAGTTCCAGCTAGTTTATACTGCATCTTTGTTCTATCTTCAACCATCTGCCCTGTGCCGTGAGCAAGTTGACGTGAGTGCCCCATCTGGATAGGCTGGCGTCTGTGGTGAGGGTGAGCCTCTGGGCTCCTTGAAGTAATGACCCTTGTTGATGGCGGGGTTGGTCCACAGAGGAGGGACGTGAGGACTTTTGGAGGTACCTTGACCTTGGATTTCAAATTGCTTCTGCCAGATCTTTGAAATGGGAGCAGGAACCACTGTAGGGATCTGCTGTGTAAACGGGCCCAGGGAACAATGGAAATGCATGAGACCATCTTACCTAGTAATTTGGAGAGGTTTAATAGAGTTACCCTTTTTAACCGCCTAATCTGTTTAACTGATTTCTGGATACTGAGGAACCTCTCTGGAGAGAGAAAGACCCTTTGTAAGAGCAAATCAATAACAGACCCCAAGTGAGTAATTCGAGTGGATGGAGCCAGTTGGCTCTTTTACCAGTTTATAAGGAACCCGTGGGCTTGGAGGGCGGAGAGAGTAGCCCTGGTGTCCCTCTCTGCCTGGCGTCTGGAGGGAGATAGGATGAGGATATCATCCAGGTAGCAGTGGAGATGTATGGGAAGGTTTCTGAGGTGGGCCGTGAGAACCTTGGTAAAAGTCCTTGGGGCCGATGCCAGACCGAAGGGGAGGGCCACATATTGAAAGTGGAGGTTGTTGTAACAAAACCTGAGGAATTTATGATGGGAGGGCCGGATTGGGATATGTAGGTATGCCTCCAAGAGGTCTATAGAGGAGAACCAGTCCCCCTGCCTGGTACCCAGGAGGATAGACTGCAAGGTGTGCATTTTAAACTTACGGTGGATTAAGTGACGATTAAGTCATTTTAAGTCTAAGATTGCTCTGCATCCCCCGGAATGTTTGGGAACCACGAAGAGGTGGGAGTAAAATCCCCACCCTCATTGGGTGGGTGGGACGGGTTGGATGGCCTGAATGTCAAGGAGATGTTGGATAGCGGAATCCATCAATTTGCGTTTGGTGGGGTCCCTTGAGGGGGGGTGACATGAAAAAGTCAGAGGGGGCGGACCAGAACTCAAGGGCGAGACCAAACCTGATGGTGTCTCTAACCCAGGCATCGGAGGTAGAGGCATCCCATTGGTCGGCGAAATGTCTGAGGCGACTGCCAATGGGGGGCGAGGAATGGGATCTATCTGGGGCGATGGAAGGGTCTTCCCCCTGATCCCCCTATCTCTTATAGCCTCCACCCCTTCTACTCCTGTCACCCGAGTCGGCTCGATCCTGGGGTTGGGATGGTCAGAAAGAGGGGGGTCTCGAGTACCTAGGTGGGAAGGAAGGCTGATAGAAGGGTCAGAAGGAACCTCTCCGAAAGGGCTGAGGGACTCTTGGCTCTGACCTCCAAAAAAGAGAGTGGAAAATTTTTTTCTTGCTGAGGCCCTCGACTAGTAGGGGTTCCAGAGCTGGGCCAAATAGCTTGTCTCCCTTGATGGGAGCGGTGGCCAATTTGACTTTATTTTTAACGTCCGCCTGTTTGAGCCAGAGCAGGCGACAGGCTGTGACCTGTGAAGTTATGGCTCTAGTGGAAAACTTCACCGACTGGAAGGTAGTGTCGGCTGAGAATTCTGCTGCGGCTTAGCTATGTCCTGGTGTGCTCTCACGTTAGAGGTGGGGACGTGTTGTTTCAACTGACGAAGCCACCAGATTGAGGACCTGGTGAAAAAGGAGGCGGCCGTGGCCGATCTAATGGCCCAAGCGTCGGATTGGTGGGCCCGGCGCAATGCCAGTTCCGCCCGCTTGTCCTTGGGTTTCAGAGCCTCCAAAGCCTCACTGGGGGTGGAGAAGGATGCCAGGCCTACAATGGGCTCATAAACCTTGGGGATATTTAGAAGACTAGAAAAGTCTGAGTTGAGGTTGAAGAATCTCTTGTCCTGGCTGGAAGGGGTGGGAGGTGCCCCTGTGGAAGCCAGTTGCTTCTCCACCAGGTCGGAAAAAATAGGCGGGAACGGGATAACCTCGGCCTCTACCACGGGCTGCCTAAAGATGGAATCCTCTTGGGCTTCCGAGGAGGAGGGGGGTAGAGGAAGACTGGGTGAGTAGGCCAGAGATGTTTTTTGCCTTAAACAGAAGGGATTTGTACAGGTGTGTCTTAAACAGGCCCATGAATGCGGGTTGGTCGGGGGTAAGACCCTCATCCTCAAACATCTCGTCTTCCATCGGCTTCACTTCTGATGGGGTCTCACTATAATGGTCTGATCCCAATTCGAGTTCCTCCTCCTCCTCCCTGAAATGATCAAAGCCCCCTTACTCCTCCTCCTGCTCCCTTTCTGGAAGAGGGCTGTCCCTCTGTGACAGTACCTGACCGATAGGAGGATCCGATCTTGGAAGGGATCTGACAGAGAGAGACTCGTGTTCGGGGGCCCTCGGGGAGAAGCCGGGTCTGGACATTTGTTGGAGATCCTCCGCAATTCCCTGGCGGATAGCCAGTTCCATCCACGGTCTCATTTGTGCTGGAACCTCTACTGTAGAAGGTTCCTCTTGGCGCAGACCAGCGGCCGTAGGAGTATTGTGGCTTTGGGGGTCCGTCTGGTCATTGATCCCAGGGCCTGATGACCCTGGGGTGAGCTGCGCCTGGATCAAGAAGAGAGGTCTGGAGGAGGGGGGGTTGATTAGAAGTGGAGGGAGTGGAAGGTGGAAGGGCTGGAGGCACCGAACGTGACTCCCTGGATTGCCTATTGAATTCCTTCTCCAGTGCCTTATGGCGTCTTAAGGCATCCCTCTGGGAGGCCTTGGAAGGTTCCTTAGCCTGCCTGCGCAAATGGTGAGACTTTGATTTAGCCTTCAGAGAAGGGCATTTAGAAGAATTGTCCTCTGCCATTTTAAGAAGCAATAAGCGTATATAATTCACTAGAGGCGGTTGGCTTGCCTAGGGTTTGGCCTACAACAAAGACCGGGTGTTCTTTGAGCTGGACCGTGCCCCCTTTTGGAATTTCAATATGTGTTGTGATAACAAATATAGAGATATCCACTGAAATGGGAGCTAAAGAATATAGTATAAATATATAAATATATTTATCTTCTTTCTTTTTTTCTCTTTTTTTTGGATATATAAGTTTTTATTTGATATTTTTTATACCTTCAAATATTATTATGATTTATTTTATTTTATTTTTATAACAGAACTAAGTAAGTTGAACTGGATTAAGTATAGCAAAGAGAAAACGAAAGCTGAACAAGGATTAAGGAATGTCCAAATTAGCCAAATGAATGCCTGAGGCCAGAAGTAGAGAGGCCTCTAGCAGTTGTCCTCCTGGCAACAACTGGAGGGGGGGTACTGCAGTACGTCGCCCTGAGTAAGGCTGAGGGAAAGCCAACAATGAGTTTAACCAGGTCAGGTAGTTACGGACTGTGCACGTGACCCTGAGGGTCCAGATGAGGTCAAGATCAACCTCAGCTTCCTCGACGACACAAGATGGCACCCGACCACGATGCGGCACCCAAAATGGCGGCTGCAAGCTGAGCAAACATTGGGGCCCTCGGGGCGGAAATAAGCTCCTCCGGCTAGCTCAGCGTGCCGAGAGGAGCCGCACGGGAGAGATTTGGCTTCTCCTGAGCGATCAGCGTTTGGGTGGGGGGAAAACCAGCGGCCCTCATAGGTGCAAGGTAACGAGCCGCAACGGCGGCGTGGAAAGAGGCAGAGAGGATCGAGGGGGGGGGTTAACGCGAAGGCGCTGTGAGCCCGCCCGCTTTTATGCCCTTAGGGGCAAGAGGAGTGCTCCCCTAAATCCCTACCACTTGCGCAGGGACTAAAGAAGAAGATCAAACCTGATTGTAGAAACTTTCTGGGCGATCGAATGGAAGAAACCTGAATCGGCCAAGGAGCCTGAGCTAAGAACAGCCTGTCTCTCCAAGGCTGAGCAAAAAACTGGGGAATGCTGCGTGGAGTCACGTGGAAGGAGGTGGAGCGTTCCTCAATTCAAGCTCAGCCTGTGAGAGAGGACACTGAAGCACCTCCCACTCTGGATGCTCCGAGCGGCTCGAGGGAGAACAAGTTTGACACCCCTGACCTAGTGGTTATCTGTATTTTTTTAATCTTGTATCTGACAGCTGTATTCCCACTCTATCCAGTGCCATGCCCTTCTATCTTAGTTGGGCAATGGTGCAACCTTATTACAGCTATCTTTGCAAGTTTTGAAATGCACAGAGCAAATGCATATATAACACTGGGATTTGCACAGTATAAGGCTCCCAAGCCAGTAACTATAGTATACCAAGGATATGGTTGGCTGAAAAATGTTTCATCTGTGGGTAATTCTGCTAACTGTGTAAGCACAATTCTTTGTTATATAACTGCAGTGGCAATAAAAGGGATAAGATGTGGTTTCAGAACACAGTAATACACTGAACTGTTTAAAATCATATCAGATTTCTTTTGTAAATCATTTCCTCTATGCCACTTCAAAAAGTTGCATAGTTTTAGTGCTACAAAGTCCAAACTAAATAAGTAATGTATTACTGATTGTTAGAGCTGGACAGTGGTGGGGGAATAGTTTGCTTGCATGTTTTTAGCCAAAATAACCTGCCAAATTTATGCAGTGTTACACTGAACTTCAACTCTCACTGTAGCCAAGATACATTCCTAAATTCCAATAAACCTTCAACCATCTATAATCAATAGTGAATCCAAGAAGATCATCCAATTAAGGAAAGGGTTCCCTTTCATAAAATCATTATTGGACCAACAATTCTTGCAAATCAGTCTTTATCTCAGGGATTTTCCTGTAATCCAGTGATTACCTTGTGGTGGGACAGAAAGAATAAGGCCTACAAGATTCTGGCAATTTTGCAAATCCACAGAGATATTTTCCATGGAAAGCTTAAGGATCTCTCTTTATTAGCCAGTTTTGGGCATCAAACTCATTATCCTTGCACAGATGTTCTAAATATGAGAATTTTTATCATTAGAAGTAAAAAATGACAAAGTATAAAGCTGGTCTAGTAGAAGAAGGGACATAGTTATTCTATTAAACTAATAAGGAACTGAACACTAGAGACCAATCATTTTGGAGAATGGTATGTTTCTAGCACTATTCATTCAGGAAGCAATTGCCTGAATTGTCATTGCCCAGAAGATCATTGGTTGCCCTCTCCCCTCTTTGGAAGAGCTTTACCTTTACAGCTCCTGCTGCCTTAAGAAAGTTCAAAATATTATCAGAGTTCCATCTCATCCTGGGCACCTTTTTTTTTAACTATTACCATCTGGCAGACAGTACAGAATAATAAAAACAAGGACAAATAGGCTGAAAAAACAGCTTCTATTCCAGGGCAGTAGCTCTGTTGAATTCTACTGTATAGCGTAGTGTTGGGGGTTTTCAATTCAATATGTGGAGTGTGAAGGATGTTTGTTTGTGTTTATTTTCATGGTCATGATGTGCACTGAAGATGGTTTGATTTTGTTGAACGAGGTGCAATGACAATAAAGTAAACTAAGTTTTCCATAGAACTGTCAAAAACATTCATTACTGGTTTTATAGATACATGAGTTGCAAATGGTTCTGGGTTACCCTAGTCAGATATAAAACTATGGGTTACAAATACCACATAGATATACCCAACATACTAAATTATAATGTGGTTTGATTTAACATATCTTAGGAATCTAGCCATTGTGGTTAACAAAATGTGATTTATGACAACTTGTGTCAACTTGCGTAAAACATAGTTAAGCAAACCACACTTAGAATATACTTGAAATAGATAATTGTTTGGGCTCCCTCTAAATCTATTGCTCTTTTTTACTCTCTTGCTTCCTTGGAAATAAAGTCTTCAAGATAACTTTTCTACCTTTTCAAGGTTTTTCTTCTGCTTCAGACTAAGTTGTTATTTGTTCTTCTTTTTGATCCAGCTCTTCTACCAAGTTTTTTTTTTTTTTTGGAGTGTCTCATATTTTGAGACTCATATTATTGGTGCTATCGTCAAACCCTGCTCTCTGCTTTTCTAACCCACCACCACCACCACTAAATCCCACCCATCCTGTAAGTTTGCATCCATAAAAGAGTCATTTTCTCACCCATAGCCTGGCACAGTGTCCTACTTCTATGTCTCTTTTTCCATTAGCAAGATAGTGTGCATCTCACTGTGCATCTTTTCTGTTACCAATATCAAGCTCTGTCTCGCTTTGTCAGAGATGCAGAATATGAAAGAATGAGAATTGTCCATAGCAAAATTCTTGCTCTTTCACACAATGCAAACTACATTCTTTTGAACTTGGAGCTTATTTCTAAGTAAACATTTGGATTGTCCTTCATATCACACCAAAACAGAGTATTTAAGAGGTTGTAAAACCCATAACAATCTTATTTTCATACAGGTCATACAACAAAAGGATGCATGCTTTTGGCACAGAAGACATAGTTCATGAATATAAATGTTTTATAATATAAGTCAATGTGTTTAAAACATGATTTGTATCAAAAGAGGCTCTGGAACAATTCCGGATGGCTTGAAACACTGTGGGCAAGGGACAAAGGGAGAGCAATTCTCCTTATGGCAGCTCTGCTCTTCCCTCAAGTCTCTCTCAAGAATCATTTTGTCAGGATTCTGTTGTAATTAAAGGTTTTGACTGGGCTTGTGAAGACCTAGTTTCAAGATCATCCTCAGCTCCAAATGGTCACTAGGTGACATTATACCAATCATACTACAAGGCTGCTGTAGTAATGAAACGACATTACATTACAGTAATGAAGAAGAATTGCTATGTAGACCAACTTAATTTCAGGCACAATATAAATTTTACCAACAAACCACCTCCCCTGCCATCTTTACATTCCATATATATCCACTGCTGCTTAGTCTTCCTCTATTCTAGAGATGTCAAACCTGCAACCCACAGGCCAGATGCAACATATGCTGGTCATGCCCACCCCCGGTTTAGTGAAGGAGGAAAAAGTTGTGATAGATCACATGACAACGTATCATCACGAGTTTGACACTCCTGCTCTGTTCCATTCTTATAATCTATTTAACAATCCCTGATGTCCGATACCGAGTACATTTCTACTTTTTCTAATATTGTACATAAGCAGGACAATCCTACTCAAGTTTCTTCAATAAGCCAGGCTGATTTTCAAGGGAAACTTTCAAGACAGTGGAAATATTGGGTCTCAGTCTAAAAGGACTTTGAGGAGTGCCCTATTTTTATGATGTACAGAGTTGGCTGGAAGTAGCTGAAGGATACAGTGTGTATGTATGTGTGTATATATTCATTTGTGATTGTCGATATACAATGTAGATGAATGTACTTGTATCCCAACAGCTAACCAAATGAATCAAAGGAAAACCACAGAGCAGCATAAAACCTAACATGAAAGAACATATGCACAGGCTATTGAAACCTTTCTTAAGTTAAAATGCCAAAAAGAAAAGTATACTCCAGATGAAAAAAGTGAGAGTTGCACTTTCTATCTAGACAAATAAAGTTCTGATTAGGACAATGATAACTCTTTTCATCTAAAATTAACTACCTGGTGCATACATAGTTTCAAACATTTCTTCTTATATGTCTTATTCAATTCCAATTAAAAATATGGAGAATTTTACACAATACTTTAAAAACAATCAGTTGTAAAATTAAAGCAGTTCAAATCTAAATATAGCAGGAATCTCCAGAATTCCTAATGAACACTTAACAAAAAAGGTCCTTTCTTCCAGAGGTGGTATTCAGCAGGTTCTGACCAGTTTTTGAGAACCAGGAGCGGAAATTTTGAGTAGTTCAGAGAACCAGAAAATTCCACCTCTGACCCGAGATTTTACAATATCCTTCCCCTGCCAAGCCCATCAAGCCACGCCCACAGAACCAGTAGTAAAAAAAAATTGAATCCCACCACTGCTTTCTTCTCATTAAGAATATACCTTTGAGGTTTGGTGGTTTAAAGTCACATCTAAATGTTAACCTGTTTGACAAGATATTTCTCAAAAGTCATGCAAGTGTGCAAATAAGACCCATATGTAACCACTTAATCATAAATACACCCATAATCCTATATAATTAAAAGCTGTAACAAAGGAATTAGCTGATGACAACCACTTAGGAAATAGGATCCAATCTATATTATGACTTCTAACCTGTGAACTAATTTTGACACAAATAAAAATGTGATTTTAATCACAAAAGAGAGAAAAGGGAGAACAAGAGGGAGAGAAAAATAAGCAGGTTTACAAGGAAGTCGACATCTGGAGGATCAAAGTAATGTTCTTTATCTTTAAAATAATTACATGGATAGCTTTTGATAGAGGCTTGTTCAGTTTTGATGGAATTAATTTAGAATCTTTACCATTTGCTAGATATCATTTGATTTAATTGTGGATCATGTCAGCTTCCCTTAGTTTTGTTAAGTTGCAAAACAAGTCATCTTATAACGAGTCAATTTATACTGGTATCAGGTATTGCAATCAATAATAGTTTTTGTAGTTTCATAAAGTTCCAGAAAAATATATATATATTAACAGACTTTTCCATCACTGGTGCTCAGATTCTAAAAATTTCAAGGGGTAATTGATTCCAAAGTCAAGAAGCAAAATATGATGCAGTCATTCTGACATGTGGGGAAACTAAGCAGTCAATTGTGCAATTGAAACACTTGCACAGGAACATGATTGGCACTCCAATAGTTCTCTTTGTGTATCTAGGGAACAAAAACATCTCAGTCTGAACTCCAGTTTATACCAGCAAGTGCAATCCAGAAAAGCAACTAAAGGCTAAGGTTAAAAACCCTAATCCTAAAAATCAGAGAAGTCTCATTGAACTCCCAAGGGTCCCAATTTCAAATCAGAAGAATGCATTCTACTGCCTCCAGATGTGGGTTCTACATTTCCCATATTCCTTAACCACTGACTCTGCTAGATATTGAAATTTCTGGAGGCTGTTTAGAAAATAGATATGTATAAAATAGTTTTAGAATAAATTACACAGACCAGACCACATTCAATATTTTAAAGATGTTTTAAGGTGTTGAGTCAATTTAAAAAAAAAAATCTTGCCTTTATTATTTTTGTAAATAATAAAAGCAAGATCTAAAAAAAATATTAGCTCAAAATTGAGGCAAAAAGCAAACCTCAGAATCCTGTGAGTTTTGCTGAGAGAGTGTAACTGGCCCAAAGTCACACACCTGGTTTCCATAACTAAGGCTGGACTTGAATTCATGGTCTTGTGCTTTCTAGCCTTAACCCCCCAGACTGGACTGGCTCCCATTTTGAACGCATGCTTAATTCCATGAATTTCATGTGTGTTTGTTATATATTTGAACAAAATGTGTATGCTGTTCAATTTCCACATGGGTCTGAGTGGCTCATTTAAAAAACATAATATTAAAACCATGAAGTCAGCACATGGATGGTTTACACAAAACTTCAGAAAGCACAAGTAAAAAGTCACAAGCTCAAATGCAACAGGGAGCAGGTCAACTTTATATCCAAGCACATATTAGGCGTAGGCATCACAGCCTTGGAATATTCAAATTATTCATCTTCCAACAACTTATGCAAACAGAAAACTGTTGACATTCAGTATTTTAAGTGATGCTGGCAATATGAGCAATTCTTTCAATGGTGATTAATGTACATTATTTTTTTCACACAAATAAATTATTATTTAAGGCCCTGTGCATTTGTGCATACACAAGCTCTTAAACATGATTACATTTTTCTGGATTATGTTTATTGCATTAATCTTTTTCTAACAGTATGATCACATGTTGGCTCAACTAGTTTATAATGCTGAGCCCCATAAATTACACACTTTATCTCTTTAGTTGACACTATGCTACTAGGGTGTAGATCTCCAAATTCTACTACCATGTGATCAGATGACTGAAATTGTACTTATATTAAATATTATATGGTGATAAGTATGTGTACTACTGAAGACGGAACTCTGCTTTCTTTATTTTCCTACCATATTCCATCCATTCTCCAGCTGAATGGGCCATCAGCAGAAACTATCAAAAGCAGTTTTCTTATCTACTTTGCTTACCACTTAGCTGCAAATTCCTTGTTGGCTCACATAATGTGGTTTAATGCTTGGAGGACAGACTTCACACTATATAATTTACTCTGTCGGTCCAAGATGAAGATGGCAAAATCATGATTGTCTCACAAGTTGCTTTGCTTCAGAGAAATGCAGTCTTAAACCCTGCACACACACCATGTACAACTAAGGGAGAGGTCTCTAAGTGAGCAGAACATAATGTGCAATGTTTGGCCTTTTCACATTCAGAATGAAAAAAAAAACAGGCAGTGGTTTCTGTAGAGAAGAATAATATTTAAAATGGAAAAACAGATCACTTGTCAGAGAAGAAAATGTGCTGCAGGATTTTATAGTTTAACATACCAAAACACTTGCACACCACCACGTTGAGCTGTACAAAATATAGGCAGATATTAACAGCAGCAGAAGCAGCAACACTTTGTTTCTTCAACATGCTCAGACATGTTTAAACATCTTGCAGTAATGTAAGCCATGACACAAGAAAAAATGAGAGATCTAGATGAATATGGCCAACATCTTAAGCTTTTTTCTTTTTTATCCAAAAGAATTGGCTAGGCCTAGACAAAATAAAACAAATAATAAACAAATCATTGAATAAGCAATACATACACATTCATGCGTACATACACATTCCAAGCGTGGAGACTTTTATCCACATCTGAGCTTACAAACTGCCAATCATGCCTGTGCTTGGGGAGAAAGCCCTCTCCTTCCTCTGTGGATAAAAGTTCCCAAACATTGAATGCAGTGTGTGTTTGTGCGTGCACGTGCACACGAGTGTGTGCTTGGCTGTAAGCAGTTTGGGGAGGCGAGGAGTTTGTGGGGCACCAAATTGCCCCCACATGGAGTTAGCTGGTACGACTTCTTCCATCCCAATCCAGCCGTCCCAAATCAGCAATGCCCAGTGAGCAGTGTTGAGCTGGCCATGCCCACCCAGCCACGCCCACTCAGTCACAGCAACCCCACTAATGGCCCTTTGTGGGCAACCATAATACTGATGAGGCCCTTAATGAAATTGAGTTTGTCACCCCTGGTTTAAGGCATCAGGTTAAAAAGGGAGACAAATTAGTTCAAGTCCTACCTTAGTCATTTGGGTACTTTGGACCAATGACCCTCTCAACCCATCCCACATCACAGGGTTGTTGTTGTGGGGAAAATAGGAAGAGGAAAGTATGCTGGATATGTTTGCTGCCTTGACATATTTGTAAAACTAACAAAGGCGGGAAACAAACAAATAGTGGAAACTCATTGGGTGAGTTTGGGCCACACAGCTTCTGAGTTCCACCAACTTCACAGAGACAAAAACTGAAGAGAGTACTATGTTATGTCAAGCCATGCTATGGAGGAAAGATAGTAAGTATATCAATCTAAAAACACACCAAAAGCAGCTATCAGTGTTTTCCCATGGAGTGATTGTTTCCTCCTGCTTCAGTCAGCCCTGCCTATTGATTGATGACTTAAAGCCTAGATACACTAAATACACTTTCGACAATAGATTGTTCTGCCAGAAGGTGCTGGGTTTTTTAGCACATTTACAGCTAAACAGACTGCACTTTGTTTCTTTTTCCTTTATACATGAAATGCACTGTTACATCACTTATACATGTGATGAGGTTACTGTATGGTCAAAACAGTGCAAACAATAAATACCACCACTATATATTCTTGCAGTTTCTGTTTCCAAAATTTTGCAGAAGTTACCGAGATCTTACAAAGAGATCCTATCCTGTAATCTGAGTGGCTTTCAAGACGACAGAGGACTAAAATACAGAAAATAATGTTTTGAGGGAAGGCAGCAAATTGAAGAAAAGGGAGGAGGTCATATGAAAAACAAGCAAATTTATATCCCATTAAATGATTAAAATGTTTTTACAACTTTACAACTTGCTGAATAAGTCCAAACCAATATAGTATCTTCACTTTTTCATGTATGTTATGAAAGACTAGTAGCTTGTTGTTAATAGCTTGGTGCTCCATATGTTAAAGACACTATATTCTAAAGGTCAATTACTATTGTTTGAATCTTTGGTAAATATGCTTATATTTTTTAAAACCTGATAGTTTGTAAATCACACAGATTCATTAGAATTCAAATGGAGTTGCAAATAATAAATAAATGCTTCATTCCATTTAATTTCTAAACAAAATTTAGAAACCATTCTGTTGTGTTTGAACATCAAAGCATTTTAAAAAGAACATTCCAACCCTTTAAAAAAAATTGATCATACAACTATCTTTTAAAAGATACACTAAAAGGATATGAGTGTGATTTATTTTTTTTTTACAAAATTCATAACAGAATACTAAGAATCACAGGCATCAGGTTCAAGTTTCAATGACATAAAAATGACAAAATAGATTTCAGAGCATTGCAGCGCAAATCCTGGCTTTTTGTACTTGTGTCCTAATGCTGAACATGTTTCATTCTTCGCTCCCCCTTGACGTCTCACCCTATGGGTACTTCTCCAAAGGAGTAAAATTACTGCTATAAAAAAACCTTAGGATATATAAATGAATACTGAATATAAGTATTTCAGATTAGAATTTTTGTTGAAACATATAAAAAAGTGTAAATGTTAATTGCCCACAAATTCTCCTCCTCACCTCCACCCACAAACACTTTCTATACATTTGGGGGGAAACATACAGGTAGTCCTGGATTTACAAAAGTTCATTTAGTGGCCATTCTAGGTTACAACAGTACTAAAAAAGGGACTTGTGACCATTTTTCACACAACAGCATCCCCATGGCCACATAATCAAAATTTCGGTGCTTGGCAACTGACTCATATTTATTTGTTTGTTTGTTTGTTTATTTGATTTGTCAATCGCTTACAAGATAATAGGTAAAAGTATAAACATGAGTAAGAATACAGGAAATAGGTACGAATAAATGGGGACAATAGGACAGGGACGGTAGGTACAATTGTGCACTTATTCGCACCCCTTACAGACCTCTTAGGAATGAGGTGAGGTTAATAGTGGATAGTTTGAGGTTAAAGGAGTGGGGGGTTAGAAGATGTAACAACAGAGTCAGGTAGTGCATTCCAAGCATTGACCACTCTGTTGCTGAAGTCGTACTTTCTGCAATCGAGTTTGAAGTGGTTTACATTGAGTTTGTATCCGTTGTGTGCTCTTGTGTTGTTGTGGTTGAAGCTGTAGTCATTGACTGGTAGGACATTGTAGCGGACAATTTTATGTGCTACGCTTAAGTCTAACCATAGACGGTATAGTTCAAGGTTGTACAAGCCCAAAATCTCAAGCCCGGTTATATAGGGTATTCTATTGCAAGCAGAGGAGTATAGTGCTCTCTCGTGAAATACTTCTGGACTCACTCGATTGTATTAATGCCCGATATGCAGTGCAGATTCCAGACTGATGAGCTGTATTCGAGTACTGGTCGGCAAAAGTTTTGTATGCTCTAGTTGGCAATTCAATATTTCCGGAGGAGAAGCCTCCGGAAATTATCTTCGAAGGTTGCAGTGTCCTGAGGTCATGTGATCACATTTTGCAGTGTCCTGAGGTCATGTGATCACATTTTGCAACCTTCTGACAAGCAAAGTCAGTGGGGAAGCCAGATTCACTTAACAATCATGTTACTAATTTAACAACTGCAGTGATTCACTTAACAACTGTGGCAAGAAAGTTCATAAAATGGGGCAAACAAATGTCACTTAACAAATGTCTTACTTAGCAACATAAATTTTAGTTTTAATTATCATCCGGAAGTTCCAGCTGGTTCAAAATGCAGTGACCCACGTGGTTTTGTGCAAGCCTCGGTATACACATGTGTTATCTCTCCTGCAGGAGCTGCAATGTTTGCCAATTTGCTTCCAGGTGCAATTCAAGATGTTGGTTGTCACCAGCTGGTTCAAAATGCAGTGACCCACGTGGTTTTGTGCAAGCCTCGGTGTACACATGTGTTATCTCTCCTGCAGGAGCTGCAATGTTTGCCAATTTGCTTCCAGGTGCAATTCAAGATGTTGGTTGTCACCAGCTGGTTCAAAATGCAGTGACCCACGTGGTTTTGTGCAAGCCTCGGTGTACACATGTGTTATCTCTCCTGCAGGAGCTCCAATGTTTGCCAATTTGCTTCCAGGTGCAATTCAAGATGTTGGTTGTCACCTTGTGGCTTGGAACCAAGTTATCTGAAGGAGCATCTCTTGCCAGTCACATCCTCCCAATCCACTGGAGCAGGGAGGCAAGGAATGTTGCAGGTCCTGGCCCCCAAGGAGGTAAATCTGGCAGAATCCAGAAGAAGGACCTTCTCCATGGTGGCTCCCTCTGGAACATCATCCCTCCAGAAATTAGACAGGCCCCCTATTCTAACACTCTTTCAATGGGTCTGGGGAACTCTTTCTTCCCACTTGGAACTGAACCCAGATGGACATTTCTTCCAACAATATGTAATTTCAATCTGTTGCTTTTTCAAGTTGTAATCCAAGGGAATTGAAAAGATTTACTGTACTGACTGGAGTTTTCTACATTTTGTGTCCTGTCCTGGACATCCCCTTATTTAATTATACCAATGTTCCTCAACCTCAACAATTTAAAAGATGTGTGGATTTCCAGAATTCTCTAGCTAACCATCTGGTATCCCACTTTCATAATGCAAAACATACCTACAAAATACCTGACACAATTTGCTTATTGATTTCAAGTACCTCTCTTTCCCAGTATTATCTATGTGACAGGGTGTAAAATAAGAGCACAACTAATTAAAGAGGTAATAGAACCCTACGTTATGAAAAACCAGGTGTTTAGAGACAGAAACCAAAGCTATTTATTTAAGAACAGATAGCTCCTAATTGCAACTTGCAGCTGGGCTGTGTTCCTCAGAGATAAGAGTGTTGACAGACTACCATGATCATTAGAGCAGGGGTATCAAACTCACAGCCCAAAGGCCAGATGCATCACGTGCTGGCCACACCTACCCAATTTTAGCAAAGGGGGGAAAAGACATGTCATGACATGATGCCACGAGTTTGACACCCCTGCATTAGAGAATCAAATTTCAATACTAAAAGAAAATCAGTCAAAGCAACACTCCATTCATCAAAGTACTGAAAACCACTCTAACAGAATGCAGGGATATTAAGAAACAATGCTCCTTTTGAAGAAACTAATTATTGTGAATCAGAATTATAATACATGAAACTTGTTTTTCTTCAAAAGGACGTATTAGGTTAAGTCACCCTCCCATAAATTCCTGAGTTTTCTCAGCTTGCATAGGATATATATATCCCGAGGCCATCTCAGGGTGTAAGACTGAGGTATAATAAGATTAAAGATATGGATTTTTAAAATTATTTGCTCACAAATCATGATAGTTTTGATACTTTGTTGTTTATAATTATGATTTACAGTTTATTGTGTATACTCAGCTTATTGTGGTTAAGCACTCAATGGTTTAGCACCCAGCTGATAATAGATCCACAGCTACATCTATTAACTGGTAATTCCTTTTCTGAATTACAGGCTGTAGTATTTCTAGGATTTGCTAAGACCCATTTACTAGAAATGCCACAATTTGAAGTGCAAAACATAATCTGCTGTACTAGGTTCATCCCCTTTCTAATCTGTTTTATTCAAGTTTTCTCTTTAAAAAAAACAATTTAGGCACCTGCAAATATAGTGATTGCACATGAAACTTGTTAATAGCAGTTGGAATTTACCATACTTCCTATCTGCATATGCAATTATTTAATTGCATGGATAATCATACTAACTCTGCAGACAGTTTGTTCGGGGAAAAATTGAACTGATAAATAATACAATTACTGTAATTCATTATCATGTAAATTCCATCTATAAGTGTATAATTTCCAGAGAAGGGGAAACAGGGAGTTAAAACAGGGAGAATTTACAACGGAGTGTCAAACTCAAGGCCTGCGGGCTGGATCAGGCCAGCAGGGTGCTTAGATCTGGCCCATGGGCTCATCCTGGAAACAGCAAAGGACTGGCCCGCAGTGCCTCTGCCAGAAAAACAAAACTTGGGAGAGCTGCATGTGGCCTTCCCAAGCTCCTTTTGTCACTGGCAGCGGGTTGCAGGAGGGTGTCGTAACCAAAAACAGAGCTCGGGAGCCCATTTTCTCTGGCAGAGCCCTCAGGCCACCACAGGTGTCATGACACAAGTGATGTCAAGCTGGCCACACCCACCCTGGCCAAACCCCATGCCCCCCTGAGGTCAAATACAACCCTGCTGTGGCCCTTAATGAAATTTGCTTTACAAAGTTCAAACACAAAGGCAGGAGATGCTGGGAAGATTAACTCAGTCTATCTTGACGTTACCTCTCACAGGTTTTCTATAATTTATTTATCAGGCAGTAGTTTGGTGGATCTGTTTCTAAACATACATTCAAGTTTGCATGTTCCCCACAATTTTAGTATTAGTACAATGCAAATGTGATGTCTTTAACAACCATGGGTTTGTCTTGTTTTAATAAACCACAGGTTTGTTAAAACAAGATCATGCCAAACTAATCTTATTTCATTCTTCAACAAAGTGACTAAATTAGTAGACCAGCGGAATACTGTGGACATAATATATTTAGATTTCAGCAAGGCATTCAACAAAGTAGACCACAACCTACTTCTTAGTAAGCTAGAGAAAAGTGGAATAGATAGCACCACCACTAGATGGACTCGCAACTGGCTGACAAACCACACCCAAACAAGTAGTCCTTAATGGGTCTAAGACTACATGGAGGGAAGTAAGCAGTGAGGTGCCACAAGGTTCTGTCTTAGGCCCAGTACTCTTCAATATCTTCATTAACGACTTGGATGAGGGAATAGAAGGGGAACTTACCAAATTTGCAGATGATACTAAGCTGGCAGGAATAGCTAACACCCAAGAAGATAGGCTCAAGATCCAGATGGATCTTGACAGAGTAGAACACTGGGCCATATCTAACAAAATGAAATTCAATGTAGAGAAAAGTAAAGTCCTACCCTTAGGCAAGAAAAACCAAAAGTACATATATAGACTGGGTGAAACCAGGCTCAATAGCAGTAACTATGAGAGGGATCTTGGAGTCTTAGTGGACAACCAGCTAAATATGAGCCAGCAGTGTGCAGCAGCAGCCAAAAAAGCTAATGCAATCCTAAGTTCCATTAACAGAGGGATACAATCGAGATCAAGTGAGGTAGTAATACCACTCTATAAAGCCTTAGGAAGACCACACCTAGAATACTGCATCCAGTTTTGGTCACCACATTATAAAAAAGATGTTGAGACTCTAGAAAAAGTACAAAGACCAACCAGGATGATAAGGGGACTGGAGACTAAAACATATGAAGAACAGTTACAGGAACTGGGCATGGCTAGTCTAGTGAAGAGAAGGACCAGGGCAGACATGATAGCAGTCTTCCAATATTTGAGGGGCTGCCACAGAGAGCTATTTTCTAAAGCGCCTGTAGGCCAGACAAGGAATAATGGATGGAAACTGAACCAGGAGAGATTTAACCTGGAAATAAGGAGAAACTTTCTGACAGTGAGAACAATCAACCAATGGAACACCTTGCCCTCGGAAGTTGTGGGAACATCATCACTTGAGACTTTCAAGAAGAGATTGGACTGCCATTTGTCAGAAATGGTGTAGGGTCTCCTGCTTGGGCGGGGGTTGGACTAGATGACCTACAAGGTCCCTCCCAACTCTGATTATATGTTATCTCTGTTATCTGTCTTCACTGCTACATGGCTGCAGTGACTTTTAAATAGAATAAGCATGGGAAGGGGCTAGGGTTAGAGCCGAAATTAAATCAAGACCTAAGAACTAATGACAGAGATAAATATATTCTAATAGTAAGAGATGAAATTAATGCTTGATTGGTGTATGTGGCCAATAATTATGTCTCATCCTGATTTACCACTGTGAAATATTGGAAAAATAAATGTCAGTGCCATGTTGGGAAATGTAACTTTCTTATTGGGAAAGCAAGGCATTTTTAAATAAAACAAGAGAAGAAAAAAATATACAGGACACAATGATATTGCTTGACACTTTCCAGAGCAGAGCCTGCTGTTAAAAATAACTTTCAGAGTAAATGTTAATGGTCCCCAGGCTCATAATATTCACCTACTGTGATATGGTATATTTCATAAGAAAAGAAGGGTTATCAAATTCCTTGCTGAAAAACAGAATGTTATAGTTGTACACACATAAATGAATGAAGTTGCACACAGAAACTTTGTTCTCATCCCTTTCTTTCAAGATACTTTTGGTAGCTCTTTCTTGAGAACGCTCTAGTTTCACATTAGGTTTTTGCCATCAAGACCGGACTACAAATCAGTTAAATGGATCACCCAAAGGAATGAAGGCTGCTTCAGGTTAAAATACCTGGAGGACCAGGTTAGAGACAGGAGATCTTGGAGAAAATCTACTTTGGTCAATACCAACTGACTTAGGTCAATATACCAATACCAATACCTTAGGTCAATACCTAAGGGTCAATACCAACTTGATGGCACATAATCAATCAATCAATCAATCAATCAATCAATCATAAAGTAATCACTGGAATTCATTCTAGAATAGCCCACGAAACACCAGTGGAGATGAACTAAAAGAGCAGCCCAATGTTTGGGGAAAATGAAGTCGTACGGTATTAATAGATAACTTTTTTTACAGTTGTACACTTTGTTCAACTTGATTTGCTTATGAAAGTATGTTGGGAATGTACATTTGAAAAATATTTTCAGAAAACAATAAGAAATATAATTGGATTTAAACTGTTTAATTTTGTACAAAGAAAGATACTCACTTCTAAATTCTAAAAGGAATATAGCCACTGTTCATGTTTGCTATTTGGAAAAAACAGGTGGGTCAAAAGTTAACATAAACCATTTATTGAATGAAAAGGCACTTTCAACATATCAGTACTCATTACAACCAAAACCCAATATTAAAATAAACTGAATGTTACTCTAACTCCATAGGCATCCATGGAGTTGGAATATTGAAAGGGAAGTTATGAAACATAATACAAAACCCAGCATTTATATTTTTGTGTCAGACACTAGGATACAGGAACATAAGGGCAGACTTTACATCATAACATCACAGCATATTTCATCATTTTGATATAATTTGCTTTGCCAAATTTTTTTCCAACTGATTCTAAGAATTTCTTCAAGAAATGTCTCTCTAGATACACATGAAAATATGTAATCAAATTTAGATTCATATACACTATAAAATATATACTGTAATTCATCAGTGGTGGGGTTCAAATAATGTAACAACCAGTTCTCTTGCCCTAATGACTAGCTGGGTAGGCGTGGCCGGGTGGTCATGTGACTGAGTGGGTGTGGTAAACTCAATGTCACTCATCACACCAACCCCGCCTCCTGGCCACTCTCCCTTTCCACAGGCCTTGGGTCTATATGCAACACCTCCAGAAATGAAAAGGTTAACCAACTCTCAGTTTCCTAGTGCAAATGCCCCCCCCCCCAGTGAAAGGATGGGGAGAGACCAGCAAAGCATTCTTCTTCCATCACCAGGGAAAGTAAAACATTGGAGGCTGAGCTTATTAGAAAACAATATATTGTGTCCTAACAGACATTTCACACTTGTGGTGTCACAGGCAATAAATCCCACTGACTCCTCAGAAGCAACTTCCAATTAAAGCTCATTTGCACCCCCAAAATAATAAATAAATAGCAGAAGGACAAGGATTGACAATATTTCTGTGCAGACAATTCTGAAAGAGACTAAGCTAAAGTTGAATTAGCCCTTTCCTTCCTCCTTCCTTCTTCCCTCCCTCCCTCCCTTCTTTCCCCCTCCCTTCTCCTCATCCCCATCTCTTTCCTTTCTTCCTTCTCTCCTTTCTTCCTTCTTTCCCCTCATTCCCATCTCTTTCCTCCCCCCCTTCCTTTATTTTCAGCCTGTTTTCTGGCTGTTTTGGGGCTTTTCCACGCCATTTTCCAGCTTGTTTTATGGGCTGTTTTTGGCTATTTTTCAGGCTGTTTGGGGGCTGTTTTTTGGCTGTTTTCAGGACATTTTCCAGGCTGTTTTTGGATGTTTTTCAGCCCATTTTTGGCCATTTTTCAGTCCGCTTTGGCCATTTTGGGGGCTGTTTTGGGGGCCACTTTCCGGGTAATTTTGAGCTGTTTTTCAGCTGTTCTTTTGGCCATTTTTAGGCTGTTTTGAAAAACAGCCGAAAACAGCCCAGAAAAAGGCCAAAAATGACCCCAAAATGGCCAAAGATAGGGCCAAAATTGGCTGTTTTGGGGGTTATTTTTCAGTCCATTTTTGGCCCATTTCGGGTAGTTTTTTTTACCATTTTCAGTCAAAAAAGGGTCTGGAAAATGGCCCTGGAAAATGGCCTGGAAATGCCCCCAAAATGGCCCAGAAAACAGCCCGAAAAACAGGCAGGGCCAGGGCCAGCCAGAGGTGGGATTAGCTAGTTCACCAAACTGGGTAGAATTTTAACAACCGGTTGACCTGAACCAGTCCAAACCAGCTGATTACCACCTCTGTAATTCATGTATTAAATGTCAATGAAAATATGGAATAGTATTAAAATAGTTTAGGTTAATGTTCCTTTTCTCTCTTTTTTTTAATGAAACAAACAGGAATAACAAACATCTAATCACATTCATTTACCAAATCTAAGCTCCTCATGCTATCAACAGTTTCTATTACTGATTTTTTATTTTTGCAGTTTCATCATTGCAACCTGGAAGATATTGCTTGTAAAAGGAAAGCCTCTAGTTTTTCACTGTTCTGCTCTATTCCAAACATCTGATTTTTCATGCAACAGATTGCATTGGACAATCAAGGATGAGCTAATACATCATGTCAAAGAAACAAAGATATCTCAAGAAGAAAATAGGTTTCTTTATTTTCTTAATTCATCTGTTTCTGGAAATGCTCATTTGTAGGAACTAAATAAATGACTAGTTTATTACTTATGAACTGACTGAAAAGAATCAAAACCCTTGAAATAAGTGAGGTCCCTGAACTTTAGTGGGCTTTATTTGGACAAATGGATATTGTTGTCCTACAATGTACAGCATTGGCCTCGGAGTCAATAATTTTACACAGAAATAATAGGGCTGCCTATAATTGATTATATCACCATGGAAAAGACATTTATGCTGCTTACTCATCTGCAAAATACATGCAAAAATAATTGCATCTCCTGTTGGCATACTGTGAAGCTTTATTTCAGAGGAATTAACACATTCATGATGCTCCATAAATAAAACAGGTTTTTGGTGAGTTTTAATAAAAGATATGGTAGTAATTTTAAAACCTTGGTCTGGCTAAAAAGCACTTGTATGCTAACCCTCTTCTAGCTAATGTGTTCAATAATTTTACATTATAAATCAATGAATTGTCTGTCAGTGTTGCTAAACTGTAACTTTTCTTTCCCATCTGTGATAATGAAATACCTCTAGTTAGAAGTGAAGCCTGGCAACAGGGGCCCAGCAGTTGTCCTCCCACAAGAGCAGAATTTCAGCACTAAACTCTTAGCAAATACATGGTAGTCCACCCAGTTCAACAGAAAAGAAAATTATAGTCAAGAAATACCAATTTCCAAAATCTTTCCAAAATCTACTATGTTTAAAAATATGTTGGAAACTGACACTTTCAAATCACCCGTACTTCCCAAAAAACAAAACCAGACAAAAAACCCTAACCCCAAACTCTAATGTAGAGAAAAACAGAACTTTCATGAGAGAAACTTATCTTCATCATAAAGAATATTTACACTATAGAAGATTCATATAGCTAAACCTTTGGATTTTAACAACATCTAGTTGAACTTCAGCAACGTAGCACAGACACCATAATCTCTAATTTCTTGTCCCAGCATCTGAAATCCATGGTATGACAAATCTTGCTGCCCCCCCTTCTTTGTACATACTGTACAAATGAAGCCAAGCTTAGGCTACATAAAAGTTTTTGTGGTGCCCCCCTTGGGCTTGGTGCCCTAAGCATGTGCTTAGTCTGCTTAATGGTTAATACACCATTGAGGGCAGACCAATAGTGATAATGCCTCTCCTGCTGCTGCTCAAATCTGTTGTTTGTTTCTTCTATTCAGAAAAACTTCCTGGGTTTCCGGTTTCGCGTGGCTTCGGGGCAGCAGTAATTCGCGACAGCTCACGATTCCTGCTGTGCTAGCCGCCGAGGTACCCCCGATCCAGATGGGTCAGGGGGATATGGCTGCCCTGTAGGGACAGCTGAAGAGAGAGGGGAGTCGGACAGGGGGGTGGGGGTGTCGCAGACCCCCTCCTCCTCCGGGAAAACCCCTTTTTCCCAAGGCGGTGGAGCGGCGGTCAGCAATGGCCGCCACGAAGAAGCCAGCAACCGGGTAAGATTGCGCTGGAGGAAGTAAGAAGAGTGAAAGTGCTGTCTGAGCCGGGTCAAGTAACATCTTTCAAATTGGTTGGAACTGAGCTGTTTGAATTGCTGGAGGATACATTGTATCCCTAAGAAGAGCGAAAGCGGCGGAAAGCTGTTAAAGGGAACTTTTTTTTTTTTCTTCACTCTCCCACCCCATGGAAACAGCAGATATGTTTGGACATATTGGACATTGAAAGTGAATTGTTTTGAGAGTTGAAGCTAAGGGACAAAAGGGGTTTTGGACATTGAAAAACTTAAGAAATTGGAAAACCCTTGTTGGAGGTATGGATTTCTCATTATTTAAAATTGATATTGCAAGTGGGAAGGGAGAGGAAAAAAAATTGGAGCAGAAGCTGAAAAAGGAGGAGATTACCTAGAATCCCAAAGAAAGGTATATGGTAATTGGACCTCTTTGATTAAACATTAACCCCAGAAAGAGAAAGAGAAGAAGGAAGAAAAGTATTAATTTTTGGAATTATTATTATTAATTTTTTTTGGAATTATTTTTGATTAAAAATATTTGTGGTTGTTTTGGGAAAAGTTTCTTTTTTCATAATGGCATCGCTTGTGGATGAATTAAAGACTGAATATCAAAAATATAAAAAAGAAGATACTTTGGGCACTTTGTTTCAATTCTTAGAAATGGCGTTATGTACTTATGAAAAGTTGACTACGCAGCAGAAGGACTGGGACAAAGAAGAAGAGGAAGAAGAAGCCATCTTTGATGAACAATGGGTTTTTTCCGGGGAGGAGGAGAAAAAGGATAAGAAAAAGGGGATTTTAAGAATTACAAAAACAACCAAAGAAGAGAAAAATGAGCGGAAAGGTGGAGGCAAGGTTAGAAAGCAAAGGAAAGGGAGTAAGAAAAGGGAGGAGGAAAGACAAAGGGATAAAAAGGGCAAGGAGAAGAATAAGCAAGAGAGAAAGGTGGGGAGGAGAAGCCTCAATGGTGGGAAGCAAGATCTAAAGAAAAAAAGTTTATTCAGAGACAATGGGTGAATTTAATTTAGGATAAAAGAGGGATTCTGCAGGGTACGTAAGATTGTGTTTTTTATATGTGTATTTAGAGTATAAAATTCATTGTGTAATTTTAGAATCTATTAAACAGAATCCCAAGAAAAATTGTTATATGAAGTACTTTTAAGTTAGGGTAATGAGTTATAGACGTTACTCCAATTGGTGTATAGGAGAAGTATAATAAAAGAAAAAAGATGAATAGATAGTTGGAAATAGAACAGACAAAGAATATTATTGAAAATGGTAATAAGATATGAAAGGATATATAAAGGTTTTGTTATGTTTTTTTTTTTTTGGATGTTGTATATTGAAAAAAGGCAAAAAAAAAATTTAATTAATAAGAAATAATTTGGATGAAAAGGAGAAGTTGGGATAAGATATGAAGTTAAATAGACAAAGTATTGATACTATAATTTGGAATTGTTATGTTCTATTGGATTTCTTCTTCTATTATTTTTTCTTAGAAAAGAAATTATAAGCTGTTATGCCTTGTGCATTGTTTATATAAAATTGATAAAAATGGTTTATATATATATATAAAAAAGAAAATGATAATAAGATATGGAAGGATATATAAAGTGAATATGATGTTTGAATTTGTGTCTGTGTGAAGAGTTTCAACCCGGGATCAGACAACCTTCAGAAAAGATCTTTTAGTTTTGTTTATGTTTTGTGTTCTCTGTAAAATTAATAAAATTTGTTTTTTTTAAAAAAAGAAAAACTTCCTCGCTTTTTCTATATGGGAGAGTTTCCATTTAGTCTTTAAACAGAAGTTCTGGAAAACTGTTTTACAAAAAAAATTGAATGTTAAAGAAACAGAAGAAAGGTGGAGTTTTATGTGCAACCATTGATGAACAGAGCTTTTGGTCAGTTTGTTTTCACTGGTTCAGAGAACAGGGTGCTGAATCCAGCTTCCAGCTTTTTCAAACAATCCCTGTTTTCTAATATCAAAACATTTTAAAATAATTGAACCAAAGTTAGATCAAGGCATTCCCCTAAGAGTCAAATGGACAAAATATAGCATTTTAGCTACCAGACTGGATATAACAGAGGACGGGGGGTGGGGATGGGGTGGGATTCAGCTTTGCTGAATATACTCCATAAAAGGAAAATGCTACAGACTCTTTGGACCACTGGTAATTATCAAAGATATTGAGTCTTATCACACAGCAAAAGTAGAATAAATACTACCATATTCAAGTAAAGAGAATAGTAACACAATCTAAGAGGAATACCAGGCCATATTTTCTCAGGTAGTAAAGCAGGGCTGTCAAACTCAAGGCCCAGGGACCAGATCTAGCCTGCAGGGTGCTTAGATCTGGCCCGCAGGGCCACCCTGAAAACAGTGAAGGACTGGCCCATGGTGCCTCTGCAAGCAAAAATGGAGCTGGGGAGGAGCTGAAAATGGAGCTTGGAAGCCCGTTTTCTCTGGCACAGCACTCGGGCCACCACAAGTGTCCCCAACACAAGTGATGTTGAGCTAGCCATGCCCACCCTGGCCACCTCCACTCCAGCCCCCCAAGGTCAAACACAATCCTGATACGGCCCTCAATGAAATCAAGTTTGACACCCATGTCGTAAAGAAATACAATTCAACTCATGCTGAATTTTCCTCATCCTGGTATGTGTTAAGGAGCAGTTGCACTATCACTATTTCAAGCCTCAATTCTCAAAAGCAGGTTGAAGATCACAAACATCTTTACTTCTGCCAAAGTCAAAATATTGAAAATAAAGAGCAAAGTGTTCTGTCCTAATTTACATACTCGAAATCCCCGCGCTTTGATTGGCCAAAGCGCGGGGCTTTCTAATTGGTCAGGCGAGCCGCGCCGATTGGCTCGTTAAGAATCTCCCGCGATTGGCTCGTTCGGAGCGCGGGAGATTCGAAGCGCTGCCATTGGTCACGGCCGCGGCGGCGAAAGGAATAAAAGCCGCGGGCTTTTTTCCTTTCGCCGGTTCGGTTCCAATCTTTCAAATAAAGAGCATTGCATGAAGTCACCGACTCCTGGCATCATTTTGCGGACACGACACTGGCGACGAGGATGGGATCCAGACCCTGAACCGAACCCCGTGTCCGACGGAAGCCAGACAAAGCACCGAGATGGCGAAAATCGCACCGCCCGCCCCCTTCAACCCCGCCACCGAAGACTGGGAATCGTTCTCCGACCGTTTCCGCATGTACCTCGAGTGCACCGGCATGAAGGATGCCTCGGGCCCGCTAAAACGCGCCGTCTTCCTCACCCATTGCGGAACTGAAGTTTTCCAGATGGCCAAAGCATTGGCCAAGCCCGCCGACGCAACCGCCATGAATTGGGACGTCCTCGAACCTATCCTTCGGCGACATTACGCTCCCGAGGTCCCCATCCTGATCCGACGCAACGAATTCTACCGGCGGGACCAGAGACCAGGTGAGAAATTGAGCGACTTCGTCACCGAGCTGCGGCACCTAGGGGGGCTCTGCGAATTTGATAACCTAAACAACCTCCTGAGAGACCGATTCATGCTCGGTCTGTGGGACCCCGCGCTCCAGAGCCGGCTGATGGCTAAGGGAAACATCAGTTTAGCAGACGCCCTCACCGCAGCCGCAGCCGCAGAAGCAACCCGTACTTCCGCCGATAGCATGCGCAAACCTGACACGAAGGACCGCGGCGGAAACAACAACCCGGCAAGGTCGACCGAACAAAAAACCGAAACAACCACACACCACGGCGATTTCTACTCTGCTTCCAGCACGTCCGAAGACGAAGAAGACATACATCGACTTCAGACGGGGCGTGACCAACGGAACCGGAGAGGTCGTAGGTCGAGGACCAACTGTGCCGGTTGCGGCGGCGACCACCCCATCTGCCGGCATTGCGACAAAAAGGGGCACATCGCCCGGGTTTGCCGCCAGAAGAAAAACCGCAGTCCACCTCGATGGGACCAAAACGACCGGAGAAGGGAAAGCTCACCGCCCCGGCCCAGAGATCGCCACCTGGACAGCCGATGGGACCGGACCGGACGATCCTCGAGAGGCGGCGACAACCGGCGGAGAGAGGAGACCCACCAGACGGTAACCATCGGCCACGCCATCACTGACGACGCCCGAAAAATCCACGTCGAGCTTCACATCGAGGGCCAGCCATGCAAAATGGAGGTAGACTCCGGGTCCTACCTCTCCATGATTGCATGGCACGAGATAAAACGGTTGGTGCCTACCCTCCAAAGGAGGAACATAGACAGCCAAAAACTTATTGTAAAGGACTACCAGGGGAACCGCGTCCCGGTAGTTGGCACCAAAAACTTTAACGTGACATATAAGGGGCGCACCGAACAACTCCCCCTCACGATCGTCGATCGCAACCGCCCAAGCCTGCTGGGACTACAATGGTTCGCCCCGCTCGACATCACTCTCACGGGAGTCAACCACGTCACCGACGACGGTTGGGAACAGCGACTAGCCCAGGAGTTCCGAGAAGTCTTCGACGGAAGCCTGGGCAAGTACCAGGGGCCCCTTATCTCGTTCGACCTAGACCCTAGCGTCCCCCCCAAACGACTGAAACCTAGGCGGGTGCCATTCGCCCTAAAACCTAAAATAGACGAGCAAATTGATAAGCTCGTCAAGCAGGGGGTATTGCAGCCCATTGACCATGCCCGGTGGGAGACCCCCATAGTCACCCCGGTCAAGCCAGACGGGTCGGTGAGGATCTGTGGGGACTATAAGGCCACCCTAAATGGCGCGCTGCAACAAAGCGCCTACCCCGTCCCAATAGTGCAACACCTACTGCACTCACTGGGAGGGGGCAGAGTCTTTGCCAAGCTCGATCTCGCCCAGGCATACCAACAGTTGCCGGTCGACGAGCAAACGGCGGAAGCCCAGACCATCGTTACCCACCGGGGGGCTTTCAAGTGCAACCGGCTCCAATTCGGAGTCAGCGTGGCACCAGGCATCTTTCAGAGCCTGATGGAGAGGTTGTTGCAAGGCATCAAGGGGGTGGTACCTTATTTCGATGACGTTCTAGTGTCGGCGCCTAACGAAGCCGAACTAGAAAGCCGACTAAGAGAGGTCCTAACTAAATTTAAAGAAACGGGACTTAAAGTAAAAAGGGAGAAATGCCAACTGTGCACGGAACGAGTGGAATTCTTGGGCTACCTCCTAGACCGGCACGGCATTCACCCCACAAGTAAAAAAGTCAAGGCCATCAAAGAGGCCCCCACCCTTAAATCAAAAACTGAACTACAAGCATTCTTGGGGTTACTGAACTTTTATAATGTTTTCCTACCCCAAAAGGCGACGGCGGCGGAGCCTTTGCATAGGCTCCTGGATAAGGCGGCGACCTGGACTTGGGGAAAACGGGAGCAAGCCGCCTTCCAAAAAACTAAAGACCTCCTCACCTCCGACGCCGTCCTCATACAATTCAACGAAACCCTGCCTCTGGCTGTCACTTGCGACGCATCACCTTTCGGCATTGGCGCCGTCCTCAGCCATACCCTTCCTGACAGAAAAGAAGCACCCATCGCGTTCTTTTCGAGGACCCTAACCAAACCAGAGCGGAACTATAGCCAACTGGACAAAGAGGCTCTGGCTATAGTTGCCGCCATAAAACGGTTCCACGAATATCTCTACGGCCAAACTTTCACCATTATAACGGATCATAAGCCGTTGCTGGGCATCCTTGCAGGAAACCGGGCCACCCCGAACATTCTGTCTCCCCGAATGACAAGGTGGTCCGAGTTCCTGGCGGCCTACAACTACGAACTCATACACAGACCGGGTAAGACGATCTCGCATGCGGACGCATTGAGCCGCTCGCCGCTACCGGAATCCGACTCTGACCCAGCACCAACGACGACCACCCTCAGCATCGAGACCCTACCCAACCTGCCCATAACCGCGTCAGACATTGCCCGGGAAACTAATAAAGACAGGCGTCTGGCACGGGTTTTGCATTGGGTAGAAAAAGGGTGGCCGGAAAAAGACAACGACGAGTCCGTCAAGACGTTTCGAAACCGCCAAACCGAACTCTCATTGCTAAAGGGGTGCATCTTATGGGGTGACAGGGTGGTCATTCCGGACAGACTACAGGGGAAGGTTTTAGAAATGTTGCACGAGGGGCACCCTGGCATCGTAAGAACTAAAGCCCTGGCCAGAAGTTATGCTTGGTGGCCAGGGATGGACAAGCAGATAGAGGCCTGGGTAGCTAGGTGCCAGCGATGCCAGGAGACTAGGCCCAGCCCACCCACAGCGCCCATCCTGGAGTGGGAAACACCAAGGGGGCCCTGGTCCAGAATCCATTTAGACTTCGCCGGACCCACGAATGGACACACCTTCCTCATAACAGTTGATGCTTACTCCAACTGGCTGGAGGTAAGCGACATGAAGACAACAACCACGGAGGCCGTAATCAAAGAACTTTGCAAACTCTTTGCAACGCACGGCCTCCCAGACTTCGTCGTCTCCGACAACGGGCCCCAGTTTACTTCCCTGGAGTTCGAGAAGTTCCTGGCGGAAAGGGGCATCCGCCACGCACTAACAGCACCGGTGCATCCGGCAGCGAACGGTAGAGCGGAACGGATGGTCCAATTTACCAAAAAAACCATCCGGAAAATGGACCACGGGGAGATCCAAGAGAAAATCAACAGACTTCTCTTTACACGACACATAACCCCGAATACCACTACCAACAAAAGCCCAGCCGAACTACTAATGGGTAGAAAGCTGAGGTCCCCACTCGACAGGTTACACCCTACGTATAACCCGGAGCGGCCCCCAGACTCAAGCACGAAATACCGAACGTTCGCACCCGGGGACCTCGTATATGCGAAAAACCTGACGGGGGACCCCCTATGGATCCCAGCCGTCATCACCCAAACAACAGGCCCACGCTCGTACCGGCTACAAACGACAGACGGACGAGCGTGGAAACGACACATCGACCAACTTAGGTCTAGGACAGCAAACGAACCCACCTCCCAAAACGAAAACCAAGGGGGGAGGGAATACCCGGGTGACCGATTACAAGAAAAAATGAACCAGCAGTACTTACCAAGACGCAGCCATCGCGACCCCTCGCCGAATAAGGACAACCAAGCCAGCTCGACCGACCCGGACAGACCGAGCGGGAGCGGCGAAACCCGTAGCTCAACCAACCCGGAAGGCCCAGGTGGGAGCCACGGAGAAAGAACCGGCCCGATCAACCAGCCAGTTCGCACAGGAACAGGAGAGACCAAAAACCCGACCGAACAGGCCGGGATTCCGCTTACGACTGAGTTGCGCAGGTCAAGTAGGACCCGACGGAGCCCCGCCTACCTACGTGACTACGCAACGTAAGGACTGAACCAAGAGGGGAGGGGTGTTCTGTCCTAATTTACATACTCGAAATCCCCGCGCTTTGATTGGCCAAAGCGCGGGGCTTTCTAATTGGTCAGGCGAGCCGCGCCGATTGGCTCGTTAAGAATCTCCCGCGATTGGCTCGTTCGGAGCGCGGGAGATTCGAAGCGCTGCCATTGGTCGCGGCCGCTGCGGCGAAAGGAATAAAAGCCGCGGGCTTTTTTCCTTTCGCCGGTTCAGTTCCAATCTTTCAAATAAAGAGCATTGCATGAAGTCACCGACTCCTGGCGTCATTTTGCGGACACGACACAAAGGACCCCATTCTAAGCAAATCATGGAGTAAGAAAACTTCCCTCATGGCTGAAAAATAATAAACATACGCCATGACTATGGTGTTTCTACAAGAGAGATCTGAAAAACTATTTTGCCCTTGAAAGACCAGTTAGGACAACTAAAGTTTGGGAGATAAGATAAGGCAAAAGTTTCTAAGAACAGTGTCCACCAGGAGAACCTCAGCAGCATGTCAGATAAATTGTAGGTACTGTGGTTTTCCAATTGTACCATAACTAAGCTGACATTACAAAAAGGAGTTGATTCTAGAACTATGAAAGTCTGTGGAAAGAATACCTCTGGAGAGCATCTTCTTGAGAAAGGCTTGTTGAGCATTTCATATAATACTTTGTGAATGTATATTATAAATCAGGTGTAGGGAACCTGGTATTGCTTTGAATTACAAACTCCCAGAAATCCATGCAATATGCTCACAGGTAAAAATGTTTGGAGATGAAGTTCAGCAGTATCTACAAGGCCACAGATTCCCCATTAAAGATGTAGACAACTGGAATTCTGAATATTTATAAGAGCAAATTTAGCAAATGGTGAACTGTGACAGAATTATAGTCAAAGAGTCACAAAGAAGATGATATTCACTACTGTTGAAGAGTCATTTCAGAAATTTGCTTTGTAGGACATTGGAATTCAAATGCAGTATCTCTTAAAATATCATTTTTCCCTTAAGAGTTCTATATGATTTTGAAAAGGCTCATGGCTATTTTAAAGGCTTGCTTTTTAAATAGCCATGTCAGTTTTAAGAACTTTTCCAAGGAGAAGCTTGGGAGGAAACAGTCTGACAGCTTTAAAGAAATCATATGCTCATTCTCCCTATGCATTTTGGAATAGGCCTTCCAAATCCATTTTAAAGCATGAGTAGACCTAGTCCTTAGTTCACGACATCAGGGAGTTGCACCTTCCAGACGAATGTGTATACGAACTTTTCACACATTTCTTAATGAACTGAATGATTGGTGCTGTTTGCACTTCTCTCAACATGAGTAGAGTGGTAGGATGCAAGTAATATATCCAGAAATGCAGTTCCATTTCATTATCACCAAACCATAACCAATTAAAGTAAATGCATTGATAGGACTCTGAATTTAAGTTCTCAGTAGTTATACAGAAAATGAAGAGTAAATCCAAAGTTTATTATCTAGCACTGAATATTAGTCTCAGATGTATTCTGCAATGCAGGGATGAACTTTCTGACCTACACTAATGTATTAGCATAATTATTCTAAACAAATAAGATTTTAGTTAGAATCATTCTTTAAGCACATTGTGTATTGTATGTGCTTGCTCAAACACAAGTGTTTTAATTTAGTAAGCTTGTCACTAGGTATTTCCAGATAAACACTGTTAAAATACCATCATCTTCAACATAGTTACTTGAAAGATATTGAAAATTAAATAAATACAGTATAATTTTTAAATCAAATTTTAACTTTTCTATTAAAAAGGCTCATCAAGGAATTTTTAATTCAAATTAATACAGTCTCTTCTTTAAATGACAACATTCAAACATTATTCAATTTTTTAAATGCGGTTCTTGGATAAATAGGGTTTCAGGGAGAGAAATGTTAATTTAAAATAAAACCAAGGCAAACCATGCTATTCCTTAAATAAATAAACTGTTTTTTAAAGGAAACCCATTTAAATAGAAAATAGAAATTATGCCTTTGGAATTTAGTCGTTTGAATGAGAATGTTGTATTCCACACTTTGGAATAAAAATTTCTGGTTAGTATATCCAGATACTTAGACAATTTTTTTCTAAATTTTTCACTGGAAGGAAATATTACAATTTATTATACAATGCAGCTTTCTATTCCTTTAGGT
The DNA here is from genome assembly GCA_033807585.1 of Hydrophis major. Taxonomy (NCBI): domain Eukaryota; kingdom Metazoa; phylum Chordata; class Lepidosauria; order Squamata; family Elapidae; genus Hydrophis; species Hydrophis major. The sequence continues at coordinate 57,779,068 of CM066332.1, read as the reverse complement.
CAGCAGCCCCCCACCTTTTGGGCATCAAGGCCAAGTTCTGTGGAGAGAGGTTTTACCATGAACGGGAGGGGGGCGTAGTTTTATGTGCCACCTGCACTCCATAGAAGGTGCTTTGCTTGTTTGTGCATACCAGTTTCTGGCAACCCCCCAACAAGGTTGGGGACCCCTGCTTTAGATTATTATAGGATAGTCTTAACTTCAATCTTATGTATATTTGATTGCTTCCACTTCTGTAAATTGGGTCTGAGAAGAAAATCCACTGGCTATTCATTATAAATTCAGGAGCGCTCAGATTGTCAAAACATTGTACAAATTAGGTTTTTGTCCAAGTTCTAAGCAAAAATTCCTTAAATGCAAAAGTAGAGATGATTAACAGAATAACAGCAACCTATATAATGAGACAAGCTCTCTGGCCAAAGTCCTTGAAAAAAAAAACACCTTAAAAAAGCTCCTTTAAACTGAGAGTGGGGACGACATAAATCTCTAGAGCAGTGGCCCCCAACCTTTTTCGAACCAGGGACCAGTTTCATGATTATTTATTCTTCCACGAACCGGTACCTGAGTAACGTGAGACTCCACCGCCATCGGGATGGCTCTTCATTCGAAGCTGCCCCCCCACTTCGACGAAACTAAGGCGCAAGCACCCAAACACCACTTTCCAACTGAAAAACCGGAAGCACTTTCCAACCAAAAACCCGGAAGCAACCGAAAACCCAGAAGCGCTGTCAAAACAAGATGGTGGCGCCGCCCAAGCTTTGCGGCCTGATAAAAAATGATCCACAGACTGGTACCGGTCTGGGGACCGGTGGTTGGGGATCCCTGCTCTAGAGGGAGGTTGCTCTAAAGGGCAGGTGTGACTGAGAAGGCACACTTCCTGAACTCCATCAGATGACAGTCTTTAATGGAAGAGACCTGGGGCATATAACTCTGCCTGATAGTTTAAGATAGGCACAACCATGGAAGACAGATGAATCCTCAGATAAGCAGCCCCCCCACCCACCCCTGAAGGATTTTATAGGAATAACCAGAACCTTGAATTAAACCTGGAAACTTACTGGTAACCAAGGCAGTTCACAAAGCAAGCTGTAGCATAACTGCCCACACCCCTGCATTCTGGATCCACTTCAACTTCCCAATTCAGAAGATGAGTATTTTTTACCAGTGCAGCAATAACTAAAATTCCCTTTTCTAAACAATTGTTAAAGGAATAGAGCTTTACATACTATTCCTAATTAGAAATGCTAAATTGATTTTAGTTCTGCTTAGAATGGTGTAAAGATCAGATTATTGTTCCAATCAACATATTCTGGGTAATGTTATAATAATATTAAGATATTATATTTCTTTAATTTTTTAACATACTATTCTGATACAAGAATTAGAAAATCTCTAAAGAGAGATATGTTTCAAAGTCATTTACATTCAATAGACCTACCCACACCAAATCAGAAAATGATCATGGAGAGCGGGTTATATACACAGAACATTAGTTCTACAAACTTGAATTTGTTTCCTCTAGAGACACTGTATTTAAATTAAAAGGGGGTGTGGTTCCAAGACTGGAATTTCTGAATCTGTAAGTCCTATGTAACAGAGCACAGCTGTTGCTCTAAAGTGACCAAGTCTCCTATTAAAGGAGGATATCTGGAAATATTCCTCATCAAAATGTCATTCTAAAAATGTCTGGAATACCAGTGCTGAGCAACCAAGGAATGTCAACTATGATAGGCCACTTCCCAATTTCATCTTATAGGCAAATACAGGCAAAGAGCTAAATTCAGAACTCTAATTGCAATGGGAACATTGGGGGGGAGGGGGGGTATTTATATGCATTTGGTTGATTGTTAAACTAGAAATCATTTCACTTATTAAAATATAAATTTTCTTTGAAATTTTAAGAAGACCTAAATTGATAAAAATTACAAAAGCTTCCTTCTGATTTCTTTTCTGAAGTTTAGCCATTGCCAAAACAAATAAAAATTTGCAAGGTTTCAAACCAGGAACTCTGGCATATTTATTTCATCATCTGCAGAAGAGTTAAAATGTTACCTTAGCTTTAGACTACCTTTTAGGAGAATACAGCCAGTTTGCCTGTGAACACCAAACTAACTGCAGAAGGATTATCCCTAGATTGCTTCGCCATTTTCACTGGCAAAGGAGCAAGGCAGATCAGCTGGAATTGACACTTGGCTTATTTACAAAGTGATATAATGTGACATCCGATGCCAATTGCTTGTTGAACTTTTTAAACCTTACTTGGCTATCACTATCTCCCTCTGAAATAAGAATGGTGACTCTTGGCTGCTCCCTACAAGGCTGTCCATTCAAAAGGGCTTATTTGATGTTGTTCACATTGCACAGCCTTGCAAGATAAACTTAACATATATAAAACTGTTCTGAATTTCTCCCTGAGAATGTCACTAGAAGGAATTCTAATAGCTTCCAATTTTCTTCCTACCCTTTACACATCAAATAAAGTAAAACTTCAACAAAAGTTAAATTTCCATAACCCTGAAGATGATGGTGAAAATACAAACCAAAGGCTTCAAAAAACAATAACAACCTTACCTGTTATTGAAGTAGGTTAGAACTATGACTCCCTCATGATTAAAAATTTAGAATCCTGAGTTTAAATGCCAAGTATAGTGTACATTAATCAGTAGTTTAAAATTTGGGTTTATTTTGACAATCTTAACAAAGCTTAGGAAAGACGTGGGTGTGGGAAATTATGAAAATGAAAAAGCTATGCTAATGGTTTTTTAAAAGCCTTCCAATCTAATGTCAGAATAGATATCAAATTTTTGTTCAGTCATGTGAAAGCTGCTTGGTTTGGGGATTTTAAGAACAAAATATCAAGATTATTGAATGCTGACAGATTGAAAGAAAAGAAACAATGTGTATATAGGTGATGTTTGTTACAAGCCATGTTTGTTTGGTTTAGACACAGTTCTCAACCTTTTCAACTTTAAGATTTGTGCACTACAACTCCCAGAATTCCCCCACCAGCTTGATTGCTGGTTATAGCAATTATGGAATGAATATTAATATTATTCCCATTGTGCATCATGACAGGCTACAGCCTTCAGTATCACCAATTGCCTAATTGGTGTCTGTCAGATATATCAGGATTCCAGAATTCTCAATCAAAATATTGTCTTAAAGTTCCATTAAACACTTATTTACACAGGCAGATGGACAAATTTACACATCACCAAATTACTACAATGTACTTCCATATGGAATAACACAGCTCACGAACTACAAAAAAAAATTATTGCTCCAAGCTTTCTATGTTGAAATACTGTATATGCCTTCTATCAGTAGTCCTCCCCTTACAACTACAATTGGGCCTGGAATTTTGTTCATTGAGTATGGTAGTTTTTAAGCAAAATGTCATGTAACTACTTTGCTCAACTACTACAATCCCAGCTCTCCCAGTTGTGGTCAATAAGTGACCATAGGTGAAGGTGATTAACTGGTGCATCAGGAGAGGGCCCAAGCATCCTACCACACTTAGGAGGCCTGGCCTACCAATGAGAATGACTGCAAGAATGATGGCATCTGCTAGTGTTTTGGGCAGATTTGAGGTCTGTTCCTCTGGCAGGCAGGATTTTTCCTCCCTGCATGGAGGGGAGTGGAAAATCTCTCATTGCACAGGGAGAACAGACATCAAACCCAGCATTTCCTTCCACTTGCAACCTTCTCTTTAAGTTTATCCATTGACTTTCTAAAGGCGAACAGGTAAGCCCTTAAAAACAGAGGCACTATCGAACTTCCGGTTTGCGTGGCTTCGGGGCAGCAGGAATTCGCGACAGCTCGCGATTCCTGCTGTGCTAGCCGTCGAGGTACCCCCGATCCAGACGGGTCAGGGGGATATGGCTGCCCTGTAGGGACAGCTGAAGAGAGAGGGGAGTCGGATAGGGAGGTGGGGGTGTCGCAGACCCCCCCCTTCTCCGGGAAAACCCCTTTTTCCCAAGGCGGTGGAGCGGCGGTCAGCAATGGCCGCCATGAAGAAGCCAGCAACCGGGTAAGAACTGTGCTGGAGGAAGTGTGAAGAGCGAAAGTTCTGTCTGAGCCGGGTCAAGTAACACCTTTTAAACTGCCTGGAATTGAGCTGCTTGAATTGCTGGAGGATACATTGTATCCCTAAGAAGAGCGAAAAGCGGCGGAGAAGCTGTTAAAGGGAACTCTTTTTTTTTTTACTCTCCCACCCCACGGAAAAAGCAGAAATATTTGGATATATTAGACATTGAAAGTGGATTGCTTTGAAAGCTGAAGCTAAGAGACAAAGGGATTTTTGGACATTGAAAAATTTAAGAAATTGGAAAATCTCTGCTGGAGGTATGGATTTTTGATTATTTAAAATTGTCATTGCAAGTGGGAAGGGAGAAAAAAAAAATTGGAGCAGAAGCTGAAAAAGGAGGAGATTGTCTAGAACGTCTTTGTGGATCCCAAAAGAAGATATATGGTAATTGGACCTCTTTGATTAAAAATTAATCCAGAAAGAGAAAGAGAAGAAGGAAGAAAAGTATTAACTTTTGGAATTTTTTTTTTTTTAATTGCTTTTGATTATCTTTGATTAAAAATACTTGTGGTTGTTTTGGAAAAAGTTTCCCTTTTTATAATGGCATCGTTTGTGGATGAACTAGAGATTGAATATCAAAAATATAAAAAAGAAGATACTTTGGGCACTTTGTTTCAATTCTTAGAAATGGCGTTATGTTCTGTTGAAAAGTTGATTACGCAGCAGAAGGACTGGGACAAGGAAGAAGAGGAAGAAGAAGCCATCTTTGATGAACAATGGGTCCCTTCCGGAGAGGAGGAGAAAAAGGATAAGAAAAAGGGGATTTTAAGAATTATAAAAACAACCAAAAGAGAGAAAAATGAGCGAAAAGATGGAGGCAAGGTTAGAAAGCAAAGGAAAAGGAGTAAGAAAAGCGATGGGAAAAAGCAAAGGGGTAGAAAGGGCAAGGAGAAGAATAAGCAAGAGAGAAAGGGGGGGAGGAGAAGCCTTAATGGGGGGAAGCAAGACCTAAAGAAAAAAAGTTTATTTAGAGACAATGGGTGAATTTAATTTAGATTAAAAGAGGGATTCTGGAGGGTATATAAGATTGTGTTTTTATGTAATTTTAGAATCTTTTAAACAGAATCCCAAGAAAGATTGTAATATGTAGTATTTCTAAGTTAGGGTAATGAGTTATAGATGTTACTCCAATTGGTGTACAGGAGAAGTATAGTAAAAGAAAAAAAAAGATGAATGGATAATTGGAAATAAAACAGACAAAGAATGTTGTTGAAAATGGTAATAAGATATGGAAGGATATATATGCTTTTTTTTTTTTTTGGATTTTGTATATTGATAAAAGGCAATAAAATTTTAATTAATAAATAATTTGGATGGAAAAGAGAAGTAGGGACAAGATATGAAGTTAATATTATATGAAATATTGATATTATAATCTGGAAATGTTATGCCTTATTGGTCTTTTATTATTATTTTTTCTTAGAAAAGAATTTATAAGCTGTTATGCCTTGATTCTTTGTGCATTGTTCTTATAAAACTGATAAAAATGGTTTTTATATATATATATAAAAAAGAAAATGATAATAAGATATGGAAGGAGATATGGGTTGAATATGATGTTTGAATTTGTGTCTGTGTAAAGAGTTTTAACCCGGGAACAGACAACCTTCAGAAAAGATCTTTTAGTTTTGTTTATGTTTTGTGTTTGTATGTTTGTGTATTGTGTTTATGGTAAAACTAACAAAATTTGTTTTTTATAAAAAAAAAAGGAAAAAAGAATCAATAAAACCTTGGAGGAATGTTAGACAAGAATAATTTAAACAAGCCAGAAAGAAAAGAATATGATGACTATAAAATGGATAAATATGGAAGAGAAATGAAATTGAATAGGAGTAAAGAGAAATAATGAGAAATTTGCTGGAAGATATTTGTGCATCCATATGGAGATGGGATAAATTGGAATTATGCTGTATAAAAATAATGTTTTGTTTGACTTGTAAGGATTTACAATGTTAAGAGGTTTTATGTGTTTATGTATTTAATGGTTAATGATGTGTTGTTTTATCTTTAAAATTAATAAAAATTTGTTTCAAAAAAAAAAAAAAAACAGAGGCACTATCTTCAATTTATTTGAGTCTGCTAAGTTGTAGATTACATATAAATTGCATGCAGTCCTCTTACTATTTCTAAGTGATATATTATTTAGTGAAGAGTCCATAAAGGGATTAGTTTGCAAACTTCTGTCTTCATGGGATTGTTGACAATGTGAACATCAGTAACATCATCAATAAACATTCCAAAGTGTCCATCCAATGAATACAAGAGCTTGACTTGGCCTCTGAGCCTTCAATGCCATTTCATGTGATTCAGCAAGGCACTATAGTAGATATTCTTGTGACTGCATATTTAGAGGGGAAAATGTATATTGACGGATAAGCCCTTTTTATTACTAGCATGGATTAAGCCTTTGTCCATGTTTTCTCTGTACCATTCCCAGTAAAATTCCAGGCAGCCTCCATTTTTTCTTAGGATTTCTTTTTAAATAATCCTCTTGTAAAAACATAAACATTCATCACCTCTGGATTCAGCAGAACAACAAAGAGTTTATACAGGAACCCTGCAGAGTTGTAGCTATTTGTCTCCTTACTCCCATCCAACTTTTTGTCTGGCAACTACTACATGAATTCCTGTTTTAAATAAAATTTTGGATATTTGAGCCATAAAACTGCATTAAGGAAGAATAACAGTCCAGACTTTCTGGTAAGTTGCAACAATATTGCTTCCAGTCTTTGATTTTATGTAGGGTAGCTAATATCCTGAAACATTTTCCAAGAATATGGTTGGAGGAAAGCATACTGAATTAGTGTGGCTTTTGAAAAAAGAACACTACCATAAATACAGGAAACCACCAACAAATCAGGATTGTTAACCACAGAAAGAAAATACTGTTCTTGGATTCTAGTAGCTTTATTATTCCTATTCTGGAGGCTAGACATGTCCAGGGTCTATAATTAGTGCCGTCTATTGCATGTGAAAAATCAATTCTGATTTCAGAATTCCTGACATAAATTTCTTAACAGGTATAGTTTTTCCTATGAAGGAAACCATTGTAAAACGGCCTCTTCTCCTTGAAAAAGTTCTGTAGATGGTCATTTAAACAACAAAGAGAGTTCAAGGTCCATAACAGTTTTCTGTTGCTCATTATACACTTATGTAGGTCCCCTACTGTGCCATTGGGAGGTTTAAGACTAGCTGTCTTTGATTTTTTGGTCTGTATGAAAATCAAGCCATGTAATTCGGAGAAGATCAAACAAATGACAGGCAAATTGCCTTAATCGTGGGGCTCTCTGGAAAACCAACACCTCCTATTTAATCTTTTATTTTGCATGCTCCACTGATATTCAAATGCACAAACATTTAATCAGGTTACAAAGAATATCATAATAGCCAGATAGACTATCTATAAACACTTTTATATGTATAAATGTTTATTAATAATCGCTTGACCTGAACTGGAGACCCAAATCAGACTCTCAATAAGAGTGTAGTGATTATTTGAATATTTATTTAACAATATTCCAACAAGAGCAATTTTGTTTTGATGTAAGCCATATACTGTACAATGTGTCATGTGTATACAAGACCTTTTCAACAGTCACCTTTAGTACACCCTTAGTACCCTTCTGCCCAGTATTTAAATCTTTAGATATCCTTTTCTCTACAAAATGCAGGAACAGAATAGGCAATTGGGAGATAGTAGCCTTACTCTTGAAAGCACTGGTTTTTCAGGCATTATCTTGAAAAACATAAAAGAGTTTGAACACTCCAAATAGGTTTTATTCAGTCTATCTATCCTGCCAGGATATCCTTCACTAACAAAATAACATTTTCAGTGCTGAAAGGGTGCCCAATACCAGGCTCATAGGCAGGGACCTGTCAGACTCTACTGAAAAATGATACCCCTACATGTGAATGTTATTTCCTGCAGAACTAAAGCACTTGGATTAAAGAAGGAAATGATACCATGAGAAATCTCAACTCTTGTGTGTATGTTTTTTTTTACAAAAGTGTTTACTATCAATTCAATATGGAGCATAGAAAGATGGACATTCATATTCTTTTCCTTTGCATTTTGTTGACTTCCTTACCACTCATCAAAATACTTCCTTCTGCCTGGATTAAATTTCAAATCCCTCTTAGCTAATCCATTATTGACATCAGACATTGATTTAATATTTACCTATCTTTTCAATACAAAACCTATTACAAAAGTTAACCAATCTTAAATCTTGGCAAGACAGTTTTTGAACAGAAAGGATTTTTTTCTCCGCTACTAGAAATAGAGGATATTCCTCAAAGCTGCATTAAGTCCATTTTCTGTTCTCCCATCTATTTCTATTCCTCGCAGCTGTCTACGTTGTCTCTCATTTTACTCCAAAAAGTATGCAAGCTTTCCATGATGTGGAATTTCCATTAAGGAAATTAGTAAAAAAAAATGGCCTTCTTGTCACCAGAAGACATCCTAAAAACTGTTGCATCTGAGGGAAACCCCCCCCCCCAAAGAATGAAATATTTTTGGGAAATGTTAAGCCCAAAGAAGGTATAAAAACCCTTCACTCTCAGCTCCATTTTTGTCAGCTGCACCACAACCAAAAACATGTGGTTCTGTTCATCAATAAATGGACCCTCTTTCCAATCAGCCTCCATTTTGTCTCCAGTGCCTTTCTCCCAGCTTTTAACTAAACCAGATGGATATTTCTTCCCACAATTTGGCACCCCAGATGGGACTCCAAGCTAGCCTGACCAACAGACCTGACTGAGGTAAGCCTCTCTTGTCTCAACAGACCCACTGAGTCTGTGGGTGTATTCTCCTGGACCTTGGCCATTTGGAGCAAGGGTAATAAAGTGGTTTTGAATTTTGAACTCAAAGGCTGCTTGGAAAGAAGGTGAGTACCTCTAAATTTTTAAAGCCCAGAAAAGCAAGTGAAATGTGTGTATGCCTGTGTGTGTGAGTAGAAGGACCCTTCTCCCAATCATAGCTGGATCCTGCTCTCTCTGTGCCTTTCCTAACCACAGAAAAATCTGTTCTACCAACAGAGTCTGGAGAGCAGAGGGGATTTGCCAGAGCACATGACCTGTGTGTGAAAATGGAATGGAAAAGTGAATAAGAGAGTTGAACTTGGGCAACCAGCTGGGAAGTCACTAAGCAAAGCCCTGTGTTAGGAAGTGCCCATACTCGACTGCTTAGAAAAAGCAGCAGATCCTCACAGACCTCTGAGGGTCTGAAAACTGATGGCTGTGTTAGGAGGTGCCTGTACTTGATTGTGATGGGGCAGCAGGTCCTCCGAAGCCCCTTTTTGGCCCAAAAACTGATGGCTATGTTCCCTACAAAGGGAGTTGCCCATACTCTGTGAGGGAATCAGAGTCCTCCCGGACAATTTTTTTGTCCAAAAACTGATGGCTGTGGCCCAGCTAAGCCAAAGTGAACCCCACATCGGTGGGGGAACATGGAAAGCTGTGGCTTGAGGGTTGTGATGAACGGCAGATGCCCGACAAGAAGATGTGAGCAAGGAAATTGTGTAAAGAGTGGGCTTTGCTGGAAAACCAATTTGGCTAAATAAAGGTGCTTAAAAGAAAAGGGAAATATATAAAAAGGAATGTTGGTTTTGTTTTTTGTTTTTTCTCTCTCTCTCTCTCTTCCTCTCTGTCTTCCATGCATCCACGTGATATGTTTGTTAAGATTTGTGCCTTCCTCATTAGAGTTAACTGAGATTTATGGTGGGAATGATTAGAGTGTAAACCTGAGAGTTCTGTTTTCCTCTCCTATTCTCTTTTCCTTGTCTTTGTGTGTATATGTGTGTCTTTGTGTGCCCTCAAGGTAAGTGTAACTGTAAAATGTATCTGAACCCTAGAGACAAGAATTTTAAATTGCTGGGGGGTGGGGTAGATTTTGCAACAGAAATTCAAATCCAGAAAGCACACACAAATCACTGATTCAGTAGGATTCATTAACTTCTTTATATACATAATAACATTTGAAGTTAAGTTTACAATACCAATGGTAGATTCTTCCAATGAGATAAAGTTTACAAGTAAAAACACAAGCAGCAGCTACAGAATTCAGAGCAGGGACTAGAGCCACACCCAGGCTACTTCTAGTTTCCCTTTCCAATTCAGCTCCCATTGGCTGATCTGTTGCCATGCCTATTCATTGGACAACTTTGTTACTAAGCTCTATTCCAGTTCATGACTATATTCTGACAAAAAGTTAAAGCAATGAAAAGAAAACAAATACCCTTCACCCTAGTTTGTCTGGCCAGCAGACAGGGTAAAGAGAATGCTGTTCATTTTTTCCTTCCCTCTCTGTACCTTTAAGAACAGCCCAAGGTTATGAGTGTTTTAAGTTCATTTACAGAAGAAAAAAAAATCATTCTTGCACTTACTGTATGTGGTTTAAGTGGTTTTATCTGTCTTTTTAATATCTGCAATGTTAACCTTAATGTTTTTTTCAAACTCTATCTGCAAACTATCTCTCCGCCTCTCCATCTATTATCCTCCAACAATGCCTTTCCTGAGAGGATCACCCCCAAAGTGAGGAGGGACCCTCACTGTTCTCATGTCTTTCAGCCCTGCACAGACAACTCTGCAACCTTTGAAAACAGAGCACACTGACCCATATGCTACCTCCAGAGGAGACCTTCCATTCATTTGAGCCAAAGAATTGGATTTGGATCCAGCTATCCACTGGAAAGTCATCACAGCAACCAGAATGGAGCAGACTTTCCCAAGCCTGACTGACTGGCCTTACCAACAAGTCAAGCCTAACGCCACCCAGCAGACATGAAAGAGGGGACCCTGAGTTATACAAGTAAAGATTAAAAGCCTCCTTTCAATCCCCAGAAGACAGCTGGAAAGACTATGGGGGGACGGCAGAAATTCATTGCCTCATTTATGTTGTAATCTGATAAATAGATTCATCTAGGGATGGCATTTGGGAATGGTTGGCACAGCAAGCCCTGAATACCTTGGACTTCTCTCTGGTGGGAAGGAAATTTGTCCAGCATGTTTGCATTATCTGTCTTGTAGAAGTAGCTACATAAACATATACATCATTCAGAATCAGACTGAGGCTATCCCCTTCACTTTCCTCCAGACAAAGTTTCTCCTAGGTTGGTTCTTACTCTGTGGAACTAAGGTCCAATCAATCATATCTCTCTGCCAATTCCATGCAATTCCCTCACTTGAACAGATAGCAGAAAAGAGATCTCCAAACCCCAAGCCCTGATTTGAACTCACAAATGATGCTGCCCAATAAAGCAGGATATGTTGCATGGGTGGTCTCATTAATAGGAGTCCCAGGGCTCATTGTGCACAATTTCAAAATACTAAGAGCCTGGATTGCACAATGGCTAACCTCAATTTAGCTTCATAAACCCTGGATGCACTAAATTAAGAGCTAAGACAGGTTCAAGAAAGAAACCCTTGGAAATGGGCAGCCAGTAGTTATTTAATAAAACAAAATCATGGCTGTGAAGAATTTGGGGCGTGTGCTTGCTTCAAACCTGCCTGGAAACTCACATAAAGTGAAATTAATTGGCACAGAAAATTAGATACTGTAAATTTCTTTCCAGAACTTTTGCTCTGGCTGCTAGGCCTTCGTGGGTTGAAAGCTCACCTTTTGGGAGCCACTGAAGGGATACTTTTCTGATCTACTATCAATGCCTTCCCTTTTGCATCTACAGTTTGATCAATTTTGTCAGAAAAATGTGTATGTCAGCCACTCATATTTTGGCAAAAGGGGGGAATTGTGGGAAAACCCCTCCCCAAAGAATGAAATATTTTCAGAAAACATTGGAAAAGCAGATTATTGTATTTCCCTAGAGGGAAAGATAAAGAGGCATGCTCTTGGAGACTTTAGCCCACAGCAGATGTCAGCACTTAAAAGATAAAGAGCTTATTGAAAGAAGCCAGGTGCTTTAGGTAGCTCTGTTCATAGGCAAAGCAAATACTGTAAGCAGAAATCCATTTAAGAGAGGATATTTTGAAATTTCCTGCAGCAAGGTCTGAACAAAGGTAGGATTAGCCCTCAACTACAACAGGAATTGCCCAACGCCCTTTCATTGCATCACGCTCAGAAACTTCAACCAAACTTAGTTCAGATAAACACCTAGGATTTGTACTTTGCCTATAGAGCCAGCTATGACCCCTACATAACCCCCACATGGCCCCATGGGAGTCTGACAACAGCCAGTAGAACACATGTTCTTAATACCAAAAGAAGAATCAGACTTAATGCAGATAAAAAATTACAGGCCAACATCACTACTAAATGCAAACTACAAAATATACGCTTCACTAATTGCAAATTTAAAAGATTCTTGAATGAATTTATACACTCAGACCAGAATAGATTTTTACCTAAAAGGCAAATTAAGAACAATATAATTATTTTGAACACATTGGAATATTATGAAATGCATCCTGAAAAACAAATGGCATTGATATTCTTAGATGCATAGAAAGCATTTGATAATGTAAATTGGCAGTTTATGTTATTACAATTAAAATACTGTATATGGACTTTAGGGAGAAATTCATTAACATGATTGAGGCAATATACTCCAAACAAACTGCAACAGTGATAGTTAATGGGGATATGACATAATGGGAATTTTAACGTAAGAAAAGGCACGAGACAAGGATGTCTGCTGTCCCCCTACTATTTATATTAACATTGGAAGTATTGAACAGAAATATTAGACAAAACTCAGAAATAAAAGGAATGGAAATAAAAACAGAAGAATATAAGTTACAGGCATTTGCAGATGACTTGGTATTTATTTTAGAAGAACCACAAGAATCTGGACCCAAGTTAATAAAAATGATAGCAGAGTATGGTGAAGTTGCAGGACTAAAAACAAATAAAGAGAAAACTAAAGTATTAGTTAAAAATGTTACAGAGAGACAAAAAAAAAGAATTGGTAGAGAAGATAGATATTCAGATAGTTAAGAAAGTTAAATAGCAAGTGGGATTTCCGGTTTGCAAGGCTTCGGCAGCGGCAGGGATTTGCAATACTGCGCGATCCCTGCTGCGCTCGCTGCCAAGGTTCCCCCGATCCGTTTGGATTTGGGGGATATAGCTGCTGAAGACAGGGAGGATCCAGATAGGGGTTTGGGGTGTCGCAGACCCCCTCCCCAGCTGGCAAAACCCCCTTTTCCCAAGGTGGAGGAGCAGCGGTCAGTAATGGCCGCCACAAAGAAACCTGCAGCCGGACAAGATTGTGCAGGAGGAAGAAAGTTGGAAAAGCTGTGAAAGTGGTTTTTTGACCAGGACCAAGCAAGAGAAAGTACCCTGGAATTTTGAAAGTTGCTAAAAATACATTGTTTCCAGAAAGAGTTACAAGCGGTGAATGGAATTCTAAAAGGGAACTTTTTTTTTCTTTTCACTCTCCTTCCTAACATAACAGCAGATAGAACCATAAGAGAAATTGGAAAACCTGCATTGGAGGTAATTAAATGCTGAAGGGATAAGGATTTCTGAACATTTAAAAAAAAAAAGAATCTTTTTTGCTGTGAGTGGGAAGGGAGAGGAAAAAAAAATTGGAGCAAAATTTGAAAATAAGAAGATTGCCTAGAATTCTAAAGAGTTATTAAACATCAATAAGACCTTTAAAAGATTTTAAAGGGAACTTTGTGACTAAACTTTAACCCCAGAAAGAGAAAGTGAAGAAAGGAGAAAGTACTTAAAAGAAACAGCTGGTTGGGATTGCTTGGTGATCTTGGAATTTCTGAGAACTATCCTTGATTAAAAGCACTTGGGTGGATGTTTGGAAAAACTTTTTCTCTCTAATGGCATCACTTGAGGATGGATTGAAACTTGTATATCAAAAATATGAAAAAGAAAAGCAGGAAGGGAAGAATTCTCTTGGCACTCTTTTTCAATTTTTAGAAATGGCGTTTTGCACTTATGTAAAGCTGAATGAGCAGCAGGATGACTGGGATAAAGAAGAAGCCATTTTTGATGAACAAGTGACTTTAGTGGGGGAAAGAAGGGAGAAAGAGAAAAAGGAAAAGGGAACTTTAAGACTCGGAAAAACAACCAAAAAAGAGAAGAATAAGGTGAAAAGGGGATACTATGTTAGAAAACAACAGAAAGGAGGAAAGCAGAATAAAAGGGAGGTGGAGAGACAAGGGGGTAAAGAGGACAAGGAGAACAATAAACAAGGGAGAAAGGAAGGGACGAGAAGCCTCAATGGTGGGGAGCAAGATGCAAAGAAACAAAAGTCTTTTAGAGATAATGGGTAAACTTTATTGAAAAAGGGATTCTGGAAAGGTACATTAGATTGTATTTTTACATCTGTATTTAGAAATAAGCTTAGAAAACTGGAAACAATATGCAATTTAAAATGTGAAATATTTAGTATAATTTAGTGAAATTTTTGTCAAAAAAAGGGGAACATTTTAATGAAATAATGATTTAAGATAAGTGGTGGTGGGGGGAAATAATTATGGAAAGCATAAGTATTCCCATAAAGGCATGACATTTAATTGAAATGGGTAAAATGTTTAAGATAAATGAATATTAATATTAAGGATTAGATTGTGTTATTCTAGTGAAATTTTTTGTGAAATGAGAGATTTGAAGTAGGAGAAGGGGGAACATTCTAGTGAAACAATGATTTAAAATGTGTGATGTGGGGGGGAATAACTATGGAAAGTAGGTGTTCCCATAAAAGTATGATATTTAGTTGAAAAGTAATGTGTTAAGTGTTTAAGATATAAATGAATATTAATATTAATGAATAGATTTGTATTGGCATTGATAATCTTGCATAATTCTAGAATGGGCATTGGTACTTACCCGATACGCCCTTTCTCGTCGAGCTGCGAACATCCAGAGTGGGAGGTGCTCCAGTCTCCGCTCTTACAGACTGAGCTATAATTGAGGAACGCTCCTCCTCCTCCACGTGACACCTCCATAGCGTTCCCCAGTTTTACGAAGACGAGAAGACAAAGACTATTATCTCCTTTAAACTATTGTAGCAGCTCACAACTACTTAGCTGATTGAATCATTGGCCGAAACAGGACTCCCCACCAGACGGACAATTTAGGGTGGGGCTGGATGCTCTATGCAGCTCGACGAGAAAGGGCATATCAGGTAAGTACCAACACCCATTCTCCATAGAGCTGCTGCGAGCTTCCAGAGTGGGACATACCAAAGCATGGCCTGTCCTACGGGAGGGACTCCATCTGGGTTGGAATATCCTCTGGCTCTCTTGCCACTTGTTGAAGGACTCGTCTGCCAGGGATGCTTCTGCTGAAGCAAAAACACATTGATTTTACAATGATGAATAAAAGGTGACAGAGACGCCCAGGTGGCCACTCGGCGTATATCATGTATCGAAGCCTGGTTAACCCAGGCTGCCAAGGTATCCGCACTCCTAAAATGTGCGATTATTCCACTGGAAACAGGAAGTGCCTGAGTTAGATAGGCCTTGGAGAATGTCGCTCCGATCCAAGTGCCTACAGTAGATGGGGATACTTTGAAACCAAGCATCTTCGATTGGAATGACAGGAACAATGCTTCTGACTTCTTGATAGACCAAGTGCGACTGATATAAATACGTGACGCACGTTTGACATCGATGGAATGCCACTGCCTTTCCCTCTCGGAGAAGACCTGGGGCAAAAGTTAGGAAGAATGAATTCCTGTGATCTGCTAAAGGTTGAGTTAACCTTGGGCAAGAGGAAAGGTTTGGTTGCAGGACCACCCGATCAGCATGGAAAAACACAGAGATCCTTTCTAACGGACAGAGCTGCTATTTCAGATATCTATTGTGCAGATGAAACCAATATGAGAAGCACTACCTTGAACGTAGGGAATTGAAGTGATGCCTCTCTTAGGGGTTTGAAAGGCGGTTTAGACAGTGCCGTGAGAACCCTGTTAAAGTCCCCGGTTGTATACCTGTGTATCACTGGAGGATGCAAACTGGTGGCTCCTCTATGGGATGCCCGGATACGAGAGTGGTGGGAAAATGGTTCATCGGATCACCGAAATGACTGTTGGCCAGTCTGCCACCTGCCTTCGCAAGGTATTGAGGGAGGGGCCCTTGTCCAGTCCTTCTTGCCAGAAGGCCAAAATTTGAGCAGCCGCTGGGGGAGCGGATTAATGCGTGATTTGTGGCACCATTTAGAGAAAATGATCCGGGTAGCAGTATATATATCGGTAACTGAGACTGTCTCACTGCCGAGATGGTCTCAATGATCTGATTGGAGAAAACCCTCCCTTCTTAGATGGTCCTGCTTGGCCTCCAGACATCTAGCTGAAGCCACCGAGGATTTGTGCTGAGGAGGTCCCTGGGCTAGCGAGATCCTGCCCGGTGGGATCCTCCAGGGAGGGGCCACTGAAAGGTTATGAAGGTCCGCAAAAACCACAGTCTCCTGGGCCAGTCCGGGGTAACCAGGAGGAGTTCCGCCCTCTCGTGGATCAGCTTTAGGATCACTTTGGGGATTAGCGGTAGTGGGGGAATTGCGTAAAAAGAGCCCGGTGGGCCAGGGCCAACGTACGGCATTGTAATTCTCTGCCCCTTGGGGGGTACCTGGGCGTTGAGCAGAGACGCGAATAGGTCCACTAGGGGGTGGCCTAACATCTCTGAGGCCTCCTCTGCATTATTACTTAAACAGGGAGGGATGAAGGTGCCATCCTGCCTAGTCTAAGGTGGCCCTGTTCAACCCGTCTGCCCGAACGTTGAGACTCCCGAGATGTGATCTGCCCTGACAGACAATAGATTGGTCTCCGCCCAGCTATAAATACGCCCGGCCTCCCTCATGAGATGGATGTCATGTCTGCCCCCCTTGTCGGTTGATATGCGCCTTGGTCATAATGTTGTCTGGCAGGATAAGTACGAGGCGCCCGTATACTTAAGGAAAGTGCGTAAGGCCGGGTATACTGTGTGAAGCCTCCGCCAGTTTATACTGCACCTTTGCTGACCAGGTGCCCTGAGCTGAGAGTGAGTGGATATGGGGCCCCCATCCGGGTAGGCTGGCGCCTGTCATGAGGGTAGCCCCTGGGGGCTCCTGAAGAGATGCCCTTGTGGATTGTGGGTCTGGTCCACTAAAGAAACGATGCGAGAACCCTTGAGGGAACCTTCGCCACGGCTCTCAAATTGCTCCTTCCGGAGCGGTGATAAGGTAACAGGAACCACTGTATATATCTGGAATGGAGCCGGGCCCAGGAAAACAATGGATATGCACGAGACCAATTTGCCCAGTAATCTTGATAAGACCAGTAATGGCGTCTTTCTTGGTCGCCTAATGTTCCTGACCGATTTCTGAATACTAAGAAATCTTTCAGGGTAAAGGAAGATCGTCCCTTCGACTGAGTCAATCACTGCCCCTAAGTGAGCTATTCGAGTGGGAGGGGTAAGTTGACTCTACTCCCATTGTGCAAGAAGATCATGGGCCTGAAGAACCAAGAGGATGGATCTAGTGTCCCCTTCGGCGTGGGATTTGGTAAGAGAAAGGATGAGGATATCATCCAGATAATAGAGACTGTGAATGGGGAAGTCTCTGAGGTGAACTGATGGGACTGCCAGAACCTTGGTAAGGATCCTCAAGGTCGAGGCTAGACCAAGGGGAAGGGCCAAGTATTGAAAAAGTTGACCAGTATAGCCAGGTCTCAGAAATTTGAAAAATGAGGGACAAATGGGAATGTGAAAATATGCTGCTGAGAGGTCAAAAGAGGTGAGCCCGTCTTCCCTCCTAGTGCCCTGTAGAATGGACTGAAGTGTAAGCATCTTGAACTATGATGGATCACATTAAGCCTCTTCAGTCTAGGGTGGGCCTCCAGCCTCCGGAGCGTTTAGGAAGTAGGAAAAAGTGGGAATAGAACCCCATTCCTTGGTGCGAGGATGGTACGGGCTGTATAGCTTCGATTTTGGTGGGGTGTTACTAGTGGTTTCTATGAGAACACGCTTGGTGCAGCCTCTGGAAAGAGAGAAAACCCTGAAATGCTCCGGAGAGGGGGACAGAAACTCAAGGGAGAGGCCAAGTTTAACAGTGTCCCTAACCCAAATATCAGAAATGGTTGATCCCCATTGGTCGGCAAACTATGTGAGTTGACCGCCAATGGGGTGGGTGGCTGGAAGCCTTACCTAGGGCGCGGGGACGATCTACTTCCTGCGCCCCGGAATGATCTCCCGTAGTTGACCCCTCTCCTGTTCCTGATACCCGTGTCACTCTGGTCCCGAAAGGCCGGCCGAAGGGGCGGGGTTCCCTGAAATCTGGGGAAGAAAGGAGCCTGATAGGAGAAATGAACGGATCCCCTTTGAAAGGGTTAGGACACTCTGGACTCCTGTCTGTGAAAGGGCAATGGGAGAAATTTCTTTTATTTAGGCTCTCCATGAGCAATGGTTCCAGAGCCGGACCAAAAACCTGCCTCCCGAGATGGGAGCAGAAGCCAATTCATCTTTAGTCTTAATGTCTGCCTACCAGTGTTTAAGCCAAAGCAGCTGCCGGACTGTAATGTGGGAGGAGATAGCCCAGGAGGAAATTTTCGCGGAGTGGAAGGTAGCGTTGGCCGCAAATTCAACTGCGGCCGTAAGCGTGGCAATGTCCTGGTGTGCCCAGGTGTTGGGGGGGCATACTGCTTCAACTGACGGAGCCATCTAATAGAGGATTGGGTAAGAGGAATGGGGCCATGGCTGATCGAATGGCCCAAGCATCGGATTGATGCGCCCGATGAACGTTGTCCGGGCCCGCTTGTCCTCTGGCTTTAGGGCTTCAGAGCGTCAGTTGGAGTAGAGGACGATGTTAGACTTACTAAGGAGTCATCCACCTCTGGGGTGTGTGGCAAGGAAAAGAAATCCACATTGAGATTACAAAATCTCTGTCCTGACTGGAGGGAGCGAGGGGGGGCGGCCCTGACGAGGCCAATTGTTTTGCTACTAAGCCAGAGAAATGAGTGGAGTAGGAATGGTCTCGGTCTCCACAACCAGCTGAAAATAGGATCCTCTGGGACTCCAGAGGCTGCTGGGTAGGTATTAGAGGGTAACTGGAACATCAAGCCCGAAATATTGTTCGCCCTGATTAGCAAGGACTTGAACAAATGGGGTTCAAACAGGCCTATGGATGCGGGCTGGTCAGGGAGAATACCCTTATCCTCTGACCTTTCTCCTTCCATCGGTTCCAACTCCGACAGGGGTTCAGAGTAGTGTAAGGATCCCCTATCCGATCCTTCCGCTTCCCTGAAGGGCGCGAGGCCCATTTCCACTTCCTCCATCCCTTCTGGAAAGGTGATCTCCCCCTTGGGGATATTTCTTATTACTTGACCATGGTGAAGTTCCGGTTTGGGAAGGGATCTGCCAGAGACTGATGCAACCTCAGGAGCCATCGCTAAGGAACTGGTCTGGTCATCTGTTGGATACCCTCCGCGATCCCTTGGCAGATGGCCAGCTGCCTCCGTTCTCTAATGCTGTCTGGAATAAGGACTGCGGATGGTTCCTCTGGTCGCAAGTCAGCAGCGGTCGTAAATGTAACCTCAGTGTCCGGGAGACCTGGAGGCTCCCAACAGGTGAACTGCGCCTGGGAGGAGAAAGTTGTTCTGGCAGAGGGGTGGGTTATGTGGAAGCAGAGGGAAAATTAGGAACTGGGGTTACAGATTGAGAGCCCTTTGAATGCTTATAAAATTCCTTCTCCAAAGCCTTGGTCGCCTTAAGGCGTTTTATCTTTTTTCCTTTGAGAAGCCTTGGATGAGTCCTTGGCCCTTTTGCACAAATGGTGCGTCTCCAACTTAGCCTTCAAGGAAGGACCTCTGGAATTGTCTTCTGCCATGATAAAATGCCAGGTACAGAGCAATATTAAATAAAGAAGCGGTTGGCACGCCTAGTTGTACGGCCTATAATGTGGGCCGGATATCCTATCGTTGGGCCGTGTCCCCCTTTTGGTAAAAAAAAAAATATATATATTTTTTTGGTTGTATCGTAATATATATGTCTATTTTATTTTTATTTTATTTTATTTTATTTTATTTTATTTTATTTTATTTTATTTTATTTTATTTTATTTTATTTTATTTTATTTTATTATTTTATTTTATTTTATTATTTTATTTTATTTTATTTTATTTTATTTTATTTTATTTTATTTTATTTTATTTTATTTTATTTTATTTTATTTTATTTTATTTTATTTTATTTTATTTTATTTTATTTTATTTTATTTTATTTTATTTTATTTTATTTTATTTTTTTTATTTTTTATTTTTTATTTTTTTATTTTTTGAATTAACATAAGAGGCAAGGCCAAAAAGGGCCTAACTAAGCTGCAGAGTATGCTAATAGAAGGAATATCCAAAAAGCCAATAGACCGAATGAACACTGAGGCCAGATAACAATCAACCAAAAAGGGCAGAAAAAAGAAAAATAGGAAAAAATTAGGTAAAAATTGGCCTCCTGAGACAGCCTCCCAAGCAACATGGGAAGTAGGTGCCTCTCCTTCCCTCTGAGTGAGCTGCGGGAACCAACTAACAGAGAAATAAATGGGGCAACAAGGCACGGAACCACAATACCCCTTCAAAAATGAAAACTCCAAACAGGCCTGCCGGTCCTGTTAAAAGCCTCCTGAATTGTCACAGCAAACTGAAGACTAAACAAAATGGCAGCCGGCCAAAAGGCACACCCAAAATGGCTGCCGGAACCAGCGCGAGGCTCAGAGAGAAGGAAAGCCCCTCAACAACAACAAAAGCTGCTGAAATGCAGGCAGAACGAGGGGCCTAAGAGAGAAGAGTTCGCCCTCTCTCTACTGCGTTCGTGGGGGAAGGCACAACAGCGCAAATCCAAGCCGCTGCTTAAGGGCAAAACGGCCTAAAGAATGGCAGGCACCAGAGTGGGGGGGGGGCGAAAGTCTCTAAAAAAACCCTATCTTCCCCCGAGGTGTGAAAATTCGCTCCCTTCACTAATTTAAGACAAGCCAAATGCGCAGGGACCAAGAAGGAAAAAACAAGGAAAGATCAAACCTGAAATTTAAAGAGAAAAATCCTGG
The DNA here is from genome assembly GCA_033807585.1 of Hydrophis major. Lineage (NCBI taxonomy): Eukaryota > Metazoa > Chordata > Lepidosauria > Squamata > Elapidae > Hydrophis > Hydrophis major. The sequence continues at coordinate 57,758,003 of CM066332.1, read as the reverse complement.
ATCAGCCAAGGAGAAAATGCTAGAGCTGCCTGTCTCTGCGAGGCTGAGCTAAAACTGGGGAACGCATGGAGGAGTCACGTGGAGGAGGAGGAGCATTCCTCAATTATAGCTCAGCCTGTAAGAGCGGAGACTGGAGCACCTCCCACTCTGGATGCTCGCAGCAGCTCTATGGAGAATGTACCAAACAGAATCCCAATGAAAGTTATGTATTCTATATTAAGTATTATAAATGTAGGGGAAAGAGACAAAGGCGTCATACTCCAATTAATGTACAGGAGAAGTTTTCTTTAAAGAAGAAAGGTTAATGGAAAGCTGAAAATAGAACAGACAAAGAATAATAAATATTATGATCTGAATCGAGATGAGATAAATAAAATAAAACTAAGAAAATTTAAAAGAGAGGAGAAGCTATATAGAAAATTGAAAATGTTAATAAGATATGGAATGGTATACAAAATGAATATGAATTTGAATTTGTGTCTGTACGAAGAGTTGTAACCCGGGACTAAGCAACTTTGAGAAAAGATGTTTTTTTATGTTTCTATGCTTAGTGTTTTTGTGTGTTTATTTTTGATCGAGCTAATAAAACCTTGGAGGAATATTAGAAGAGGACAATTGAGAATAAAAGATAGAAGAGAATAAAGCGAGTTAGAAAGGAAAAATAAGTATAGTGAATAAAAACATATAAAATAGATAAATATAGAAAAGAAATATAATTGAATAAAAATAAAGGGAGAAATAATGAGGAATTTGAAAGGATATGTATGTGTTTATAAGGAGATGTGTTAATGATGTATAAAATGTTTTATTTGTTTACAATTTACAAATAACTTTCAAAAGAGGTTTTATGCTCTTATGTTTCATGTTTTGTATGTCTTTAAAAATTAATAAAATTTGGTTTCCGGTTTCGCGTGGCTTCGGGGCAGCAGAAATTCGCGACAGCTCGCGATTCCTGCTGTGCTAGCTGTCGAGGTACCCCCGACCCAGATGGGTCAGGGGGATATGGCTGCCCTGTAGGGACAGCTGAAGAGAGAGGGGAGTCGGACAGGGAGGTGGGGGTGTCGCAGACCCCCCCCTTCTCCGGAAAAACCCCTTTTTCCCAAGGCGGTGGAGCGGCGGTCAGCAATGGCCGCCACGAAGAAGCCAGCAACCGGGTAAGATTGCGCTGGAGGAAATGTGAAGAGTGAAAGTTTTGTCTGAGCCGGGTCAAGTAACATCCTTTAAATTGCCTGGAACTGAGCTGTTTGAATTGCTGGAGGATACATTGTATCCCTAAGAAGAGCGAAAGCGGCGGAGAAGCTGTTAAAGGGAACTTTCGTTTTTTCTTCACTCTCCCACCCCATGGAAACAGCAGAAATGTTTGGATATATTGAACATCGAAAGTGAATTGTTTTGAGAGTTGAAGCTAAGGAACAAAAGGATTTTTGGACATTGAAAAATTTAAGAAATTGGAAACCCTTGTTGGAGGTATGGATTTCTGATTATTTAAAATTGACATTTTAAGTGGGAAGGGAGAGGAAAAAAAAATTGGAGCAGAAGCTGAAAAAGGAGGAGATTGCCTAGAATCCCAAAGAAAGATATATGGTATACCTCTTTGACTAAACATTTACCCCAGAAAGAGAAAGAGAAGAAGGAAGAAAAGTATTAACTTTTGGAATTTTTTTTTTTAATTGTTTTTGATTAAAAATACTGGTGGTTGTTTTGGGAAAAGTTTCTCTTTTCATAATGGCATTGTTTGTGGATGAACTAAAGACTGAATATCAAAAATATAAAAAGGAAGATTCTTTGGGCGCTTTGTTTCAATTCTTGGAAATGGCGTTATGTACTTATGAAAAGTTGATTACGCAGCAGAAGGACTGGGACAAGGAAGAAGAGGAAGAAGAAGCCATCTTTGATGAACAATGGGTCCCTTCCGGAGAGGAGGAGAAAAAGGATAAGAAAAAGGGGATTTTAAGAATTGTAAAAACAACCAAAGGAGAGAAAAATGAGCGAAAAGTGGAGGCAAGGTTAGAAAGCAAAGGAAAAGGAGTGGAAAAAGAGAGGAGAAAAAACAAAGGGGTAAAAAGGGCAAGGAGAAGAATAAGCAGGAGAGAAAAGGGGGGAGGAGAGGACTTGGTGGGGGGAAGCAAGATCTAAAGAAAAAAAGTTTATTTAGAGACAATGGGTGAATTTAATTTAGGATAAGAGAGGGATTCTGGAGGGTACATAGGTTTGTGTTTTTATATGTGTATTTAGAGTATAAAATTCATTATGTAATTTTAGAATCTTTTAAACAGAATCCCAAGAAAAATTGTTACACGAGGTACTCTTAAGTTAGGGTAATGAGTTATAGATGTTACTCCAATTGGTGTATAGGAGAAGTATAGTAAAAGAAAAAAGATGAATGGATAGTTGGAAATAGAACAGACAAAGAATGTTATTGAAAATGGTAATAAGATATGGAAGGATATATAAAGGCTTTGTTATGGGTTTTTTTGGATTTTGTATCTTGATAAAAGGCAATAAAATTTTAATTAACAAGAAATAATTTGGATGAAAAGAAGAAGTAGGGATAAGATATGAAGTTAAATAGATAAAGTATTGATACTATAATTTGGAATTGTTATGCTCTATTGTTTTTTACTATTATTTTTTCCTAGAAAAGAATTTATAAGCTGTTATGCCTTGATTCCTTGTGCATTGTTTTTATAAAATTGATAAAAATGGTTTATATATATATATATAAAAAAAGAAAATGATAATAAGATATGGAAGGATATATGGGGTGAATATGATATTTGAATTTGTGTCTGTGTGAAGAGTTTTAACCCGGGATCAGACAATCTTCAGAAAAAATCTTTTAGTTTTGTTTATGTTTTGTGTTTTGTATGTTTGTGTATTGTGTCTTCTGTAAAATTGTTAAAAATATTTTTTTAAAAAAAAAAAAAGAATTAATAAAACCTTGGAGGAATGTAATTGTAAACAAGTCAGAAAGAAATGAATATGATGACTATAAAATGGATAAATATAGAAAAGAAATGAAATTGAATAAGAGTAAAGAGAAATAATGAGAAATTTGCTGAAAGATATTTATGTGTCCATATGGAAATGGGATAAATTAGAATTATGTTGTATAAAAATAATGTTTTATCCGACTTGTAAAAATTTATAATGTTAAGAGGTTTTATGTACTTAATGGTTAATGATGTGTTGTTTGTCTTTAAAATTAATAAAATTTGTTTCAAAAAAAAAAATTTAATAAAATTTGTTCAAAATAAAAAGGAATAGGAATCCAGCTAACAGCAAGATGTGCAACTATTAAAGAAGATAACCATATGAAAATGTTATAACAAATCAAATTAGACTTGGAGAAATGGGAAAACCTGCAGCTATCGTTGATAGGTAGGATAGCCACAATAAAAAATGAACATTTTGCTGAGATTTGTCCTGAAAATTTTGCAAGATGGATAAACTAATTGTATTATTATGTTGTGATTAATATTGATATGTTTATTAAGATTATTAGTATGACTTTGGTTATTGTTGTATCCTTACTTAAAATTAATTGTGCCCAGACAACATGCTGTTCAGATAGACATGGAATTTTTTATGCTTTTTAAAAGAAAAATGTACCAATAAAACATATATTTAAAAAAAATAATACATGTTCTTGCACAAGAACAGGAAGTTCAAGTGCAAAGCCCACAGAAAGTATAAAAAACCCTCACTCTCAACTCCATTTTTGTCAACTGCACCAGAACCACAAATATGTGGCTCTGTTCATCAATAAATGGATCCTCTTTCCAATCAGCCTCCAGTTTACATTTTGTCTCCAGTACCTTTTTCCAGATTGGAACTGAACCAGACGGATACTTCTTCCCATAATTTCTTAAAGGGCCTGGATATTGTTTAATATTGCACAAGCAATCTAACAAAGGAATTTCATTTTATGAATTGCTATAAGAAACCTTCTTTTTCCTTATGCATATTTTTCATCCCTTTTCTTTTTGCACAAACATCCAAGGATCTTCTAATCATCAATAGCATTTCTAAATGAATCTTTCATGCTTTTCCCTGTAATGTCCACTTGTTTTCATTTAAAAAGCTATTTATCTTTATTTAAAAGGAAATTGAATCAGACATCCAAACAAACATGCTTTCATCATAGCACTTCCACAAAGTATCAGGAATCCCAGGTATCGGCATTGTTATCTGCAGAAAAATAAAGATTCCTTATTTGTATCCTAACAACACTGTTGCCTCTTCAGAGCCAGTTTGGAATTTTCCATAGCAGATTAATACAGCAAATAAGCTCTCGTGTGTATGCATTCCTGTGTCAGTACAATATAGGTAGCTTTAAAGTTAATCTGAAAATGCAGGGCTTTTATAAACATAAAATTATGAAACTGTATGAAAAATGAGGAGAATCTGATATTTTTTCAGATTAAGTTTTTTTGCTTTCTAGGACAGTGATTGCCAACCAGTGGGCTGGGGACCACTGGTGGTCCATGAGAAAATTTTGGTGGTCCACAGAGAAATGTCACCCCCAAAGCACCCCCCAAAGCAATTAATCCAGGCTGCGCAGGAACACAAGGCTGCATCGCCCACATGGCCCACGGGAACACAAGGCTTGTGTCACTTACATTGCGAACACCACAAGGTAGTGAGTGGAGGGGGGAAAGGGCAGAGTGGGGGAACTTGCCCCACTTGCCCATGTCTCACCTGGCCACTGGGCTGCTTCTTTCTGCTTCTTTCTTCTTCTGCTTTTGTCTGCACGCAAGGAAAGCAGCAAAAGTCTTCCTTTCTCTCCCCCAAACTCTGCCAGAAATGAGTCTTTGGGACCCTGCAAGATATCCTGCTCCAAGAGACTGTGACAGCAAAGGCTCATTTCTGGTGGAGTTTGGCGGAGAGAAACAAAGACTTCTGCTGCTTTCCTTGCATGAAGCCAAAAGTCTCTCTTTCTCTCTCTCTCTCTCTCTCCCCCTGAGAACGGAGCTGGAGACAGTATCCTGTGATCCCAAATAAAGAATGATCTATCGATAGGAAAACGGGGTGGGGAATTTTCCTGCAGACTTTTTGGGGATTTTCCCAGGCTCTCTGATCTGCGGGATTTAAAATTATGAGTTTGGTGGTCCCTGAGGTCCAAAAGGTTGACGATCCCTGTTCTAGGATGAGCTGTTTGCATAAGTGTTTAAGATGGTAATGCTGAGCATTGTTAAGAATGTTATTGCCTTTAAGGGGATTTATTCCTGAGTAGACAAAAAAGGATCAGCTAATCAGGAAGTGTCCAACTTATACCACTGTCATAAATTCATCAAATATTTCAATGTAAGTTATTCACTTTTGTTCTGAAATCAGCTTTCCTTCCAAAACAATAATCTGACTATAGTATCATGTTTCATTCAGAGTAAAATTCAGAATAAAATTCATCCAAATCAGAGCAAAATACTAAAAGAATCTACTTTTCAACCTTCATTATCCTAAATACATTCACATACAGTACATTATACATGAAATAATATTAAATTTGATTAATTTAACTAATTCTAGCTTGCCTTTTAAATTAAGGATATTGTGATAAGTAACATCACATAATTGTATTTTTGCTTTATTTTTAATCAAAATATTCTTTTACTAATATTATTATTATTTTGGGGGCTTGATTTTGGATTTAAGGAAGCAATGGGGTGCCCATTTGGGGAATTCAAATGAATCATTCTATGAAGGTACCTTTCTAATCCTGTCAATTATCCAGCTACAACAAAATGTGATGCTGCAATAATTTATTATCAGATATTATGAAGCCTTTTTGGTTAATTAAGCTTCAGTGTTATATAAAAGGGATGACTCTTTTATATGTTTCAGAAGCATCTTTTAGCCTTTTTTTTTTTTTTTTGAAGTGGTGAAATTTGTCTATTGAATTTATCTTGCTGCCTCTGAACAGCTAGTAAAAATTGTTAGTCTCCCTGAGGAAAAACAGGTGAGTATATAAAAGCAAAGAGAATTATGTCGTCCCCATAAATCTTTCTAAAGCAAACAATATTTTCCATTCTTATTAAATGCTTTTTAAAGATTGGAGTTTGCTTTTGTTGTATTAAATTATCTTCCAGGTTTGATGCTAATTTGATATTAGACATCCATACAGGTATGCATTTTTTCCTAGATAGGTTACATTCTTCATAATAAAAAAACACCTTCATAACGTACATTTGGGAAGGACCAATAAACTACCTGATTGCCTTCTGAGCTACTTACCTGTCTTCTTAGATCATATGGGGTGGTTTAGGAGAATTCAGAAAAAAATAATTCATGATATTCAAGCTTAAATCTTACTTGAACACACCTGCAGTTCTTGTGAATAAACCCTCCAAAATTCAGTGGGAAATAACTTCTGAATAGACATGCATGAAATTGAACTGTAACTCAAGGCCACAACTATTAAAACCAAATGGAATGCACCATCTGAATCCCACATAATTCTTTGTGACTTCATAGACATATCCATATATCTTTCTTGCAAGGACAAGGAAGAAGTAAATCATTCTCTTCAGAGAGAGAGAGAGAAAGGGGGAGAGGGGAGGGAAAGAGTTTTATTTTTCTAATCAGGCTCAGTCCTTTTCAGTTTAACTAAAGTCAAACTAATGTTAGAAACAAGACAATTAATAAGGTATGGTAAGGAAGGAACCCCATGCAACCTATTATAGTCCCTATGCCACTTTTATTCTTAGCAAGCCAAGGACTGCTCTGTCCAGCTTCCTAAACTGTGTAAAGAACCAATATCTCTCACACAACATCATGTTAAAAACTGCTTCTATTATTTGACTGTATTTCAAAGATATTTTGTCCTCCTATCTGCAGGAATGGGGAAGGAAAAAAACAACCCAAAATATTTCACTGGATGCAGTTTTTTGGACTGTTACTTCAGAATACTTTTCAGCGGGAAAAGATCCTGCCCAAAGCGACAATTTTACAGGTTACAGTTTAACAGAGTTGGAAGGGACCTTGTAGGTCATCTAGTCCAATCCCCTGCCCAACAAGAGACCCTACATAATTTCTGACAAATGGCAGTCCAATCTCTTCTTAAAAGCCTCTAGTGATAAAACTCCCACAACTTCCGAAGGCAAGCTGTTCCATGTAGAAGTAGAACCATTAAGGATTACTCGTTGAGTACTATTTGTCAGCCAGTTACAAATCCATATGGACGTGATGCTATCTATCCCCACTTTTTTCTAGCTTACCAAGAAGTAGGTTGTGGCCTATTTTGTCGAATGCCTTGCTGAAGCCTAAGCATGTTATGTCCACAGTATTTCACTGGTTTACTAATTTAATCACTATGTTGAAGAATGAAATAAGATTGGTTTGTCATGATCTGTTTTTAACAAACTCATGCTGACTGCTAGTTATTACTTTACTTGTTTCTAGATGTTGGCGGATCTGTTTTTTAATTATCTTTTCCAGTATCTTCCCAGGAATTGATGTTAGGCTGATTGGTCTGTAGTTTCCTGGGTCTGATTCTAACCCCCCCCCCCCCATTTTTTTGAAGATGGAAACCACATCAGCTCTTTTCTAGTCCTCTGGTATGTAATCAGTCAGGTCCCAGTAATTTATATTCATCTAGATCAGGTAGGCATTCTCTAACCATTTTTTTGCTTATTTTAAGTTTTGTTTCTAGTCTGTCTTTTATAGTTTTTGGTAGGTTGGGCTATAGTTTCTTTTTGTGTGAAGACCGATGCAAAGAATGAGTTATGAGCTCTGCTTTCTCTGTGCTGTCTGTTACTTCCTTGCCATCTTCTCTCTTTAGTGGAATGACTGTTTCCTTGATTTTTTTCTTGTTATTTATATTGGAATAAACTTTTTTTAATTACTTTGACTTTTGTTGCAAGTGTTTGCTCATTCTGAGCCTTTGTTTTCCTGACTTCGTCTTTGCAGATTCTGGCTATCTGCTGATATTCTGCCTTAGTTGTGTGTCCCTCTTTCCATTTTTTTGTGCTTGTCCTTTTTGTCTTTCACTTTGTCAGAGAGATTTTTGTGCAGTCATGCTGGTTTCTTTTTGGATTTCTTGTTTTTCTTCCCAGTGGTATTGTGCTGGTCTGGGCTTTTATGATCATATTTTTCAAAGTTTCCAAGATTCTTGAGTTGTTTTCTCCTTTATGATTTTCATCCAAGGAATCTTTCCCAAGTACTCTCTGAGTTTATTAAAATCAGCTCTTTGAAAATCTAAGACTCTGGTATCATTACGTTCTATTGCTTGTATTTGTGTTATGTTGAATTCTAGTATGACATGGTCACTCTCACCCAAGGTTCCTGCAGTTTCAATTCTCTCTATCACTTCTTCTCTGTTTGTAAGAGAAGTCCAGTATGGCTGTCCCTCTAGTTTTCTCCTCTATCTTTTGGACAATAAAGTTGTCAGCTAGGTTGATTAGGAACTTATTTGATTTCTCACGGTGCAGAAATTTTGAGGGAACATAGTTGAAAATGCATGCTGGGGAGAGAACTCTTGTGACAAATTAAAAGCTATTTGTAAACACTAATTTCTGCTTTAATCAAGTTAATAAAAGGAGAAGGAAAAAAATACTGTTGATGAAGGAGAACAAAATTTTGAATAGAAAGTTGAATAAACTTAACACTTTAATGATTCTTTCTCATATTCTTCTATAGTCAAGGTAAATCTAAACAATGTTTCAAATGTTGGTCAGAATTAATATTGCTTTTTTATCCTTTAGTAATATTGAGGCTACTAGCCAAATACTCAAAATGAGATTTTGTCCATTGTAAATAGTCCAATTGGCCAGCTCTCCCTACCTGGTACTTTACTTTTTAGAATCAAGTGATTGGATAAATACATTGAATGAATAAATAAATTGATAAATTAAATAAATTGATGAATTGAATAAATAAAATAGCAATACAGTAGAACAGCAAATGGCTCCTTTTCCCCAAATAATTATTTTTTTCAAGCCAAAAGCCTGACCTGTGTACTTGCACCGAAAAAGTTGAGACTTAAGAAGGCAATCAAAAGAGGGAATACCTATGAAGTCAGGAAAGGCAGAAAGACCCAGCAGAAAAGGGGAAAGGAAGATATTAAGAAAGAGAGGGATATAAATTGGAATGAGAAAAGATATGGGGAAAAGAGGGGGAGGAGACGCAGTAAGAAACAGGTGCATGAAATAAAGAAATACAGAAATAGTAAAATGTTGAAAAGAAATTGTTTTTTCAGAGATAATGGTTGATGAATTAAAATTCTGCAGGGTGACAAGGAGTAATAAGAATATTTCTGCAATTAAAAATATTTAGAAAATAGGGTAATATAGATACTGATAACTCATTAAAAACCAAGGGGGGAAAATATGCTGCAGAATCCAATTGAAAAGATGTATTGATTATTATTGTAACTTCTTAAAAATAATGGTTTATTGGGAAGCAAGATGAGGGAATAAAGGTATATTTTAATCATTCACTCAAAACAGTAAAAGGGGGGAAACCTATACTTGTTTTTTTTTTAAGTGTTAAAATTTGTATTAATCTACAATTCATAAAAATAATGTGTAATGGAAAGGGAATATGACAGACTAAAGAACCAACTAAATTAATAAGTTAATATAGACTATTAAAAGCAAGGAGAGACATTGGTAACTTTATTATTATTATTATTATTTGGCAAACACATATTGTTTATCTTTATTTTTAAAATAAATATTAAAGGATTATATTTGAAATAATTGAAATGAAACAAAAAGATGTTTCGATTGAGATTAATGAAAGAGGCTAGAATTAATGTGTTTGTTCCTCTCCTTACTGAAAATTTGGAATGGAAAGGGTAATAATAGAATTAAGTATGCATATATGAATGTATAGTTGCTGTCATATTTGTTGTAAAGGTGATAACCCGGAAATATGTTGTCCACTAAAAAGAGATTTTTGTTTTGAATGTGAAAAACTGAATAATGCTAATTTTATCTAGGTATTTATTAGAGTATATATTGACTCTGCATTTTCTCTGTTGGCTTAAACTGTACTGTACTGTACTTATAATAGTTACTCTTTTGTTTTATTATTAAATTATTCTCATATATTTGTTAATTTTGTTGGCACAAGTACTCGTTGGTGAGAGAAAGAATTAATGGCATCATTGCTGGTCTGTGTATAATTTTATTTATCCATATGGCAAGTTATATTGCTTTGAATTTTAAACAAACTTGCAGTCTATTTTTATATTTACAGTTTGCTGCTCATTGGGGAATCACATGATATTGATAAAAGTTATGATCTGGTATACGTATTCTAGTTAATCTTAATAAAGAAGGGTAGTCAGAAAGATAGCTGTCCCTTTGCAGACATAATGCTGATGACAGGGTTAAGTCACATTATCCACATCACAACTGCACAATTTGTAGAAGGACCACACTGATAAATTTAAAATAATGCTGGGTTGCAAAGAAATGCCTAACATGCCAATCAATTGTTTGGCAACTAGTGGAACAGTGGCAGAGCTGGAACTGATGGCAGCAGTGAACCCTGGTGACACTGCGCTCAGTAAAGCATCTTTCATAGCAGTAGTGGTGGTGGTAAATTTGCCTTTTTTTAAAAAAAATGCTCTCAGTTTATCCAAAGCTGCTTGGTGGGACACATTTTGTTAAGGCCCAATATACATTATGGCGAAACACCATAAGAACTAACTCTGCCATTTGATAGAAGAGATCACCAATAGACTCAGTGAAATATTGGACAAGAAGCCCATTTTTATAGCATAGCCCATCCTGCCTGCTGTGCTGTCAGGCACACAGGTCCACATTCAAAGGGTTCAAAATTACTGATTTATTGCTCAAGCCTATGGACAGGAATCTTCTTAAATTAAGAGTTTGTCTCTAGGTAAAACTAAGTAAAGTTCAATGGAATCCAGGGAGGGTGGTGGTGGGAGTTTGGACTTTGTCCTCTTGTGATTGCATAGACTCTAAACTGATTTGTTGCTTGACTCTTCCACTTGGCTCTGCCAATCTCTCTCCTTCACGCACTCAATTGTGGTTTCTAGTCACCAATATTCTTTAAACTGCCTGTCTTATCAGATTTGGTACACCGAATGGGTTTGTATGTATCATCACATGAACATTCGCTTTTGGGTGGTCATTTGGTAGAAGTAAAACATGCATGTTTGTTTACCGTAGCTACTGTTCTTAATTTCCTCTTTAATCTGTGATGCATATGCCAGGAAAAAGTGTATGTTTTAAAATGCAAGGAAAACTTTAAGCCTACTATTCTCAGTTCTATTATTTACACCTCTGAATCTCTGATTTAAATCTTGGTGGTTGCTTTAGACACCATTGAGATTTAAAAAGCAGCCCTGGCACCCAGCAGCTATCTAACATAGATCTTTATTAAACTAGTGATTAAACTTTTAAATCACCATTTTTAAATTAAATCAGCTCCCATGACATTACCTCATCTCAACATGACTGTAATTAATTCTGCATCCATGGTCTGCAATATTTGCAGAGCATAAGCCATTTCAGGTTTTTTCTAACGGGGAAATTGAAAGAATTCTGTTTAATTGTTGGGAAAACAAGTGCACTTCTTCATCCTCAAGACGTAGTTGCTGTCATCAATCCAAAATAAACTTGCTTGTTTGTCGAAAAATATTCTTCATTTCTAATGTCCCATTTTTTGTATACAAAGCTGTTACGACATGTAGTTGTGGATATTTAAAAACTAAATCTTTATTATTGCCGCTTGAAAGAGAATGACCTACAAAACATTTTTACCTCCACACCAAGAACTTTGAATGATCTAAGGCCAACTCAGATATCTATACATATTCTTACTGATGCTTGCAAGTTTTCTCATTTCCTCTATTAAAATTCATTTACATGATATATAATTTTCAATTCAGAACAAGATGTACATCTGAATTTCAGTAAATACAGGAACATGTGTCTGCTTCTGCTGCCTTTGAGTTGTTCACTCTATCATTTCAGATTCAGTCTTCCCATTGATAAGTAAAGGCCACTATTTGTTTGAATGCAGATGCTTTGGGCAACCAGGACCTTGCTTTAGCAGTTCTTTGGCAGAATGAAGAATTGTAAAAACCTACATTTCAATGACTAATTTGTATATTGTATAAGGTACAAACTTTCAACTTGGTCTACAGTGATGAGACAGGCACAATTAAAAACATTAAGGCAGAAGTCTCCAAGTGTGTTTGGGACAGAGTATGTTGTATGATAAGCATGGTCAACAGAGGAGCATGGTGGCTCACATATGGTTAGGACGCTGGGCTCACAATCAGCAGGTTCATATTCAAAACCCAGTTGCTGCCATGTGACCAGATGAGCTCCCGTCATTTGCTCCAGTTCCTGCCAATCCAGCAGTTTGAAAGCAAGCAACCATGAGTAGATAGACCACTTCAGTGGGCAACTTTATGAGACATGAAAGGAGCCTCCAACTGGGCATCGTCTGGGCAACTGTGATTTCACCAGCTGGTCCTTTCTCCACAAAAAGAAGCACCTCATGCTTCTAACACAGAAAAAAACCATGGTCAATCACAAAATACCCATTTACCAAAAGGCAAACTACTATAGTTATTTCTGATCTCCACCCTTTTCTAGCTATGCAAAATACTCATCTTTTCAACCAATACATTGAACTATTTTGTTTCATTAGAATGCTTCTTGGAGACATGGGTGGTGAGAAACAAGAGCTTTGCTGCAGTGGTGGGATTCAAATGTTTTTACTACCAGTTCTGTGGGTGTGGCTTGGTGGGTGTGGTATATGTCAGAGATGGTATCTGCCAGTTTTCTGAACTACTCAAACTTTCTCCAGAACTGGTCAGAACCTGCTGAATACCACCTCTGCTTTGCTGGAAATAGACCATAGTTGAAACTGTCATTTTGCTTGCTAGCTTTTCATTAAAAGAATATTTTATAAATTCAGTGACTCAGAGAACAACATCACTAGAAGAAACACTGGCTAAATAGGTCCCTTAGGTGGCGTATCTGAGATCAGTTGACCCCACAATTTCACTCTCAGGAATTGTTCACAGTGAAAGGGAACGACGACTATTAGGTCTTACCTCTCATCCATTTTTCATAAACCATTCTACAAATACAATAGTAGAGAATAAAAACATATACTGGTGTTCTAAAATGCCAGTTATCTTTTCTCCTGCTTTACAAAATTAACATACCTTCAGGGATGTCATTCTGTTTTCTTACTTCATACAAAAAACATCCAGAGGTTTTAGTTTGGATTCCTTATCTTGTAACACAACATATAGTTGAAAAATGCTCCACCTCCAGGCACTTTCAGCACATACGTGGAACAATGGAGAAATCACTATGCATTTTATCATATACAGTAGAAGTTGTGTAGGCTGGTTTATTTCTCTTGACCCATCCCCATTCCGGAAATAATACTCAGAGACTATTAAACAACTCCACCCACTCTATTCTCAACATTATTCAAGGCTGTGGGGGAAATATTTCCACTGACTAAATGGCACAGAAAAGGAAAAGTCTGCATTTAATCGTTACTCTGTTTTAGTGAAATTAGTCAGTTCTCTCAAGGCAATGAAGATGTAGATATTGCAGAGATTTTTTTCAATCCCAGAAACTGAAACAAATATGGAGAAGAGGCAAAGGTAAGCCATATCAGAAAAAGATTTATAATGGAAAAGTGATAGTCAAATACTTTCTCAAAACAGAACTTAATCATTTCATTACAGGTAGTCTTCAAGTTATGGCAATTGAGCCCAAAATTTATGTTGCTAAGTGAAACATTCGTTAAGTGAGTTTGCTGCACTTTATGACTTTTCTTGTCATAGTTGTTAAGTGAATCATTGCATTTGTTAAGTTAATAACATAGTTGTTAAGTGAATCAGGCTTCCCCATTGATTTTGCTTGTCAGAAGGCTGCAAAGACTGATCACATGATTCGAGGACACTGCAACCATCAAAAATATGAACCAGTTGCCTAGGATCTGAATTTTGATCATATGACCATGGGAATGCTACAATGGTTGTATGTATGAAAAAGTCACTTTTTTCAGTGCTGTTGTAACTTTGAATGGTCACTAAATGAACGGTTGTGAGTTGAGGACAACTTGTATTGTAAGGACTACACTGCACTACTTTGAAATTCATGAAATTACAGTTAGCTGTCTTCCAACTTCTATCAACAATAGAAGACGTTCACTCACATAACAAGATTTAATGAGCCAAAGCAAAGTTTAACCATTGGAAGGTGCAGTGGCATATTAGCAGTCCACAAATCATATGAGGTTCAATCCCCAATCACTTTAGTTACCACCAAAAGTAAAAGCTTTGCTTTTTCATCCTCCAGTTCTAGCAGTAACCAAATAGATCCTGAATTGTTGGACTTCATATGCTTCTAACAATGATGACTAGGGCTTTAGAACCAATTGGTTTCCGCTCTTCTAGCCCAACAAAATATGTGATATTGTACCCTTCACATAGAAATGTCTTCCTCCTCATAAACTACACCATAAGGTACTCATCAACCCTAAATATTAAGACTGCAAACTGGAGAGAAGAAAGAAATATAGCTGTTGCATTCACATTCCATAATGTTTTGCTTCTACCCAGGTAAGTCTGCTCACTTTTGCACACTGCATTGTAGCTTCCATTCATCTTTATTTTTCTATGGAAGGTCATAGGGTCAATTTAGAAGGCAGCAGACTATACAGAAATAAAGATACTGGAGACTGGTACTTGCTTTTTTTCTTTCTAGGTGCAAAAATGAATGGAAAGGAAGCTTGTCAGTGCTTAGAGACCTGCATCACATTGCACAAACCAGTTTACACGATAGAGGTATGTGTCTGAAGATAGATATTTCACAAAATCACCTAATTCTAAAGACCAACTATTTTTTTTTTTTTTGAACAAATAATTACTTCCCAGATTATTTGGTCATGCTTTATTTTTAAACATTCATTTCCTGAGACATTTGGGGTATTTATATTGAATAGTGTGTAATCCACATGGATTCTCTCATTTAGTGCATCCCAATGTAGTCCAGAGTTAGAAAACATCAAGTAAAGAGTACATTGCCTCAGGTCACACATTTCCGTGTATTTTGGGAGGGGGAGGGGGGGAGGAATGCTAAATATTGCTTTTGATTTTGTCTTGATTACGCACTCCCACACACATATTGCATCCGACCTTACGGAAGAAAGGGACTACTCCTTTAAACTATTTGTCCCCCAAATTAAACAAAATTTAAATCTGTCATACATGACTTATCTCTAAAGTATTCATGCCAGTGAGTTATATGAAGAAGGGGAGGGGAGAGATTATAAGAAACACAAAAAGACACAGATAAAGAGCTTCTAGATTAAAACAAATGTGATGCTATCTAAAATCACAATGTCATAATAACTAAATAAATCATATTTGTTTAGAATAAGCACTTTTTAAAAAAGAGAAAATGATATGTTTTGAATGTAAGTACTTAAGAAAATGAGGCTGTGTAACCACATACAGGCCTGCCTAGAAAAATGCAATAACAAAATCTAATCCAGGGTGGTCTGGCAGGCTCAAGCTGGCCCAACTATTGCTTCCACTCTTTGGGTGGTCATCTGGAGCTGGGTGAACTGCAGGGCCTGGCTTCCCAGTGCATCACAAGATCAGCTCCTCTACCTCTAGGTCAAAGCTGAGTCAGGGATTGGCAGAGACTGTTAGAAATTGAAGGAAACTGAGCTGATTTGCCCAAACATGGAATTGTCGCTGGCACAGGTGGAGCAAAGGAGATTAATTAGTGATAGAAAGAGTGATCATTCGACAAAGGGCAATAAGCCATAAAATGTGAGCTGCGTGTCTTTATTTTTCAGAATACAATGCAAAAGATTGCAAATTATTCTTGCTAAAACTAAAACAAATTAACAACATTATATAGTCCAAACATGCACTTTTCAGATTGCACTGAGATGAGTGGGATACGTGTACTTGCCAAATCTTCTAACATTCATTTCATGGCTTTTGCACTGCAGACAGCTTTGTTGACTTAGCTACATATCGACTTGTAAAAAGCAAAACAGAAAATACACATTCATGCCCATTATACTTAATCTCTCTATAGCAGGAGTGAATACCATGTATTCCCAGGACTACACATTGGACTCAACTCTCCTTTTCATAGCCCTTGGAGCCCCACCAAAATAATACTGCTAAAAATAGTTATCCATGTTTACCCCAAAATAAGACTAAGTTTTATATGTATTTTTGCTCTAAAAGATCCATCAAGGCTTATTTTCACTCACTGTACAGGAGGCAGTGAGTGTGTGAGGGCTGACAGTGTCCAGCAGCAGCCACTTGGAGTGGGAGCACTACTACTGCTGGGCCAGCCCTCTCCATCCCACCACCTGCTTGTCCATGGCCACAACAGGCCAGGTGGCTGTGCAGTGTGTCCAGCAGGCCAGTGCCACCACCACGAGGTGAGTTGAGGCAGGTGACGGGGATGTGTGTGTGGAGCTGCCTTCTTCCACTTGACAGACACCCACTGAAGCTGCGCAGAGCAGGGGAGGCATGCGCCTACCTTCATCTTAATTCCTTGAACCTGCATTCAGGCCTTTAACTCTTGATTTATTCTACAGGTAGTTCTTGACTTACAATCATTTGTTTAGTGACTACTTAAAATTACAATGGCACTGAAAAAAGTGACATAACAAAAAAGTTGCAACCATTATAGCTTCCACATGGTCATGTGATTAAAATTCAGTGCTTGGCAACTGGCATGTATTTTCGACGGTTACAGCATTTTGGGATCATGTGATCACCATTCACAACCTTTCCAGCCAGCTTCCGACAAGCAAAGTCAATGGGGAAGCCAGATTTGCTTAACAACTGCGTGATTCACTTAACAGCCATGTCAAAAAAGGTTGTAAAATTGGGTGAGACTCACTTAATAACAGTCTTGCTTAACAATGGAAATTTTGGTCCCAGTTGTGGTCATAAGTCAAGGACTACATGTAGGATAGTGGCACAAAGAGTCTAGATACACTGGCATTCAGATCAGCTTTATAGCATTAACATTTGCAGAAAAATGAGTGAAGCAAAGCTGGGGAGAAAGACTTGCCACCCAGGTGTAATGGGAAGTAATACTATACCTGCAAGATAAAGGGAAAGATGGAACATTCCAACAATTAGAAGTAGAAGCACTACATAATTACATGCTGTTTGTTGATACATGCAAGTTGTAGGATCTTGGTTGTATGAATTTTCTGAGAACCTATCAAAAGTCTACAAGCATATCTTGTTGATTTTATAATGTTCTTTGTTTGTATCTGTATAATACCAGAGTGCTTTGGGACTAGAGCAGGATAGAAATACTGTAAATAGATGTGTATGGGAGCAATTACTCCTTTAGACAAACCTCCAACCTGATTCAATAGATCTTTCTAGGTTCAATGGAACATTGGGCTAATAGTTCCAAAAACAAAAACTAGTTGCAGAATTATAACCTCTCTAGAGATGTCTACTTGGCATTTATTCTTTTCATTTGATGTACCAAATAAAACCCTCTTTTTAAACTTCTCACTTTAATTTATTATACTGTACTGTACTGTACTGTATTGTACTGTACCATACCATACCATACCATAATATAACATAGCATAATATAATATACGATTTTCTGCCAGTTGAGTCAGTATTGTTCTTTCTGTTATATACTTCTAGCACTTGCTGATTTTTAGATTTCTCTCTACAAACCATTGTTTTTAATTTTACTTAATTATCATCTATTAGGATTCTAGTGATTTTTTTTTAATTACTGGTTTAATGTTTGTGATAAACCTCACCCTGAGATTCTCTTTTTAAAATATTTTTTATCCCACCTTTATTATTTTTATAAATAACTCAAGGTGGTGAACATACTTACTATTCCTTCTTCCTCTATTGTCCCCATAACAACTCTGATAATAATTAACAGAGTTGAAAGGGACCTTGTAGGTCATCTAGTCCAGGGGTCGCCAACCTTTTGGACCTCAGGGCCCACCAAGCTCATAATTTTAGAACCCAGGGACCACTAACCGGTTCTGTGGGTGTGGCCTAATTTGTGGGTGTGGCTTGGTGGTCATGTGACTGGCTGGGCAGTAAATATTATAAATATTTATATAAATATTGAATTTTTTATAAAGAAAGAGCAACTTTTATCCAAAATTAGGCAAAGCAGGCAGGCAGATTGAGTTACTCACAGAATCACAGATTCATTCAGAGATCTATCTATCTGCCATTGGCTAGCTCAGTCTGTCACATAAAATTTGCTTGCAAGCAAACTCATAAGATTTGCTAGCAAGCAAACTCACAAAATTAACTCACAACACACCATGCATGTAGATATTGAATTTTTTATTTAAAAAAAGAGCAACTTTTACCCAAAATCAGGCACAGCAGACAGGCAGATTGAGTTGCTCACAGAATCATTCAGTGATCTATCTATCTGCCATCGGCGAGCTCAGTCTCTCAAATTTGCTTGCTGTGAGTCTGCACTGAATTTGCTTGCAAGCAAACCTTCAGTCCTAAGGGAAGCAGAGCCAAAGATCTAAAGACTAGCTAGAAAGCAAGAAATCCAACCATTTCCTGCTTCCTAGCTAATCTAAATTTCCTGGCACAGCAGAACAGATGATGGTCGGAAAAAGGAAAAATAGCAATTTAGTAGGCAAGTTTACCGGGTAAAGAGTGAGTGGGCGGGGAGGGTTCCCGCAGACCATGTGGGCTGAGCAGCCTTGTGTTTCTGCGCAGCCTGGATTAATTGTTTTGTGGGGGTGCTCTGGGGGTGAGATTTCTCTGTGGCCCACCAAAATTTTCTCACAGCCCACCGTGAGAAATCTAGTCCAACCCCCCCCCCGCCCAAGAAGAAGAAATTATAACCAGGCATAAATGATTAACTTAAGGTGATATTGTTATGTATTAAAATGGACTACTCGAAATCCCTGCGCCTTGATTGGCTAAGGCGCGGGGATTTCTGATTGGCCAGGCGAGCCACGCCGATTGGTCCGATTGAAGTCTCCCGCGATTGGTTCAAACCAAGAGCGGGAGACTTGAATCGATGCCATTGGTCGCGGCCGCCGCGGCAAAAGGTATAAAAGCCGGAGGCTTTTTGCCTTTTGCCGGTTCGGTTCAACTAATAGAAATAAAGAGCTGTTAATGAAAGTCACCGACTCAGAACCTTTTTTCGCGGACACGACACTGGCGACGAAGGTGGGATCTCGCCCCTGAACCGAACCCCGTGTCCATCTAAGAACTAGCAACAGCAAAATGGCGAAGATAGCACCGCCCGCCCCCTTCAACCCCGCCGCCGAGGACTGGGAATCGTACTCGGATAGATTCCGTATGTACCTGGAATGTGCCGGCATGAAGGACGCCCCGGGCCCGCTAAAACGCGCCGTCTTCCTTACGCATTGTGGACCAGAGGTTTTCCAGATGGCCAAGGCATTGGCCAAACCGGCAGACGCGACTGCCATGGATTGGGACGTCCTTGAACCCATACTCAGGCGCCATTACGCCCCCGAGGTCCCCATCCTAATACGACGAAATGAATTTTACCGAAGAAACCAGAGGCCAGACGAAAAACTGAGCGACTTCGTCGCTGAATTAAAGCGCCTAGGCGGACTCTGTGAGTTTGAAGGATTGAACAGTCTCATAAGAGACCGTTTCATACTCGGATTGTGGGATCCGACACTCCAGAGCCGACTTATGGCCAAAGGCGACATCAGCCTAGCCGACGCCCTCACCACAGCCGCAGCCGCAGAAGCAACCCGCACGTCAGCAGACACCATGCGAAGATCCGACGCGAAGGGCGGAAACAACAACCCCGCGAGGTCGGCCGACGCAAGAAACGAAGCAACCGCACATTACGGCGACTACCAGTCAACCTCCAGCACGTCAGATGATGAGGAGGACATACATCGCGTGCAGACGGGACGCGGAATCCAACGAAGCCAAAACAGTCGTAGGTCGAGGACCAACTGCGCCGGGTGCGGCGGCGACCACCCCAGGTCTGAATGCCGTTTCTTTGATGCTATCTGCAGGCATTGCGACCGAAGGGGCCACATCACTCGAGTTTGCCGCCAAAAAAAGACCCGCAGCCCGCCAAGATGGGAACAGCAGGACAGAAGAAAGGAGAACTCCCCGCCCAGAGCCAGAGAGCGCCAGCCAGCAGGTAGATGGGACCAGAAGCAACGACCTCAAAGAAGCGGCGACAGTCGGCGGAAAGAAGAAACCCACCAGACGGTGACCATCGGCCACGCCATCTCCGACGGCGCCAGAAAGGTACACGTAGAAGTCCACATCGAAGGCCGGCCATGTAAAATGGAAGTGGACTCCGGGTCCTACCTTTCCATGATTGCATGGCGCGAAATAAAAAAACTAGTGCCTACTCTACAAAGAAAAAACGTGCTTGCCCAGAAAATCATCATAAAAGACTACCAAGGTAATCGCGTTCCGGTAGTGGGCACCAAGAACTTTAACATAACCTACAAAGGCCACACCGAACAACTGCCACTCACAATAGTCGATCGTGACCGCCCGAGCCTGCTGGGTCTGCAATGGTTCGCCCCGCTTAACATCGCACTGACAGGTGTCAACCAAGTCTCCATTGAAGCCTGGGAACAGAAGCTAGTCCAGGAGTTCCAGGAGGTCTTCGATGGAGGCTTGGGCAAGTACAAGGGGCCCCCTATCTCGTTTGATTTAGACCCAAGGGTTCCCCCCAGGCGGCTTAAACCTAGAAGGGTGCCCTTTGCTTTAAAACCAAAAATTGACGAGCAGATCAACAAACTCGTCAAACAAGGGGTATTAAAACCGGTAGACCACGCCAGATGGGAGACCCCTATAGTGACCCCAGTAAAGCCAGACGGGTCCGTGAGAATCTGCGGGGACTATAAGGCCACCCTAAACAGCGCGCTACAGCAAAGTGCCTACCCAGTTCCAATAGTGCAACATTTACTGCACTCACTGGGAGGGGGAAAATTTTTTGCCAAGCTCGACCTCGCCCAGGCATACCAGCAACTGCCTGTGGACGAGGAAACGGCAGAAGCCCAAACAATTGTGACACACCGGGGGGCTTTCAAGTGTAACAGACTCCAATTTGGAGTCAGCGTGGCACCAGGCATCTTCCAGAGCCTGATGGAACGTTTACTACAGGGCATCAAGGGGGTGGTGCCCTATTTCGATGACGTATTAATAGCGGCGCCAAACGAAGCCGAATTAGAAAACCGATTAAGACAAGTCTTAACAAAATTTAAAGAAACAGGACTTAAAGTCAAACGCGAAAAATGCCAACTTTGTACACAGCAAATAGAGTTTTTGGGTTACCTCCTAGACCGGCAGGGCATCCACCCTACAACTAAAAAAGTTAAAGCCATCAAGGAAGCCCCCACCCCGAAGTCCAAAACAGAACTACAAGCATTCCTAGGCTTACTAAATTTTTATAATGTCTTCCTACCTCAGAAGGCAACGGCAGCGGAACCTTTACATAGACTCCTAGACAAGAGGGCAGCATGGACTTGGGGGAGACGAGAACAAGCCGCTTTTCAGAAAACCAAAGACCTCCTCACCTCCGACGCCGTCCTGATGCAATTCAGTGAGACTTTGCCCTTAGCTGTCACTTGCGACGCATCACCTTTCGGCGTCGGCGCTGTCCTCAGCCATACCCTCCCAGACCAGAGAGAAGCACCTATCGCATTTTTTTCCAGAACTCTGACTAAACCGGAACGGAACTATAGCCAGCTGGACAAAGAAGCTTTGGCTATAGTTGCCGCCGTTAAGCGTTTCCACGAGTACCTGTACGGCCGCCCATTCAAAATAGTCACTGATCATAAACCACTGCTGGGCATCCTCGCTGGAAACCGGGCTACACCAAACATCTTGTCGCCCCGCATGACAAGATGGTCGGAATTCCTGGCAGCCTACAGCTACGAACTGTTACACAAGCCAGGTAAGAAAATTTCACACGCGGACGCTTTAAGCCGCTCGCCCTTGCCGGACTCTGACCCTGACCCCGCACCAACAACGAACACCCTGAGTATCGAGAGTTTGCCCATAACTGCATCTGATATTGCCAGAGAAACCGTTAGGGACAGACAATTGGCGCAAGTCTTACATTGGTTAGAAAAGGGCTGGCCGGAAAGAGACATTGACGAGACTTTTAAAAAATTCTGGCAACGCCAGACTGAACTTTCACTGTTAAGAGGTTGCATCCTGTGGGGTGATCGGGTGGTAATTCCGGGTAAATTGCAAAACAGGGTCCTAGAGATGTTACACGAGGGTCATCCTGGCATCGTCAGGACAAAAGCCCTGGCCAGGAGTTACGCTTGGTGGCCAGGGATGGACAAACAAATTGAAGCATGGGTGGCCAAATGCCACCGGTGTCAGGAAACCAGATCCAGCCCACCCACAGCACCTATCCGGGACTGGGAAATACCACGGGGACCCTGGTCCAGAATCCACTTAGACTTTACTGGCCCCACAAATGGACACACTTTTCTAATCACAGTCGATGCATACTCAAATTGGTTAGAGGTGGCTGACATGAAATCCACCACCACAGAGGCTGTCATTAAAGAGCTATGTAAACTGTTCTCCACACATGGCCTCCCAGACGTCATTGTCTCAGACAACGGGCCCCAATTCACCTCCATCAAATTCGAACGTTTCCTGGCCGAGAAGGGCATCCGCCACGCATTGACAGCACCGGCGCATCCGGCGGCGAACGGTAGGGCAGAACGGATGGTCCAGTTTACAAAAAAGACCCTCCGGAAAATGGACCACGGGGAGATCAACGAAAAAATCAACAAACTACTTTTCATACAGCACATCACACCCAATACCACAACCAACAAAAGCCCTGCAGAGCTCCTGATGGGCAGAAAGCTGCGGTCCCCACTCGATCGTCTGCACCCAACCTATAACCCGGAGCGACCCCCAGACTCAAGCTCCAGGTACCGGACTTTTGAACCAGGCGACTTGGTCTACGCCAAAAACATGACGGGGGACCCCCTATGGATCCCAGCCGTCATAACCCAAATCACCGGCCCGCGGTCGTACCGGCTCCAAACCATCGATGGGCGAGCCTGGAAACGACACGTCGACCAGCTCCGGTCGCGAGCAATGACTGACCTCAACCCCCAAGACACGAACCAAGGGGGGAGGGAATACCCGATAAGACAAACGCAGGAGAAAATTAAATTTAAAAACTCACCAGAACGCAGTCTTCGCGAGTCCCATCCGGAGAAGAGCCGTCCGGCCAACTCTACCGACTCGGAGAAGCCAAGCGGGAGCGGCGAAATCCGTGACTCAACCGACCCAGTAGGCCCAGGCGGGAGCCACGGCGAGAGAACCGGCCCGATCATCCAGCCGGTTCTCACAGAGCCAGGAGCAGCCAAAAAGATGACCGCTCCGGCCGAGTTACAACAAGGAAGTGAGCTGCGCAGGTCAACTAGGACCCGACGGAGCCCCGCCTACCTGCGTGATTACACCACGTGAAAGACCGTACCAAGAGGGGAGGGGTGTTATGTATTAAAATGGACTACTCGAAATCCCTGCGCCTTGATTGGCTAAGGCGCGGGGATTTCTGATTGGCCAGGCGAGCCGCGCCGATTGGTCCGATTGAAGTCTCCCGCGATTGGTTCAAACCAAGAGCGGGAGACTTGAATCGATGCCATTGGTCGCGGCCGCCGCGGCAAAAGGTATAAAAGCCGGAGGCTTTTTGCCTTTTGCCGGTTCGGTTCAACTAATAGAAATAAAGAGCTGTTAATGAAAGTCACCGACTCAGAACCTTTTTTCGCGGACACGACAGATATATTGGAATTCTTATTTATGTATTTACATAACACATTTATGTAGTCTCTCAACTCACACACTGTGATTCTAGGCAGCATACAACATTAAAAATCCACAGTTAAAAAATAACAATTTAAGCACATCCTTCGGGAAGGATCTGGTATCAGGAGGCTATACATGTCAATGTTCAATGTACAACTATTTAAAAGATTCAGAGTAAAAGGTCTTTTGATTTGAACAAGGTAAGATGGAAATTGAAATAGAATTATATGAATATGCTATTGCTAAAATGTACAAACTATTATTGAAATTTGAATTAAAAGATGAACAAGTGAAATAATGTATGATCAAATAAACTAAAAACTTTGGTATAATATATTATATATAAATAGAATAATGGGAAAATACATGGATGAAAGGATTGAAATTGATGTTGTGTTAAAGAAAATGTATATAAATTGATGCACCATTGATATTTACCACTGGAAAAATTGTCTTAAACGTATAAATGTATCTCAAATGTATGCTGAAAATGAAAACATGAGGGACTTTTTATCATGTTTGGTGGGCATATGAAATAGATAAACAACTTGGTATTCAAATCCATACATTAATTCAGAAGACTGAAAAAACTAATATACAATTAAGATCAGAAATATTCCTTTCGGGACTGATGGATTCAGTTCAAAAAAAAATATGGAACTTCATTTTTATGTATGACAACAGGCCTTTACATGTGCAACAATGGAAAAAAATGATACTATCAACTGTGGAAGAATGGATGGTGAAATAGAGAGTGGCTGGGTTGACAAAAGTGACAACCTTAATCAGAGAAAAGACATTAGTTTTAATCTTGATTGGAAACCTTTTTGGACTTTTTGCATGAAACAGAATAAAATGAAGTTATGACATACAAATTTGGTCAACAGAAAAAAGGGCAGATAATGGAAATATGAAAAGTAAACATACAGTAAGAATTTAATGTAAATTTATACTTATATATGTTGCAAAAGAAAATCAGAAGTAATATCTTTATGTTTCTTTACCTTCCTCCTTCTACACTTTTGATTTTGATTCTTCTTTCATTGGTCCATCTTGTCCTTCAATTATCAGTTTCTGTTTTTTTTTATTTGTTTAGTTGAAAATTTTCATAAAATTGACGTTATTTTTTTAAAGATCAAGAGAACTAATTCACAGTCCAAAAAACTGGAAAGTAAATTTTATGAGTAGAGATGGAATGAAGTGGAACTGTTAAATTTTGGAGAGAGAAATCAGCATCCACCTTACCACATACTTTTAATTTGATGGACAAATATATCAACAAATCAGATGAACACTTATAAGCTCACCATTCTCAATATTCATAGCAGAGACTGTAATGCAGCATCTAGAAAACAGAATACTCCCAAACAAAGGTATGGACTCAGTATGTAGATAACATCTTTGTCATAATAAAAAAGGAACAATTAGAGAACATGCAGGAAACAATCAACATCTTCAAAGGAAGAACATTCAAAGGAAGAAAACAACAATACACTACTCTTCCTGGATCTCCTCATCAATAGAGGAAAAGTTGGTTAATTAGAAGCACAACTCTAACGTAAAACTACCCACACTAACCAAATTCCACTACAAAAATAACAATCCAACCTAATACAAAAGGACCTGTGTAAGAATGTTATCCAAATGAGAACAAGTGCACTGCAACTCAAACATTAGAAAAAGGAACCAGACCACCTATATAATATATTTCAACTAAATAGATACTGATGCAACTTTATCAAAAAGTATCTGACCACCCAATCCACTACAGCACAACTAATTTAAGCTATGAAAAAGACAACACTGCCATACATGGAAAAAAGACACAGTGTCCCAAGTAGAAGAAACAGGAGTCATCTATAATGTACAATATAAGGACTACAACAGCCATTATTTAGAACATAAAAGACAAAAGACTAGCAGAGAGCATCCATGAGATAGCAATCAAAAAACAGGATGAAAATTCCCGAATTTCATGACACATGAAAGGCTTCACCATAGTTTCAACTGGGAAAAACTGAGCATCCCAGACCAAGTTAAATCCAAAAATGCTAGTGAACTCCTGGAAGGTATACACTCAGACAAATCAACAATCAATAGGTACATACAGATAAACAATATTTACATTCAAAAGGAACAATGAAAAAGCTAAAAAAAGGAAACCAAAGACCAGAACACTTCCTATCAGCAATCAATACTCAGATAACCAAACAATCAAGTACTGTTAGCAAATTAGCAGTATAAAACAGCCTAATCAAAGAACTACCAAAGAGAAAACCACACACTCCAGCAATATTGACAGAGCAATTCACCAAATATAAATAGAGAGAAAACCCTGCTCCCTTCCATCCCTGAAGATGTTACCCACAGTGTAATCAGGTAATTGAAATGTCTGCAAGCAAGCTCAGATTCCAAAGCTTTAATTTGGTTTCTCACATTAAGCAGTAGCTTGAATTCAATGGCCCTTTCCAACTCTTGATTCTGTGCCGTGTAAATTCACTGTCATATTGTTGCTCTTGTGCCAGGATGGAGTTAATTATTTCCAATTAAATCTAAGTATATTTTCAGAATGAGGGGGAAGCCCAGATATAGCACTTCTCAACTTCACAAGCATCCTTGCTGTGCTGCAATTAGGGATGTCACAGCACCAATTGTCTTCACAACTGCAAGGCAATCTAATGGCTTAATAAACAACACTCCCCCCCACCACCACAAAGTGAGTGTCTACACATGCTAAATTTGCAGCATTAATTAAAAACATTATTTCTCAGTGGCTTTTGGGAATATAAGAGCACATTATGCTGCAGCAAGTTTAGCAGAAAATGTGTGTTTATAAAGGTTTGAAGCAGCACATGGTCCAGGTAGAGTTTTTGTTTTTCACTTTGTGCTCACCAGATATTTTAGATTATAACTAGTACTTAGAACTATGCAAGTTGAAACCAATGGTCTCAAGAGCTCAAGTCTGAAGGGCAATTAGTTGGCTTCCAGACAGAGTGATCTTAGCATTGATTAGATCAAACAGCATCTTGATTCTATAATCATGGGATCTACAGTTTTTTTTTCTCCCTAGCAGATTTTTTTCTGATAAAAAAACACTGAAAATATTGTCACATATTGAAGCTAGCTTGTTGACACCACACAATGAAGAAGTGTCATTGTATTAGAAAAACAGCATCTGAAATTATCAGTCTTGAAAGGGTTAGGATATGGAACATAAACATAAACAGAAATAGTTGAATTTATCACATACTGACTTCCACTTTCTCAATTGGCTTCTGTGGAGAATTTTCCATGGTTCTTATTAAGAAGTTAGAAAGTTAATAAACCTTTGGTGACAAATTATGAATTTATTTATTTATATGCTGAATAATTTGCCTTCCATTTCCTTCTCAGTGAATAGACTGATAACTATTTATTGTTTTTGTTTTTTAACCTGGGAATCAAATCTCCTCTTATTAAGAGTTGTGGAGGCTTAGTTATTAGAATGCAGTACTGCAGGCTACTTCTGCTGACTACTGGCTGCCTGCAATTTAGCAGTTTGAATCGCACCAGGCTTAAGGTTGACTCAGCCTTCCATCCTTCCGAGGTTGATAAAATGAGGACCCAGATTGCTGGGGGCGATATGCTGACTTGCTAAATTGCTTAGAGAGAGCTGTAAAAGGACTGTGAAGCAGTATATAAGTCTAAGTGCTATTGCCATATGTAGGTATATTGAACACTCAAAGCTACTAACAATGACCCTAACTCTAACCCCAAAACATTAAGGAGTTTAAAAGACAGGCTAACATGGACATTAAAGTAAGTACTGAAATCAAAACCTTGCAAAGGAGATACAGGTAGTCCACATAGCAGAGAAGCCAAAGACTTTGATTCAGAAGACAATGAAGTTGTAAGAAGGTGATATGTAAGGAAAATAGCTTTCCCCACTTGAATAAAAGACCAGCTTCTCTGCAATGAAAGCCTGCAGGCTTAGTTTGGGCCCAGTCTGACCGGTGACAAGCAGCCTCCTGCTTGTTGCTGACTGGCTAGTTCAAATGAGCAGCTTTAGGAACTAGGCGTGGCAGCCAATCAACAAGGGGGGCTTGCAGTTCAGCCTGATGAGACAAAGGAAACAAGCTCCTTGTTGATTGGCTGCTGCTGCTATCAGTAGTTTGACACCCCTGATCTGAGCATTCAGAGCTTGGGGGCCAAATTTAGCACTCCCAAAAATAAGTCTCATAACCTAAGAGTAATGAGAAGATCCTTCTACACATCCAAGAAAGACAGGATCTAAGATCAAGAGATTTTCAAAGCGGGCCTTTCCTGCAGATCTTAGTTTTCAGGCCTTTATTAGATTTGTATTTCACCTTTCCTTCAGGAATTCAAGATAGCATGCATTGTACTATATTCTTCCTAATATTGGGAAGAGATGTGTCTATTTCTTAGTATCTATTTCTTAATGTATCTATTTCCCACATTTTCTCCATGGTGGACCTCAACAGCTGACATACTAACTACTTATAAATGCTTGCTATTATAAGCTTTATAATAAAATAAATAAATAAGAGAAAAAACATGTGGGATTTTCAACCCACCACTCCTCCAGATGCTAAGTAGTTCAAAGCCACTTACCAAGTTCACTGCATCTCATCTTCAGAATATGCCTTTTGAACCGCATAAAATCAAATCACCGAAAGGATAAATATAACTTTAGTATTCAAATCTAGATACTTGCATAAACAGCCACATGCCAGATAAGACAGTCATCTTTTATAAGATGGGCAGCTATAGGTAAATGTGAGGAATAAATAAAATTCACCTTTTCCAGGACAGAGAGGCAGTATCTCTAGAAACTGTAGAAATGAATCAAACCTGCTTCTCAGAAATGCCAAGAACTAACTATTCTGAGAAGCAAAGCTTCTATTACTGAACCACAGCTCCTTCCATAACATACAGGTACTGTATAATAACAATTCCTTTTGTGGTCTTTCAGACATGGTAGATACGTTCAGCAGAGAGTGTTCAATACCCGTACAGTGTATTTACTGAACTCAAAGCACCAAATTCTTTGAAAGGAGACAAGGAAATTAAACATAATGGCTTGTATATATAAGCTCAAAGACTAAGATGGAGAACACCATAAAGCTCATAAATCCAACATCGTTGTTCATAATGCTTCTTTAACCATGAATTCAACCAAAGAGTTTGGGGTTCTAATCTAGTTTTCTAATCCCATTTTTCAAATATGCTAGATTGTAAATCCAGTTGGCTAAAAGATGTTATTTGATATACCTGAAGAACACTAGCTTCATAAAAATATTCTAATCCAAGTGTTTAACTCATTTAAGCAGTAGCCAGTAACCCAAAATCAGTGGGTGACCGATTCTAGGTAACTACTAACCATAAATTAGTTGAGAATTTCAAAGAATAAACTTGGGGGGTGA
The DNA here is from genome assembly GCA_033807585.1 of Hydrophis major. Lineage (NCBI taxonomy): Eukaryota > Metazoa > Chordata > Lepidosauria > Squamata > Elapidae > Hydrophis > Hydrophis major. Next base: position 57,728,774 of record CM066332.1, on the reverse strand, counting down.
CGATCTGATGGATAAACATCCCTTGTTGAGGGACTGGAGAGAAAGAGAGAATTAACACTACATGCAAGACAGGACACATCCATAAAACCCCTAATATTACTGTGCTGTCCAGCCAGTATATAGTAATGGGAATTGAGATAGTTAGGAATTAGGAGCTGTCCCTTAAGGGAATGCATCATGGTAAATGTAGTTAAGGTATCCTGGGAAATGTAGTCCATGTCATGTGGCCACATCAGTAATCCCGATTGGTCACAGAATTGACCCTTGGTGGGTTGGGGGAGGTTTCTTCACTTTTGCTTGGACCCCAGCAGCATGCTGGTGCCTCACCCTTCGCTCTATCATTGGCGGGATGAGAAATTACCATCTTTTTATACCATAAAATACAGCTATGCAGAGAATTAGACATAGTGAAGAATCTCATCATAACCGTGAGTTATTTGAGGATGCCTGACGAACCAATAAAAAGACTTTGAATGGATGCTTTGTGGAGTTACTCTGTCTGCTTTATATTAAGAAGCAGAACAATTATCATCCTAATCTAGTGCTTCTACATGTGGGAAGCCAACAACTTTCCTATTCTCCACAACTAATAGAATCATATTCCTTTCTTTTACATCCAGAAACATTTTGCCAGAAAAGGTTGATACTGCTGAAGAGAAAAAACCTTCCGGCTTTCCTCAAAACTGGTGCCTCCTCTTGTTGGGAGTATAATTTTCAGAATTCTCGCCAATAGAAAAGCAAACTCCAGAATGCTGAGCTAAGACTTAACCTAGATATTTTTACATCATATCCCTGAGTGTGAGATTCATAGATTCTAGCCATCCAGTCCTGCCCATCCATCTGACATTTTTCAACCAAAGCTAACATTTATTTGTTTGCTTATTTATAGGTTGTTTTTTGGATAATGTATATCCCTTTAGATTATATCCTAATAGTTCCATTTAAAGCAGTGCAAATGGACTAGATGAGTGGCGGATGACCGCTTGCAATGCCTCTTACAGTGGCTACCGACAAGGGCGGGGAAACTCAAGCGTCCTTGCTGGTTTGGGTTAAGGAAACCCAGTCATTGGCAGGCGCAGGCTAGGAAAATCTGCGCTAAAACGCTTCCCTTCTTTCCCAGCGCCCTCCGTGAGATGCTTCACTATCACCAGCTAGCAACACCGCCCCTTTCCCCGTGAAGCTGCAGACACGGAGTCTCGTCTGTTATCACTGCAGAATGGTCACCTTGTCGGTGCCGGGGAGGGAGGGGGAGCGGACCCCCATCTTGCGCCGCACGCCTCTCTCACGCATGCACCATGTGGGCGCCTGCCCCTCTCACTCCCCAGTCTCAGCCACGCAAAAGTGGGTCAGGCAGACCGCTGCAAAGTCTCGGGTGGCGGAATGCAGATTGTCCCCGTTGCCTCCTCCCCCCCACCCGTTCCTTTCCCTGCAGCTATAGCCGGGGACTCCTCTCTCTCTCTCTCTCCTCTCCCCGCCCCCCGCGCTTCACCTTCTTCCGCATGAGATCAGCGATTGATCCCCTCCCAGCACGTTAGGCGTCTCCCGCGCATCGCTGCGCCGTTTTCCACGGGCGGGGGCCGCGCGGAATCCCTCGTTCTCCTTCTAATCCAGCCCAGGGAAAGGTTTTTTTTTTTTTCCCCCGACTAGAACCGAGGACTCTAAGGATGCGGGCTCGAGGCAGGTGGGAGGCCGGGCTGTGGGGATGCCGAAAAGGCGAACAGCGGCTCGTCTCCGTGCCACCCACCGAGTATTTTCCCCGGCAACCGCTTGGGAAACCAAAACAACCCTAAAGCCTTTTTGTTTGGTTTGGTTGGTTGGTTGGTTTTTTGGGGGGGCGGGGGACAGAAATGGCTCGTTCCAAGCGAAGGTGCACACACGCCCCAATCAACTTTCCGCACAGTTCAACTCGGCCCCGGAACCTTCCGCTTCCTTTATCCCCACCCCACCAGCCCCCATGTCGGCGAATCTGCCCCATCTGCACTTCCCGCAGAGGGGAAAACTTCCGCCCGCCGAAGCCTGCATCCTTTTCCAGCAGAAACAAGGGCGCGGGTGGGAAGGAGAGATCGGGAAGAGCCGCGTTCAGGGAGTCAGGGCCACACCTCCCCGAGATGTCCAAGCAGCACCATTTTATCTCCCGCGCCCCCTTTTCCCTCCCTCGCTTAGCACCAGCAGCTCATCCATCACAGCAAATCTCGCTTCCACTCTCCCCTCTTCGGAAAAAGCGAAGGGAAAAAAAAAGAGCCAAGAGCAGCCACGGATTGCCTCCCAGGGGCCCGATTACCCTTCCGAGCCATAGGAAAAAAGAGCGAAGGTAAAGGTGAGCCGGCGCCGAGGTCGCCTCAAGGGGAAGGAAAGGCGTCTTCCACTTACGCACTGCCTCCTGCTTGGGATCCAAACCGTGGAAAATGGTTTGGACGCCGCCAATCCGGCTGTGCAGCGCCTGGACCCTGCGGTGAGTGAGCTGGATCTCGCTCTCGATTTCTTGGAAGAGGGTGCAGGCGTGCTTGGCCACATCGGAGAGTTGCCGGAGGATCCGCGAGAGAGCCACATTGCTGACCGAGCACAGATCCAAAAGCATCAGCGCCGCCGCCGCCTCCTGGTTCTCCTTTCCCTCAGTGGGCAGGGCGGCAGCCAGCCCAGCCGGAACCTCTTCCTCCAGCTCGTCCATCGCCTCCCCAGGCTCTTCTTGGAAGAAGCTCCCTGGCTGAGGAAGCTCGAAGCCCGAGTTCTCGTCTAGCACCGAGGCGATGTGCTGCCGCCGGCACAGCCTCTGGGGCTTCACGATCCTCTTGGCGAAGGGCATGACCAAAGCCTGCGGCGTCACACTCGGTGTGGATGTCGCCGCTTCCCAGCCCGTTTCTCCCTTCCCAGCCGTCCTAAAGCCAGCCGTCCAAGCCGCGAATCTCCGCTCCCTGGCTGCGGGATCGGGGGCTGCTTCCACCGCCTCTCCCAAGCCCTTCACTTGCTAACAGCCGGCATCGGCAGACGCGTTATTCCCCCATGGTGATCTTCTTCGCCGCCCGGATCCTTTCGCTTTTAGAAAGCGAGCGCTGCGCCGCGTCCCCGGCCACCTTCGCCGCCCGCTTATCGGTTTACTTCTCTAATCGCTCCTTCCTTCCCTCTTTCCCTGCTTCTTGCAAGCTTCCTCCTTCTCTCTCTCTCGCTTCCCGACACAGCAGCTCCAGCTTTCAACGCGAGAGAGCGGGATGGATTTTTAAAAGATGGCTTGAAAACCCGGAGAAAGGAATTCGCCCAAAGCTTTTGTGAGGAGGAGCAGGCAGGCAGGCAGGGAGAGACACCCGCGCTCACATAAAAGGGAAAGCGAGAGGTATTCCCCCTTTTGACCGCATGGAGTCACTGCAGATTCCGAGCAGCCGCTGTGTGCCAATGCACCATTAATGGGCAAAGGGAGGAAGGTAGTGGAGGGAAGCCTTGAAAAGTTTGACATTTAAAGCAAAACACCTCTTGCAAGATGAGTTCATAAGGCAGCAAGAGATGAGAGCCCATTTGAAAGAGCATGCATAAAAGACTGGTGCAGAGGGTTCTTTTCCCCCCTAGGAATCTTCTTGTGGTATAGGTTGCAATCCAATCACAGTTAAAAGTAAATATCTAGGACTGGTGGCTAATCTTTTTGAGCTCCTGTGCCAAAAATTGTGGGTGTGCTTGCACGTGCTCACTCACATGCCAGTACCCAGAAGGCAATGCACCCACCACGCCCCCTGCGCATGTGCGTGCAATGCCCCCCCTCTGCCACCCCCTTACCTGCACTGCGCCCCCCAGCTGATTTTTGGCTTCCCAGGCTTGAGGAAAGCCTCTGCAGCCTGAAAAATAGGCCTGTTCCGTCACTTGTGGAACAGGCCTATTTTTCAGGCTGCAGAGGCTTTCATAAGCTTGGGAGGCTGAAAAAGGCCTCAAACCAGCCAAAAATCAGCTGGGAGGCGCACACATGCGCAGTGAAGTAAGTTTGCCTGTGGCTCATGTGCCGGCACAAATGAGTCTGCATTCCACCTGTGGCACGCGTGCCATAGGTTCGCCATCACGGATCTAGGAGATGAATTAACAATCACCTATTTTGTGTTCTTGTATACACAAGCCTCAGTTGCCATGCCCAAGAACACTAGAGTTGGATCCAAAACCACCAGAAGAACATGAGGCTGTATTGTATAAGTGAAGGAAAATCAACTCTATTTTTTCAATCAAATTAAAGAGGATCTAAAATGTCCTTCACTTAAATTGGATTTCCATAGTTTCCATGGCCTTTAATTTAGTAGTCTAGCTTAGAACTCTACAATTTCTTGGATGTCTAACCTCCAAAACCTGACTGATCCCCCCCCCACACACACACCAGTAGTATCCAGGTCCACACAGTAGTGGGGTAAATGTTTAGCTGACTACCAGTGTTCTGTCCCCACTACATGTTGATCTGCGTGCAGCTCGACATGCAGCAAAACCCACCTATCCTCCAATAAAATGGACCATATGCGTAGATCTAAATGCTTTATTGGGAGAACAGGATATGGTGAAACTGAGGAAATGAGGATACATACAGTGAGAATCAAATACAGTATTAAGTTACTGCTGAACATAACAATTAATAAATACAAGCAGTTTGAACCTCACCAGCGATGCTGTGTGGGGGGGATGTGGATTTGTCCTTGAATGACCATGTGCCACAGATGAAAATGGCTCCTTCTTATTGCTTCTGCCTTCTCCAAATACTAAAGGAAATGGAGCAGGGGTGAAATTCAAACATCTCAGCTCACCTTGGCAGAGGCGGTAGTGACAATCTGAATCGGTAAAAAATCGCCCCTGGTTGCTATCACTGTTATATCAAGTATACCAAGCCATGCCCACAGCCACGCCCACAGAGACGGTAGGGGAAATTTTTGAATTTCACCCCTGAAATGGAGTCTGGCTTCCCAGCGTGCACTTGATTTGAGAGTGCGGGTTGATGGGTAAATGGGTGGAGTCAGCTTCAAACAATAGAGTTGGGGGATATTTGTCTCTCTGGCCACTAGCTGCAGCTAGAGAGCAATGACAGTAGATAAAGTTACTGTATTTTTCAGACTATAAGATGCACTCCCTCCCACTAAAAAAAGTGGGTGGAAATGTCTGTGCATCTTATAGAGTGAATATGGGCCTGTTTTTGGCCTCCTGAACCCTCTGCAGGTCCCATTTTCCCCCACCCCATCATCCAGAAATACTCTGGAGGCCAAAAATAGGCCCATTTTTGGTCTCTAGAGTGTTTCTGGATACCGGGGAGGGCAAAAACAGGATGCAATGAGGCAAAATGCGGTATCTGCCATCCCGCATCTGATGGGCGGCTCATGATAGGGAGCGAAGGGAAGAGAAACGACAGGAAGCGAGGTTTCCTCTTGATGAGCGTGCCCCGAATGTCTTGGCACACGCTCTTTTATTGTGCTTTTTTACAAGAAAATGATTTAATCAAAGCTCAAGTCAAACATGGTAATCTCATCAGGATGTGCATGTTTACAAAGCTGCATACCGGACAGATTAGTTACAATGTGGATAAGCTTATTAACAACCGTCTAGCTCCTTGTCCCTTGTACGTGCCTTGCAAAGGTCACTGAAGAGACAGAAGTTAATGATTACACGTGAATGATACAATGTTGCAAACACATGAATGATACATAGTTGCAATGATACATAGTTGCAAACACATGAATGATACATAGTTACAACAGCAAAAAACTATTTTTTTTCTTGTTTTCCTCCTCTAAACTTAGGTGTGTCTTATAGCCTGAAAAATACGCTATATGTTGTGGCATGACAACCAGGAAAGTGAACTCAGTGAAACCAAAGTTCCAGAATCACAACCTCTGTAATTCTAGTTGAGAGTTCTGATATTTGTAGTTACAATCTCTTTCAACCAAGAATAAGTCCAAGAATAAGACTGAAACAAAGATCCATGCCTCCTGAGTTTTGAAATTATTTGAATGTGATTTGTTCATGACCCAGTTCATAAACCCTTCTTTTGAGAGGTTCGTCTTTTGACAGGAAGTTTGAATTACTTTTACTACTAGAGGTGTTCTGTTTGTTTTCAAAATACTAGAAGGTACATAGAAGGTAAGATTGAGGAAATTCAACTTCAAGCCCATCCTCAGCCTGGAAAATCACTGGCTGGCAGTTAAGCCAAGCAACCTTTTGGAACTTTTTTGCAGGGGTGAAAAAAAGGATTTCCACATAAACAACCCTGAGCTCTTAGAAAAAAAGAATATAAATCTAAGCAATAGATAATTAAATTTCACTACTTGAATATAATAATGAGGATATATTTTTGATGGACTAAGCTGTTCTCGGAATTTTGGAACACAGAACAATAGGTCATAACAAGTACAATAAAGCTGTTCCAGAGAGATAACACTTGTTAGTTTTTAGCAGCAAGAAAAACAAAAGTTTTCTGGCATAGGCAATAATAAATTGCTTTAAGGGGCCTATATATATATGTTCGGGTATAATAGCACCACTACTATGACGTGGGAAAATACCCGAACAAAGCTGAATGCCATATATATATATATATATATATATATATATATATATATATATATATATATATATATATATATATATATATATATATATTAAGATTATAAAACCCTTTGTAAATTAATCAATTGCCAGCAGGAAATGGATATCTGGAATTGCCCTGGAAATGTTCCCAGAAAGATATAGTATTTGAAAGCCATAATTCCTAATTAATCATTGAGGACATCTTATGCAGTTAGGAGTTTATCACATGCCTCCCACCAGAGTTTGCTTATCACAGTAACTTGCAGGATGCATTGCTTCCATCAGTAGATGCTGGGATCACATCCACTGCCTTGTGCTCCAGTCCCTTTTGACAGCCATCCAGCCTCCTCTTATTTGATGGCAAATGGCTCTCATTTTTCAAAGAAGTAAAAAAGCTGAGCTGAGACTTTAACAGTATGTTTACATAATTCTGCCCCCCCCCCCAAGACAACCCATCCTTTGTAATGACTATATTTGCTTAATGCCATGGCCCAAGTAAGCTATTCGTTGCCACACCTCAGAAGCCCCTAGTCATAAAATCATTATTTAGCTTTAAATTACACACACTTAATAGAATAGAATAGAATAGAATAGAATAGAATAAATTCTTTATTGGCCAAGTGTGGTTGGACACACAAGGAATTTGACTTGGTGCAAATATTCTCAATATGCACAAAAGAAAAGATACATTCATCATGAGTCAAGAATCATAAGGTACAACACTTAATGATAGTCATAGGGTACGATAAGCAATCAAATCATAGTAGGAAACAGTCAATATAAATTGTAAGGATACAAGTGACAAAGTTACAGTCATACAGTCACAAGTGGGAGGGGAGGGGTGATAAGAAGATTAACAGTAATAATGCAGACTTTGTAAATAGTTGGACAGTGTTGAGAGAATTAATTGTTGAGCAGAGTGATGGCTTTTGGGAGAAAAAAACTTGTGCAAACATATGTCAGATGGTACATTAGGCACAACCTTGCTGAAGCAAAATAGATCTAGGTCTACTCAGTACCATAGATGAAAAATCGATTTGAATACTTTGGACCCATCTGAGTTTCCCAGTTGCAGAAAGGTATCACTGTACTATTCCAATGGCCAGATTCACACAATAAGGCAAGTCAAAGCCAAAATATGTTTTTTATTTTTCACTGTTTTTCACTGTTTCAAATGTATATACATACTAAGTATATATAAATATATGTACTTTACAACTGGGCAATCCATGATTCCATGAATTTTCACATGTCTCCATGTCCCATGCTTCCAGATGTTTTGCACAAATAATGCAATTTGTGCCATGTGCACAGATGATGTCATGAAGTACATGACCCCCCACACACACACACACTAATAATGGATGCTGGTAGATTAAACTAACTTCCACTATGTGTTTTGGATTAGATACCCCCCCCCAATTTCTAATACCTGAATCAACTTCAATTATGGCTGAACTTAAACTTAGAATGTTCCCTAATCGTTTTTATTATAAACATAGGTGAAACATAGTTTTAAGATGTCATCTGAATGAGAGTGCTCAACATGCAACCTTACTTGGTGCAGAAAATTCTGGCTACAATCATTCATGTCCTTATTACCACCTAATTGTATGCCCTTGCACCAGTGAGATGGATGGCATAACAATTCAATACATTTAATAAATAAATACTATTGGATTGTTTCTTTCATTCTGCAAAACAGAGAAAAGACACCAATGTCCTACTTTGTCTCTCTATTCTGATATTGTTATAACTGTAAAACTGTTATTTTCTCAATTAAAAATAGAAAAACAAAATGGCATTCACTCTGGGTCTGTCCATGCTAATTACCCACAGTATTGTTTCTAGTGGTTCTGGAAAGTTCTGCATTTTTTGATGGCTAAATAGATATAATGTAAATAATTACTCACTTTTCACTTTTGCTTGCCATCATTTCATTTTGCCAATTGTACATGTTTGTTGATGAAGTTACTTTTTTTTTCCGCTAGACTTGAATGGTGTACGTGTATTTGCTTTGATTTGGACATCGGAGTATACTGGGTGCAGATTAAACTGGATATTATTCATTGTAATTTTCCAACAAAGATTACTTGGAAATTACAAACTGGTCCAAAATGCAATACTCCATCTACTCAGGATTCCAGGATTGGGAACATCAATTCTGTAGGCTCTGCACCAGTGGTGGGATTCAAAATTTTTTACTACTGGTTCTGTGGGTGTGGCTTAGTGGGCGTGGCAGGGGAACGATACTGTAAAATCTCCAGTCAGGGGTGGCATTTGCCGGTTCTCCAAACTCCTCAAAATTTCCACTTCCAGTTCTCCAGAACTGGTCAGAACCTGCTGAATACCACTTCTGCTTTGCACTGTTATCAATTAGCTTCTCGGTTCAATTTAAGGTGCTCATTATGGCTTGGCCCCAGGGTATCTTAAAGAGCAAGTGATTGCCACCTCCCACTAGAATCAGCCCAACTTACTAGTTCTTGTATGGTAAAACTATTTTTAGTCCCACTTTTCCAAACTGATAAAGACTACAGCTACAAGCCTTTCTATGTTGGCAACAATGTTTTGGAATGATTTCCTGAGGGAATTCAGGTTAATGCCCTCATTGTGGATTCCTTAGGAAAATATTAAAAATGAAGTTGTTTCTCTTAATCTTAAGCATTTGTGTCATCTATTACTTTTCTGTTTTTTACCCATTTATATCATTCTTTTAGCTGGGGAGTTGTTTCAATCATATTGTGGATGTTTTAATTTTTGTTATATACTTGGTAAATCACTGAAAGTCATTACATTGTGGTGGTCTGTAAGTTAAATATAAATATATTTTTTCTTATTTTCTTATTTAGATAATATGAAATTGAGATAATGTACTGAAATGATTTAATAATTGCTATGTTTTCAGCATGGAAACGGTTGTCTTACCCTATCCCTGCCTTCAAATATTCTGCCCTTTCTTAAACTGAGGCCTGCAGTAAAGTTGGTGAGATTTGATCTAGATGAGCCTATCAGAGCAATAACTAATGAGGAAGGTTCTTTTAAAAATCCCTGGCTCAAAAAAGTGGGACTGTTTATGGATCAAGAATTTGATTTAGTAGATGATGACTTCCATCAACTGTGACTGTTAGACATGCTGCCTTGGATAACTAATCAGTTAGGGTAACTATGCATATTATTATATGTATTCTTTTTCAATATTATTCATTTTTTCTATTTGTTTTTTATTTATAACTGAAATTTATTGTTTGATCATAAAAAATAAAATATAAAACAGTAAAACATACATTCAGCCCTAACAAGAACAACAAAAAATATACAAAAAAGAAGGAAAAGTGGTCAATTAAATTTAACATTTAACATGTAGGATCCATCTGGCTGAGTGCTAAAAGAAAAGAAAAAGCAATAAATTCATTTGAGTGTGTATGAGAAAAAATTACTACTATTACTAATAATAATACCATGAGATTGAATCAGTTCAGTTGTCAATTATAAGGAACTATTTACTACCACACTTTGGTTTGGCTTTCTTTCAAAAGGTTATATGAATGGATTATATTTTCTGCTACACCATCACATCAATTGTCTTTTGCAATATGACATTAATTCTTTTTTTGGAGGCAATTGTTTATTACTTAACTCCCATTTGTTTTGCATGTTATTTCAACTGTAATCTGGAAAAGAAGAGAAAGCATCTGACCATTCTAAAAAACACATTAAATAAAATGAGCAACAGAAGAGGGTAGGGAAAATGCTTTATATCTTCTTTCTCTGTTTTCACAATAGTAAGCAAACAATATATAATGTGGACTTTTTCCCCCACCCCTACAAGCGGCATGTTTCTCTAAAGAGATTTTAAAGAATGAGTTAGGATATTAAGGCAGATTTCATGTATGAATTTAATGATCTGGCCATCAGCTGACTGGATCTGTGCATTGTACTAAGCCCATAAATTGATGAACTATAGTTCAAACAGCATTCTAAGCTGAAACTATACAAACTACATAATGGTTTTTACAAGATGCACAAATCAATCATGAGCCTAAACTACTTCATAGGATTGTTGTGAGAATAAAACAGGAAAAAGAATCTCTGGAATTGGGAAAGAATGAAATTAATAATTATTATCAGGGTTATCTGCAGGGGCTTTTGACAAACTCAAAATGGTGAGAGCTACTAGATGATGCATGTGCATCAGTGGTGGGATTCAATGTTTTTTTTACTACTGGTTCTGTGGGCATGGCTTGATGGGCGTGGCAGGGGAAGGATAATGTAAAATCTCTAGTCAGAGGTGGGATTAGCCAGTTCTCTGAACTTCTCAAAATTTCCACTACCGATTCTCCAGAACTGGTCAGAACTCCTGAATACCACCTCTAATATGCATGTGTTGAAAGGGTCACCACTTCAGCCCTGCCATTTTGATACCACTCACCATCCCTGTAGGTGCCATTTTTGCCAAACAAAAATAATAAGGAAGCATGTTTAGTTTTGAAAGACTAATAAGTCACAAGGCGAATCCAAGAGTAAATCTAAGGTGAAGTTTTAGCAACAACCAATTAACAAACTCAATATGTGTTTAAAAATAATTGCATGAATTTCCAAAATTGGATAAGAAAGCTTGATTTACAAAGTTCAAAGTCAATAACAACTGTTTATTCATTTATTATATTTTTATCCCACCTTTATTACTTTTTATAAGTAACTCAAAGGAGCTTCTATCTCCTATTTTCCCCATATTAACAACCTTGTGAGGTGTCTTGGGCTGAAAGAGAATGATAGGCCAAAATCACCCAGTTTTCATGTCTAAGGCTGTACTAGAACTCACAAACTTCTGGTTTCTAGCCTGACATACAAACTAAACCACAGTATTTTAAATCAGATTATGTCTTAGTATGACATCTACTCATTCTAACAGTGGGTAGTTTATAGTTATAGTTTATTGAATAAACACAAAGTATTCAAAGTCAAATTTTATCAAACTACTTTAAGGGTAGCAAGAATTAAGGATTTTCTGTAATTTTTCTGCCATCTAATGATTGTATGGGTTTTTGTAGTACAGATATGGTAATTCTAAAATAAAAAGAAATGTATACACAGTGGTCAATCCAAGCAGTAACTCAAAATAAATTGAAGATGATGACTAGTAGAACTAGTTCCATGGCCCTTTAAAAAGTATAGGATAAGATATGCCTTCTCTTGTAAAGGTGCTCTGAACATGGCAAAAGTAACTTTGGAAATATATTAATGCTTTTGAAAGCACATAGTGATTTAAGGCAGTTGTTCCCACCCAACCCACTTTTGGTCTTCAGCCTGAATGTGACAACATAAACGGCTTTGGTCTTACCTAACACATTCCTTCTCTGTGTGCTGAAGGAGAATCCAAGGCATGGGTTAACTCCTCTTCTTCTGCTTGGAGACTGAGTCAATCAGATCCTTGGCTATGCCTCCCTTGCCTGAGCATGCCCAGTTTTAATGAAGGCGTCTGACTTGACTTATTTCAGTGCTGATGCTGACCTCCCCTGGACTCTATACGGTCACCAGAATGGGGTTGGATTCTCCTTCAGCACACTGAGAAGGAGCCTATCAGGTAAGACCAACACCCTTTCTCCAGTGTGCTAAATGAATCGAAGGCATGGGACATACCAAAGCCAGCTGTCCAAAGGGTGGGTAGCCATCTGGTGTTGAGCCCCCGATTCTGTATGCCCTTTTTGAAGTCTTCATCTGCTGAAGGCCACCTCAGCAGAGATGAAGACATCCAACTTGTAGTGTCTTATAAACAGGGATGGGGAAGACCACATTGCTGCCTTGCAAATGTCTTCAATAGAAGCCTGTGTATTCCATGCAGCCATCATGGCTGTGCTTCTGGTCTGATGGGCTGTCACTTGTTTGGGAAAAGGAAGAGCCTGAAACTCATTGGTTTTGGCAATGCATGCCTGTATCCATCGGCCTATGGTCAATGGTGTAACCTTATTACCTATTGTGCTTGGCTTGAATGACACAAACAATGATTCTGTCTTTCTAATATCCTTCTGGCTGAAGTGGAACTTTGACACTGTCTTGTCGCTCCTGAGACAGGAAGACCTCACATGACCTGGTATCAATGACTGCTCCCAGGTGTAGCAGTCAATTTGGAGGAGACAGATGACTCTTGTCGAAATTCACAGGGCACCCGTGGTCCTGCAAAGTCCAGATTGTGAATTGTAGTCCTCGCTGTTCTGACAGGTGAAGAGGAATGTATTAATATGTCATCCAGATAACATTGGATGTGCACTGGAATCACTCTGAGATGTGCTACTGCCACCGGTACCTTGGTGAAAGTCCTGGGTGCTGAGGATAGATCAAATGGTAGGGCTTTGCATTGATAATGCTAACTGGCATAATTAAATTGCAGAAATTTCTGATTAGATGGGAGGATAGGTACGTGTAGATATGCTTCCGTGAGGTCTACAAATGTCAGTAAGTCGCCCCCTTGGATGCTCCCCAGTATTGACTGGAGGGACTGCATTTTGAATCTTTTGTAAACTAGATGTCTGTTTAACCTTTTCAGGTCTAGAATTGCTCTCCAACCCCTGAGGTCTTTGAAACTGCAAACAGGATGGAGTAAAACCCCTGACCCTGCTCATCCTATGGGACCGGTTGAATAGCCTGGATGTCCAGCAGATATTGCACTGTTGCCTCCATGAGGCTTCTCTTTGTCTTGACCCTTGAGATCAGACAACTTATAAAAAAACTTGGAAGTGTGGAGAGGAATTTGAGGGTGAGACCTAGTCTCACCATGTTCAGTACCCAGGTGTCTGTAGCAGTTGATTCCCATTGCCTGGAAAATAGGCTTAATTGCCCGCCAATGGGAGGGTTGGGTTTGTTGTCACTTAGAACGATGGAAGAGACGACTGCCCGTGCCTTAAAATGGGCATTTGTTTTGACCTTGTTGCCCATTTCTGTCCCTGAAACCGGATCTGTCCGGTTGTCTGTTTGTATACGTTCTCTGAAACTGGTGAATGCCATGTCCTGCATCTGTGGCCTGAAAGGAAGTCTTGCAAAAATAGGGTGATTGGTCCATTCTTTTATACACTGAGGGTAGAACCTTCCTTTTGTCCTTTTGTCTCTACCAAACTGAGTCTAAGCTTCTCCAAATAGCTTGCCTCCCTTGTAGGGAGCAGAGGCTAGTTTCTACTTAGACTTCATGTCCCCTTGCCAATGGCGAAGCCACAGTATTTGTCGGACTGCTATAGGAGTGACCATGGCCTTAGATATGAGCCTGGTGGCATTCAGAGTAGCATCTGCCAAGAATTCCAAAGCAGCTATCAGTTTGTTGATATCTTGCTCAGCGTGGATGTCCCCAGGGCAACCCTCTCCCACATCTGGCCTAGCCAGATGAGTGTGGCTCTGTTGAAAAAGGATGTGGCTTTGGATGCTTTGACCGCCCAGGCAGCAGCCTGGTGTACTTTGTGGAGTGTCAGTTCTGCCTTCAAGGAATCTTCTCCATCATTATTCAGAATACAGAGGGAGGTTAAGGCTGCCACCATCCGTTTAGAGCTGGTGGTTGTAGTTCCTTGGAAAGATCTGTGGCCACATTGTAGAATCTTTTGTCAGTACCACCTGGTGCTGTGAACACCACTGGTTGGATCCATTGCCCTTTAGTTATGTCTCAGAATAACTCCGATGAGGGAATCTCCTCACTCTCCTTGGTTGGTTTGGCAAAGAGTCACTCACCTGGGTCTGTCAAATCTATTGCTGACTCCGTTGAAGTCGGGTCAGCCCCCAAATGCCTTGGCCTTAAACTTACTATTAAAAAGATCAGGTTCAGGTGAGGGTCAGGTTCAGAAGCAAACCTTAAAATCAAACACGTGAACTTTACTTTGTAAACCGTTGAGGCAACATTAAGTTTAGGGACTTCAGATCTTGTTCTGTTATTCTGTCTCCTAGCAAGGGAAGATCCCTCTCATGGTATGGTAATTGTGGTTTAAGACTACAATAAAGAAGAATCTGAGCAGGCCAAAGCATGTTTTCTATTGTCTGGAGGTGGCATTGACAAGTTTGTGGTCATGGTGTATGAAGTTTGAAAGAGATTTAGCTCACAAGCAAAAGTGCAGATGGAGAAAGTATACTATCTGTTGTTATAAAAGTAGGTAAGGCAGCATAGATTTGCATAGATTTATTGGGCAAATATTCAGACAGGTGATTATAGGGATAATTTAGAGATTTACCATATGATCAGTAAAATCTTTCTTTCCATCATAAGCCTCTCAGTGTATTTTGAAGAACTTTAAACTATTGCCAAATAAGTTTCAGGAAATACCTGTTCCATCTTCTAGTAACATATCCCTTTGTATTAAAGTTTGTAGGATATAACTGTAGAACACAGGAATTTCTTCAGATTTGAGGGATCACCATCACTTAACATTTATCCATCTCTCTGTCTCATTACAAATAGCCTCATTTAATGACTGCCTCATTTAGTGACAGTTTGCATTTGTGGTGGTGATGAAAAAGTAACTTGGCAATTAATCCTTGCATTTGTGACATCCACAGGTCTGTAAAAGAAAGGAAAGCTGAAGTTGAATCATAAACACAGGGATCACTTAGAGACTGCTTTGCTTAATGGCCACGTTGACAGAACTGACAGAATAAATATGGTCACTAAATAAGAATTTTCTGTCCAGGAGAAAATATCTTCTGGTTGAAATACAAATGTAAGTTTCCTGATAAATGCATGAACTGGTGTTGCACATCAGAACCTGCTATCTGTTCCGTCTCTCACTGGGTTTATATATTGTGGATCCACAATGCAGTTGATTTGTTTACTGTGATGTGTGAATCCTACAATCTATGAATCTTATTTCTGCCTAATATTCTTTTATTGAGAATCTAGTGTAGTACTTGGGGTGTCATATTAGGCAGTCTCAGGTTCTAGTCTATTTTGACCACTGAAGCTGATTGTGTGAAAGCTCAATTTTCTCTTAACTCAACAATCTTACAGAATTGTTGTAGAAAAAAAGGGGAGTATTGTACTATGTACATCGCCTTGGGCAACTGAATAAAAGGCATGACATACAGCAAACAAGTCAATACATACATTTGTGCAAAAAACAAAACAAAACTGGAGCTATATTCCTACTACCTTAGCTTTTCTCTTGCTTTTTTCCAGACACTCTCTGAGAATAAGGTGGTCAGCAAAACCAGGCCAACCTATGACTTTTGTTTGGATTAAAATAGTTTTCAAAATCTACCAAAAATATCAATAATGGCTGGAGAGGGGCAAACTTAATCCCAATGATCCAATCACTGGCTTTGCTAAGGAATTTGCTTACTGCTTTATCAATTCCATTCAGGTATTTGGGACATCTGATCGATCTCCAACAAAGGCATCCACAGGCATGTCTTCAAAGAGGATCAAACTGCAGTGTAAATTATAAGTTTTGCACATTGTGAATGCTGCTGCAATGCAATTGATAATTCTCCTCATATGTATGCTTTGTAGTTTTGTGTCAAATTGCACAACAAAAGCTGCACTGAAATCTTTTAATTGTCCAGAGTCATTGAAAATTAGATGGCAGAAAGTTAAATTATTATTATTATTATTATTATTATTATTATTATTATTATTATTATTATTATTATTGTTGTTGTTGTTGTTGTTATTGTTATTATTATTAAAAACATAGAACATCAGTTTGTATTTAAAAACATTTTAAGTGAATCTTTATTTTTCAAAAGTTTGACATCCTCGTATTATTTTCTTTTTTTCTTTTAAAGTTTTATTGTTTTTAAGACAAACTTAAACAAACACAACATAAAAACATCAAGCTATCTTCCATATATCTCCATACAACGTGTCAGTTGGTTTACAAATTGTTTTGTGCTTCCACTTCATAGTCTTCACTTACAATTACATTGTATATGTTCTCGTATTGTCAGTCAAGTATTCCTAAATACATTAATATCATTATTAATCAATCATTTGACTATACTATTATTCATTCATGTTTTACAAAATAATCCATATTTTACTTAATTTGTTTTATGACAGTTCATATCATCATCTCAAATCTATCCTATAATCATTTTGTAGATATAATTAAAAAAAATCTTTATATATTCATTATGTTCAAAAAATCTACATATTTTATTACCATGTTTTATTGTCTAACCATTGATAGAATAGATCCCAAATTTTATAAAATTGTTTATCTTCTTGTTCTCTGATTTCAAATGTCAATCTACTCATTACAGCACATTCCAATATTTTCTTAATAACTTCCTCCTGTGTTGGTATTTTCTCATTTTTCCAGTTTTCAGCAAATACAATCCTAGCTTCTGTTAATAGATTTACAATCAAATATTTCAATTCTTTACTGTATATTTCAGGTAAAATTCCCAATAAAAATATATCTGGTTTCAAGTCTATATGCTTTTTTGTCATTTTTTCCAACCACCTGTGGATTTTAGTCCAATATTTTTTGGTATCTGCACACGTCCACCACGTATGGTTATGTGAGCCAGGTATCTCATGACATTTCCAACATTTTTCAGATTTGTTCTTGAACATTCTTGCTATTCTTGTCGGAGGGGAAATGTCACTTGTAAGACTTCTCATGCAGATTTTCTTAATATGCTGTTGATATTGTCATTTTAGAATTTTGAGACCACAATTTTTGCCATTTCTCTAGATCAATGCCATGTCCAAAATTCTTCCCCCAAACAATCATTGTTTCTTTGACTTGTTCTTCTTCTAGTTTAATTTCTAATAAATATCCATACAATTTTTTAATCACCTTTTCATCAGTACCTGTCAAAAATCTTATCTAAATCAGTCAATTAATCATAGAAACCTTCTGTTTTAGAATCTTTATCGTACCTTGAATGTATCGGCATATATGAAAACCAATTCATCTTTATACCTTGTTCCTCTAGTTTTTGCATAGATTTAAGTTCACCCTTTTCATTCAATATTTCACCACATCTAGCTGTTTGTTCCTTTTTGTATATTATAGGATAAGAAAAGGCTTCAATAGTTGATAGCCAGACTGGAATTTTCAAATAACATTGCCTTTTAGTCTTCTCCCAGTTTAACCACAGAGACTCCCGTATATAATGTCTTCTAAAATACCCCTATGTTTTAGTTCCTTTATACCATAGAAAAGCATGCTACCCCAACAACAGATCATGTCCTTCTAATGTCAACAATCTAGCATTTCTTAATGTTATCCATTCCTTAACCCACATCAAATTTGTAGCTTGGTAGTACAACTCCCAATTAGGCAAACCAAATCCTCCTCTTATTCTAGCATCTTGCAAAAGTTTTAATTTTATTCTCGCTTTCTTACCTTGCCATATATATTTCAACATAATTTTATTTAAGTCTTCAAAATAATCTTTTCCAAGCCTAATTGGAATTGTTTGGAACAAATATAAAATTCTGGATAATATATTCATCTTGATTGTTGATATTCTCCCTATTAATGACAGTTGTAGATTTTCCCATTTCGCCAAGTCTAGTGCTATCTGCTGCTTGAGTTAAATATAGTTATTCTCTTTTAGTGTGCTACATCTTGCTGTCAAGTGTATCCTCAAGTACTTGATCTTATTTGTGACCTGGATTTTCAAAACATCCGTCAATTCTTCCTTTTCTCTTAATAACATATTCTTTGTCAGAATCTTTGTTTTGTCTTTATTTATTTTCAAACCAGCCACCTTCCCATATATCTCTATCTTTTCTATCAATTTTAATGCTGTTTCTAGTGGGTGAAATGAGAACCAGATCATCTGCGAATACTTGCAATTTAAATTCTTCCTTTTTAATTTTCATCCCTTTTATATCCTTTTCTTCTCTAATATTTCTGTTTAGCACTTCCAAGGTTAACACAAACAACAAAGGTGACAGTGGGCACCCTTGTCTTGTTCCTTTTCTTATATCAATAGAGTCCGTCAAATCTCCCTCTATCATTACCATTTGCTTATGATATATAGCTTCTATTGCTTGGATAAATTTTTTACCAAAGCCCATCTGTTCCAGCTGTAATAACATAAATTGCCAATTCACATTGTCAAATGCCTTCTGTATATCTAAGAATATCAAAGCCATTGTTTTTCAGGGTGTGCCTTGTAGTATTCCAAAGTGTCCAAGATTACTCTCATATTGTCTTTAATTTGTCTCTTTGGCAGAAATCCATTTTGATCAGGGTGAATAAAATTATTTAAGTATTTTTTAAGTCTTTCTGCCAATATTGAAGCAAAAATTTTATAATCTGCATTTAGAAGGGAAATAGGTCTATAGTTCTTGATTTGTAATGGGTCGGCATCCTCTTTTGGAACAAGTGTAATATAAGCTTCTGACCATGATTTAGGTATCTTTTTCTTTAAAATAACTTCATTCATAACTTCTAGCAGTAGAAGATTCAACGATTCTTGTAGTGTTTTGTAGAATTCCGCCGGAACTCCATCTGGGTCTGGTGTCTTTCCATTATTTTGCTTCTTAAGTGCTTCAGTTAACTCCATCATCGTTATATTGCTTTCTAGCATTATTTCAATCTCTTTAGGTATCTGGGGTAGATTAGCATTCTGTAAGTACTGTTTAACTCTTTCATCATCAATATTCTCTTGTGTGTATAGTTTCCCATAATAATCTCATATAATTTTGTCCTCTTTATTTCCATAACAAACTTGGTCTTGATCATCTATTAATTGCAATATTTTCCTTGATTCTTTCTCCTTTCTCAGTTTATATGCTAACCATCTACCTGGTTTATTTGCATCTTCAAAATAATTCTGTTTTGCACCTTTGGTTTTCTGTGCTATTTTTTCTTTTTCTATTAATCCCATTTTATGTTTAATTATATCAATTTTTAACTTAATGTCCTTTTTCTGTGGCATTTTCTGTAACTCTTTTTCAAGTCCTTTATACTCATACTCTAATGTCTTAGAGGCTAGTCTTTTCATGGTATTTCTTTTACTTGTATAGTCTATTATCAAGCCTCTGGCATATGCCTTCATTGTATCCCATACATTCTGCACTGATGTTTCTTCTTTTTTATTTTCTTTAAAGAAAAAAGCCAGTTCTTTCTCCATCCTCTGTATGAAGTCTCTTTCTTTTAGTATAGTATTATTTAACATCCATCTAGATCTTCTTCTTTGTCCTTTCCATTTAATTGTCATTGTGTTATGATTTGCCAAGTACTTGTTTCAATATTTACTTCTTGGATATTAGCGAACAATTCTGTTGACATCCATATCATATCTATTGTGAACCATGATAAATGTCTGTTTGAATAGAAGGTGCATTGTTTAGTCTTAGCATTTCTTTCTCTCCATGCATCTTTTAAATTTATTTCATCTGTCATTTTAAAAAAGGATTTAGGGAGAGTCTTTCTGTTTTGCTTTGTTGTTTCTGTGTTGTATAGTCCAATTTATTGTCTACAATTCCATTAAAGTTTCCCATCATAACAATATTATCATAGTCCAGTTCAATTATTTTCATATGTAATTTTCTATAAAATTCTTCTTGATTGTCATTTGGGGCATAAATTACAATCAGGAGTGTTTTCATATTATTGTCCATTATTTCCACCATTAATAATCTTCCATCATCATCTGTATGGATCAATTTTGCTGGAATAATATCTTTAATATATAAAACCATTCCTCTTTTCTTGCATTGTGTCAAAGAAGTAAATATTTTCCCTAACTTTGGTTGTATCAGCAGTTGTTCATGTTGCTTTTTAATATGTACTTCTTGTAGGCAGATTATATCAAATTTTAATTTCTCTAATTTGTGGAAAGTTTTCCTTCTTTTAACAGCTGAATTAAGTCTGTTTATGTTAATTGTAATCAGTTTTTTTTCTTCCATGGTTATACTTTATAGGTAGGTTTGGCAGCTCTCATCGATCTTGGTTCACATTGTTCTTTAGCTTCCACCTTTCTGCCTACTGCATCTTCTTCTTTTTCGGTCACTATTTGGCAGTCCTCTTGGAATTCTATTAGTGACATTTCTTTTTCTGTCTCCTCCTCTTTCCCTCCAAATTATTCTGTATAAAATAATTCAGCTTTTTCAATTGAGTCGATTCTGTCTCTCTGTTCTTGCCATGTAAACATTAAACCTTCTGGAATCAACCATCTATAATTCACCTTTATTTAAGTAGAATTTTAGTCAGGAATCAATATTCTCATTTTTTTCACTCTTCTGGGTACTTGTTTCAGGACCACAATCTCCTTATCTTTATATTTCAATGTTTTCTCTCTTGGCACCTGCAATATTTGCTTTTTAATGGCTTTCTTTGTAAATCTGATGTGAACTTCTCCTGGTAGGCTATTTTTCATTGTACACTGCTCAAAAAAATAAAGGGAACACAAAAATAAGACATCCTAGATCTGAATGAATGAAATATTCTTATTAAATACTTTATCCGTTACATAGTTGAATGTGCTGACAACAAAATCACACAAAAATTATCAATGGAAATCAAATTTAGCAACCCATGGAGGTCTGGATTTGGAGTTACACTCAAAATTAAAGTGGAAAAAAAACACTGCAGGCTGATTCAATTTTGATGTAATGTCCTTACAACAAGTCAAAATGGGGCTCAGTAGTGTATGTGGCCTCCACATGCCTGTATGACCTCCCTACAATGCCTGGACATGCTCCTGATGAGGTGGCGGATGGTCTCCTGAGGGATCTCCTCCCACACCTGGACTAAAGCATTCCCCAACTCTTGGACAGTCTGTGGTGCAACGTAGCATTGGTGGATGAAATGAGACGTGATGTCCCAGATGTGCTCAATTGGATTCAGGTCTGGGGAATGGGTGGGCCAGTCTTGCAATGCCAGTCTTGCAATGCCTTCGTCTTGCAGGAACTGCTGACACACTCCAGCCATATGAGGTCTAGCATTGTCTTGCATTAGGAGGAACCCAGGGCCAACCGCACCAGCATATGGTCTCACAAGGGGTCTGAAGATCTCATCTCAGTACTTAATGGCAGTCAGGCTACCTCTGGCAAGCACATGGAGGGCTGTGTGGCCCCCTAAAGTAATGCCACCCCACACCATTACAGACCCACTGCCAAACTGGTCATGCTGGAGGATGTTGCAGGCAGTAGAACGTTCTCCACAGCATCTCCTGACCCTGTCACGTCTGTCACATGTGCTCAATGTGAACCTGCTGTCATCTGTGAAGTGCACAGGCGCCAGTGGCGAATTTGCCAATCTTGGTGTTCTCTGGCAAATGCCAAACATCCTGCATGGTGTTGGGCTGTAAGCACAATCCCCACCTGTGGACATCGGGCCCTCATACCACCCTCATGGAGTCTGTTTCTGACCGTTTGAGCAGCCACATGCACATTTGTGGCCCGCTGGAGGTCATTTTGCAGAGCTCTGGCAGTGCTCCTCCTGTCCCTCCTTGCATAAAGGCAGAGGTAGCAGTCCTGATGCTGGATTGCTGCCCTCCTAAGGCCTCTTCCACATCTCCTGATGTACTGGCCTGTCTCCTGGTAGCGCCTCCATGACAGACACAGCAAACCTTCTTGCCACAGCTCGCATTGATGTGCCATCCTGGATGAGCTGCACTACCTGAGCCCCTTGTGTGGGTTGTAGACTCCATCTCATGCTACCACTAGAGTGACAGCACCACCAGCATTCAAAAGTGACCAAACCATCAGCCAGAAAGCATAGGAACTGAGAAGTGGTCTGTGGTCACCACCTGCAGAACCATTCCTTTATTGGGGATATCTTGCTAACTGCCTATGCTTTCCACCTGTTGTCTATTCCATTTGCACAACAGCATCTGAAATAGATTGTCAATCAGTGTTGTTTCCTTAGTGGACAATTTGATTTCACAGAAGTGTGATTGACTTGGAGTTACATTGTGTTGTTTAAGTATCCCCTTTATTTTTTTGAGCAGTGTATATCTTGTGAAGACTCAAAAAACCTCATCTATTCCATCCATCTCTTTGGTTATTTCCAGAGCTTCAGCCAAGATTTCTATCATTATCTCAGCTAAGTTTTGTCCCTTTTCTTCCTCTATATTTTGGAATCTGAGATAAAATTCTGATCTGTCCATCTCTCATCTCAGCATCCCACTTTTATCTTGTTCAACCACAATTAATCTGCCATCAATATCTCCAATCTTCTTATCTCTTTGTTTATCTTCTTCTTCAATTTTTTTGAATATCTCATTCATACTTCATCATCATTTGTTGAATATTCTCCACCTTTTCATCAGTTTTTTCTATTCTCTTTTCAATATTCTCTGTTCTTGCTTGTATGCTTTGAATTCCTTGCATTATCATCTGCAACATCACCTTTTCCTGTTCTTTTTCTTGTTGTAACATAGTCTGTATTGAGCGTTGTCCTCCAGATGGTGAAGAGGAAGAAGTAGGAATTGAAGAACCAGCCATTGTTAGTTTCCTGCTCATTTCAAATGATTCAAAATCTTCAGGTTCTTCTAGACCTTAATCCACTCATGAAATAACCAATTGTAATTTCAAGTAAAAATAGTGAAAAAAAGAAACAAGATAAAAAAAGATTCTTCAGGTTTTTGTATACCTTTATCCAATTGATTAGTTAAATAGCAGTAAAAACTCAAAAAAGGAGGAAACAAACCAAAAACAGAAAAAGGAAAAAATGGTTAAATCTTGTAGGAGGCAGAAAAATAAAAAGTAAAAAACTAAAGAAGAAAAAAAAAAGAAATTCTTCAGGTTCTTCAACACCTTAATCCAATTTAAAAGTCTCAGGTATGAAAAAGTATATAAAAAAAGGAAGCCACAAAAAGGAAACCAATATGGAAAATAAATAAAAAATGCAGGAGAGGGAGAGAGAAAAAAGAAAAAAGACTACTCCCTTAAAAAAAAGAAGAAAATATTAATACTAAGACTTGTCCTTTAAAATGAAATGCAAAAGTAAAAATTAGGCTCCAAAAGCAAAAAGAAAGACAAAAGCAAGTTCCAACAGACTAAAGATCCACATAACTATTTCAAATAATAAGCTGATAAGGAGGGGGCTTGTTAAAGTAAGGAATAGCCTAGCTTAAAAAAGAGAAAAAGAACACACTGCACCTATTTAGTTATCCAAGGCTTTTGTTAAGTTTTTTTCCTCTGGAGTCTTATCGTCTTTTTTCTGTAAACTTCAGCACCAGACTCTAGATACTGATAGAAACCCAGAAGAGCACTTGCAATAATATTCTCCCATGCTCTTCCCTCTATCTTATCAGACAGGCTCAAAGTCCTTGAAAAGAAGTCTGAATTCTTTCTCAGCTTTGTCTGGTCAAGAGAGGGGAAAAAAGAGAAACAATATTTCTAAGCCTCTAGTTGGCAGTGTTACAAAGTTTCCTCTGCTTTCACTTTCCCCCTCCTTTTCCAAACAAAATATAATGGTCAGGTCCTCTTTTAGGGTAACACCCAGAAACTTAAAACTGGCCACTTGCTCCACTAGGTCTCCATTGATAAGCAAGGGCTAGATGTCTGGTCTGTTCCTTCTATAATCCACTATAAGCTCCTTGGTCTTATTGGTGTTGAGGACCAAGTTATTTCCACACCATGAAAGCAACCAGTCCACTTCATCTCGGTAGGCAGATTCATCCCCCCTAGAGATGAGTCCCACCACTGTTGTATCATCTGCAAATTTAGCAATAGTATTGCTAGCGTGAATGGGAATGCAGTCATGCACATAAAGAGTATAGAATAAGGGACTCAATATGCAACCCTGTGGTGTATCAGTGTTAAGAATAAGGGCTGAAGAGGTATGATTACCTAATCTGACCCTCTGTGAGCAGCCAGACAGGAAATCCATAATCCAAAGGCAGATTAAATTAGAAAGCCCAAGGTCCAGAAGTTTAGACATTATTCTATGTGGAAGAATTGTGTTAAACACAGAATTAAAGTCCACACAAAGCATCCTCACATACACCCCCCCCCCCACTGTTCTAGATGAGTCAGAGCAGTGTGAAGAGTGATGGCTATAGCGTCCTCTGTAAATCCATTTTTTCTGTATGCAAACTGGTGTTTATCAAATGTATGCGGAAGACCAGAAATGATGTGCTGGCAGACCAATTTCTCAAAGCACTTCATGATGATAGGAGTGAGTGCCACTGGCCTGTAATCATTGAGATTATTGATAGGGAACTTCTTTGGCAGTGGAACAATGGTGGAAGCTTTCAAACAAGATGGAATAGTGAACTGGGATAAAGACCGATTGAAGAACCTGGTAAAGACTCCAGCCAACAAATCAGCACAGTCTTTAAGCACTCGGCCAGAGATACCATCAGGACCTTTCTAGGTGTTAAGTTCTGTGCATGGGCGCAAAGGAGGAGACGAGCCAGTGAACAGTGAACTTCAAACTCTTTATTTATATGTGAAAACAGCTCAGCTCCATGGCCGCAATGGGCCCCTTTATATAGGCAAACTCTTAACTATTTAACCAATGAAACACGGGGAGCGCTAGCTCCATTAACCAATGGGAAAGGCTCATTAATAGCCAATCAGATTCTCCTGAACGGACCAATCTGATGTCGCTATTATCGGCCAATCAGAAGTGCAGGGCCAGAACCCTGCACTTTGCTTCAAGCTCTTAATAACTTTATTCAAGTACTTTTATTGATTCACAACACAAGGGTCCACAGCCCTCAGAATGCTCCTCACCTCCTGTTCCTCCACAATGAGATGGGGGCTACAAGTGGCTGGTAGTTGTGTTTTATCTGTCTCTGATGTCTCCACTTCAAAGTGAGCAAAGAAATGATTCAGTTCACCTGCCAATGAAGCATCCCCCTCAGCAGGAATGATATTGGCTGGTTGATGGTTTGTAATTTGTTGAATCCCTCGCCACACCTGCCTCATATTATTATTATCTTCTATTGTTATGGTTGAAGCTGAAGTATTCATTGACAGGTAGGACATTCCAATGTATGATTTTATATACTATACTTAGATCGGACTGAAGGCGGCGTAGTTCCAGGTTGTCTAGGTCTAAAATTTCAAGTCTGGTGGCATAAGGTATTCTGCAACGAGTAGAGGAGTGGAGAACTCTTCTTGTGAAATATTTCTGGACTTTTTCAACTGTGTTAATATCAGATACGTAATGCGGGTTCCAGACTGATGAGCTGTATTCAAGTATAAATCTAGCAAATGTTTTGTATGCTCTAGTTAGTGGTGTGATATTACCAGAGAAAAAGCTACGTAGGATTAGGTTTGCAACTCTTAATGCCTTTTTGGCTATGTAATTACAGTGGGCTCTAGCATTTAGATCATTTGAGATGAGTACTCCAAGGTCCTTGACAGAGTTTGGATCATCAACAAGGTCTTGACTATTCAGCTTGTATTTTATTTTCTGATTTTTTTTTGCCAATATGTAAGACAGAGCATTTATTTGTTGAGATTTGAAGTTGCCATTTGTTTCACCATTCTGATACATAGTCAAGGTCTTTTTATATATATATAAAATTTTTATTTGGGTTTTCACAAAACATAATACAAGTAAAATTTCTTTTTTTGAGAATAGCATGGTCCCAGGTTATCACTTCTCCATACAGACACAAATTCAATTTCATATTCATCTTTGTGTTCTATTCCATATCTTATTACTATTTTAACATTTTCTCAATAATTTTTCCCTTCCCTTAGTTTTCTCAATCTTACTTTTAATTATCTCATTCCTTTCTAAATTCAATTATATATATCTTTTTCTAAGTTTCAATACCTTTCTAGTCATCATATTTATACTTTTGTCTGTCCTGTTTCAATTTTGTATTTTCTTTTCTCATTAAACAAAATTTTCCCCTGTAGTTAGTAATTGGAGTATGATACCTTTGTATCTTTTAATTTTTATCCATTCAACTCTTATTTAAACTTCAATTTATGCCTTTACAACTATAACATTCAATATAACACATAACTTCCAGCCGAATTCTGCTTGGTACATTCTTAAAATATGCACTAAGTTCTTAAAGAGAAAAAATATATGTAACAATAATAAATAAAATACTTATTCTATTCCAATTCAGCTCTATCATTAATGTTAGTTATAATCTTTGACATCTTTGACATTTCTTTTCAATAGGATATCACACTTCCAGGAACACTTACAATATTTCCATAATTTTTTCATGTTTCTTTCATATTCCTCTTCACTTAAATTTTTATAACACATTTATAATAATTAAAATGTTACCCTCCTTTCCTAATTTTATTCTCTCATTCTCTTTATTTCATTTAGTTATTAAACATTCCATTATATTACAATGAGTATTTTATCTATCATTTTAATCAAACTTATTTCATATTTTCAAAGTTCATTTCTAATATAACAATACTATCTTATGTACCCTTGCAGAATCCCCCTTTCAATTAAGTTTTCACCCATTATCTCCATGTCTTGTATGTTTTCCCTGTTTCTCTATGTCCTGATTCTGTCCTTTATAATTTTTTTCCATTCCCTCTTCTCCCTCTTCTTCTCCCTTCCCTTTTTGACCCCTTTTCTCTCTAATTCTGATTCTCTCTTCTGTAGTCCTCTCTTCTGTTTCTTCCTAATGTTGTAATTACTTTTCAAACTATTTTTTTTTGGGGGGGGGTGTTTTTTCAGATCTTAAATTTTTCACTCTCTTTCCTTTCCCTTTCTTTTCCCCACATAGAAATACTTGGTCATTGAAAATGGCTTCTTCTTTGTCCCACCCTTCTTGTTCCACAGGCATTTCTTGTTGTTTCTTATAGTTCAGGATCTCCATTTCTGAAAATTGAAATACGAAGCCAAAAGAACCTCTTCCTTCTTGTGCATCTTCTTTCTGTTTTTTAAGTTCCATTCTCAATTCTTTCAAGAGTGATACCATTTTAAAAACTTTTAAACAACCACCTGATTAATTTTAGTCCTTTAGGTCCAACAGCCAAAAATCCAAAAATCACCAAATAATCCAAATAATCCAAAGCTGTTTCTTCTTGCTTCTTTTTTCCACTTTCTCTTCCTGGGGTTCTATTATCTTGTTACAAAGTTTCAGTTGGAATGTATCTTTTAGGAATCTTGTTAAAGTTTCACTATTAATTCCTTTTATTTCCAGGTGGTCTCCTCCATTTTTCCAGATCCCACCCTTTCATTTTCTCCTTTTCTCTCCTTTCCTTCTTTTAAAGGTTTTTGAAAATCCAGAAGTCTTTATTATCCCTTTGACATTTTATTTTCAGCTTAAATGTCTGTTAATGTCATAGTGGATTTTTTGCCAGTATCTTGCTTAAATCTCTTAGTTGTCAATATGGGGAAGAAAAGAAAAAAAACCAAATCCTTTCCCTTCCCTCTCTCATTCGCAGCTTCAAAGTCTTCTTTGGGAACAATGTTGTTCTTTATAATTCAAATTCCAGGGTATCTTATATTGTTGCCTTTCCAGTTTGACCCAGTCAGCCAAAACTTTTTCTTTTTATCTTCCTCCTGCACATTCTTTTCCGGTCGAGTTCTTCTTTGAGGTGGCCATTTCTGACCACCGCTGCAACCACCTTCAGGAAAGGGAGTACTGACCAGCTGGGGAGGAGAGATGCAGCTCTCCACCCTGCTGGCAGTCTCCCCACCTCTACGGGATGGCTTAGCCCTGAAACCAGCTGGCTCAGGGCACTCCAGTGGCAAGCACAGATTGAAACTGTGCACGATCGCAGATTTCAGTCTGTCTCTGAAGAAGCTTAAACCGGAAGCCATCAAGGTCTTTTTGAAGGGTAGCAGTATTGTCTGTGGTGTTGAATAGCTTTACATCATCAATGAAGAGAACACACTTGCTCTTAATATGATCATAGAGGTCATTTATGTAGAGTATGAAGAGAATTGGTCCTAGAACACTGCCCTGGGGAACAACACTGTTGATAGGTACAGAATTTGATAGGATGCTCCCAATTTTGACCATTTGTTGTCTGTTTGACAGGAATGCTTCTATCCAGTTATGCTGGTGTCCAGAGATACCATAAAATTTTAGTTTTAGGAGTAGCTTGTCGTGTACCACTGAATCAAAGGCTTTACAGAAGTTTATGTACATTGCGTCTATTGCTTTGCCCTGATCAAGTTGTGTAGTCCATATGTTTTTGCAGTGTAAGAGTTGCAGATTACAGGATAGTTTTTTTCTGAAACCAAATTGTTTAATTCATGGCCTGAAGAGACAATATACCATGTGAACATGGCAGTAAAAAGATGTTGCCATATCTATGACATGTTAGGTAGCAGTAGAGACAAGCTCTTAGGCTAGAGAATTGAAGTAGCTAATCAGTTGCCTCTTTTCCTTTCAGGAATAAAGAAGGGTAACCATTTGGTACTGCATATTTGCAGCAAACCATTGATTAGCCTGTTTTTTAAAAAAAAAAATACTCCATTTATTAAAATAAAGTTTAGTTTTTGACAACCAATTGTCATTTCCATCCCCAAAATTAATCCACTTAAATAGATAATAATATTATACTGAATATCCTGACATTACAGGATGCCCTTTGGCTACTTTGTCCTTATAATATTAACTGATATTTGTGTTCATTGTACTCCAGAATGTATAAAATCTGTCTATGTTTACTAACCTACACAGAAATATGAAAAAGTACATCAATATTTTGATAGGAAAACTTTCAGTGCTTTATTAAGATGAAAAATATGAGATTATGTTTATTTGAAATGGCCAAGAAGAAGAAAACCAATATATTCAGAAAGGGTCCTGAAGTTCATTTAGTCCAATTTCTTGCCAATCCTGGAAATTCACCACTAAACATGCCTAAGATAGGAAATAGAGAATTCTGAGAATATTTTAGGAAGCAGATGGGGAGTTGGGGTTAGTTTGTTCTCATATACCTCAGTGAGATTCCCCAGCACTGCACAGAGATATTACTAATGATGCACACAGATTGTCATAAGACATACAATCACTAACAACCCCTTTTTATAAAATGGCAATTGCATAAAACTCCCGAGTTCATCTTCATATATGAAAACCTTCTACCAGCGGTTTAAGATATTCCCTGAACCCACATACAACCGACAGTTTGTTTAATGCGCATACATTTTTAATCAATGATTAATTAGATAAGCACAAGTTGGTAAGTTTATAAAATCATAATAACTGAGTTCACATTAGGCAAAAACTAACATTTTATTCAGTGTAGGTTTTTTTTGTTAAACTTACCATAATAAATTTATACTTTATATTTCTACCAAGCTATCCAAGGCAGCTAACAGCACTGAATACAAAAATATTTCTCAATGAAAAGAATAATAATTGATTAAAAAGGTAAAAATATTATTTTTACCCCCCACCATACTGAGGATAATAAAACTAGTGTCCATTTTATTAGAGCACATGAAGAATACTTTGGAACTGCAAACTTTGTTATTTGCCAAAGTGAAATTTAAACTAAAAGCAAATATTTTACCCTAAAGGATGTTCTTCTTAAAATCCACCTAATCTTAAAATGGTGTTTGCTGAATAGCACATGTAGGCTTAAACCATGGCCACAAAAAAAGGAACATAATCATGTTCAACTTGTAGGCATAGTATTTTTTTCTTATTACCTGTTCATTCCTACAAGGAACTATAAATATAGAAATAAAAATGTTTCCCTTCCTCGTCAGCCTAGATTTGCCAACTCCTGCTAAAATATATTGGAGACTGCCACATTAATTGCCATACATGTGTATACTACCACTATTACTGCTGCTACTGCTACTACTACTACACACAGAGAGATTTTTTTTTTTAAACAAATTTTATTAATTTTACAGAAAACACAATACACAAACATACAAAACACAAAACATAAACAAAACTAAAAGATCTTTTCTGAAGGTTGTCTGATCCCGGGTTAAAACTCTTCACACAGACACAAATTCAAACATCATATTCACTTTATATATCCTTCCATATCTTATTATCATTTTCTTTTTTTATAAACCATTTTTATCAATTTTATAAAAACAATGCACAAAGAATCAAGGCATAACAGCTTATAAATTCTTTTCTAGGAAAAAATAATAATAAAAAACCAATAGAACATAACAATTCCAAATTATAGTATCAATACTTTATCTATTTAACTTCATATCTTATCCCTACTTCTCCTTTTCATCCAAATTATTTCTTGTTAATTAAAATTTTATTGCCTTTTATCAATATACAAAATCCAAAAAAAAAAACCATAACAAAACCTTTATATATCCTTTCATATCTTATTACCATTTTCAATAACATTCTTTGTCTGTTCTATTTCCAACTATCCATTCATCTTTTTTCTTTTACTATACTTCTCCTATACACCAATTGGAGTAACGTCTATAACTCATTACCCTAACTTAAAAGTACTTCGTATAACAATTTTTCTTGGGATTCTGTTTAAAAGATTCTAAAATTACATAATGAATTTTATACTCTAAATACACATATCAAAACACAATCTTATGTACCCTCCAGAATCCCTCTTTTATCCTAAATTAAATTCACCCATTGTCTCTAAATAAACTTTTTTTCTTTAGATCTTGCTTCCCCCCATTGAGGTTTCTCCTCCCCCCCTTTCTCTCTTGCTTATTCTTCTCCTTGCCCTTTTTACCCCTTTGTTTTTACTCCTCCCTTTTCTTACTCCTTTTCCTTTGCTTTCTAACCTTGCCTCCACCTTTTCGCTCATTTTTCTCTTCTTTGGTTGTTTTTATAATTCTTAAAATCCCCTTTTTCTTATCCTTTTTCTCCTCCTCTCCGGAAAGGACCCATTGTTCATCAAAGATGGCTTCTTCTTCCTCTTCTTCCTTGTCCCAGTCCTTCTGCTGTGTAATCAACTTTTCATAAGTACATAACGCCATTTCTAAGAATTGAAACAAAGCACCCAAAGTATCTTCCTTTTTATATTTTTGATATTCAGTCTTTAGTTCATCCACAAGCGATGCCATTATGAAAAGAGAAACTTTTCCCAAAACAACCACAAGTATTTTTAATGAAAAACAATTCAAAAAAAGTTCCAAAAGTTAATACTTTTCTTCCTTCTTCTCTTTCTCTTTCTGGGGTTAATGTTTAATCAAAGAGGTCCAATTACCATATATCTTTCTTTGGGATTCTAGGCAATCTCCTCCTTTTTCAGCTTCTGCTCCAATTTTTTTTCCTCTCCCTTCCCACTTGCAATATCAATTTTAAATAATCAGAAATCCATACCTCCAACAAGGGTTTTCCAATTTCTTAAATCTTTCAATGTCCAAAAATCCTTTTGTTCCTTAGCTTCAACTCTCAAAACAATTCACTTTCAATGTCCAATATATCCAAACATTTCTGCTGTTTCCATGGGGTGGGAGAGTGAAGAAAAAAAAAAGTTCCCTTTAACAGCTTCTCCGCCGCTTTCGCTCTTCTTAGGGATACAATGTATCCTCCAGCAATTCAAACAGCTCAGTTCCAAGCAATTTAAAAGATGTTACTTGACCCGGCTCAGACAACACTTTCACTCTTCTCATTTCCTCCAGCGCAATCTTACCCGGTTGCTGGCTTCTTCGTGGCGGCCATTGCTGACCGCCGCTCCACCGCCTTGGGAAAAAGGGGTTTTTCCGGAGAAGGGGGGGTCTGCGACACCCCCACCCCCTGTCCGACTCCCCTCTCTCTTCAGCTGTCCCTACAGGGCAGCCATATCCCCCTGACCCATCTGGATCGGGGGTACCTCGACAGCTAGCACAGCAGGAATCGCGAGCTGTCGCGAATTCCTGCTGCCCTGAAGCCACGCGAAACTGGAAACCTACACACAGAGAGATATTTGAGGGTTAGTGCTCAAAAAAGCCAAGAAGGCAGACATGATCCTTTCCTGAGAAAAATTAATCAACATTTCATGATTCTGTATATATGTTTTCTTCTGTGACAAGAAAAGAAATACACAACCAGGGACATTTGCAAAGGGAAGTTAAATGTCAAGAATTATCCACAACTGTGCAACCAGTTTTGCATGCATTGCATGACACCAGTAAAAAGGGGAGAGAATGTCACCTGGGAGCCATCCAAATTTTTGCAGCCCAGATTTGGAAGTCCTATGTCTAAACCACAGAGAACTTTCTAGGCATTGAACATTGGAAATTGATCTCCCACCCAATTCATAAGGAAAAATAATTAGGGAAAGAAAACTCTCCATCTGGTTAAGTATTCATTAAAATGAAAGATTCCATTTGTTCTAGGAGACATATAACCCAATCCAGTGCTTTTTCCGAAAGGTAATATACATTGATCTTCTGCAATGTGGGTACTATTCAAACTATAGTGTAAAAAGGCCTCTTTACAACAAGGCTATGGTCGGAACTGGAAAGGAAAGCCTCTCAACTCCCACTGTCAAGATCTTACTGTAACGATCTCAATAATCCGTTTGCTTTCAACTGGGGTGGTCAACATCCCAGGATGCATTTTTCCTTTTTACCCAACTGTGCACGGATTATGGAGAAGTTGGATTTTTATCACTGGACTTCAGAGACTTCCTATGAAGCCTATTATTTAACTCTGATTCCAAAGAGCTCTTAATGTTTTTTGAAGGTAGTGTTTCCAACAGTTTACAACAGAATGATATTTCACAGCTGTTTTTAATTTAAAGTTGTGTGTGACGATGCCCTTTGAAATCTACTATGATGATATGTTGCATGTGTGTGTATAAAGCAGTATACAGAATTTAGTCTTAATTTTATCACAAAATACTTATAAAATAGAAGAAAAATTATTTCTTTCAGAAACCATAGTCAGAGGTAACTAACAGATAAATTATAATCTGTTCTCCTAAATGTTCAGTTTTCATTTCAAATATATATCTCATTATTTATGGGATAAATATTACATACATCACGCTATTTATTTGCTCAATAAATAAGCAGTCATATTTTTGCTTTTCTATGTTTCTCAGAGATGTGAACCCATGGTTCTCTCGCTATTGCTGAATTAATGTTTCCCAGTTTTAAAATAATGAAAAAATAAGCTTTCTTCAATTAAAGTCCCTCCAGAAGTGTTTATTTCAGCACCCACATATCCACACCAACACAATGGCATTTTGGTAGCTATTGGATTATGAACTTGGAGAAAGACTATCCCAGAACAAAGTAGGGTTTTGGTTTTGTTTGAGGTAAAGTATGCCCTAGAGTAGGTATAGGGAATCTATGGCAGCAGAAATCTACGGGGAAGTCATAATATTCCTATTAGTCACATTATCATGGAAAACTCAGAAGGAAGGAGCCGAACACCAACTGTTTATTCAACAATTGTTGGACCAGCTTTACAAGAAAGAAGAATCCCCCAAAATAGAAAAGTAAAGAATTTTATAAAAGATTACAAGGCAGAAAACCCAAAGCATCTGAATTGTTGGAAACTTTGGGAGAAGTTAATTATATTCTTGACTTCATGCCTGGAGTCATTTATTTGTTAGATAAAAATCACATTTACAGTCCATTGTCAAGGAGATGGACAGATGTCCCTGATTATGGACAGAACAGATACAATTGTCAGATCCCAGGTAAATCAGACAGGAAACATGAGAGGCACATGACATGGACTTTGTAATTTGTTAGCTAACATAGTTATTTTATTTTGTATTTTTAACATAATTATTTTGTATTTTAATTTGACTTATTTTTTTTTCTTTTAAAATGATGTTCAGGTTTATTACAGACTGAGGAATAGCTTTTAACATGAACTAAAAAGATAAACAGGCTGGAGATTATCTCCAGATAAGAAAAAAATTGTTGGTGCAAATTGGGGTCTGCTTTATCTCTTTCATGAACTCTAAACAATCTTTTTCCTTACAAATTACACCCCTTCTGACATCAGATCTCATTTTAATGAACATGTGTAATATTATGGGATGCAAATATGTAAAATGTTTGACTACATGTAACTGATTTCATATGCAAAGGGGAGGTTACTTTTATCCTGTCCAATCAACTTTCCTCTTACATTTTTGTTGTTGTTATGTTGACTATAAAAAGGAATGTAAAATGGGCCTCGAGGGTCTCCTTTTTCATAGGGAGATCCTACTTCATCAGAGTACTCTAATAAACGGCTTTTAAATGATCTTCTGACTCAGTTGCTTATTGGTGAGGCAGAACCTAGG
Organism: Hydrophis major; assembly: GCA_033807585.1. Taxonomy (NCBI): domain Eukaryota; kingdom Metazoa; phylum Chordata; class Lepidosauria; order Squamata; family Elapidae; genus Hydrophis; species Hydrophis major. The sequence continues at coordinate 57,694,213 of CM066332.1, read as the reverse complement.
ACCAGATTTGGCTATCAAACATGACAACCTGAAAAAAAATCTACTTTATTATAAGGCTAAATTAAAGAACCTTGTAAGTGTAAAGGCACAGATTTCCCACCTCCACTTTTAACTGTCTGATCCATTAGGATGGATTCTTCCTAAGTTTCTTTCTCTGACCATTAAATGACTGTGGCAGCCATCTGTTTATGTTCTAAACCATATAAAGTGCCATATAAAGTGCCACTTCTGATATACGGGAATCCCTTCATCTCATACAGAGAGCAGAAGATGTTGTGGTTCATCAACATACACAGGGCCATAGGTTCCTGACACTTCCCATACCCCTGAAGAGAAACACTGGATGCATTACGCTAAGCCTGACTGTCTTAATCTTGGTTTGTTTAATATGCCACACATGGCTGTGTTCATACATTGCATTAAGCCAAGCCAAAAGAAAAATAGTTTGACCCAGTGTGCTGTGTAATTTCAGCTTGTGAATTCTTTGGAAAGGGAAAGACCACCTTGGATTTATTTGTAGAATAAAATGGCTATGCTTGTGAGTGAGACGGTCTTGGCAGCAAGATAGATGCCTTTTGTATAAGAGCATAGAGAGTTTCACTTCTGTGGGTTAGAAAGGAAGTTTTTAGACCTGAACATGAGAGGACTGATATCCCTCATTTAGCACTGTAAGGGTACTATTATCCTCAAATAAAAACTAAGCAATTCTGAAAAGTTTGGGAACCAGTAAAATACACTGTACTTTGTGATTTTCCTATTGCTGAAGAGGCCCAGTTGGGAAGTGATATATCTGCTTTAAAAGAAATCCACAAAACCCATTCCTTTTGGAAGCGTCAGGGAAAAGCCACCAACTAGCTTAAAGGAATTTTCATCAGGCTTCCACCACTAGTTTTTCATCAATAAACTCTTCACACATTACCAGCTGTTTACATCAGGGATGCCCAACCCCCAGTCTGGACTGACCCCAGTCTGCGGCATCATGCCATAAACTGACAAACAAGAGAAGCCCCATCAGTGGTGGGATTCAATTTTTTTACTACCAGTTCTGTGGGCGTGGCTTAGTGGGCATGGCAAAGGAAGGGTACTGTAAAATCTCCAGTCAGAGGTGGCATTTGCCGGTTCTCCAAACTACTCAAAATTTCTGCTATCAGTTCTCCAGAACTGGTCAGAACCTGCTGAATACCACCTCTGAGCCCCACCCACAGGTAGCAGGCAGCATGAGAAACCACGCCCCCTCCACTCCGTGGATAATCTCTCTCCACATAACTGGTCCCTGGTGCCCAAAATTTTGGGGACCACTGGTCTACATTCAATAATTTTTCACCAGTAAGCTCTTCACAGATGATGGACTGTCTGCATTTGGATTTGAAACAATTCTCATGACTGCTTCTGCGTGCTGGAATATGAATCAATTCAATATCAACCAATTAAAATGCCCACAATGAAATTGGAGAGACAAATTCAGTTTACATCCATTGGCTGACTATTTGTATTTATAAGTCATGTAGTTGTTTAAAAATGATATAAATACAATCTAATACAAATTCCTAAAAAACAACAATGCCAGAAATGATTAGAAAACATAAATGGATATAAGAAAGCCAAGTTTTTTTCTTAAAAAAATAAACTCTCAGCATTACAACATACAATTAACTTTTTAAAGGTTAAGAACAAAACCCAGCCAAGAAATAAAACATACTGTAATAAGGTCTAACATAATACACATTTCAAACTCCTAGAAAAAGAAAAAGTCTAAATCCGATGAGGGAAAGAAATCATGATAAGTTTTCTGTATAATATTTTTTTGGAGTCTTTGGAATGCAGGATGGTACATCTAGGAGGAGGCATCAAGTCCACAAATTGTGTAACTGAACTCATACCATACCAAGACATGGTGTGTGCGCTCACCCACCCACCCACCCCTATATATCTGTGTGTATGTGTATGTGTGTGTGGGTATTTATATGTATTTTCGCGGGTATTTATATGTATCGTATTTAGGTTTCTTCAGGTATTTCCCCACGTCTTAATATTTGTGCTTTTATTATAGCAATGTTTCGGCAGCTGCTAAGCCTAACACACAAGATTAAAAAGAACCCAATACACAAGCCTGAGGATGGCAGATGAGATTCTGCCAAAACATCGCTATAATAAAAGCACAAATATTAAGACGTGGGAAAATACCCGAAAAAAACTAAATACCATGTGTGTGTGTAAGTATGTATGTATATTTATATATATATATTCTCAAACAGAGTTCAACTGTGTTAAACCATACAGTGTATATTACAAGAAGGTGGTGGATCCACAATTTGTCATAATGTCAATATAGAGAAACAGATGGCAACATGTAATGCCAAGAATCAAGTCCACCAAATAAAACAACTTATATTACTAAATGGAACAGAATACACCATTCCAGCCTCCTGGGCCTGATGGAAAAAAGCATGTTTTAAATGACTTCTAAAAGCTAGAAGGAAGGTCAGTCATGTGAATATCAGGGAATGCGGTTCTTTTGAAGGAAGGAGGAAGCAATGAATGTGAATACTCCCCATGGTACATAAAGATTGCAATCCCTGAGCAAAATGTTTAATCCTGATTAAAATTCTTATTAACATTACTTTTTCTTTCAATGAGAACATCCCAACCAAGTTATCTATTTTCAGACAAGGTTAGAATTGGGACAACAGCATCACTTGATAAAAAGTTACCCAATTACCTTAACACAAAGAATCTACAAGGATACGAAAGAAGAATCTTATCATTTTAGAGAACTATAGCTCACTTGGAAATGTAGTGAACTGTCAATGTAAACTGTCAATTTACCATTTTAAAATGCCTAGACATTTCCACGGAGTTGAGATCTAAAGTAGCAAGCATTTTTTTCATCTCTAAATCTAATAATGTCATTCAGCAATTTTGATGAAACTCTTAAATTATATAATATCTGGAACTGGCATGCAATACATGTTTCCAGTTGGTCTTTCACAATTCTCATTTTCCTTCTAAGTTTTGGAAATGTCTAAATATACTGTATTTTTTTGGTGTATAAGACACACTTTCCCCCACACAAAGTGGGTGGAAATGTCTGTGCCTCTTATACAGCGAATGTTGCTGAAGCCCTGCCCACCTGCTGGCCCCCACCCATTGGCCTCTACCTCCCAGCAATTTGCCTCCTTGCAGCAAATAGCAAACAGACTGGTCAGTTTCAGCATAGCCTGATTTAGCATGAGCAGCTGATTGTCAGTTGGATCTGCCTCCCAGAATACCAATGATCAGCTGTTCCTGTGTGCAGGGATCACCGCCACCTATTGCCACCTCCACGCACTCCATTTTCTGCCTCCACATGCCCATTTTTGTCCTCTGTGCATCCCATGTGGCATGTGGAGGCCAAAAATGGGGCACATGGAGGTAAAAAATGGGGTGCACAGAGGCCAAAAATTAGATGGGAGTACCAGACCATCTTATTTGTCTCTTGAGAAATCTATATGTGGGTCAAGAAGCAACAGTGAAAACAGTGAACCATTAATTGGTATGCAGATGATACCACTCTAATGGCAGAAAGTGAAGAAGAACTAAAGAGCCTCTTGATGCAGATGAAGAAGGAGAGTGCAAAAGTTGGCTTGAAATTCAACATTAAGAAAACTAAGATCATGGCATCAGGCATCATATATCCTGTAATTACCCAGTCCAGATATTCTTTTAATACCATTGCATGGCTACCCAATATTTCTTTTCCTTTCTGTGATTATTTCTGATGCCAAATGTTCATGCTCTGCAAGCTTTAACTTGCCCATGGATTTACCATTTAGAATGTGTGATGGTATAAATATGAAAATACAGTATTATAAGCAGAAGAAGGGACTTGCTAAATCTAAGAAATATCTCCAGGATAAAGGGAAAACATACAGCTCAAAAGAAAGAAATTGCAGCTACATTGGGTTCTGTCCCTGTCAAAACTGGTTTAAACTATTACTCAAGTTTAAGTATGAATGAGAAGAATTTTTAAAGAATGCTCAAAGATTCATAAGATTTTCCTTATTTTGGGATTATGTTTGAACTGCTTTAATTAAAAGAATGTGGCTAAAAGTAGGAGTATCTGGGAATACATTATAACAAGTCAGCAGCATACATTGAAATAAAGCTCTCCAATGAAAGCCAGAATTGATTTAATGAAAACCAGCTGTACAATCCAGTATCAACGTACATATCCCCAAAGTTGGATGATTTGTTATTTATCTCAAGCCATTAAAGTAGGAACAGGGGTTCTCAAATAGTAAGCTTTGATACCATAGGGATCAGGTCAAGAGCAAATGGGGGAAATTGCATTAAAAAAAAAAAAACACTAATCAGGTATGTGCGGATAGCAATACCAAAACGCATTCTTTCTTTTTCTTCTCCATAGCAGCCTTTGGCAGACAAAGTCTAGAACACATCTTGAGAGACAGCTAAATCTCTGAGTCAAGCCAGCTGTGAAAACCATAGGCAATCATACCACCATTACAATTGTGGGGTGGTCCTTGTTGGCTAGTGATTTCCTGATTGGTACGTAATAGTATAGCTTAATTTTTGTTTCGTCTGTGCAGGTGGTGGGGTTAATGTTTTCATTCACTATTTTAAATGTCTAACCTATGAAATAAAGTTTTAAGAAGCTTCTTTGGTGTAAAGAGAAAAGCAAATGTAACTACCACTGGAGTTGATGAAATGTAAAGCTTGACTCAAGAAAGCATAATGAAAGTTACATATCTTTTAGCAATTGACATGATTATTTCTGTTACAAGGCTTCTTTCAATTAAATATTGGAGAGGGTTTTTTTTTTTCATTATGGGCTGGAATTTGGTTCATGTATTATTTTAGGTGTTGCAATACCACAATGTTTGAGAAACTTCATATACACCAGAGTGCAGGCAATAATTCTGGCTGCAGTCAGCTCATTGCAGAATTTTGCATTTCAGTTAATATTTACACTTAAAATGGATACATGGAAGAAATGGGAATAATTGTCTCAAGCTCTAGGGAAAGAGGAAACTCTTCCAGAAATATAATTCAGTATCCAAAATTATTAGATGCCTTCAACAGGCAATGGATTTTTTGATCTGTAAATTGAGCTATCTGGGTTGATTGCAAGTGTGGCATATTTAATCTCATCTTCTATTAGTTGCACCTTTACCTAATGGAGGCAAGCAAAAAGGAAGACATTTCCAATTTCCAATGAAGAGGCATGTCTTTCACTGTACCATCAACCCTTTCATAGCATTTGCCTTTAAGCCAAAAACTTTCCCAAAATGGCTTATATAAAAATAATAAACATTAGTAAATCCAGTATTAAAATAAATTACTAAAAACCTAACTGACTGAATTCCAGGAAGACTCCAAAACATTCAGAAAAGAGCCTATGTCAGAGTTCCAAGTAACCCCTCCAACAGAATTAAAACTCCAAGGCAAAGTTCTTCCTCAAAGTATAAATCTATTGGCACATTTGGGAAAACCCGAATCTAAAATCCCACGTTTTCCCCACCCAAAGTAAAAACCCCAGTTTCTTCCTCTGCATCCACCTCTGCATCACATGATCCAGTCACATTCACGTCTCAATTCTATCCAACTTCTCTCACACCTTCCCAGGTGCCAGTTGGACGTCCTTGCTCCCAGGGGAAAGAATGTTATGATTATACACCTCCACTATCTCCACTTCCCCCCTTTTGTTCTCACAGCTAGCTAAACCATCGCTGTGGCTGTGGCAGCCCTGTGGCCTCTCTTATAGGATGACTATAGGGTTGACAGCCTAAATACATGAATTTTGGGACTTCCTTAAAAACTGCCACTGGGAAAAGTGCCTGTTACCAATCAATGCTTCTAATCAATATTTGAAATTGGGTAGAGAATAGTAAGTGGTCGAGGAAACCCATCACTAGATTTGGATAACAATAATGGAGAAAAAACTAGACTGCATAACTCTGAATAACAATTAAATAATACAGATCTCCATGCTATGGAGAAGTAACATATCACATCATAAATCAACATTTTCAGCACACTTGGAAAGACAGCTTTTCTGGGAAGCGGGGGGTGGGGGCAGGAAGGAGCTCCCCAATTTTTGGAATAAAGTATTTCATATTTTGGAATTGCAATCAATTGTTCCTGTAACTAAAAAATGGTCATCTTTCTAAAGTTGTTGCTCATATGTATCTTTTAAATTCCACAACACAGCAAAAGTCTCGGGAACTGAACCTACTCCTGTGTCTTAAATTATCTCTTCATTTTCCTTCCTATGTAATTTTCAATAGGGATACTTTAAATATATCATGCATTATATTTTATTTTTATTACATTTGTCCTCCCTCCCTTGAAATAATATTGTTCTGCCTCACACACATCACACACCTCTCATAATCTCATAGCAAAGCTGAGAAGAGAGATGATGCTAAAAGCTTTACAACTGTGCAAGCAAGTTCTTTAATTGGAGTTGAAGAAGGAAGAAAATGAGAATTATGAGTGGGCCTACGTCATCTACTGCAGAACCGGGTTGATAAAACACCCCAGACTCACCTCTACCCACTTATAAATCAAGTACCTAGAGTCACTACAGAAGGGCATGCCGGCTTATCTTGCTATGTCTCTTCGAATGTACAAGGAGATGGTAGTTCAAATGCATTATAGTAATGACTGTCATAAATTGATACCAAGGATCTATATATTGCACTTAAATTTGGAATCAAATTATAAATCCAAAATTGTGATAGGGTTGTCTAGAATATGATCAATATCATGTTGCCTGTCATTGTCCTGGACTTGGTATTTAAAACAAAAGATTTCAAAAGAAAAAAACATGTTATCACTTTACTATATTTATTACTTTACTATACTACTTTATTTACTGTATTACTGTACAGTAAAGTAATTATTATTTTACTATAGCAATGTCAGGAATTACAGAGAGATACAAGAAAATGGGGGATAAAAAAACCTGTACCACTTAGGTGTTGCAATTCTTGACTGAACCATGCCTCTGCTGCATAACTTTTGAAAACTCCATGTCAGCCCAGCTGGAAAATGGGGAAAGAATTAAGGAGCAGAAACTGGCTCAAGGCAAGATGCTGAATATGCAGTAAGCCCAGGTAAATACTTTAAAAATAATAATAATAAAAGAGGTTCCACTTGCCACATGCTATTTTACACATCAACTGCTGAGCCGGAGACCATATATTATAAGATGTTTAATATAGTAATGCCAGAAAAATGGGGAAGAGAGATAGAATACTGTAACATATCAAGAGAAAGCAGCACAAATCTTTATAGAAAATATGATATTTTGCCAAAAACAGCACAGGATAGTTTTATATTCCACTAACCTTCCCAGACTCTCTAGGCTGAGGCTTAGGCTCCAGCTACCAAGTATATAAAGATTCTTCAATGTTGAATTCCAGAGGGCTTTTTGAAGGATTGTGGAGAAAGCAGGAAATGTGGTCCTGCCACAGGGACCACCCACTTTAGTTACCATTGTGGGCTGAATCTTCTAACCTGCCCTTGCAATTTCCTTTATCTCTTAAAATATGGCTTGAGCTATGGTTGCATTACCAAAAGCCAGAGCAGCTAAACTATAATCCCAAACCAGCTCCCCAGACTTGATTACATTCCTGATGCACAACATAGTTTATTTTATGAAATATAACTTTGGAAAGGGAATTAGAAATATGTTCAAAAGTGTAATAAAGTCTTGGGGTCTTTTGTTCTGTTGATTTATCCTCTAGCTAAACTGTTTTTACCATTTGTGCTCATTTATAGCAGATTTGCAGACTGCCTCTTTGTATGTGTCTGTTTGCATGTAAGTGCACCTGCATACATGAAAATTGAATCATACAAAATTACGAAGAAAAATGGCTAGCTAGTTTTATAACCCAGATTTGTTTTGATTTTAAAAAGTAAGGACATAGTTAATTAACCTTTCAAAATAACACATTGGCTCATTAACTATACCTACAATGTTACTATAGGCCAAAGATAGGGTTTTGTTAAATATTCACCATGCTTGTATCATTTCTTCCTAGTAAACTGTATGAAGAGATGTAGCACTTGAGAATGTAGAAGTTCATTCACAGCTAAAAGAAACTTCCATAAAGAGTTTGAAAATGAAACTGGAAGTTGGTTGAATCAAATATATAGACAAAGAACCATAATCATTTGATAGGAGCTGGAGTAAGATATGTTGCAGACACAGAAAAGGTTGAGAAAAAAAAACTGAGCTTTTATATATACCATAGATGGCCACCAATGAGAATGGCTATTTATCCCAATTTATTCTGTCTCTCATGTGTCCTCTCCATCCAGATTGGCTGCTATATTCTCCTCAATGCTACATGGGATGGCACTGTCTCCAATTATCTTCAAGCATCTTTTAGACCTGAGTCTCTGCTTCTTTTTCTCCTTTGGGGTGGTTTTTTCTTCTTTCAGATGAAAAAAAAAACATCCAGAAAAATATAAGTTATGTAAGAAAAAATCTATAATGGGAATGGTAGAATGAGTGATTATTACTAGTTGCACTGATCACTGTGTCTTCAATAAGAGCAAGAGATCTTAGGAAACACAATATTTTTACCTGTTTTACCTCATGCACAGATTGTTTCCGTTTCCACATAACAGTTATATACTTTCAAGTATCCTAGATAAAATTGAGTTGGTCATATGGTTGACCCATTTTATGACTTATGATAGGTAGATTCTATTATGGTCATAAGTTGAGAACCACCTGTAATATATTAACAGGACATCTGAGATAGTTGGCAATTCAACAAATCAAACCATAAATTATAAATAATAAATGTATTATTGTATCTTTTCCTTCCTTAATGCCACATGTTTAGCTAGAGTCCAAATAGAAGCAAAATTATTGATATTAGTACAGTATTTAAAATCTTCTTGAAGAGATCCATGGGTAACCGGTCATCATTTTTTTTTTTTTGAAACAAATTTTTATTAATTTTAAAGATAAAACAACACATCATTAACCAGTAAATACATAAACACATAAAACCTCTTAATATTGTAAGTCCTTACAAGTCAAACAAAACAATATTTTTATACAGCATAATTCCAATTTATCCCATCCCCATATGGACACACAAATATCTTTCATCAAATTTCTCATTATTTCTCTTTACTCCTATTCAATTTCATTTCTCTTCCATATTTATCCATTTTATAGTCATCATATTCTTTTCTTTCTGGCTTGTTTAAATTATTCTCATCTAACATTCCTCCAAGGTTTTATTAATTCTTTTTTCCTTTTTTTTTTAATAAAAAACAAATTTTGTTAGTTTTATCATAAGCATAATACACAAACATACAAACACAAAACATAAAACATAGACAAAACTAAAAGATCTTTTCTGAAGGTTGTCTGTTCCCGGGTTAAAACTCTTTACACAGACACAAATTCAAACATCATATTCAACCTAAATCTCCTTCCATATCTTATTATCATTTTTTTTTTATATATGTATATAAAAACCATTTTTATCAGTTTTCTAAAAACAATGCACACAAAATCAAGGCATAACAGCTTATAAATTCTTTTCTAAAAAAAAAAAAAATGATAGACCAATAAAACATAACATTTCAAGATTATAATATTAATATTTCATATAATATTAACTTCATATCTTGTCCCTACTTCTCTTTTCCATCCAAATTATTTATCAATTAAAATTTTATTGCCTTTTATCAATATACAAAATCAAAAGAAAAGCATATATATCCTTCCATTATTACCATTTTCAACAACATTCTTTGTCTGTTCTATTTCCAAACATCCATTCATCTTTTTTCTTTTACTATACTTCTCCTGTACAACAATTGGAGTTACATCTATAACTCATTACCTAACTTAAAAATACTACATATAAATCTTTCTTGGGATTCTGTTTAAAAGATTCTAAAATTACATAATAAATTTTTTATTCTAAATATACATATAAAAACACACTCTTATATACCCTCCAGAATCCCTCTTTTAATCTAAATTAAATTCACCCATTGTCTCTAAATAAACTTTTTTTTTTTAAATCTTGCTTCCCCCCATTAAGGCTTCTCCTCCCCCCTTTTCTCTCTTGCTTATTCTTCTCCTTGCCCTTTCTACCCCTTTGCTTTTTCTCTTCGCTTTTCTTGCTCCTTTTCCTTTGCTTTCTAACCTTGCCTCCATCTTTTCGCTCATTTTTCTCTCTTTTGGTTGTTTTTATAATTCTTAAAAACCCCTTTTTCTTATCCTTTTTCTCCTCCTCTCCGGAAGGAACCCATTGTTCATCAAAGATGGCTTCTTCTTCCTCTTCTTCCTTGTCCCAGTCCTTCTGCTGCATAATCAACTTTTCAACAGAACATAACGCCATTTCTAAGAATTGGAACAAAGCGCCCAAAGTATCTTCTTTTTTATATTTTTGATAGTCAATCTCTAGTTCATCCACAGACAATGCCATTATGAAAAGGGAAAACTTTTTCCAAAACAACCACAAGTATTTTTAATCCAGGACAATCAAAAGCAATTAAAAAAAAGAAAAAAGTTCCAAAAGTTAATACTTTTCTTCCTTCTTCTCTTTCTCTTTCTAAATTAATTTTTAATCAAAGAGGTCCAATTACCATATATCTTCTTTTGGGATCCACCAAGACATTCTAGACAGTCTCCTCCTTTTTCAGTTTCTGCTCCAATTTTTTTTTTCTCCCTTCCCACTTGCAATAACAATTTTAAATAATCAAAAATCCATACCTCCAGCAAAAATTTTCCAATTTCTTAAATTTTTCAATGTCCAAAAATCCCTTTGTCTCTTAGCTTAGCTTTCAAAGCAATCCACTTTCAATGTCTAATATATCCAAATATTTCTGCTTTTTCCGTGGGATGGGAGAGTAAACAAAAATAAAAAAAAAGAAAGTTCCCTTTGACAGCTTCTCCGCCGCTTTCGATCTTCTTAGGGAAACAATGTATCCTCCAGCAACAAGCAGCTCAATTCCAGGCAATTTAAAAGTTGTTACTTGACCCGGCTCAGACAGAACTTTCACTTTTCACACTTCCTCCAGCACAGTTCTTACCCGGTTGCTGGCTTCTTCGTGGCGGCCATTGCTGACCGCCGCTCCACCGCCTTGGGAAAAAGGGGTTTTTCCGGAGAAGGGGGGGGTCTGCGATGCCCCCACCTCCCTAACCGGCTCCCCTCTATCTTCAGCTGTCCCTACAGGGCAGCCTTAACCCCCTGACCCATCTGGATCGGGGGTACCTCGACAGCTAGCCAGCAGGAATCGCGAGCTGTCGCGAATTCCTGCTGCCCCGAAGCCACGCAAACCGGAAGTTCCCGGTAACCGGTCATCATTTTTTATTGCAGTGTTAAATGCTGTTTTTAAAGCTGACATTCAAATTAACAACTAGTAGCTATTATTTTCTATCAGTTATATATATATTTGTAAAAAATTTATTTGGGTTTTCACAAACCATAATACAAATTAAATATCTTTTTTGAGAATAGCATGGTTACGGGTTATCACTTCTCCATACAGACACAAACTCAATTTCATATTCATCTTTGTGTTCTATTCAATATCTTATTACTATTTTAACATTTTCTCAACAATTTTTCAATTCCCTTAGTTTTCTCAACCTTGCTTTTAATTATCTCATTTCTTTCTAAATTCAATTATATATATATATATATATCTTTTTTTAAGTTTCAATATCTTTCTAATCGTTATATTTATACTTTTGTCTGTCCAGTTTCAATTTAATATTTTCTTTTCCCATTAAACAATATTTTCCCCTGTAGTTACCGATTGGAGTATGACATCTTTGTATCTTTTAATTTTTGTCCATTCAATTCTTATTTAAACTTCAATTTATGCCTTTACAATTATAATATTCAATATAATACATAACTTCCAGTCGAATTCTGCTTGGTACATTCTTAAAATATACATGAATTTCTGAAAGAAAATATATATATATATATATATATATGGCATTCAGCTTTGTTCTGGTATTTTCCCACGTCATAGTAGTGGTGCTTTTAAAGTTGTACCAACGTTTCAGCAGAATCTCATCTGCCATCATCAGGCTTCTGTATAGTGTTCGTCTGTGAGTTAGACTTTTACAGTGGTTTCAGATTTAAATTTGGGGCAGCCAAATATATATATGTGTGTATATATATGTGTGTGTGTTTGTGTGTGTGTGTGTGTGTGTATTTTCTTTAGTTTTCGCGGGTTCTTACATGTATGGCATTCAGCTTTGTTCGGGTATTTTCCCACGTCATAGTAGTGATGCTTTTAAAGTTGTAGCAACGTTTCAGCAGAATCTCATCTGCCATCATCAGGCTTCTCTATTGTGTCCGTCTGTGATTGGGTGGGGTGTGTTCTCATTGGTTGGGGATTTGGCTGCGTTCTGATTGGCTGGAAGCGTGTTCTGTTCAGGTGGGCTTGGTTGTGCTCAGGTTAGTCTTAGTTGCTGGGGGATTTGAGCTGGTGAGCTGTGATCTTGCTGTTTGGCTTCGAGTTCGTGGTCATGCTGCATCTTCATGGTGGGGGTCAGTTCGCTTCATGTATGGCTCAGAGGGGTTTGAAGTGGGTAGTGATGCAGCTGTAGTGCGGCTTCTGGTCCGTGATTGTGTCTCATCTTCTGTGTGGGTGTGAGTCTGCTTTCTACGTGGAAGTGGGGTGGTGGCATCTTGTGTGGCACTCAGGGGTGTGGGTCTGGTGTCCTTCTTCATGTCCTTCTCGTCTGTTCATGAGGGCGGGTTTCCAAATGGCTGGTAGGCGGGAAGTATCATCTCGTTTATTCATGCTGTGTGGCCGTTTTTCTATCTCTATGGCTTCTCTGATTATTCTGCTGCTGAAGTGTTCGGTTTTGGCAATAGTTCTGGTATTTTTAAAGTCAATCTCATGTCCTGTGGCTTTGAGGTGTTGGACCAGGGAAGTTCTTTTTGATTGAGTTCTTATGTTCTTCAGTGCGTGCACTTATTCTTCTGTTAGTTTGTCCAATGTATGTGGTGGGGCAGGCAGTGCAAGGGATTTTGTATACTCCTTGATTTTCTAACTCGATTTTGTCCTTGGGGTTTCTTAGGATGGTGGATATCTTTCTGTTTGTGCAGAATGTTGTCTTAATGCTGTGTTTTTGGAGGATCTTGCTGATATTGTCTGTAGTGCCTTTTATATATGGGAGGAGGGCTTTGCCATTATCTTGTTCTCTGTCTTGGATTTTAGTTGGGGTTTCTTTTTGGATTAGGTGGGTGACCTTCTTTCTTTGGAATCCATTGGCTGTCAGCACGCCGGTGAGAGTGTGTAGTTCAGTCTCTAGGTGTTGTTCGTCGGCTAAGCATTTTGTTCTGGAGATGAGTGTCTCGGCTATGGAATTGATCTGTGCTGGGTGGTGGTGTGAGAGTGCATGTAGATAGCAGTTTGTATGTGTTTTCTTCTGGTAGATGATGTGTCCTAGGGAGCCATTGGATTTTTTGTATACCAAGACATCTAGGAAGGGAAGTTGGTTGTTGGCTTCTGTTTCCATGGTGAATTGTATTTTGGGGTGTAGGCTGTTGAGGTGTGTGAGGAAGTTGTTCAGTTTTTCTTTCCCATGTGGCCAGATTATGAAGGTGTCATCTACGTATCTGAGCCAGAGTTTGGGTTTGTGGTCATATTTTTCTAGAGCTTGTGTTTCAAAGTGTTCCATGTAGAGGTTAGCGATGACAGGTGAGAGGGGTGATCCCATGGGTGCTCCTTCTATTTGTTTGTATTTTTGTCCATTGTAGGTGAAGTATGTATTGGATAGGCAGTGGTTGGTCAGATCTAGGATGTGCTTGGGGGGGTTGTATTTGTTTTGGATGGCTGTCAAGGCTTCTTTTATTGGCACTTGGGTGAAGAAGGATATGACATCGAAGCTCACTAGAAGGTCATCGAAACGTTGCCTAGATACTTCCAATCTTACGCGGGAGAAAACCCGAATAACCAAAGATCTATATATATATATATATATATATATATATATATATATATATATCTGGCATTCACCTTTGTTCGGGTATTTTCCCACGTCATAATAGTGGTGCTTTTAAAGTTGTAGCAATGTTTCAGCAGAATCTCATCTGCCATCATCAGGCTTCTGTATAGTATACTGACTCACAGACAAACACTATACAGAAGCCTGATGATGGCAGATGAGATTTTGCTGAAACGTTGCTACAACTTTAAAAGCACCACTATTATGACGTGGGAAAATACCCAAACAAAGCTGAATGCCAGATATATATATATATATATATATATATATATATATATATATATATATATATATACACACACACACACACACACACACACTTATTCTATTCCAATTCAGCTCTATCATTAATGTTAGTTATAATCTTTAACATCTTTAACATTTCTTTTTGGTGGGATATCATACTTCCTTTGTAACACTTATAATATTTCCATAATGTTTCCATATTTCTTTCATATTCCTCCTCACTTAAATTTTTATAATAATAATTAAAATGTTCCCATCCTTTCCAAATTTTATTCTCTCATTCTCTTTATTTCATTTATTTATTAACAAACATTCCATTACATTACAATGAGTATTTTATCTATCATTTTAATCACACTTGTTTCATATTTCCTGTTCATTTCTATTTCTAATACAACAATACTATCTTATGTATCCTTGCAGTATCCCTCTTTCAATTAAATTTTCACCCACTATCCCTTTGTCTTCTAAATAGGCTTATACCTTTAATCCTTTTACATTTTCCCTGTTTCTCTATATCCTGTTTCTGTCCTTTATAACTTCTTTTCCTTTCCCTCTTCCCCCTCTTCTCCCCTCCCCACTTTTTGACTCCTTGTCTCTCTAATTCTAATTCTCTCTTCTGTAGTTCTCCTCTCTTCTGTTTCTTCCTAATATTGTAATTACTTTTCAAACTATTCTTTTGGGGGGTTGTTTTTTCAGATCTTAAAATTTTCACTCTCTTTCCCTGCCACCAACATTTCCCCACAATAACCACAATAACCATTCAATATCATAGACCATTATCCTCAATCTCATTACATTTAAGATGTGTGAATGCAAATAGCTGAATTCCACATCTGGGTATGAGAAACATTTTCATAAACTCCTCTGAGAGACCCTGAGTGGCCGAATGTCACTTGGTGAGTTTCTGTGGCGGGGACAAAGCCCAAATCTCTTCAGTCCAATGTTTTAAACACTCTAACTTACTAAGGGGCAGTGGTAGGATTCAAACAATTTTACTCCTGGTTCTGTAGGCATGGCTTGGTGTGCATGGCAAGGGAAGGACATTGTAAAATCTCCAGTCAGAGGTGGTATTTGTTAGTTCTCTGAACTACTCAAAATTTCTGCTACTGGTTCTCCAGAACTGGTCAGAACCTGTTGAATACCACCTTTGCTAGGGGGGCTTTGAATGAGCTAAATAAATACTAAATATGCTACACATTTTATAAGATCCAATTAGAAAAAAGTTGCATGACAGGAATGTAAAGGAATGACATGTTTATAATAATAGATACAAATAATAATTTGTTGGATTCCACTTCCCCCAGCAGTATTTTAGTTAATTTAAAAACATCAGGCAATGAAAAATCTGAACATGACAAAACAAATTCTCAGGGGGGCCCGGACCAATAGTTTTATCACAATTTACCTAGAAATATGTATTTATTTATTTGTATTCCACCTTTATTATTTTTACATAACTCAAGGCATCAAACATACCTAATACTCAATGGTAGGATTCAAATAATTTAACAACCGGTTCTTTGCCCTAATAACTGGCTGGGTGGTCATGTGACTAGGTGAGTGTGGCCAGGGTGGATGTGACACAGAATTTGTGTGGTACTAAGGCAAGACTTCCCTGACTCTCATTATACAGGTAATCCTCCAGTTGCAAATGTAACAGAGCCTGCCAATTATATTTGTAATCTGGGGATTCGTTTGATTGAATCACATTAAATGAATGGGATCACACCCTGCTTTCCCCAATGCATTTGTTAATCAAATGTGCAGGTCCTTAAATGCACATGAGGTATCTCAGGCTGGGGAACAGCCTGTGGGGCCTAGCGCTGGAGCAGACCCATCCAAGGCATCCCACAATCCACTGAGATACCTCATGCTCCCCTGGAGTCCCCACAATTGCTTCCCCCACCCCATCCTGCCCTGCTGGGTCTCCATAGACTGGGCTTGCTTCACTAGCATCTCAGATTCCACTTATTCCTCTCCACCCCATTTCCTATGGATTACTTACTCTCTCTCTCTCTTTTTTTTTTTTGCTACAAAGGTATAATTTTTACTAAATAAGCCATTATACACTTGAAGCATTGTGAAATGCAATCTGATCAGAAACAAGAAATTTGACAAGCTTGATACAATGCTTGATAGTAGCATTATAAAAAGACTTTTCCATGAAATGTTTAAATACTCAGATTTTTTAAATCTGGCAATCATGTCAAAAATGGCTAAGATGAAATGAATACCTTTGAAACCCTGAATTCTGTGACATGGATTTCAAGAACTACAAGAAGACAAAACTATGTTAGTTGTTCAGTGAAGTCTTATTCTATCATTAGCAAAAGGTTTCTCAGACTCTCAAGCAAATATAAAAACTTGCTGGATTTGTGATTATTCTCCCCTATATTGGAAGCTGTTCTTCTGCTAATGGAAGCAGCTATCAGTTAACATTGGTACCTTCTAAAACTTTAGCAAGTACCAGTATATATTTTGGAAACATTGATTTTTACTGCTTTTTAGTGTGGCAATAAGACCACTTTAGAGGACCATCATTATATAGCTATAGGGATTTTGCTCCCTTAAGAGTTCTACTACCTTTTTTTCTGCTTCCTTTATGTTATTCTAAATAGACAAATTATTAAGAAAATTGGACTCAGGAACTCTTCATTTCGGCTTGTAAGAGGCCTGGGAGCCCTAGGAAGGCCCTGTAAGAGTCCATGCACACCAGCAAAGGCAAAGAAAGGCTCACCAAGCAGGCAGGTAGCTGGGCTGCGTTGGAGGCAGCGGAAAATGGCGAAGGAAGGCAAGGCAGAGATCTGGGCCATGTGGGAGGCTGGGGCAAAGACAGGTAAGCTGGCTAGCTTGCAGAGACCGTGTGATTGAGGCAAGCAAGACAGAGCAGGAGCAGCCATGCCGGGCAAGCGAGTAAGATGAGGAGTGACTGGGTGAATTTTAACAACTGGTTCACCTGAACCGGCCCGAACCGACTGAATCCCACCACTGCTAATACTCTTTCCTCCTCCTGTTTTTTCCACCACAACTCTGTATTGAGAGAGTAACTGGCCCAAATTCACCCAGCTGGCTTTTATGCCTGAGGCAGGACTAGAACTCAGCTTTCTAGCCTGGGGTCTTAATCACTAGACTAAACTGGCTCTCAATATTCAAACAATACAATTTTGGGATAGAAATCTGAATGAACTCAATTGGCATCCAGATATGTTTTCTGAAAGGCAAGCAAGCCTGTTTGTTTTCCTTTCCATCTTCAATCTATTCTTTCCCACTGAAGCCCATCATACAGGAACAAGCAATTGCAGTTTTCATGGAAACTGAAGGGCTTTGTAGCCCTGTATTTGATTTGTATTGGGCTAACCAGCATTTGGATGCTTTTGATTAAAAACTTGAATCATGTCACTAATGCCAGAATTTGAAAAGAAAAAAAAAAGATATTGGAAAAAAACAACACACTGAAAAGTGCTGTGTGCTTAATTAATCTTTTCCAAAGCAAGCTGTCTAGACAGCCAAACAGGTTAGAATAAAAGCAAGATGAAAGGTGTAAAAATTCAAAATATAACCATAGCAACAATAAGAGAAGAAAGTAAATTAAGTCCATGCTAAATCTACAGAGAACCTTGACAAGACAATGAAAAAGAGGGAAAACAAACAAATATTCTCAAAAACACACTAAAGTAAGGAGTGAAATTAATGCATGTGGAAAAATTCTATATTCAGTTTTCTGAACTAACTTGACAGTCTGGACTACAAAGCTTTAAGTTTGATCTCACAATCCTCGATGGGCTACACAGTTATTAAAAGATATAAGGACTAAATGAAATGGGGCATGCAGTCAGATTGGTCAGATGTAAGATTATCTTTTATTGTTTTATTTATTTATTATATATATATGTATGTATGTATGTATGTATGTATGTATGTATGGCATTCAGCTTTGTTTGGGTATTTTCCCACGTCATAGTAGTGGTGCTTTTAAAGTTGTAGCAACGTTTCAGCAGAATCTCATCTGCCATCATCAGGCTTCTGTATAGGGTTCATCTGTGAGTCAGACTTTTACAGTGGTTTCAGATTTAAATTTGAGGCAGCCTATTGCTGTGCCAGAATGGTTTTTTCTTCCTCCTGATTGGTTGGGAGTCTTGGTCTGTGTTTTTTGGTCTTGGAGTTTGCTGTGTTCTGCTTGATTGGTGTTTCTGATATCTTCTGTCTTTTTTTTTTTTTTTGGCTCTTTTTTGTATCTTGATTGGCTGGCAGCATTGTGTTACTTTATTGAAGGCCTTTAGTGCAGCTTGGCTTCGGGTAAATGGACGGCTATCATTAGTTAAGAAGCTGGGTTTCATCTGGGTGCCTGGTTGGGGTGTGTTTGAGCTGGAGGTATCAGGGGGGATCTGTTTGTGCCCAGGTGTTTGCCTGGCTTGTGGTGTGGAGATTTGTTTGTTTGTGAGTGCAGGCTTCCAAATGATTAACAGCCTGGTGGAATCATCTCTTCTGTTCATGCTTTCTGGTCTTTTTTCAATCTCTATGGCTTCTCTGATGATTCTGTGGCTATATATAGGGTTTTCTATAGTGGCTAGGGCTTTGGTGCCATTGAAGTTGATGCTATGACCTGTGGCTTCCATGTATTGGACTAGTGAGGAAGTGTGTTCCAGCTTTTTGACTGCATTTTTGTGTTCATCCAGGCGGGTACTTATTCTTCTATTGGTCTGTCCAATGTATGTGGCCGGGCATGATGCACAGGGGACTTCGTATATGCCTTGGTTTTCCAGGTCAATTTTATCTTTGGGATTTCTAAGGATGGCTGCTATTTTTCTGTCTGTTTTGAAGGCAGTCTTGATGTGATGTCTGTGTAGTATCTTACTAATTTTGTTTGTAGTACCTCTTATGTAGGGCAGGACAGCTGTTCCATAGGTCTGTTCATCTTCTGGGTCTCTATTATGTTTCAGTGTGTTTTTGTGGATTTAAATCTGAAAACGCTGTAAAAGTCTGACTCACAGATGAACACTATACAGAAGCCTGATGATGGCAGATGAGATTCTGCTGAAACGTTGCTACAACTTTAAAAGCACCACTACTATGACGTGGGAAAATACCCGAACTATATATTATATTATATTATATTATATTATATTATATTATATTATATTATATTATATTATATTATATTATATTATATTATATTATATTATATTATATTATATTATATTATATTATATTATATTATATTATATTATATTAATATTATAATTATATTATATTATATTATATTATATTATATTATATTATATTATATTATATTATATTATATTATATTATATTATATTATATTATATTATATTATATTATATTATATTATATTAATTATATGCCACCCATATCATCAATAAAGCAACTCTGAGACTCTTTTGTTTCAGCATTCCTGGGACTTTTACTAGTCAGTTTGGAATGACATGAAATGAATGCATCAGGGAGGCAAGAAGAAAGGATTTGGAAACATACTAAATGAAAACCAGTCTTTACATAGAAGAATAATAAGTTATTAGTCCAGATTCTGTAGTGTATTAGCTGTATCAAAACTATGAATAATCATTTATCAAATAATATGTTATAAACACCTTGGTTCGTGCCATATGTTTCCAACAGCCTCAACCAGCATAGTTAATAGGAAAGATGGGTAGCCTTTCCTCTAGAGTACATAATCTACATTTACCTGGTAAGGACTGAGAAAGGGTATAAGAATAAAACAGTAACTGAGATAGGTTAAGAAACCAGAAATCAGTGTGATAAAACTGAGGTTACTCATGCATAAATATAACCGTATGCCCAAGATTTGAATAAGCTTTATTAAGCTCCATAAAGATGCTTTACAGTAAATATGCCTGTCATAGATTTTATTTTATCTCTGCTTGAAATTAGTATAAACAGAATAATAAATGTATCTTGATTTAGAAATATTAATGAACGGAGTTGAAAAGAATGACGGATTCAGTGAAAATTACCAAAATACACATAAGAATAATGTTTCTTTGGCGACTATACTCTGAAAGCCATTGAAGCAAATTCTGTTTTAATCATCAGAATAAACAATGTCCAGTTGCTAGACAACATAGATGCTTGTTATAGAGCATACTTAAATTAAACTATGGTGTGGTAGTTTCCTAATGGAATAACCACCCTGATTCCTTAATGTTGTGAACTAATAAAACACTCAAATAAAGTTTATCAAAAGCTTTAGAAAATAGCAGGGTTCTAGCCCTGCACTTCTGATTGGCCGATAATAGCGATATCGGATTGGTCCGTTCAGGAGAATCTGATTGGCTGTTAACGAGCCACTCTCATTGGTTAAGGGGGTTAACACTCCATGTTTCCTATTGGTTACTAGAGCAGCAGCTTGCCTATAAAAGGGCTGCTTTTGCTCTAGGGTTTTGCTCTGTTCAGAATATATAATAAAGAGTTGAAGTTCACTGTTCACCGTCTCGTCTCTGTTCCTTGCGCCCATGCGCAGAACTTAACACTGGCAACGAAGGTGGGATACGGACACGTCAGAGCTGACTGAACACTACAGAGCACTAAACAGAGCATGTGGCTGAAGGCGCATCAACGGCGGAAACCATGACCGGCGGCACCATACCACCCACTCCATTCGACCCGACACGAGAAGACTGGGACTCATACATGGACTGGTTCCAGATGTTTCTGGAGACCAACAACTTGAAGGATGCCACTACTGGGAAAAAGAGAGTGGTATTCCTGACTCACTGCAGACCTGCCATTTTCAAGATGGCCAAGGCACTGGCGAAACCGGCTGAGGTGAACTCCATGGACTGGGACGTCCTCGAGCCCCTCCTACGGACCCACTGTGCACCTATAGTACCAATGCTTGTACGAAGGCATGAATTTTACCAGAGAGACTAGCAGAAAGGAGAAAGCGTTGCAGATTTCATCGCGGATCTCCGGAACCTGGGAGGCCTCTGTGGGTTCGCCGACCTCGAAGAAGCTCTCAGAGACCAAATAGTTCTGGGATTAGATGCATCGCACGTGCAAAGCAAACTGATGGCGAAAGGCGACATCAGCCTTGCAGATACCATCGCTGACGCTACTGCAGCAGAAGCAACCAGGAAGTCGGCCTCCCGAATGCGCCGCACCAACTCCCCGCTCTGCCAACTCGCCGGTGAAACCTCACCTCGCCTTGAGGAACATGCAACGGCATCCCACCACGAGGACCTCGAATCGTCATAAAGTGATGAGGAAGAAGTCAACCGGCTCCGGTCTGAACGAGACCAACGCCACTAGTGTAACCAGAGACTGCAATATCAATGCGCAGGCTGTGGGGCAAAACACCCACGATCAGACTGCAAATTCCTCGACGCGCTCTGCCATATTTGTGGGAAGAGAGGCCACATCGGAAAGGTCTGTCAAAGCAAGATAGGAGCCATCCCATTTCAGAGGGGGACCAACTATCACCAACCCACAGGAAGTCGTCCTGTGAATCGGGAACATTCGAACCACCAATGGAACAACCACTCCTACAGAAATAAACCACTAGCCCATTCAACAAAATGAGAAGAGGCACACCAAACCATCATGATTGGTCACGCATCATCATTAGATGCAAAGAAAATCCGAGTGAAGGTCACCATTGAGAACCAGCCCTGCGTGATGGAAGTCGATTCAGGATCGTCCCTCTCGATGGTTTCCTGGAAAACCCTGAAACAATTGATCCCTGCCGTCCGGCGGCAAGACCTCAGAACCCAAAGAATCATTCTCAAGGACTATCAAGGAAACCGAATTCCGGTCATGGGATCAAGCCTGGTCTGGGTCTCATTCAAAAATCGTACTGCATCCTTACCATTGACCGTCGTCGACTGTGATCGACCTAGTTTGTTAGGCCTTCAATGGTTCGCTCCACTTGGGATTGAGGTAGCCGGCATTCACCAGACCAGCAGTGACGACTGGGGCCCTCGTCCAGGAATTCCAGGACGTTTTTGCAGACAAACTAGGTGAGTACAAGGGGACCCCCATATCATTTAACCTTAACCCTGAAGTGACCCCCATCCGCCTTAAGCCTCGTCGAGTCCCTTTTGCCCTTAAACCAAAGATTGACGAACAGCTTGATAAATTAATAGCCCAGGGTGTTTTAGAACCAACCGACCATGCTCCTTGGGAAACCCCAATCGTAACACCCATCAAACCGGATGGATCGTTAAGGATTTGTGGGGACTACCGTGCCACCCTGAATCATGCCCTTCAACAGAGTGCTTACCTGGTACCGGTGGTACAACACCTCCTCCATTCCCTGAGGGGCGGAAAGGTCTTCGCTAAATTGGATTTAGCACAGGCGTACCAACAACTGCCTGTTGATAAAAAAAACAGCAGAGGCACAAATGATCATTACGCACCGAGGCGCATGCCACTGACTCCAATTCGGAGTTAGCGTGGCCCCAGGGATCTTTCGGAGCTTGATGGAGAGACTGTTACAGGGAATAAAAGGGGTCGTACCATACTTTGATGACGTTTTAATTGCTGCCCCTAATAGAGAAATACTAAAGGAGCGTTTTAGACTCGTTCTCCGGAAATTTAAAGACTCTGGCCTTAAAGTTAAAAAAAATAAATGTCAACTGTGTACAGATAAGTAGAGTTCCTGGGGTACCTAATCAATAAACAAGGCATTCACCCCACCAGTAGCAAGTTAAGGGCAATCAAGAATGCCCCAAGACCCAGAAACAAGGCTGATCTCCAAGCTTTCCTGGGGCTTATTAATTTTTACAATATCTTCCTGCCCCACAAAGTGACCGTAGCCGAGCCCCTACATCGGCTTCTCGATAAAAAAGCAACCTGGGTTTGGGGGCACCGAGAGGAACACGCATTCCGACAAGTGAAAAACCTATTAACTTCAGATACTGTTTTAATGCAGTATAACGAGACTTTGCCTTTAACAATCACATGTGATGCGTCACCCTTTGGAGTAGGAGCCATTTTGAGCCATGTGTTACCAAACGGTAGTGAAGCCCTATTGCCTATTTTTCAAGAACACTATCAAAGGCTGAACGTAACTATAGTCAAATCGATAAAGAGGCTCTTGCTGTTGTATCTGCTGTTAAACGGTTTCATGCATATGTTTATGGACGAGTTTTTACTATTGTTACCAACCACAAACCTTTGCTGGGGATTATAGCAGGAGACAAGCCAACCCCCTATATATTATCACCTAGAATGACTCGCTGGTCAGAGTTTTTGCCTGCGTACAATTATAAGCTGCAGCACCACCCGGGGAAAGCCATTCCCCACGCTGAAGCATTGAGCTGTGCATCACTTCCGGAAACTGTCGATGACCCAGCTCCAACCCTTACAACGCTCCAGATTGAAACGCTGCATTCACTGCCGCTGACCGCGAGAGATATCGCAATCGAAACAAAACGCGATCCTATCTTAAAGCGGGTTCTTAGCTGGGTCGAACGAAGATGGCCAGTAGATCAAACCCCTGACGACTTCATTCCCTTCAAGAATCGACAAATGGAACTTTTTTCGCAAAAGGGCTGCATCCTGTGGGGGGATAGAGTCATCGTCCCAGAGCGGTTACAAAGAGCGGTACTAAAGACTCTGCATGAGGGCCATCCCGGCATCATGCGCATGAAAGCGCTCGCACGAAGCTCGCGTGGTTGCCGGGCATTGACAAACAAATCGAAGCCTGGGTAAAGTCTTGTTATAAATGCCAGGAGGTTAGCAATGCCCCACCAAAAGCAACTCCGACAGAATGGGAAACACCTCGGGGACCCTGGTCCCGCATTCATATTGACTTTGCGGGACCTACTAAGGGACATACGTTCCTATTAACAGTGGATGCCTACTCAAACTGGCTCGTGATCTACGAAATGAAAAGTACTACAACCGAGTCTGTCATCTGGAAGTTGAACAGATTATTCGCGACGCATGGACTGCCAGACGTTCTGGTATCCAACAACGGACCCCAGTTTACCGCGCTTTCTTTTGAACAATACTTAGCGGACCGCGGTATTCGCCATGCGCTAACTTCACCAGCGCACCCTGCGGCTAACGGAAGAGCCGAGCGCATGATACAGTTTGTTAAAAAAAACCCTCTACAAGATGGAATATGGGGACATTGAAGATAAGATAAATAGAATACTCCTTCTCCAACACATCACTCCACACAGCGTCACCAACAAGACTCCAGTGGAACTATTGATGGGACGCAAACTCCGCTCCCACCTCGACCGGCTTCACCCGTCTTACGAGCCAGAGAAACCCTGTGGATCTAGTGGAAAATGCCGCGAGTTCCAGATAGGCGACTTAGTTTTCGCCAGAAACCTCTCTGGCGAACTGTTGTGGATCGAGGCCACTGTTATTCAAGCCACTGGACCCAGGTCGTACCGGGTGAAAACCTGTGACAGAAAAATATGGAAACGCTATATTGATCAGCTTCGCTCGAGGCTACAATCTAGTTTCCGCGACTCCGGTAACTCCCAAACTGAGGGGGGAGGGGATTTCGAAGAAACCGAATTAGAGATGGCGGAAAGCAGGAACGAAAGAAGTCAGCCATTGGGCGTGACAAGTGAAGAAGGATCAAGGATGGGGGTGGCCTCGCCACAGAGGAACAACCAACAGAGGCAAGTCCGCAAGGGCCAGAGGACAACGATGCGTACACTAGCAGCACTGAGTCGTCCAACGAAGAACCACCAGTACCCGACTTGCCCGAAAACGCCCCGCCAAAACAGGCTTACGGATAAGAACCGGTGGGACAGCGTAAATCCAATAGACAGTTGAAGCAACCTTCCTAACTCAGAGATTACGTCACCGCACCCCCCAAACGGAAGCCGGGGGGAAGGGGTGTTGTGAACTAATAAAATACTCAAATAAAGTTTATCAAAAGCTTTAGAAAATAGCAGGGTTCTAGCCCTGCACTTCTGATTGGCTGATAATAGCGATATCGGATTGGTCCGTTCAGGAGAATCTGATTGGCTGTTAACGAGCCACTCTCATTGGTTAAGGGGGTTAACACTCCACGTTTCCTATTGGTTACTAGAGCAGCAGCTTGCCTATAAAAGGGCTGCTTTTGCTCTAGGGTTTTGCTCTGTTCAGAATGTATAATAAAGAGTTGAAGTTTACTGTTCACCGTCTCGTCTCTGTTCCTTGCGCCCATGCGCAGAACTTAACACAATATTACATTTCTTCTAAAGCCTTTCTTCATAAGTATAAATACTGTAATTGGTAGATGTCTTAAACCAGGCAAAATAGACTATCATTTTATCCAATAACAGACTCTGTTGATACTTTTACGTTGTTGTTATATAATTTCCATAAAGCTATTTTCCCTTTACAAATACTGTGTGAAACATGCCAATATGTCTAGAGAAGCCAGTTATTCTATTTCTCTAATCTGTGTTTCATATTTAAATATTTGGGTTTTTTCCTATCAATCCTCTTCCAAAAAGGTTCTCCACTAAAGAGTCATTTGTTTTGCAATCAGGTTTTAATGTATGTTGAAGTGATTTAATGTTGTCACATATGAGATTCTTCTTGCTCAAGCAGTCAATGCATTCTACCGTTCTTTGCACCAATAGATTACTGTCAAATAATCACTGGCTCTAACATTGCACTATGTGTAACTTCCTTCCAGAAATGAATGACAAAAGAAAAAAGGCAGAGGTGCTAATTCAGCCCCACATACATCCTGGTAAACCATTGAAGAGCTGAACAAATAAGTATTCAGGGTGCTACTACAGGAGATCTCAAATTTAGGCAGTTCCAGCACGCATGCAAGTAAAGACAGACAGTAAAGACTAAACATATCTCTATACCCCAGGAAATATACTAACATAAGGTTAGGGGGAAAAGAAAGATATTTATCAACTAAAACTTTTTGTCCATGTTTTTTTTTCTGAATTCTCTCCACCCTCAGATTTTTACATTTGTAAACTGGTCTTTATTAAATTATAGCAATGTGGTGGTAAATGAGAGTGCTAGAGAGGAAGCAAAGGCATTGTTGGATAGGAGAGAGACTCTGTAATTAGATTTTGTATACTAGTCTTAGAAAAGCCAAAGACTGACTGAAACACAAGCATGCCCTTCAGAAAGTGACATCATGGAAATGATACTGTGCACCAAGTGGTTGTTTAACCACAGTTATGGTAATTCAACGTCTGGCCCCTTGGTGTGTGGCTAAACAAGCCAAGATCACAAGAACAAGAATGGCTCTGGGAAATTTTTATTATTTTATTCTTTTCATTTGTGGAGTAGACTGGCTACATTTTCTGCTCAGTTTTCATTTCCCAATCTTTGATTCTGAAAAGTTAGTGGCCAGTAACTTCAGTACAAAGAACCAGCTGAGCTTGATCTGCAATGTCATTATTGATGTTAGAAAGAAAAAAGAAAGAGAATTATGTTCTTCTGAACAGAATCAGATTTTAGAAGGATTCAGATATGTTATTGTGCTTCTTATTATTTAATGTAATTCCTTTTTTCCACAATCAGAGCTTGTTTGACAACAAAGCATTTATCTCAGCAGAGTGTTCCAGGCATCAAGAAAGGAAACCAACAAACAAACCGTTTTTGGCTCTAACAATCATATTGGGTTTATTTCCAAATCTGCTAAAATACAAACTTAACAAAGAGATTAACTACCTTCCTACATGACTTTTCTTTAAAAATGATGTTGGACTTTTGATTATAAATTATCAGTTTAATATTACTGCAGCCCAAACACTGTGTTTCTCAATGTTTCTCAGGTAGAATAACAAAGAACTATTGCATTATAAAACTTTTTATAACTTGAATATCATTTTCAAGTATCTTTTTCACAACCAACCTAAAGCAGTATAAAGAGAGCATTAGTTTGTTCTTTCTTATAGGAAATTCACTATTGAAGATTTATTTTTATTTATTAAATTTATATAGCACAGCAAAATAAAGCCATATCTTGAAGATCTACTGTTCTAACTTAGATAACAGGATGGATGCAAAAGATTTCCAAATCAAGTTACATGCATTTGGGAGAAGATAGCAGCTTCCATATGCAGGCATCAAAATATTAATGGCATCTTGAATTGTGCAAAAAACAAGTCAAAAGTAAGTGCATCTTCAGCTGTATTTTATGCTAACTGCAGTCTCCCAACCTTTTCAAGGTGCAAAGCAAATTGCAGCCAACCTAAATTAGATGTCATTCTTCTGGAATAAAAGATAATAGTCTGTGTGAAGCCTTATGATTTCTCACATATTATATTTCCAAGTTTTCATATATATACGATGTTTGCTCTATGATCTCCGTCAGTATCCCTTTTCTTTAATATTATTTTTTCAATAGATAGAGCAACGTGATGGCCTAGAAGTGAAGATGCTTGCCCTCCCACTTTGAAGGTTGAGAGTTCAGTCCTAGGCAGCAACAGATGTTTCTCTATCAGAGCACAAAGAGAAAATATCTGCTGCAAATTCCACATAGGTGTCAGGAAGGGCATCTGGCCAGTAAACACTCATCTCCATACAGTCACTCCAACCCCACTCCAAAGAAAGGGATTACAGGATTGTAAAAGAAAAAAAAAGCAATGGACAGTAAATTTTCTTCCCAATTGTATAGCCTTTACTTGGACTCCCTTACAAATATAACTTTAATGCTGGTTTAACTTTCATGTGGAGTTTTCATATTGTTTTGTTTGCTTTGTATCACAGACTGCTATGGAAAGCAATACTGTAGGGAAACTAACATTATAGATCTAAAAGAAGGAGAGTGCCCTAGCTCCCAAGTACTGCTATGTCAAGCTGATTATGTTCTTTTTAAACACTGTTTCAGTAACTTTACATTAGCAATATGCTGTAAAATGCATAGTAACAACAGATCCAGACTTACTTCTTGCGTTGTGGCAACCATTTACAGATAGATATTGACAGAGACAGATATTGATCCTTCATCCACTCTAAAATCAACCTCCACATGCATATTTCTGTCCCAGTTCAGAAACGTGCATTTCTTACTTATGTTGGCTTGATTATTCCTATTTGTTTGAGTTAGAAAACTTTCATTTTGCCTAACCTAAGCAATTTGTTAGCTATTTTTTGGAAGAACAATTATCTCTTCAACTGATCTAATGGTAAGTGGTAGTACTAATGTTTTAGGCCAGTGTTTCTCAATCTCAGCAACTTTAAGATGTTCTCCCAGAATTCCCTAGCCAGCATGCTGGGGTTGACAAACACTGTTTTGGGCTATTATTTTATTCCAATTGTTAGAATTGGAATTGTTGTGTGATACGAATGTTGCCGCTTTAAAACAGAGTAAGAATTTTTCTTTTTAATTACTTTTTTCTTTCCAAGCTTCTTGCCTTTCCTTTATCTTTTGTTTATTTATTCTAACAGTACAGTTCCACCATTTCATTTATTTTTCAGTTACCTGAGCTGGATTTCACTCTCAACTTTCAGACAGCCTAAATATTTTATGGTTTGTTTGGATGTTAAGATGAAAGCCTTCTACTTTTTTGCTTTACACACATCCCTCCTCGCACTGACACATAAAGTTAAATTTATATATACAGAATATACAGTCTATACCAGGGGTATCAAACACAATTTCATTGAGACCCAAATCAGCATTATGGTCACCCTCAAAGGGCCAGGTGGGCATGGCTGGGTGTTCATGTGCAGTGGTGGGATTCAAATAATTTAATAACCAGTTCTCTGCCCTAATGACTGGGTGGGCATGGTCAACTTGTTTGGTCTCACCCTTAGGAAAGTTCTCTTTAGTCCAACTCACAATAAAATAGCACAATAAAATAGCACTGCTCCAATATTTAGAATAGAATAACAGAGTTGAAAAGGACATTGGAGGTCTTCTAGTTCAACCTCTTGCTTAGGCAGTATATCCTATATCACTTCAGAAAAATGGTTATCCAATCTCTTCTTAAAAACTTTCAGTGTTGGAGCATTTACAACTTCTGGAGGCAAGTTGTTCCACTGATTAATTGTTTTGTGAGGAAATTTGAGGGAATCCTAGAAAAATGAGGTAGTCAATCTATTTTCCAAAGCACCAAAAGGCACAACAAGAAACAATGGATGGAAACTAACCAAAGAGAGAAGCAACCTAGAACTAAGGAAAAATTTCCTAAGGGTGAGACTAATCAACCAATGGAATAGCTTGCCTTCAGAAGTTGTGGTGCTCCATCACTAGAGGCTTTCAAAAAGAGTGAGGGAAGCACACCCCAAAAGGACAGTGCCAGGAAACACTAAAACAATGCAGAAAACATAAAACAGCCATTGCCCCCTTTTTAAAAAGTCAAAACCCCAAAGCAAATGCAGCAGCTGAGAGGGAAACTAAGAGAGCCACTCAGGCTAACTGAAAGCCTGGGAGTGCTGCCAAAAGCCATTAACCCTTCCAACTCTATTATTCTATGTTCTCTATGTTCTAAATTGTGTAATTCACAGCAGAAGCAATACAGCTGGCTGGATCACATGTGCATTAAATTCAGGGCCTGTATGATCAAGCTGCATCATTGTCCCCTCCTGTATCTTTTCCCCCAGGAAGAAACAAGAAGTAGCCAACACTGCAGCAGCTATAAAAGGTCTTGGGGAAGTGCAGGGAGTATCAGCTGATCACAGAAGTGTCACTTAATACTCTTTATAATAAAAATGTTTGTAATCTTGTCCTTCTTCCTGAAGGGAAGAGGTTAATCCCATCTCTAGATGGGTGATTGATGGGTTTCCCTACCCTAATCCTGTCAGTTTCTATTGCTTATTGACTAGACTCAGCGTGTGTGTCTGCATTCCAGCTGCAACACGGAGCTATTAACTGAAGGGAGGGAGGGAGGGAAAGAGAGAGAGACTCTTTTGCACTTTATTTTTAGCTGGTTCTCCGAGTTGCGTAAGCAATTAACTAACGGTTCAGGCGAACTGGTGAGAACCAGCTGAATCCTCCTGTGGTCATGGGCACAGCCCATCTTGATATCACTCACACCGAGGGACACTTCTGATGGGCCAGACAAGGCTGGGAGGGGTGATCCAGAATGAGTACCAAAGCCTGGGTGAGCAAGCAGAGCATCAGTGCTTGTGCACAGCTAGGGAGGGTGCCTGCGGGGGAGTGTGGTTGAACAGTGCTGGGTATAGTGGTGGGGCAGCCAAACCGCCCTGTTCTGTCCCCTCATTAGCATTCTTGAGATCCCCGCGCTTTGATTGGTCAAAGCGCGGGGCACTCTGATTGGTTAGGCGATCCGCGCCGATTGGCTCGCTAAGAATCTCCCGCGATTGGTCTGTTCGAATCGCGGGAGATTCAAAGCGGTGCCATTGGCCGCGGCCGCCACGGCTAAAGGAATAAAAGCTGCGAACTTTTGCCATAGCCCCAGTTCGGTTCCTACACTAATAAAAGAGCATGATTTGAAGTCACTGACTCCTGGCATCATTTTCGAGGACACAACACTGGCGACGAGGATGGGATCCAGACCCTGAACCGAACCACGTGTCCGACGGAAGCCAGACGAACCTCCACGATGGCGAAAATCGCACCCCCAGCACCCTTCAACCCCGCCGCCGAGGACTGGGAATCGTACTCCGACCGATTCCGCATGTTCCTCGAGTGCAGCGATCTGAAGGACGCCACCGGCCCCATGAAGCGCGCCGTCTTCCTGACTCACTGCGGGACCAAGGTATTCAAGATGGCCAAGGCACTTGCCAAACCCGCCGACGCGACCACGATGGACTGGGACGTCCTCGAGCCAATACTTCGGCGGCACTACGCTCCAGAGGTACCCATCCTGATCCGACACAACAAATTCTACCGTCGGGACCAACGGTCGGGTGAGAGTTTCAGAGACTTCGTCCCCGAACTAAGGCGCCTAGGGGGGCTGTGCGAATTCGACAACCTGAATGATGCCCAGCGAGACAGAATCGTGCTCGGACTGTGGGACCCTGTCCTCCAGAGCCGGCTGATGGCCAAGGGCAACATCAGCCTTGCAGACACCCTCACCACAGCCGCAGCCGCCGAAGCAACCCAAACATCCGCAGACCGCATGCGCCGACCGAACGCGGGAGACCGCAGCGGGAACAACCACCCTGCAAGGTCGGCCGAGGCCCAACCCAAGACGACCACCCACCAGGGCGATTTCCACTCAGCATCGGGCACTTCCGATGACGAGGAGGAAATTCATCGCCTCCAGACAGGCCGCGACCCACGAAACCAGCAGGGTCGTAAGTCAAGGACCAACTGTGCCGGTTGCGGAGGCGACCACCCCAGGTCCGAATGCCAGTTTTTCGAGTCAATCTGCCGGCATTGTGACAAGAAGGGACACCTCGCCCGCGTCTGCCGCCTTAAAAAGAACCGCAGCCCGCCCCGATGGGACCAGAGCGAACGGAGGAGAGAGAGCACACCACCCCGGACCAGAGATTGCCCCTCTGACAACAGATGGGACCGGAACGGATGATCCCTACGAGGCGGCGATACCCGGCAAAGAGAGGAGACCCATCAGACGGTCACCATCGGCCATGCCACAACCAATGACGACCGGAAGGTCCACGTGGAGGTAGGCATCGAGGGCGAGCCATGCAAAATGGAGGTGGACTCCGGGTCCTACCTCTCCATGATAGCATGGCATGAAATAAAGCGCTTGGTGCCTACCATCCAAAGGAGGAACCTAGACAGCCAGAGACTAATCGTAAAGGACTACCAGGGAAACCGCATCCCGGCAGTCGGAACCGGACAGTTCAACGTAACATACAAAGGGCGCACCGAAAGGCTTCCCCTGACAATCGTCGATCGCGACTGCCCAAGCCTACTGGGACTGCAATGGTTCGCCCCGCTCGGCATCGCAGTCACGGGAGTCGACCACGTCACCAACGACGGCTGGGAGCAACAACTGGCCCGGGAATTCCAAGAGGTCTTTGATGGAAACCTAGGCAAGTACCGAGGGCCCCTTATATCATTCAGCCTAGACCCAAACATTCCCCCAAAATGCCTGAAACCAAGGCGGGTGCCATTCACACTTAAACCCAAGATAGAAGAGCAAATTGACAAGCTCGTCAAGCAAGGGGTCCTACAGCCAATAGACCACGCCCGGTGGGAGACCCCCATAGTCACCCCGATCAAGCCCGATGGGTCGGTGAGGATCTGTGGGGACTATAAGGCCACCCTAAATGGCGCGTTGCAACAAAGCGCCTACCCCGTCCCAGTAGTGCAACACTTACTGCACTCACTGGGAGGGGGCAAGGTTTTCGCCAAACTCGACCTCGCCCAGGCATACCAACAGTTGCCAGTCGACGAGGAAACGGCAGAAGCGCAAACCATAGTCACCCACCGGGGAGCATTTAAATGCAACCGACTCCAATTCGGAGTCAGCGTGGCACCGGGAATATTCCAAAGCCTAATGGAAAGACTATTACAAGGCATCAAGGGGGTGGTACCTTACTTCAATGACGTCTTAGTGTCGGCAACCAACCAAGCCGAACTAGAGGGTCGCCTAAGGGAGGTCCTAACCAAATTCAAAGAGACCGGGCTCAAAGTAAAGAGGGAGAAATGCCAATTATACACGGAACGGGTTGAATTCCTAGGATACCTCCTAGACTGTCACGGCATTCACCCCACAAACCAAAAAATCAAGGCCATCAAAGAAGCCCCCACACCCAAGTCGAAGATGGAACTACAGGCATTCCTGGGGCTACTTAACTTTTACAATGTTTTCCTGCCCCAAAAGGCGATGGTGGCGGAGCCTTTGCATAGGCTCCTGGACAAGGCGGCGACTTGGACTTGGGGGAAACGCGAGCAAGCCGCCTTCCAAAGAACAAAGGACCTCCTCACTTCGGACGCCGTCCTTATACAATACAACAAGACCCTACCTCTGGCCGTCACATGCGACGCATCACCCTTCGGCGTCGGCGCTGTCCTCAGCCATACCCTCCCCGACGGAAAAGAAGCACCCATCGTGTTCTTTTCAAGGACCCTCACCAAACCGGAGCGGAACTATAGCCAGCTGGACAAAGAGGCTCTGGCTATCGTTGCCGCAGTAAAAAGATTCCACGAGTATCTCTACAGCCGGACATTCACCATCATAACCGACCACAAACCGCTGCTGGGAATCCTTGCAGGGAACCGGGCCACCCCGAACATTCTGTCTCCCCGAATGACAAGGTGGTCCGAGTTCCTGGCAGCCTACAACTATGGACTCATACATAGACCGGGTAAGACAATCTCCCATGCAGACGCCTTAAGCCGCTCGCCGCTACCGGAACCTGACACCGACCCAGCACCCACGACGACCACCCTCAGTATAGAGACTCTACCCAACCTACCCATAACCGCATCAGACATTGCCCGAGAGACTAATAAAGACAAACGTCTGGCACGGGTGTTGCATTGGGTAGAGAAAGGGTGGCCGGAAAGGGACAACGATGAGTCCGTCAAGACATTCCGAAACCGCCAAACGGAACTCTCGTTATTAAAAGGGTGCATACTATGGGGGGATAGGGTGGTCATTCCAGAAAAACTACAAGGGAAGGTTCTGGAACTATTACACGAGGGGCACCCTGGCATCGTTAGGACTAAAGCCCTGGCCAGAAGTTACGCTTGGTGGCCAGGGATGGACAAACAAATTGAGACCTGGGTACCAAGGTGCCAACGATGCCAGGAAACTAGGCCAAGCCCACCCACAGCACCCGTCCTAGAGTGGGAAACCCCAAGGGGACCTTGGTCTAGAATCCACATAGATTTCGCCAGGCCACAAAAGGACACACCTTCCTTATAACAGTAGACGCTTACTCCAACTGGCTGGAGGTAAGCAACATGAAAACAACAACCACGGAGGCCGTGATCAAGGAACTCTGCAAACTCTTTGCAACGCACGGCCTCCCAGACGTCGTCGTTTCCGACAACGGGCCCCAATTCACCTCTCTGGAATTCGAAAAATTCCTAGCGGAAAGGGGCATCCGACACGCGCTGACAGCACTGGCGCACCCGGCGGCGAACGGTAGGGCGGAATGGATGGTGCAATTCACTAAGAAGACCATCCAGAAAATAGACCACGGGGAGATCCAGGATAAAATAAACAAATTACTCTTCACCCAACACATAACCCCAAATACCATAACGAATAAGAGCCCAGCCGAACTATTAATGGGGAGGAAATTAAGGTCCCCACTCGACAGATTACACCCCACGTATAACCCGGAGAAGCCCCCAGACTCAAACAGCAAACACCAAACTTTCGCACCAGGCGACCCCGTATATGCAAGAAACCTGACGGAAGACCCGTTATGGGTACCGGCCGTCATCACACAAATAACAGGCCCACACTCGTACCGGCTACAAACAGCAGACGGACGAGCATGGAAACGCCACATCGACCAATTAAGGTCGAGGACGACCACCCAAGGAACCACCGACGCACAAGAAAGCGAAACCAACCCCCACAACACAAACCAAGGGGGGAGGGAATACCCAGGGGACCAAAACCAAAGAAGAATAAAGCAACCATACTTACCGGAAAGCAGCCAGCACGACCCCTCGCCAGGAAGAGACAGCCAGGCCAGCTCGACTGACCCGGGGAGACCGAGCGGGAGCGGCGAAACCCGCAGCTCAACCAACCCGGGAGACCCAGGAGGGAGCTACGGAGAGCGGCCCGACCCGACCGACCAGCCGGTTCCCACAACGGCATCCGGAGAAACAGAGACCCCGACCGAACCGGCCGGGATCCAACCAACGACTGAGCTGCGCAGGTCCAGTAGGCTAAGACGGAGCCCCGCCTACCTACGGGACTACGCGATGTAAGGACTAAACCAAGAGGGGAGGGGTGTTCTGTCCCCTCATTAGCATTCTTGAGATCCCGCGCTTTGATTGGTCAAAGCACGGGGCACTCTGATTGGTTAGGCGAGCCGCGCCAATTGGTTCGCTAAGAATCTCCCGCGATTGGTCTGTTTGAATCAAGGGAGATTCAAAGTGGTGCCATTGGCCGCGGCCGCCGCGGCTAAAGGAATAAAAGCCGCGAACTTTTGCCATAGCCCCAGTTCGGTTCCTACACTAATAAAAGAGCGTGATTTGAAGTCACCGACTCCTGGCATCATTTTCGAGGACACAACACGTCCTTTCAATTTTAGGCTGAAGTCCAGGCATGGAGGCAAGAGAGAGGTCTCTGCCCACTGCTGCCTGCCTGTGGTGGGTTAGCATTTTTACTCCCCTCCCTATTGCAGTTCATGCAGTATTGTTCAATTACCCCCCCCCGGGCCCCCTCCTCAGCCATGCAAGATGACTAGATTTGGGGGCAATGAAATCCCTTGCTTGAAGCCTTGAAAACTTGCAAAGGCCTTTTGCACCATTCCAGTCTTGGCACCAAGAGGGTTTACAAGCCGATGGGAGGCTTGAAGCAAATGATTTTGCTACCCCATAGTCTCATCAGCTTGCAAATGCTTTTCATGTCAAGATTGGGACAGCACGAAAAATGTTTGCAAGCTGACAAGACTTTGGGGTAGCAAAATCATTTGCTTCAACCCTCCCATCGGCTTTCAAATGCCTTTTGTACTGTCCCAATATCAGCATGTTGTCTTGTGCGGCTGAGGAGGGCGCTTGGGGGTTCTAACAGTGCTGGCTCATGGTGAGGGGGGACAGCTGAACTGTCCATTTGGTTTTAGGCCACAGTCTAGGCAGAGAGGCAACAGCAGTGGGAAGAGGTCAAAATGGGAAGCCCCTGCCCACTGCTGCCTGGCCATGATATGCGGTAACTTCCTATTTTCACTCCCCCTCCCCATTGCAGTTTGTGCACTTTGACTGTCCCTCCCACCATGCCCCAGCACCATTTGACACACCTCCCAAGCACCCTCCTCAGCTTTGCACAAGTACTGATGCTCTGCCAGCCCCCTGCCCAGGCATCAGAAACAGTTGCAAGCAGCCTTTGCCTGCCATCTCTCCAGGCACGCTTCCCAGCCCTGCTTCCCTGAGGTGGCACCCGGCTGCACTTACCTTGAGGCTTCTGCTGCTGCCAGTGTCCCCGTGAGACAAAGAGAGGCAAAACCAAGCAAGGCCAGATGTGGTAAGAAGCCAGGCAAGGAGAGGAGAAGCCAGGCATGATAAAGCATGGCTGTGAGAGGCGGGGTGAGGTGGGGCAGGGCAAGGTAGGGTTAGGCGGGGCAAGGCGGGATGGGGCAAACAAGCTGCACATGCCCAGAAGAAACACCCAGCTGGGCCAGGCCAAGGCAGCAAGGCTGGTACCTCGCCTTTTCCAGGCCAACCTCACGGGCTAGATCTGGCCCACGGGCCTTGAGTTTGACACCCCTGCTCTAATACTATATTATATACATACAACAAAATGTCCAGGAACACCTGCTCAGGCAGTGGAAAATGATTGGTGATTACTTTAAGAAAACAATTGATCGTGACTTCTTGATAGAGGATGGAATAGAAACAGGAAATTACCAATGGGAAGACATGCTAGCCTGCATTCTAGATGGAATGTCTTGTAGGCTGATGCTAAGGCAGGATTTACTCAAACAGACTTGAGCACAGGACAGGAGCAGCCTAAATGTAGTTTATAAGGATATAACTTTAGCTACTAATGAATAAGTATTTTTATGACATAGATTAATGTTTTCTGGAAAATACTTTACATTGTGTTATTCAGGAAGTTAGACGAGAAATGCTTTAACATGGAGGAGAGGAGAGGAGAGGAAGATTATGAAATCCATAGTTAGATAATATCATACTTGATTTGACCAACTGAAGGTTCATAAAATGGTGAGGCATATTTGGATATAATGTCTTTGTAAATGACCAGTTTGGTCTAATAAAGCATTGTTTTAATTTGATCTAGAAATAAGGACTTTATTAAAAGGGTCTTAGATTAAGAAGAGAATTGTTGTTACATTCAAGCAAATACAAAGATGCTTTGTCTTCAGGCCTGTGGCAGTTAAGATGAAGAGGCAGACCTATGTATGTGCTCTTAGTTCTCTATCTAGTTAGAGAACAATTTAGCTAAACATCTGAGCAGGACTAATGAAGTTCCTCTAAGGATGGAATATGTCATCTGAACCTTTGATTCTGAAAGTCCCATTGCTGCCTACCCGCAAAAAGAGCAAAGATATTTGAAATAAGGAAGCATGTGTTTCATTTATTCTGATTATTCTGGTTTAGGCTTGAATCCATTAATAAGAATATTTTAGCATGATTATGGGGTGCAAAATGGGGAAGGCCAATTTTCTCACTAGAAAAAGACCCAGACTGTGATGGTTGGATCAGAACCCTTTTTTTTTTCAACATCTGGTTGCGATTCAATTTTGAGGATTTGGAACCCAACTATAATTTTCCCAGAGAAGCAAAACAACATTGGGTCAAACTGCTCTTAACTACTACCATAGTTGAATTCTTTGTGCTGTGTTTGTTTTAGCTTCATACAGTGAGTAAACTCATACTGTTTTCCCACAATTTTTGTGCATGTTGTTTAGAAACAGCTGGTAATAAAGAATTGGTAATGAGAAAATCCCATGAAACATAACAGTAATAAATATATTAACACCAGTTTCAGAATTGGCATGTATGTATGTGAACATATCCTCAAGCCAGTACTATTTCTTCATTTAGTGTAAAATTCTTGTTAGACAAGTAAATCCTTATGGTCATGGCATAGAAAATATATTGTCAACCTATTCCACCACTGGCAGCCAATTCTATGCCAATTGGGGAAAAAAATTGGAAACAAAAGGAAACAAGTTTCACTAATTTCAGGTTTTTAATTGCATTTATGTTGTTACTTTTTTCTTGAAAGTTTCTTTTTCATGGGATCTGACCTAATTTTATTCCCATCAGTCATCCAGCAAGATAGGTAGGTGAGGATACACACACACACGCACACACACACACACAAAAGGAGGGAGGATTAACTTAAGTCATTCAGAGAGCCACATGATTCCGTGGGAACTTGACTGACTCTCACTGCAATAAGTCTCTTAATTACATCTCACTATACTTTGCTCAAGCATGTGTGCACATTATGGAAAACTCCAATTTCAACTATTATATTTCAGATGTCAAGACCTGGAAAATAACCTGCTCCTATTGTGTTGTCCTTATCACAAAAGATCCCCAACTTTTGTTCTTGATTACATCTTTTAACATACTATTCTCTAGCAATGAACGTTGTAAGCTAATAATATATAAAATCTGCTTTATATAATGAAACAGAATCAGAAAGCTATTTAGATTTTCAGGTACAACACCCAGTTCAGTACAGGCTTTTTAATTTAAGTTTTTCTGATAAATTTTTTATCCAACTTCTGCTTGAACACATTCATCAAAAAGGAACTTAATAAAACAAGATAGATTCCACTGTTGAATTATTTGTAATGTTACTAATTGTACTGTTGTAATGTTGCTACTACTGTACAGATTACAGTTTCTAAAGATACTTGTAGCTGAGAGTGAATAGTTCATTTTATAATCCTAATCACTGGAATTTTTTAGATAAAATATGTCATAAAAACCTTGAGATGGCTTTGTAGACACTGAGCTATGGGAAACTCCAAATATTCTAGCCTGCCACATTTATTAGGCCAAGCACCAATGTCCGGAACCACACATAAGAACTTTCCATAGTATTCATTGTGACTGTAAAGAAGAAAACTTTAAAAATCTGAGTTTGTTTTAACAACTCCAGGAATGGTAAGACTGTCAGAGTTCCTGAATAAAAGAATTTATAAAAGTCTTTGTGGTTGCCTATACTAATTTCAGCCTCAGTTTGTTCTGCTGTTTCCAAATTCTGGGGTGTTCAATTTTATGCCTCCCACACAAACACCTTGAAGAATTCTTGGTTTCTGGTTCCAAGTCTATTTTGGCATATATCTCTGGATCAGCCCCAAAGTAAAGCAATTCTTGCTTCTTCTTTTATGTTAATTATCCGTCTACAGATAAAAAATTCTTGAAAGACATCTGATTACAACATTAAATAGTCAGAAATGAAATGGATTATGGGGAACAAAAGGAGAATGCTTGTCCTGGGATATACACAGAGATACCTTTCTGAGGAAACTGTAGACACTAGTTTTTCAATAAAGAGTAGTAAGTAGTGCAACACATAACAGAATATGTGTTCTAGGGGAAAACAATGGCCTTAATAACTATCATAGCCCCCAAAGTCATCTGTTTCAAAAATATTTTGTTCCCTTTACAGTGGGATATAATTAGTGAACACTTATGATACAGAAAGATCCTTATACATAAGTCACAAGTAACCGATTGAAGAAGGGTAAGGTTAGGAGAAAAATCCACCAATGCTTAGTTCTGCAAGATTTGTAAGTAAGTGAGTAAATAAACACACATCAGCCTCGATTTGTTTTCCAGAATGACAAGTACTAATTGCTAATGGTTTATGCACTAATTTCTTTTTCTTTCTTTTTTTAGGCATCTCCAGTAAAGCAGGTCTGTTGACTGAAAAAGAAAAAGTTTTATGTAAAAATCTCGTGGAACTTGTTTAACCAGAGAGAATAATAGTACAGGATAAGAAAACTCTGAGCATCTATAAATTATGAGAGATAATCCCTATGCAATTCTCAGAGACAGAGAATAAGGAGGTCCTAAATCCTTCTTCCAGTTATTTTTGAGTCCACAACACTACATGAACTTGCAATCTGTCACTGTTACTGAACTATATCTCTTTATTTAAAAAACAAAGTTTTTGTCTTAATAATGAGAAAAATTTGCTTGCTTTCCTATATTTTTTAAACTCCAAGTTCCGCTTAGGTAAAGGCAATCAGAACTGTATCATTCTTTTTTTTGTGCAGTCAAACATTACAAATTGTAATTAGGTGTGCATAGCTTATATGTAAGGCTGGCCTATTTCTATTCTGCATATCTTTATATTTCATGAGTGTATGTGACCATGGAAAATGCAAGTCAAAACTGCAAGGTCAAGGATGGCTGCTGTAGCTATCAAAGAAACAACCCCTCTAGAAGGCATTTTAATGTTTAGGTTATTGCAATTGGATTATACTTTTGGTCTCCATTAGCACCATTTGAGCTTGGTGTTGCTGAAGTGTAACTATTTCAATCTGCATAGTGATTTGCAAACTATGGTTAAATAGGGAAATGAAAATACCTGGGATTATGAAGCATGCTATGGTTTGTTTTAATTACTCACTCTTAGTCTTTCCTCTTGCTGATGACTACCCAACAATGGTGAAATTGTATGCTGGGATACAATAAAGGCCCAATAGTATCTGAGATAGTTGTAAGCCTAGAACAGAAAAATATACTGTACTACTTTTCACCCCAATAAACATTAACTGGTTCGAGATTATAATTAAGTTGCTTTAATTGTATCAATATGAGCAAGGATTAGTATTTCTAGTCCGATACATACTCTTCATACATGCTTCATTTCCTATCATATATTCAGCACAGGTTTGTTCATCTTTACTGTTACTTTTGGCAGTAATTTCAGTTTATTCTTTCATTAGAAAGGTAGAACAGTTAAAGGATGGAAAAACACATCTGGTTTCCATGTGCTGGTTTCTCCCACAAATTCCAACATGAATTGCATTCTTAATGTGTTTGGTTTTAAGAAGCCACCTTTTTTGGCAGCTGGAACAGTCTTCTGATGTCTTGGTTGTAGGTTTAAGTGAAGGAAAATGAGCTACATGCTAACAGATATTTCTCTATTCATTTAAGAACAGAGTTGTTAATATGTAGTCAAGCACCAAACACACACAGAATTATTTTCAACCAACTCAGGTAATAACTAAAACTGTAAAACTACTCTTCCCAGAAATCATTTAAATTCTTAAATTTAGATTGCAGTTTTACATTTTCTATCCCACATAAGGCAATTAAAACACAAAGGTAAATAAGGAAGCTCTTATGTGAAAGAAACTCATTTAGTATTTTACAACTAGACAGGTAGTTTGAGTAGAAATCATTCAACTGGTACGCTATTTCCTGATACCCAACTCTTTGTTCTTGTTAATATTCCACATCCTGCTATTTTTGTACTCAAACGGCTGTACCATATTCACTTGTGCCAAAATGCTCCCCATTGTGGTCTTTTCTGTTTTAGATAAATCTAGCAATAATAGTTAAACTTTGATATATACATATCTTAATTGGACCTTACAGAATTGGTGGCTCAGTCTCACTTAAGAACTGCCCTTTGAATGACTTTTCAAAGTTATGACAGCACTGAAAAAGTAACTTTGTAACTAGTCATGTGATTGTGCTTCAGGTGCTACACAACCTTTGGGCATTTACAAACACAACAATGGCCTGCAGTCAAATGATTGCCATCTGTATGCCTCACAGCCAACTTCCAGCAACAGTAAATGGAGAAGCCAGCAGTAAAATCACAAGTTGAATCATGTGATGTCTCAACAAATAATTATAGCTGAGGTGAAATTATAAGCCCACCATAGTCATCTGATGTCTTCTTTAATCATGGCATTGCTGAGCAATGAAGTTATTTATCCCAATTGTGTATTTGCAGGTTCAAGTTACTGTGAAGCAGCAAAGCTTAAGACCAGAGGTCTCCAAACTTGGCAAGTGTAAGACTTGTGGATTTCAACTCCCAGAATTCCTCAGATGATTGTTGAAATCCATGTCTTAAAATTGCCAAGTTTGGATACCCCTAAGCCTGTTAAATACATCAGCGAAAGCTGGCTCATATAGAGAAGAAAATAAACAGCTATTCATCAAAGGTCAGTCTTCAACTTTTGATCATGTACATTCTGCTATGCTGATTGTTGAAATTGTCCTGTTCTGATTTTGATTCAAAGCAAGGATCTATGTTCTTAGGTACTTTTACATAAAGAATATTTCATGAATACATTTGCATTAACATGTAGTAAATAATGTTATATATCCACTTTAAAGTGCATTGCAAGCTGATTTGATTATTCTGTTTGGACTGAATTTAATACAATAACAATTTCAATATTAGTAATGCCTCGTTCCTTCTCAGCCTGTCATGCTAAAGGACTAGGCTATTAGTTAAAGTAAAGTTTGGGTTTGGTTTGGCCCGTGCCTTGACAGACCACGAATATGATCTATTTCCTGTCCAAAACTGATCCACTGGGGAAACTGAATGAGCTAAATGAACGTATGTGGTAAATATGTATCTCAAGTTACTTTTTAATTCCAAAGGGTTTAATTACAAAGAACATTAACACTAAAAATAAAGGAATTGTATTAAGATTGCTTCTATAGCTGATGGAATGAAGCAGTTGCCATTATTTCCTTTTTCTCCCTTTAATTTTATCTTGCTGGGATAGAGTAGGTGATCTGAGAAATAATCCCCTGATAGGAGAGGCTGAAGATTGTGTGGTGGGGCATTTGTAAATTAGTACACAGGATTTTATAAGGTGCCCTTGGGGACAAGCAGAATTCTTTTTTTAAAGAGATCAAGCTTTCAACAGCAGGTGAAGAAATCAAAGAAGCACAACACACAAACACACACATTCCTGAAAATAAGGGTGTTAGCTCAAGTCAGAGGAAAATTTGTTATTCTGGTGCAGGGCTGTCAAACTCCCGGCCCATGGGCCAGATGTGTCATGTGCTGGCTGTGCCCACACCTGTTCAGTGAAAGGAGAAAAGGTCCGAATATGTCACGTGACGCCACCATAATGGCTTGAGTTTGACAGCTCTGTTCTAGAACATATGTGTTAGGGGCCCAGCGGAAGAATTACTGATGCTAGCTGTTAGCTTCTGTCTATTTCAGTCAGCCCAATGCAGTGGTATTGTGCCTTGTGCCCTGTCCTCCTCCTTATATGCCAGTGGATGAGCAGATTTAAGTTTGTGGCTGCAATATTTTAATCAAAATATTGCAAATAGGAATTCTAATAACTTAGGGAAATAATAAAAAGGTGAAGAGAAATTCACTGAAATTAGAAACACAACTTCAGATTTTTTTTTTATTGACACCATTAACCTTTTGTTGAATATCAATGGTGTGCAATGCTTCAGATTTCAGAACACAGAATGTGAACTGAGCAGCTATGTCCAAGTCATCAAAGTAGCCTTGTCTGTTTCCAGAATCTCTCAGAAACTTCCTTGCAGCAACTATATGACTCTTGAAAGGATTATACACATTCTTGTATGCGCTCCAAAGCAGCTGTTTCACATCAAATCCAAAATATTGCACAGCTCTACTGGATATATGTGGCATACGTTAGATAAGCTCACTAAAACACAGGAAGATATGATTATAGTAATATCCCTGTAGCAGAATACTGGGCACATATCGGAATGAATGGATTTCAACATTTCATTTCAAGTACAAGTTAATTTGATAACTGAATATATAAAAAAACATCAAAGTGTCGGGTCAAGATCAATTATGTTACTAGTTGATGGATATGAAGAGTTGAGTCACATGTTCACTATACTACCAAAAGGTCAAATTAGACATGAATAATAGAAGATGATCACAAACACAGTGAGGGAATAACACATTTCAGAAGTTTGAAAGCAAAGAGAGAGAATGGTGGTTAATTATGAAGAATTTTTGGACGGTTTTTGAGAATAGTGGTATAAAGTGGAGAAAAAGATTTCAGAGTTACAAATTATATGGTTGTAGATATGGATGAGTAGTCTGTATGATGTTAATTGAAAAGTAGGTGTAGAGATAAAGGAAATATGGTAGCAATGGCTTTATAGCTCTCACTTCTGAAAAATTGTGGAGTAGAGAATGCAAGTGAGCCATAGGTACAATAGATTGAGTGAAGAAATAAATTCCTATCTGTCAAAATGTAAAAAAGGGGCACAGAAAGGAAGTCTCCACTAAAGAGTCAAAGCTACAGGAGAGGTTCTGTATGGAGATTTTTGGAACGATGGTGAAATAATAGAGATTGGCCAAATAAAGAGAGGGAACCCATTATAGAAAGAAAAATTAAACAGTGCTTTCATTTCCTCCAAAGATGTTCTGTTGCCTAAGAAAACAAACAGAAATTACAACTGGGTGAATAAATCTTGGAATCAGCCTGCCAAGGAGTGCAGAATGCATAAGAAGGTAGACATTGGAGAAAGTATAAGCACAAAGTGAAGAAAGTGAGAGATAATACAATTAGTGTTTTTAAAAGGCCCTCTGTTAAGATACTTCAGATTACATAAATGAGAATAATCTCCTAGTTATATGTGCTTCTCTATATCATTTTGTTTGTTTTAAAAGGCCTTTTCTAGGTGTTTCCATCAAACAGGAAGAGGTAGGTAGAGTGTTTATCTTATAGTCATGGGTGCCCTTTCCATATCAGTCTGATTGGCATTTAGGGGTTAACTTACACTTTTCATAATATTTAATCACTGATTAACAGAAGTTGCAGCTAATGAAACAGTTCAACAATATATTTCATAAATTCCTATAGGAATATTGTAGCTCTGTCAA
Source organism: Hydrophis major (assembly GCA_033807585.1). Lineage (NCBI taxonomy): Eukaryota > Metazoa > Chordata > Lepidosauria > Squamata > Elapidae > Hydrophis > Hydrophis major. The sequence continues at coordinate 57,649,630 of CM066332.1, read as the reverse complement.
AGAAACCCTGGCATCATCTTAAATCTTTCATTGTCTAGGGATGTAGCATTTTTATTTTCCTTAATGTTTTATAAAGTCTTTCCAACTTCATACTGTATAAAGCTTTTGTGATTTGTGAACATTTGGACTGCTTTTCTCCTGGACTGTAGCTCTTCCTTTGAACCAATCATTATTATCCAAGGTCAAGGACCAGTATTTAACATATCTATTCCTTGGTCTGACCCATATATTTATTTCAAAAATGTCAATTAACAACAGCCTTTATCTTCAAAGTTAATCATGAGTAACTGGGCAGAGCAACATACCTCAATTGCACTGAATGTACATTTTGAAGCAACTTTCCCAAAATAAAAGTAAATGCACTGCATGGTAGTAACAGCAGAGGTCACATTGTTAACCTGTTCTGGAAAGCAGGCTTCCTTCCTTTGGTTTTGTTATTCATTGAGGTCAAAAGGGTGTCCTGAACATTGAAATGGGTTTGAAATGACTGGGTTTAATCTGATCAGGGACATTCTCTTGAAATAAAGTCATAATTGCAGCAGAACATTTTTACAGTAATCAAGGCTTTGCACCTCTAAAATGGGAACAAAGGATTGGGGAAAGGAGAATAACATAGGAAGTTCCTCCTCAATTTCAGGTTGCTTCTCTCCTTGATTAGTTTCCATCCATTGTTTCTTGTCTTGTCTGCGGATGCTTTGGAAAATAAACTGAATCTCTCCTCTTTTTGGCAACCTCTCAGATACTGGAATACTGCTCTCATGTCCTCCTCTAGTCCTTCTTTTCTCTATACAAGCCAAACCCAAATCCTCCAATTATTCTTCATCATATGTTTTCATCTCCAGGCCTTTAGTCATCTTAGTTGCTCTTCTTTGCACTTTGTCCAAAGTCTCAACATCTTTTTTGTAATGTGGTTACCAAAATTGCATGTGTGGTCTTATTAATGCTTTACAATAAAAACTATTAGTACTACAGTACTAATACTTCATGTGATTTTGATTCTATGCCTCTGTTTATGCAACCAAGGATTGTATTAGTTTTTTAAGCTACTGCTGCTCACTGCTAACTCAAAAGTGATAGTTCACTAAGACTCCAAGGTCCCTCACAAAGTTAGTGTTTTTGAGCCAGGTTTTGCCTAATATGTACTTGTATTTTTGGTTTTTCCTGTCCAGGTGTAAAACCTTGCTTTTCTCCACGTTAAATTTCATTTTGTTGGATAGGGCCCATTGTTCAAGTCTGTCAACATCTTTTTGGATCCTGAGCTTGTCTTCTGGGGTGTTAGTTATTCCTGTCAGCTTAGTGTCATCTGCAAATTTGCCCTTCTATTCCCTCATCTAAGTCATTTATGAAGATATTAAAGAGTACTGGGCCTAAGACAGAGCCCTATGACACCTCACTGCTTACTTGTCTCCATATAGATATAGTACATTTAAGGACTACTTGTTGAGTATGGTTTGAAAGCCAGTTACAAATCCACCTGGTGGTGATGTTGTCTCTCCCACATTTTTCTAGTTTACCAAGAAGTAGGTTATGGTCTACTTTGTCAAATGCCTTGCTGAAGTCTAAATGTACTATATCCACAGCTGGTTCACTAATTAAGTCACTTTGCCAAAGAATGAAATAAGGTGTCAGGGCTCCAATAAATCCTCCCCCATTCAAATCAAAAGTCTCTAGCTGCATCTCAGAGAAAAGAAAATTGATTTATCAGAAGTGGCCATGTTGGCGTAAGCTGGGTGCAGCCAATACTAAATTACATTATACATTTCTCCCTTGACCCTGGTCTTCCTCCCACCCCCTGGATGTGACTTCTCCAATGGGACACATGTGTCCCATTATTATTATACACAAAAAACTACAGTGTACACAGCAAATGAGATAACTATGCTGGGTTTCGTATCACAAATCACTAGTTGAACACTTCCCAAGTATTTAGGACTTCATGATGTATTGGCGGATTATGCGAGCAGATTCCAGTAAGGTGGCCTTCTGCAGCTGACCAATGGTGATTTTGTCAGTGCCAATTGTCTTTAAGTGCTTGCCTAGGTCTTTAGGCACAGCACCCAGTGTGCTGAGTACCACTGGAACCACCTGCACTGGTTTATGCCAGAGTCTCTGCAGTTTAATTTTCAAGTCCTGATATCTGGTGATTTTTTCAAGTTGTTTCTCATTGATTCTGCTGTCCCAAGGTATGGCAATGTCGACGATCCACACTTTTTTCTTCTCCACAATCATGATATCTGGGGTATTGTGTATCCAAAACTTTGTCAATCTGTATTCAGAAGTCCCACAGTAGTTTTGCATGCTCATTTTCGACCACTTTCTCAGGCTTATGATCCCACCAGTTCTTTGCTACGGCAAATGGTAGTTGTAACAAAAGTTCCAGTGGACCATCTGAGTGACTGTGTTGTGACATTGTTTGTAGTCAGTCTGAGCGATTGTCTTGCAACAGCTTTATTACTGTTATTGTTATTATTATTTCCAGTATCTTCCCAGGAATTTATGTTAGACTGATTGGTCTGTAGTTTCCTGGGTCTATTTCCCCCCACCTTTTTGAAGATGGGAATCACATCAGATCTTTTCCAATCCTTTGGTAGCTCCCCAGTGCTTCAAGATTTTTAAAGATATGGTACCATGGTTCTGAGATAACATTTGCCAGCTCTTTTAGAACTCTGGGATGTAATCCATCAGATCCCAGTGATTTATATTCATCAAGATCAGATAGGTACTCTCTTATCATTTTCTTGCTTATTTTAATGTTTATTTCTAATCTGTTTTTGGTAGGTTGGGCTATATTTTCTTTTTGTGTGAAAACTGATTCAAAGAATGAGTTAAGCAGCCCTGCTTTCTCTCTACTGCCTGTTATTTCCTTGCTATCTTCTCTCTTTATGGGACTGACTGTTTCCTTTACTGTGGACTAACAGTTTAGTGGACTGACTGTTTCCTTTACTTTTTTCTTGTTATTTACCATGTTCCCCTGAAAATAAGCCCTATTATCTATTTTGTGTGTGCCTAATATAAGCCCTATCCCTAAAATAAGCCCTACTGTCAGATCCCATAAAACTCTATCAGGATGCTGCCATTAAGATGGGAGAGGGAAGGCTTGGGTAGCTTTCCTTTACTCCTTTTTCTGCTTTGATGCATCCTTTTGGGGAAATAGGAAGGGGGAAGAATGTGCCTGGGGCCATCTGTTTTGTCTCAACATTGGAGGAGAGAGATTGTACCTGAGAACTGCCTTCTCAGCCTGAAGTTCTCACAACATCTCCGCACCTTGGGATTGACTCACAGTTGAACTGGACATTGGGAGAGGCTTCAAAAGAGGCGGTTTAACCTAACATTCTGGTGTGGGAAATTCAGATTCTGCCTACATTCTCTCTGCTGTCTTTGTCTTCCAATAAAAGTTCCTTTTGAAATGCCTCTTGTTTCAAGAGTTCTGCTTTCTTGAGAAGACTGGCAAGGCAGGACTTTAAATTAGGCCAGCTCTGACTTTCCTGTGCCAGAACATTATGTTAAACCACTTCTGGGTCCAGTACTTTCAGCTATTTAATTTCACCCTCTGTTATTTACTGAGGGAGAAAAATTACCCGGCGAACGCCTTGTACACACTGTCCCAGTACAATAATGCGAAGACAGAAATGGTTAAACCCATGCTCCCTGCATTGCAATTAGCAGCTCATGCCACCACAAGATTGCAGATGAAAGGGGGCCCACCTATAGACAACAACACCACCTTAGCTTTCAAACAAGCCCTAGAAAAGGATGAGTGGTTTCTTAACCACAAAAACACTTACTCTATACAACACAGACTACCGTGGGTGGGAGGCAAGCTTTATGGCTCAGCAGTGAAAACCATGCAAGCCTGCCATGACTCAAAACTGGTGGGACACTTTGGGTTTGTGAAAATGCTGCATTTTCTGAAACAACAGTTATGTTGGCCATCCTTTAAAAAGGACATTGAAAGCTATGTTGCTAGTTGCCACACTTGCAACACAATGCAGACAAGGAAAAAGGCCTGGACTTTTGCAGCCAGTAGCTGATCCTTCAGCACCATGGAGAGATAGTTTTATGGAGATAGTGTTTTAGGACCAACTCTCTTCATACTCTACATAGATGACCTCTGTGATCATATTAAGAGCAACTGCATTCTTTTCACTTATGATGTAAAGCTATTCAACACCACAGACAATACTGCTACCTTCAAAAAGACCTTGACTATGTATCAGAATGGTCAATCAAATGGCAACTTCAAATCTCAACAAATAAATGCTCTGTCTTACATATTGGCAAAAAATAAATAAATCAGAAAATAAAATACAAGCTAAATAGTCAAGAACTTGTTGAGGATCCAAACTCTGTCAAGGACCTTGGAGTACTCTTCTCTAATGATTTAAGTGCTAGAGCCCACTGTAACTACATTTTGAAATCAAAGAAATGTTAGATTCAAGGAAGGACCATGAGACCACACAGTATCTAGTAGCATGGAAGGATCTTCCCTCATGACAAAATGAATGGGTTCATAAAAAACATATTAGAGCCCAAAATAAATTAAACTTTTCCACCAACTTTACCCCAACAAACCTAATTGTTTCTATTATTTTCCTTCCTCTTTGTTATTTTCTTTCTCCAGGTGGAATTCTCCTTTTCTTAGTGGGTGGGGCAGCATGTCAGGTCCCATAAATCTCTGTCAGGACACTGCCATTCTGGCGGGAGGCTAAAGGCCTGGGGATGCTTTTGCATGGGGTTTTCCTTTGTTCCTTTTTCTGCTTTGATGTACCTTTTGGGGAGATGGGAAGGGGAAAGAATGTGCCTGGGGCCATATGTTTTGTCTCAACACTGAAAGAGTGGGGTTGTGGCACCTGAGAACTGCCTGCTATCACCTTCTCAGCCTAAAGTTCTCACAATATCTTTGTACCTCAGGATTGGCTCACAATTGGACATTGGAAGGGACCTCAAAGAAAGCTGTTTAATCTAGCGTTCTGACACAGGAAATTCAGAGTCTGTCTACATTCTCTCTGCTATCACTATCTTCCAATTAAAATTCCTTTTGAAATGCCTCTCATTTCAAGAGTTCTGCTTTCTTGAGAAGAGTGGCAAGGCAGGCCTTACACCTACTTAAGTTCCTGCACAGACACCCACCCACCCATTCCATCTGGTTGCTTGTGGTGCCAAATCCATGAGGTGAGGTAGGGGAGTGGAGTTGCCTGCATGCACTTACCTCAGGGTCCCTGCAGCCAGGCCATCCACACCCCAACACCTGCCTCACCTCATGGCATTGGCTCCACCAGCCCCATCCAGAAGGACCTCTTGTGTCTGCCAGCCAACTTCTTCTTGTTCACATGGTTGCAACGGAGTAGGCCAGGTGATGTGTGGTGTGGCCGTGAGGCAAGGCAAATGTCAGGGTGTGGATGGGCTTGACAGCAGAAGCCCTGAGGTGCACGGTTCATGGGACAGCTTCACCACCCCCGCCTTGTGGACGGAGCACCAGCATGTCACTCAGCCTGCCCATTATGGCTGTGTGAGCAAGCAGAAGCTGGCTGGTGGCCACATGAGGTCCTGCTGGATGGGGCTGTGAAGCTGCTGCTGCGAGGCAGGTGTCAGGCTGGGGTGGCCTTGCTGTGGAGGCCCTAAGGTAAGCCAGTGTGAGATGCATGGGGCAGCTCCAGCCTCCCGCCTTGCAGCAGAGGCACTGGCACACTGTGCAGCTGTCTGCCCTGCCGTGAGCAAGCAGAAGTAGTGGGCATCCCATGTACTCTTAAAGTGGAGCCCAAAGGAAAATAAGACCAGGTCTTATTTTGGGGGAATGCAGTTTCAACAGTATATGTTGAACTTTTTAAAAATTATCTTTGACTTTTGTTGCAAGTCTTTGTTTATTCTGAGCCTTCGCTTTCCTGACTTCATCTTTGCAAATTCGGACGAACTGCTGACCTTCTGCCTTAGTTATGTGCCCATCTTTCCATTTTTTGTACTTATCCTTTTTATCTCTCAGTTTATCAGAGATCTTTGTGCAACCATGCTGGTTTCTGTTTGTTTTTCTTTTTTAGTGATATTGTGTTGGAATGGGCTTTTATGATAATATTTTTCAGTGTTTCCCATGATTTTTGAGTTGTTTTCCCCTTTAGGATTTTTATCTATGAAATCTTGCTTAAGGTCTCTCTGAGTTTGTTAAAATCAGCTCTTTGAAAGTTTAAGACATTGGTTGTATTATATTCTATTGCTTGTTTGCATTATATTGAATTCCAGTATGACATGGTTGTTAGGGATAACATTGTTTACCCTAACTGGTTTAGGTAAAATAATAAATAAGTTATCATGGTTTGTTAGTTAAAGTGTCTGCAACTTTAACTGTAGGAATGTAATTAAGGGAGTGGTTGTAATAGCACCGTAAAAGAAGCAAGACAACGGCAGCTTGCTCTCTCTGGCTTGATGATCCCTAATTACTGGATGGATTCAAGACTGCGTTTTTCTCCTACTGGAAAGGGAGAGAGAAAAGACTGATTTATTGTAAGTGAACTGACATTGGATATTCTACACGGACTTTGCTAATTGAATATCCTTGAATGGACTGACTAAAACGATACATGACTAATGGACTGTTATTTTGACTATGCTATAATCTCTAAATGGAATAAACTATATTTTTATAGCACAAGCGTATCTGTTATTTTTACTGTATGTTAACAAACATACAAACTTATCTTACTCATTTATCTGTATGCCTATCTGATTAACGCTGCACATTCTGTTTAACTTATCTCCTTAACCCTGGTTGGGGAACACAGGCTTAACACTGGTTATGGGCCCAGAGGCTGCAAAGTCAGTTTAACTAGGATAAAACAGATTTATGTAAAAAGTGAGAGTTTGTGTTGTTACACGTTACAGTAAACAGACAGCTGTGTTTTATTAATTATAGTTTTATATCCATATAAGAAAACATGGCACAAGTCAATCTACAAAGTTTGTCCCTTATATCCAAGTTGGATGGAACGAACTATGTATCATGGTCTATGAAATGTAGTCTACTTCTATGAAGAAAAGGTCTGTGGAACATAATAGAAAACCCACCAAACGTAGAGGAATGGGATCCAAAGATTGAGGAAGATAGACAAAAAAAAAAGACTTTAAATTGAAAAATGAACAAGCTCTTTGCATAATAGGACTAACACTGTCTGACCAGCAACTTGTTCATATCTGCAGAGAGCAAACGGCTGTTGGGTGTTGGCAGAAGCTGAAGAGGATTTATGTTCGAGATAACGTTGGTGCTCACATAAATCTAACACAGAAGCTTTTCAGGACGCATCTCCAGACGAATGGTGATATGCTGAGTCATTTGAATACTATGAAAAACATTTTTCAAGAACTGCACAAGAAAGAGTTTATTTTCTCTGAACTACACCAAATCTACATAATTCTATCATCACTAGATGTAAGTTATGATAACTACGTCACTTCCCTTGAAGTTTTGCCTAAGGAAAGTCTAACTTTAACTGATATAACTGGCAGATTGACTGAAGAGGCAAGAAGAAGACTTGAAAGAGATCAGTTAAGGAGGGAGCAACCTCAAAAAGAAAATAATGAATCTCCTACTGCATACGCAATTAAAAAGTGTTTTAATTGTGGAGGAAGAGGACATTTGGCAAGATTTTGTAAAAAAGCAAAGCGCCAGAACGCTGGCCAGAATACTAAAAGTAACCAAAAGAAAACTAAAAATTTAGAGTTAGCCATGTATATTAACGGAGCTGCAAAAAATAATTTATGGGTGGTTGACAGTGGAGCATCCCACTGTATAACAAATGATAACAAAAATTTTATTAAAATGTCCCAGAGTACACAGCAGATATCATTAGCCAATGGTTGGAAACTGAAAGCTAAAGGTCAAGGTATAGCATATTGTTCTTTCATAAAAGAGAATATAAACATGTTATATGTACCACAACTTAAGTTTAATTTAATTTCAGTTAGAATTTTGGTTAAACTAGGATATGTAGTTACCTTTAAGGAAGATAACTGCATAATTGAGAAAGAAGATAAGAAAATTACTCCATCTTTAAGAGGTGAATTATATGTGTTAAATGATAATGGTTTAGAGGTGGCTAACACAGTTTATAATAATAAGAAACCTCATGATGAATGTATTCACTTGTTACACCGACGGCTAGGGCATTTAAATTTTAAAATGCTTAAGAGAACTGTTCAACTATCTGAAGGAATAAGTTTGAAACCTTGTAATAAGTATTTGCAATGTTATGCTTGTAATCAAAGCAAAAGCAGGGTCATACCAGTTAATAGAGTTGATGGATTTACTACCAAAGAGCCTTTAGAGGTAGTATTTGCCGATTTAATAGGTCCAAAAAAATCAAGTGTAGGAGGTGCTCGATACATATTAAGTATAATGGACCACTATTCTAGATATGGGTTTTGCTATTTAATGAAGAGCAAAACTGAAACGTATCTAAATCTCTTTAATTGGATAAAATTTGCAGAAAGAAAAACTAAAAACAAATTAGTAACTCTTATAACAGATTATGGTGTGGAATTTACAAATAATAAATTCCAGAATAGACTTAAGATGTTAGGTATTCAACATAAAAAGTCTGCACCATATAGGCCACAGCATAATACCTTTATAGAGAGACGAGGCCAAACACTGCAGTCAATGGCACGTACTATGTTGTCTGATTCAGGATTACCTGACAATTTGTGGGGAGAAGCAATAATGTGTGGTAATCATATATTAAATAATGTTGTTAATTCAACAACAGGTGAATTACCATTCACACTGTGGCATGGTACAAAACCTGATTTAAGTTACATGCACACATTTGGAGCACCAGCATGGATGCATATCCCTTCACAACTCAGACAAAAAGGACAGCATAGAGCTAAAAGATTATTTTTTGTAGGATATGAATCTAATCATAGATCTTATAGATTCTGGCAACCAGGTACATCTAGAGTTTACACCAGTGCTAGTGCAAAATTCCTAGAACATGTAGGATGGAATAGATTAGAGCAAGATTTAAATAACGAAATAATTATTGAACCCTACAAAAGGCAGAAAGAACAAACTAAGAAGAGTCCAATTAAAGAAGAAGTCCACGAAGAACAAACAGGATCAGAACAAGAAGAAACAGTTGATCAGGAAGAGTTAGATAATCAAGAACAGTTAGTTAATGAAAGTCCACCTGTAAGTCCTGTAATACCTAGACGTACTACACGTGTAACTAGACCACCTGAAGCAAGCATAGTTTGCCAAGTAACTAAAGTTCCAACTAGTGTAGATGAACTTAAAATGTATCCTGCTAAGCCATTTGTTATAAAAGACAATAAAGTAAATAGTAATGATTGTTGGAAACTAAAAAGAAGTCTTTATGGATTGAAACAATCTGTCTATCAATGGAACCAATATATTGTGAAAGAATTAAACAATATAGGATTTAAATCTGGTTTAGCAGATCCATGTGTTTAAAAAAGAAAATAATGGAACGGTGTCATTATTGTTATTATTTACAGATGATATTGCTTTGATAACTAAGACTAATAATGAAGCTAATGAGATTATATCATTATTAGCCAAAAAGATAAAATTAAAGCATTTAGGTGAGATTAAAACGTATCTAGGATTGACAATTAACAAAACAAATAATGGTTTTAAGATATCTCAAGAAGATAAAATTTGCCAATTAATTAAAACGTACAAAATGGAACTTTGTAAACCGGCAAAGACTCCAATGAGTCAGGAAGTTTGCCAAACTGATGATCAAAGTCCCAAATTTGATAAGTCCATATATCAATCTTTGATTAGTAGCTTATCATATATCAGCAATTGGTCAAGGCCTGATATAGCTTATAGTGTTAATCAGCTGGCTCATTTTAATTCGGATCCACATCAATGTCATTGGCAATCATTAAAAAGAATTTTAAGATATCTTAAAGGAACAATGAACCATGCATTGTATATAGAACCAAAGGGTGATTTGAGTCTTAGTGCCTATGCAGATGCAAGTTTTGCAACTGACATAAATACTAGAAAATCAACATCTGGGATGGCTATATTATTTGGTAAGACACTAATAGGGTGGAGGTCAATCAGACAACAGCATATCTGCTTGTCCACGATGGAAGCGGAATTTTCATGTCTGTCATTACTATGCACTGACTTAATTTTGTACAAACAGTTATTATTAGACATGGGTGTAACTGTTAAAGATTCCATTATTGTGTACGATGACAACCAGGCAGCCATAAAGTTAGCTACTAATATAACTGTAAAAACTAGATCAAAGCATACTGATTTAAGATACTTAAATGTTAGAGAATCTGTAAAAAAATGAGCTAATTAAATTGGAATACTGCATGACAGAAGAAAACATTGCAGACCAATTTACAAAAGCTCAAGGAGTAATTAAGTTTAAAGAGAGTTGTAACAAATATGATTTAAAGATGTAAATAGTTATAGTATTATTATAACCTAAAAGGGGAGAATGTTAGGGATAACATTGTTTACCCTAACTGGTTTAGGTAAAATAATAAATAAGTTATCATGGTTTGTTAGTTAAAGTGTCTGCAACTTTAACTGTAGGAATGTAATTAAGGGAGTGGTTGTAATAGCACCATAAAAGAAGCAAGACAACGGCAGCTTGTTCTCTCTGGCTTGATGATCCCTATTTCTGGGAAGTTTGAAGACTGCGTTTTTCTCCTACTGGAAAGGGAGAGAGAAAGGACTGATTTATTTGTAAGTGAGCTGACATTGGATATTCTACACGGACTTTGCTAATATCCTTGAATGGACTGACTAAAACGATACATGACTAATGGACTGTTATTTTGACTATGCTATAATCTCTAAATGGAATAAACTATATTTTTATAGCACAAGCGTATCTCTTATTTTTACTGTATGTTAACAAACATACAAACTTATCTCACTCATTTATCTGTGTGCCTATCTGACTAACGCTGCACATTCTGTTTAGCTTGTCTCCTTAACCCTGGTTGGGAACACAGGCTTAACAATCGTCACTCTTGCCCAAGATTCCAGCAACTTATTATCTATTAGTAAGAATTAGGTCCATAATAGTGTTTCCTCTAGTTCCCACCTCTACCATTTGGATGGCAAAGTTGTCAGCTAAATTGGTTAGAAATCGGTTTGATCTCCCACATGTTGCAGTTTGTCTCCCAGTTGATATCAGGGTAAAGTCTTCCACTATTACTGTGGTATGCTTTCTACATACATTTGTTGATTGATTAGCAAAGAGTTCATCTATTTCTTCTGCTTGGTTGGGTGGCCTGTAGTAAACACCAATATCAATGTCATTTCCCCCCTTTTATATTGGCCCATATGGATTCTAGGAGGTTTTCATTCTTGGTTTTGTGTTGTTGTTTTTTATAACAAATTTTATTAATTTCACAAAAACAATACACAATCCAGGCATAACAACTTGAAAAATCTTTTCTAAAAAAAATAAATAATAATAATTAAAGAAGAGAGCCAATAGAACATACAAAATAATTCCAAATTGTAATATCAATATTTACATTATCTATTTAACTTCATATCTTATCCAGACTTCTCCTTTTATCCAAATTATATTTCTTGCTTATTAAAATTTTATTGCCTTTCATAAACATTGCCTTTCATAAACATACAAAACACAGAATATAGAAAAAAAACAACAACTAAAACATCTTTTCTGAAGGCTGCCTGATCCCGGGTTGAAACTCTTCTCACAGACACAAATTCAAACATCATATTCACTTTATATATCCTTCCATATCTTATTATCATTTTCTTTTTTATATATATAAACCAATTTTATTAATTTTACAAAAACAGTGCACAAGCAATCAAGGCATAACAGCTTATAAATTCTTTTCTAAAAAAAAAAAGTAATAATTAAAGAAGAAAACCAATAGAACATAATGATTCCCAATTATAATATCAATATTTACATTATCTATTTAACTTCATATCTTATCCCAACTTCTCCTTTTCATCCAGATTATTTCTTGTTAATTAAAATTTTATTGCCTTTTATCAACATACAAAACCCAAAAAAACATAACAAAACCTTTATATATCCTTCCATATCTTATTACCATTTTCAATAACATTCTTTGTCTGTTCTATTTCCAACTATCCATTCATCTTTTTTCTTTTACCATACTTCTCCTATACACTAATTGGAGTGACGCCTTTAACTCATTACCCTAACTTAAAAGTACTTCATATAACACTTAATTTATCTTGGGATTCTGTTTAGTAGATTCTAAAATTACACAGTAAATTTTATACTCTAAATACACATATAAAAACACAGTCTTATGTACCTTCCAGAATCGCCCTTTTATCCTTAATTAGATTCACCCATTGTCTCTAAATAAACTTTTTTTCTTTAGATCTTGCTTCCCACCATTGAGGCTTCTCCTCCCCCCCTTTCTCTCTTGCTTATTCTTCTCCTTGCCCTTTTTACCCCTTTGTCTCTCCTCCTCCCTTTTCTTACTCCCTTTCCTTTGCTTTCTAACCTTGCATCCACCTTTCCTCTCATTTTTCTCTTTTTTGGTTGTTTTTTCAAACCTTAAAATCCCCTTTTTCTTATCCTCTTTCTCCTCCTCCCCGGAAAAAACCCATTGTTCATCAAAGATGGCTTCTTGTTCCTATTCTTCTTTGTCCCAGTCATTCTGCTGCGTAATCAACTTTTCATAAGTACATAACACCATTTCTAAAAATTGAATAAAGTGCCCAAAGTATCTTTTCCATCTTGTTCTTCCTTTTTATATTTTTGATATTCAGTCTTTAGCTCATCCACAAGTGATGCCATCCTGAAAAGAGAAACTTTCCCCAAACAACCAACCAAGTATTTTAATCAAAAATAATTCAAAAAAAGTTCCAAAAGTTAATACTTTTCTTCCTTCTTCGATTTCTCTTTCTGGGGTAACTGTTTAAACAAAGAGGTCCAATTACCATATATCTTTCTTTGAGATTCTAGGCAATCTCCTCCTTTTTCCACTTCTGCTCCAATTTTTTTCCTCTCCCTTCCCACTTGCAACATCAATTTTTAAATGATCAGAAATCCATACCTCTAATAAGGGTTTTCCAATTTCTTAAATTTTTAAATCCAATGTCCAAGAACTCTTTTGTCCCTTAACTTCAACTTTCAGAATAGTTCACCTTCAGTGCCCAAACAAATTTCAAACCTTCATCTGCTGTTTCCATGGGGTGGGAGAGCGAAGAAAAAAAAAGTTCCCTTTAACAGCTTCTCCGCCGCTTTCGATCTTCTTAGGGATACAAGGTATCCTCCAGCAATTCAGACAGCTCAGTTCCAGTGAGTTTAAAAGATGTTGATTGACCCGGCTCAGCCAGCACTTTCACTTTTCTTGCTTCCTCCAGCACAATCTTACCCGGTTGCAGGCTTCTTCGTGGCGGCCATTGCTGACTGCCACTCCACCACCTTGGGAAAAAGGGTTTTTTCCGGACGAGGAGGTGGTCTGCAGCACCCCCAACCCCCTGTCTGGCTCCCCTCTCTCTTTGGCTGTTCCTACAGGGCAGCCATATCCCCCTGACCCATTTGGATCGGGGGTACCTCGGTGGCAAGCGCAGCAGGAATCGCGAACGGTCGCGAATTCCTGCTGCCACCGAAGCCACGCGGAACCCGAAAACCGGTTTTGTGTATTTTTGTAGAGAAGTTGTGGTCTTTTATATACAATGCAACTCCACCTCTTTTTTGTTAGGTCAATTTCTTTTGAATAGTTTGTATCCTTCTATCTGTACATTCCAGTCATGAGTTTCATCCCACCAAATTTCAGTAACGGCAACTATATCATATCATATCTGCCTTCCTATATTAATACTATTAGTAATACTACAATAGATACTCAATACTATCTATTGAGGTACCTTCCTAACCAGCAAGTTTGTGTTAAGAGTTGTTAATATGGCATAGGATACATACAATAATTCAATAGGTAAATAAAGGCTTAATTTGGGGAAAAATTAAACAATTAATTAAAATTGTTCAAAATTTAGTTGAAAAAGTCCTTCAAAAATGGCTGAGCTGAGAGATCATGCGCAAATATTGAATATCCTATTGACCTCACTCACTTCCTAAAAGGCCTGTAGGGGGCAAGCATAAGCACAGCAACGTGCCTACTGTCCCTGTCCTATTGTTTCTTTTTATTTTTCTGATATGTATTCATTTCATGTATTCATAACTATGTTTATACTTACACCTATTATCTTGTAAGCGATTGACAAATCAAATAAATAAATAAAATTATAACCACCAACTACAAAGATTTCAGTGGATACAAGGAGCACTGGAGAGTCATCACTTGGATCTTGCTTTGACCATGTAGCTTGAATCAAGCCACATCCTATTCAGTTTTGCATCAGGGGTGTCCAACCTTGACAACTTTAACATTTGTGGACTTCAACCCCAGAATTCCCTAGCCAGCATGATCAAAGAAGGGGAAGTGACATATTTTCTGTTCCAAGCCAGCAATTTTCATTATTATTTTAATTTCAGCAGGTGGAACCCTATATATTAAATTTACATATGAACACCATTTTCTATGGTGGGTTTGAACAATGTCACGGGTCAAAATGACCCTTTATATAACCTGCCACATAAAGGTAGAATACTTCTATTTGGACCCCATTTTATCCTCTCAATTACACTACTCAAACTGGCTGTTTTGCTATTAAAATACTGAAAGGACAATTTGGAAATATTCCAAGAAATACCAAAAAAATGCTCAGAGTTGTGTAGATCTCATGGTTGAATACTTCTTTTGTAAAGCAAACTACTAATAAATTTTCTAGATTCTTTGAACACACTGAAAATGCTATACATTAATTATTAAGTTTTATTTATGTAAAATATGTTAGTTTAACACTTCTACTTTTCTCTGACATTTAACTATAGCTTACACGTAAAAGAATGTATTCCTATTCAGAATGATTCCTCTATTTCCGATTTTTATTTTATAGCTGGCAGCAGCAAAGAAATATGACTTCAATCAGTTATGGGCCTCATCTCTGCATGAGCCCAAAGTTGAAAAGATGTCATGGGAAATGTTTTGAACTCCAATTTCATATGAAATATCCACTATTTGGAAACTGTACAGGTTGAGCATCTATTGAATATATATGCATGAGTTGTTTTCCACAGTTAAACATAGACCAAAGCCAAACTCTCAGCCAACATCTTGAAAGTTTGCTTGAACTAAGGCTCAGAGTGGCTGTTTTTCAAATATAGTTTTGACACTCCAATAAACTTTAACAGGTGTGGAATAAGGATTGTAGATTCTCTAATCAAAGGAATGTAAAAGTTTAAAGTAATGGGGAATTGTGATAAATTAATGGGCTAAATTTAAACAGGAGGGCAAATATCTGCCTGACAAAATTTTCAAAGCACATCAAGAAAATTTATTCTAATAACCTGGACTTAATTATGAACTAGGCAGAAAGTTGTTTTCCAAACCTGTATTTTTAGTTTTTCTCTTCTTCCTTTTCTGGCAAAACTAAAAAGAAATTGAAAACCAGCAAATGAAATGGAAAAATACCAATAACTGTTAATGTAAACTGGTTCAAATTTATATATGGAGTTGTTCTGCAACATGACGGCATGACACCAACTAAGATGTCCCTCTGCTTGGAAGAGTTAAGTACGCCCTTTAAAAACTGGCCACAAACATGTTGTTCTGCATGCTGTTAGGATGTGGAAATCAGGAACATGTTGGAAATGAGAATTATGGCAATCAGTCCAAAACATCTGGAGGCACTGTGCTGAATCTTGGGCATATCCGCACTTTAATTAGAAATTGGTGACATTTCAAACTGTGTTGACCCTATTACTATTCAAAGATTTACAAGGAGACCGAGGGCTTATAATACAACAGTAAATCTTCTCTCAGCAAGTGAAGGGAAACATTTATTTTGAATTTGTGCTTGCCATCTGATTGCTAGAGATTTCACGCTGTCTGAAAAAGGATGTTGATAATTCCAAAGAGAAACTATTGAGACAATTTGGAAGGCATGCAATCCAGCAGCAAATAATCTACTATGTATCATGTAATTCACAGCTGGTAATGCAATATAAAACATTGTGTGAAGTGATATTCCTTTGCATGGTTTTCTTTGAATCCAAAGCAAGATCACTGTATATCATGGCTTTTCCCCAAAATAGAATTATTTCTAAGTTCTCTGACACCTTCAATAAATTGTGTTCTACTCTTCTACACATGCTGTCTAGATTCTTACAGCTCTTTTTAAAGGACTCGTTTTGCTCTTAGCCTTTCCTTCCTGAATCCAGCCTGTTCTGTCCTTAATTTGCATACTCGAAATCCCCGCGCTTTGATTGGCTAAAGCGCGGGGATTTCTAATTGGCCAGGCGAGCCGCGCTGATTGGCCCGTTGAAAGTCTCCCGTGATTGGCTCGCTCCAAGAGCGGGAGACTTGAAACGCTGCCATTGGCCGCGCCGCCGCGGTGAAAAGAATAAAAGCCGCGGGCTTTTTCCTTTTCGCCGGTTCGGTTCTCAACTCCTAAATAAAGAGCTTGAAACGTAGTCACCGACTCCTGGCGTCTTTTTGCGGACACGACACTGGCGACGAAGGTGGGATCCAGACCCTGAACCGAACCCCGTGTCCAACGAGAGCCAGATTTAACACCGAAATGGCGAAAATCGCACCGCCCGCCCCCTTCAACCCCGCCACCGAGGACTGGGAATCGTTCTCAGACCGATTCCGCATGTACCTCGAGTGCACTGGAATGAAGGACGCCCCGGGCCCGCTAAAACGCGCCGTTTTCCTCACCCATTGCGGAACCGAAGTTTTCCAGATGGCCAAGCCGGCCGACGCAACCGCCATGGATTGGGACGTCCTCGAACCTATCCTTCGGCGACATTACGCCCCCGAGGTCACCATCCTGATCCGGTGCAACGAATTCTACCGGCGGGACCAGAAACCGGGCGAAAAACTGAGCGACTTCGTCGCCGAGTTGCGGCGCCTAGGGGGGCTCTGCGAATTTGACGGCCTGAACAGCCTCCTAAGATACCGATTCGTGCTCGGCCTATGGGACCCTGCGCTCCAGAGCTGGCTTATGGCTAAGGGCGACATCAGTCTAGCAGACGCCCTCACCGCAGCCGCAGCCGCAGAAGCAACCCGCACTTCCGCCGACAGCATGCGAAAACCAAACGCGAAGGGCGGAAACAACAACCCGGCAAGGTCGGCCGACCTAAAGAACGAAACAGCCGCACACCACGGCGATTTCCATTCTGCATCCAGCACGTCCGAAGACGAAGAAGACATACACCGAGTGCAGACGGGGCGCGACCAACGGAACCACAGAGGTCGTAGGTCGAGGACCAACTGTGCCGGTTGCGGAGGCGACCACCCCAGATCAGAATGCCGATTTTTTGACTCTATCTGTCGGCACTGTGAGAAAAAAGGACACATCGCTCGGGTTTGCCGCCAAAAGAAGACTCGCAGTCCACCCAGATGGGACCAACACGATCAAAGAAGGGAAAGCCCACCGCCCCGGACCAGAGATCGCCAATCGGACAACCGGTGGGACCGGATCCAACGACCCTCGAGAGGCGGCGACAACCGGCGCAAAGAAGAGACCCACCAGACGGTAACCATCGGCCACGCCATCTCCGACGGTGCCAGAAAGGTACACGTAGAGGTCCATATCGAGGGCCAACCATGCAAAATGGAGGTGGACTCCGGGTCCTACCTCTCCATGATTGCATGGCACGAGATAAAACGATTGGTGCCTACACTCCATAAGAGAAACATAAACGCCCAAAGACTTATTGTAAAAGACTACCAGGGAAACCACGTCCCGGTAGTGGGCACCAAGAACTTTAATGTGACTTATAAGGGGCGCACCGAACAACTCCCACTCACAATCGTCGATTGCGACCGCCCAAGCCTGCTGGGCCTACAATGGTTCGCCCCGCTCGACATCGCTCTCACGGGAGTCAACCACGTCACCGACGACGGCTGGGAACAGCGGCTAGCCCATGAGTTCCGGGAGGTCTTCGACGGAAGCCTGGGCAAGTACCAGGGGCCCCTTATCTCATTTGATCTAGACCCTAGCGTCCCCCCCAAGCGACTAAAACCTAGGCGGGTGCCATTCGCCCTAAAACCTAAGATTGACGAGCAAATCGACAAGCTCATCAAACAGGGGGTGTTGCAACCAATAGACCATGCCCGATGGGAGACCCCAATAGTGATCCCGGTCAAGCCAGACGGGTCAGTGAGAATTTGTGGGGACTATAAGGCCACCCTAAATGGCGCGCTGCAACAAAGCGCCTACCCCGTCCCAATCGTGCAACACCTACTGCACTCACTAGGAGGGGGCAGGGTCTTTGCCAAGCTTGATCTCGCCCAGGCATACCAGCAGTTGCCGGTCGACGAAAAAACGGCGGAAGCCCAGACCATCGTTACCCATCGGGGGGCCTTCAAGTGCAACCGACTCCAATTCGGAGTCAGCGTGGCACCAGGCATCTTTCAGAGCCTGATGGAACATTTGCTGCAGGGCATCAAGGGGGTGGTGCCCTATTTCGATGACGTATTAGTGGCGGCGCCAAACGAAGCCGAATTAGAAAACCGACTCAGAGAGGTCTTAACCAAATTTAAAGTAACGGGACTTAAAGTGAAAAGGCAGAAATGCCAACTGTGCACGGAACGAGTGGAATTCTTGGGCTACCTACTAGACCGGCACGGCATTCACCCCACAAGTAAAAAAGTGAAAGCTATCAAAGAGGCCCCCACCCCTAGATCAAAGACTGAATTGCAGGCATTTTTGGGGTTACTGAACTTTTATAATGTTTTCCTACCCCAAAAGGCAACGGCGGCGGAGCCTTTGCATAGGCTCCTGGATAAGGCGGCAACCTGGACTTGGGGGAAACGGGAGCAAGCCGCCTTCCAAAAAACTAAGGACCTCCTCACCTCCGACGCCGTCCTGATCCAATTCAACGAAACCCTGCCCCTTGCCGTCACTTGCGACGCATCTCCCTTCGGCGTCGGCGCTGTCCTCAGCCATACCCTTCCTGACAGAAAAGAAGCACCCATCGCATTCTTTTCCAGGACTCTAACCAAGCCAGAGCGGAACTATAGCCAACTGGACAAAGAAGCTTTGGCTATAGTTGCCGCCGTTAAGCGGTTCCACGAATACCTTTACGGCCGCCCGTTCACCATAGCCGTTGCTGGGCATCCTTGCAGGAAATCGAGCCACCCCGAACATTCTGTCTCCCCGGATGACAAGGTGGTCCGAGTTCCTGGCAGCCTATAGCTACGAACTTATACACAAACCAGGTAAGAAGATTTCACACGCGGACGCTTTGAGCCGCTCGCCGTTACCGGACTCCGACCCTGACCCAGCACCAACAACAAACACCCTTAGCATCGAGAACCTACCCAACCTACCCATAACCGCATCAGACATTGCCCGGGAAACTATTAAAGACAGGCGTCTGGCGCGGATTTTGCATTGGGTGGAAAAAGGTTGGCCAGAAAGGGACAACGACGAGTCCGTTAAGACATTTAGAAACCGCCAAACCGAACTCTCGCTACTTAAAGGGTGCATCTTATGGGGTGACAGGGTGGTCATCCCGGACAGACTACAGGGGAAAGTTTTAGAAATGTTGCATGAGGGGCATCCTGGCATCGTAAGAACTAAAGCCCTGGCCAGAAGTTACGCTTGGTGGCCAGGGATGGACAAACAGATAGAGGCCTGGGTAGCTAGGTGCCAGCGATGCCAGGAGACTAGACCCAGCCCACCCACAGCACCCATCCGGGAGTGGGAAACACCAAGGGGGCCCTGGTCCAGAATCCATTTGGACTTTGCCGGTCCCACAAATGGACATACCTTCCTCATAACAGTTGACGCTTACTCCAACTGGTTGGAGGTAAGCGATATGAAATCCACAACCACGGAGGCCGTGATCAAAGAACTTTGCAAACTCTTTGCAACACACGGCCTCCCAGACGTCGTCGTCTCCGACAACGGGCCCCAGTTTACATCCCTCGACTTCGAGAAATTCCTGGCGGAAAGGGGCATCCGCCACGCATTAACGGCACCGGCGCATCCGGCGGCGAACGGTAGGGCGGAACGGATGGTCCAATTTACCAAAAAATTTACCAAAAAA
This sequence comes from Hydrophis major, assembly GCA_033807585.1. Lineage (NCBI taxonomy): Eukaryota > Metazoa > Chordata > Lepidosauria > Squamata > Elapidae > Hydrophis > Hydrophis major. The sequence continues at coordinate 57,629,486 of CM066332.1, read as the reverse complement.
ACCATCCGGAAAATGGACCACGGGGAGATCCAAGACAAAATTAAAAGACTCCTCCACATCACCCCGAACACCACTACCAACAAAAGTCCAGCCGAGTTACTAATGGGTAGGAAGCTGAGGTCCCCACTCGATAGGTTACACCCAACGTATAACCCAGAGCGGCCCCCAGACTCAAGTACAAAATACCGAACATTTGCACCCGGAGACCTCGTGTACGCGAAAAACCTGACGGGGGACCCCCTATGGATCCCAGCCGTCATCACCCAAATCACAGGCCCACACTCATACCGGCTCCAAACCACAGATGGGCGAGCCTGGAAACGACACATTGACCAACTCAGGTCTCGGACAACAACAGAATCCACCCCCCAAAACACAAACCAAGGGGGAAGGGAATACCCGAATAACCAATCAAAAGAAAAAATAAACCAGCAGTACTTACCGGAACGCAGCCATCGCGATCCCCCACCAGAGAAGAACCACCAAGCCAGCTCAACCAACTCGGAAAGACCAAGCGGGAGCGGCGAAACCCGTAGCTCAACCAACCCGGAAGGCCCAGGTGGGAGCCACGGAGAAGGAACCGGCCCGATCATCCAACCGGTTCACACAGAAGAGGGAGCAGCCAAAAACTCGACTGCTCCGGTCGAAATCCAGCTTGCAACTGAGTTGCGCAGGTCAAGTAGGACTAGACGGAGCCCCGCCTACCTACGTGACTACGCAACGTAAGGACTGTACCAAGAGGGGAGGGGTGTTCTGTCCTTAATTTGCATACTCGAAATCCCCGCGCTTTGATTGGCTAAAGCGCGGGGATTTCTAATTGGCCAGGCGAGCCGCGCCGATTGGCCCGTTGAAAGTCTCCCGTGATTGGCTCGCTCCAAGAGCGGGAGACTTGAAACACTGCCATTGGCCGCGCCGCCGCGGCGAAAAGAATAAAAGCCGCGGGCTTTTTCCTTTTCGCCGGTTCGGTTCTCAACTCCTAAATAAAGAGCTTGAAACGTAGTCACCGACTCCTGGCGTCTTTTTGCGGACACGACACAGCCTGTCATTTCTGCTCTGAAAATTTGATGCAAAGTAGGTTCCACTCATTTCTCTGCTACTATGATAATCTGTGTAACAGTCCTTAACATTGACAGAATGGAACAGTATATAAATAATTGGAAGCAACCCATATAGCTAATGTCAAAGTAGGGAGGTCATTATACTGTTACAGCTTTGAATTCTATGTTTCCTCCTGTAGCCATTCAGTTTTACAGTATACTTTTTTCAGATTTATAAGATATTCCAAGAGCTGAATCCAGACATGCATGGAAGGCATTACTAAGGGGGGGAAAGAGCATTTCTATTGCTAAGGCAGGTACAGGTGTATCAAATATATAAATGCTGTTATAAAGTGGATATTATGGCATAAGCTTAAATTGGGGGAAAGTTTTCCAAGAGAACAATATGGTATTTCCCCCCAAAAGAACAGCAAAATAGTTTTCTTATTTAAAGAGAGCCAAGGACATATAGGTTCCTTGGGGAAGCAAAGCAGATTGGGATTCAGCCAGCATTTGGATAGGCCATTGAAACCCTTCACTAATTTTTGTCTTGAGTTCCTTGCTGTGAGAAAGCAGATATAAGTGTCATTAATTAAATCCAGGCAGTTGTTTAAAAGAAATGCCAAAGAAATTAATGAAAGCTACAAATATGGTTGTTTCTACAAAACAATCAGCAACTAGAGAGATACTTGATTCATCCGAACAGTTTGATGGTAGGAACTCAACTAAGTGGATTTCTGCTCATCTTTTTTCCAGTGACAACTGGTGAACATCTGTCCTATCACCTATTACTATGCTCTTTACTATTTAAGAAAATGAATAGAGCTGCAGATTACTAAAACAGGTTACATATTGAATAAATACTCCGTTAGTAGTGTAGATAATTGTTTGCTGGGTTCAGGGTCTCAGTAATGAATGGCTTAAACTAGAAGTGGGCTGCTGCCAATCCTGACCAGTTCGCTTGGACCAGTTGTTCCAATTCTCCACGGTTCATAGAACTGGCAAATTGAACCACGGGCTGACCCCGCCCCCACTCATTTTCCAGGCCGTGTTCTGTCATTTTTCAGTCAGAAAATGGCCTGAAAACCAGCCAAAACCAGGCCGTTTTTCGGAGCCATTTTCAGGCCATTTTTCAGTCCAAAAATGCCCCCAAAATGGTGAAAACGGCCTGAAAACTGGCCCCAACAGACTGTTTTTCAGGATATTTTCCAGGTGTTTTCTGGCTGTGTAACTTCGAATGGTCACTAGTGAACTGTTGTAAGTCAGGACTATCTGTACCTTTGTGCCATTAATTACTAATATGGGAAAGTCCGTAGTGGCAGAAATAAATTGCTTTTGAAATTTGGAAAAAAATGAAAAAAAGTTCACAAGCTTTCACAAGCATGGTAAGTCATTATTTGTTTAATATGATTTTGTAGGCTAGGTTTATTCAACATGTTCAGTCAAACCAGGTTTACAGGCTGCAATAACCAGGTTTACGAAGTAGGCTATGCCAAAACCAAAATACATTATAATTCAATAGAGTGTGTTATGCTATTATTGTTGCACAGAGTCTGCTGTTTCTTATGCCTGGTCTAGCTATAGAAAATAAAAACACAGAATCATTTCATAAGTTCATTTAAAGCCTAAATGTATGAGTGTTAATAGATGTGAAAGTGATGTAAAAATAATTTATATAAAAATACAATAGTGGTAAATCCTGTGACTCAATATGGGTCAGTTTAGCCTAATATCCAGCTGCTAACAATTGAATAGGTAATTTCAAGGGTTCAGCTGTTCTTTCTTTGAAAAAAGAATGACATTGCTTCAGACATTCAGACCATATTGGCCAAAGCATTGTTTCCTTTAATTTCTTCTATTCATATATTCTGGGTGCGAAAACATTTCATATACGCAAGGGTGTACATGTTATTGCATCGTATTTCTGAAATGACAAAAATTGTCTTAGGATAGTATAGCAGTTTGAAAAAATATTATAATGATCTCAAGGATGCTATTACATACTAAAAAGTTGGTAGAGGAGCAAATCACAATACATAGTTTTAATAGCACAGTATCATCATATAGCAAATAAAACATATTTTTATCATGTTAATCACTTGCAATAATCATGCACTGGCAAAATAGATTCTCTTATTTCATAGAGTACACAAATTATTTACCAGTCTTTCCCAAATAGAGCTATCAACCAAAATATTTATTTCAAAGTTGGGGTGTGTCTAGGTTAAACACTCAAGATTTGGCAGTTTTACTCCTATCCTGAGGCTATTCAAAATACAAGAATTTCTTTCCAAAGATTTCCCATAAAATCCTCCTCAAAATTAAATGCACTAATTTACAAGAAATAAAAATAGACTGGAGACAATTCTAACATAAATAGTATTTACACTGTGAGGAGAAAATACATAAATTTAAAAAAAATCCTATTTGTTCAGCTGTAATTCGTTGCTTTTCCTTCCATTGTCAAGAGCAGTTTTGGATTCAGAATATGTTCATCTGCTTAGTTAAGACACACAGTCACCTCCAAATAAATCTTACTCTACCCATTCTAGTTATTTCGAATCTTTGTTTTATTTTCTACTAAAGTTCCAAAACTGACACCCAGGTACATCCCCCAGGGTCCTAATTGGAGGCTCTCCCAAATTACCTTTTTTTTCTTTTATGCAATTCAGGGTTTTAAGAGTTAAAAATGGTGCCTTAAAGGTTTGTGAACATCCATTTCACACCTGGAATCTTTTGAAATTGTTCAACTGGGCCTTGTACCTACCCACTTTTGGAATAAGACTCTTGACATAACAAATAAAGTTGACCCAAGTTGCTTATCCCTAACATAGGAACATTAAACATTATTTTTAAAAACAACACATATTAAAACATTGCTGTTAATGTTCCAAAGCCACAGGATTAATCATACTCATGATGTAAAATTACTGTAGCCTATGATTTAATTCTTTCTTTTTTTACGTAAAATGAGACCACCAGTGAAAGTTTTGAAAATGAAAATCTAACATATAAGCAGCCTACCTTTTTATACAGCAGCTTATTTTACAAGAAATTTAACTATGCCAACTTCAGAACTGGTATTATTCCTGACCCATGTTTTAGGCATTGTACAGAAAAGAGGTGACATGGTTTTTGACTCTTGTATGTACATGTTTTTTTAAAATGGTATGTTCCCCTCGGCTGTTGGTGCAGTGACTATGGTTTCTTAGTGCAACACTGGCAAGGAGCTGTTAAAAATTAGTAGAAAACTGAAGGGCTCTAAACTAGGGGTCACCAACCTTTTGGACCTCAGGGCCTACCAAACTCATAATTTTAGATCCCAGGGACCACTAACCGGTTCTGTGGGTGTGGCCTAATTTGTGGGTGGTCATGTGATTGGCTGGGCATGGCTTGTATATAAATATTATAAATATTTATATAAATATTGATATTTTTTTTTATAAAAAAGGAGCAACTTTTACCCAAAATCAGGCAAAGCTGGCAGGCAGATTGAGTTGCTCACAGAATCACAGATTCATTCAGAGATCTATCTATCTGCCATTGGCTAGCTCAGTCTATCACATAAAATTTGCTTGCAAGCAAACTCACAAAATTAATTCACAACACACCATGTATGTAAATATTGAATTTTTTTTATTAAAAAAGCAATTTTACCCAAACTCAGGCAAAGCAGGCAGATTGAGTTGCTCACAGAATCATTCAGTGATCTATCTGCCATCGGCTAGCTCAGTCTCTCAAATTTGCTTGCGGTGAATCTGCACTGAATTTGCTTGCAAGCAAACCTTCAGTTCTAAGGGAAGCAGAGCCAAAGATCTAAAAACTAGCCAGAAAGCAAGAAATCCAACCATTTCCTGCTTCCTAGCTAATCTAAATCTCCCGGCACAGCAGAACAGATGATGGTCAGAAAAAGGAAAAATAACAATGTAGCAGGCAAGTTTACCAGGTAAGGAGTGAGTGGGTGGGGAAGGTTCCCGTGGGCCATGTGGGCGGCGCAGTCTTGTGTTTCTGCACAGCCTGGATTAATTGCTTTGGGGGGGTGCTCTGGGGGTGAGATTTCTAGTAAGTAATAGAAATACACTAACAGATGACTACTAATATTTAAAGGGATATAACTACCAGTTGTTAGAGGAAATTTCTAAATTATATTATGGCAGTAATTATTATTGTCTCCAAAAAATAGAACATATATATTTAGTATAATTAAGTATTTTTGCACACAAGCTTTTGATAAAATTGAAATTATTCTTGAAATGATTTAAACAGCTGTATTATATGTAATACTTCCAGGTTACTATTTCAAACAATACCAGTCAAGACATTGTTTTGTGTCCACTTGAAGTATATTTAAACTGATGGCATTTGTATTTCAGTCCTATGAAAAAGTTTGCATAAAATTGTTCGTTTAAGATTTATATAGTGCACTCCTAATAAAGTTCCTTATATGCTTAATGAGTATATTAATCAATCATCAAAATAAAGAGATGCACCTGTTTTACATTTTGAATAAAATCTAAAGCCAGTAAAAGGATCTGTTAACCTACCCTTAGTTTTTATGTGTAAACTTAATTTTAAACCAAGTGTACTTTGCGTTTAAAGGAATGGCTTCGTATTTGTGATAATGCAGTGCAGTTCTGTCACTACCACTTGAGAGAATGGCATTTTCTACAGGAATTTTGTTTTATGATGCAAGGATTAAATAAAAGCATATATTGCAAATGTGATTGGGGCCAAGAACACAATTAAGATTTTCACTATGAAAACAAGAAAAAGCAAATCCTAATTGGTTTAATGGAAATGGGTAGGATTTCGTGATGTTGGACTCTATGCTGGCTTTACAAGTTAATAAGATCTGGACTTTAAAAATGAATAATATGGGCTATAAAATGAACCTGTCTGTTTCAGTTCCAGACCATGTAATCCCACATGCATTTTAACAGTAGCCAGATAGATGCCTTTTGTGAGCAAAGACCTTATCCTGTTGTCCTTCTCAATTTAAGGAACTGATGCATTGCGGCCTTGCCTTGAATACTAAAGTTTTAATGAGGTAATATGGTCACTGTTAGTTACTGTACGCTTCTCCATCCCTCACCGTTGCCCTGACTTCTCAGGCCAGGTGAGGGAGGGCACCAGCCAATGATGGAACAGTAAGCCAGAGTAGAGGGTCCAATGCGGATCTGGAACTGCGAGTTTCCAACCCATCCTAGGTCCTTGACAAAGTGAGGGTCATCTACAAGATTGTTTACGCCCAACTTGTATTTGGTGTTCTGATTTTTTTTGCCAATGTGCAGGACAGAGCATTTATTAGTTGAGATTTGGAGTTGCCAAATGCGTGACCAATCTGACACAGTCACAGTCACTTTGTAGGGCAGCAGCATTGTTGGTAGTGTTAAATAATTTTACGTCATCAGTGAAGAGGACACAGCTGCTTTTAATGATTGCAAGATCACAAATTGAGACAAAAATCAACCATGCTGTGATCACTGTTGGAAAAGGGTTCTTTAACTTGTAAACCATAAATTGAGTTTAAGCAATTACAGAAGATAAGATCTAAGCAATTGTTGAGCCTAGTGTTGTTCATGACTAACTGCTCCAGCCCCAGAGTCATAATAGCATTGTACAAAGTTGCATGCATAAGTTCAGCTGTACATTCGTTTAGGGTCCAATTAATAATGGGCAAATTGAGGTCACCAAGAAAGATAAAGGAGTGCGGGCAGGAAGCTGCCCACATTGGTAGTGCAGTTAGCTTGTTTGTATGACCAAGGTCATAATCAAGGGCTCTTTAACGTAGCAAGAAATGAACTGCAGTATTTAGGGACAGTTCGCAGACAATGGTTTCAGGAAGAGCAAACTCCTGTGTAATGATTATCTTCTTCAGACCTAGAGACTTTTTAGAGAAGATAGCAACACTACCCTCTCTACAATTAACACAGTCAGAAAATGTCAGTCACTTACTGTAATAATGGAGTCTGGAAATGATACATTCAATCACATCTCACAGACAACTATAAGGTCAAATAGAGCTGCATTTAGAAGCAGGAGGAATTTGGGCATTTTGTTTGTGAGGCTTTTTGTATTAAGTAGCTTGCATTTTAGGCCTGCAGGGGTGGACCTGAAGGAAGTTGGAGGCGTACATGCCTACTTTTGGTTGTTGAGGGGGCAGTTGTTGAGACGTGGGCCACTGATGTTGTGTTTGATAGTCAGCACAGTAGTCTATGTACAGGTCACAGTCTCTCCTTGGTCCTGGCATCTTTTGAGTTCCAAGCGGAGCTCGCAGGCACATTGCAGTATGGACAGGTTGGGCTGTGAACGAAGTTTCCTATGGTTTGTGCAGTTTTTGGCGAGTTAGTGTATTGTGGAAATGAATTTGTGTTTGTTAGTTTCACTCTTGCAAATGACTCTGCAGAAGCGTTGTGGCCACTGAGCTGTCACTATTCTTGAACTCGGGGCCGTCACAGTAAACATCGATTTCATTAGGAGCGATGGTTGATGCCTGGAAGTTGTTGAGAATGTTGCGAACCTTCGTGATGTCGTTGGACTCGGTGTCATCCAGTCCAAATAAGATAGCATTGGGACTTTTCTGTTCGTGTTCAAAGTCTTTGACAAGGATGGAAATGTTACTAGCAGGATTAGTGATTTCCTGTGGCTTGGATTGTCGTGCTGTGTTGTGATTCCGGGATATTGGTATTTCACTTTTCCACATTTTACCCTTTTCTTCAATGCTAGACATACTTCTAAAGTGTCCACCCGTTCAAGGAAAACAATAAATTTGTCAAGTCTGGGCTTGCAGGATGGACAGAATAGTGGAAATACAAACTGGGAGGTTTTTAGTGATGTTGATTGAAGAAACTGGGCTACACCTTTCATTAATTCCAAACACTTGTAGTGGGCCTTTGAGTCACTTAGGGAGCATTTGATGGTATTGTCAACCTCCTCAAATGCTTCATCACAGACAAAGCACATGCAGAAGTCATAAAACTCATCAATAGCAGTCCCTTCTCTTTGGATAGGGGCTTGGCAGTGGTGTTTGCCAGTCATGATTGTCTGAGGCGTTGGTGTGTTAAGTTCTTTTTTTAAAAAATTATATGGCTGGGTTCTTCACAGCAGCCAGTGGGCGATTCACCTTCCATTTAGCTCACCACGTCAGCTCTCGGGAAGTTGGCCTCCCTTCATAGCAGTAGTCGACTCACTCCCTGGCTCTCCCTGGCTTCCCAGCTATTTATTACTGTTCATTTTATTGCTTAGTTTTTGCTTGGGAGACTCCTCGGATCACCTCGGCTTCCCTCCCTGTTATCCTCAGATAGGAAATTGTCTTGCCATTTGTTTGGCCTCAGGGGCCTTTCCGATGTTACCAGCTAGCCCCAGCTTCCTTCTTTTGGCCTCTGGTGGGGATTTGTCACACCGCTGACAGATAGTGCGCACTATCTGGTTCGCTGATTCCTCACAAGATGGCTGTCTCAGCCAGTCTCTGGGCTAGCTAAGCAGATGAGGCAGTAACAGCGGACACATTGAAAAACACCAGCCGTTTATTCATTCACAGCCTTAGAGACAGCAGGAAGCAGCGAGCATGCAAAAGAAAGTTACACTGGGAGTTCCTCCCACCAGCACTCCATTTATCCGTCCCACCCAGTCATTACCAACACATTCCCCTACATCTGGCAGTCTTGCCCCAACATCCCAACCAACATCCCTTCTCTTACTCGGATTGTTGTTTTGTTGTCTGACACCATGGTGTATGCTATCCACCTGTCACCAGCTTGCACCCAAGGTATGTGTGTGTGTGGCACTCTCCACCAGTCAATGAATCAATTCAGCTTTGGTTATAGACAGGTGACTATCACAAGCTATCGGCACTATCCCCCATTGTCTGGACATCGCATCATGGGCTGTTGAAGTGTTGCTGATGTTCATTGTGTGTGCTGGATGCTGCTGTGGCGCTGTGAGTCCATTCTTTCCATCTGGACAAGGGGAGCATGGCTAACTACCATCAAGCGCCTCAGTACAACCTGGTGCTGAGCCATCAATCCGCCAACTCCTGTGGTGAGGAGCTCCAGCTCAAGCGGAGCTCGACAGGCTGCAGATCGGCTTATATTCTGTCCTTTTAGATTTGTTTCTCCATTTGTTTGAATCACAGGGCCTCCAAGATGACTCCCATGTGGGCACCTGGATTTACAATTGGTTTTTAGGATCTTATTTGTCCAAATACTTTTGCTGCTACTTTGTAGATCTGTAGGACCTAATCTATTTATTTTTGTTAATTTCGTTACTTCTATCTCTGAATTTGGTTACTGGTACTTATTCTTATTATTCTTAACATATGCAAACAAATGATAGGCAAATTTTCATTTACCATATTTTTCAGTGTATAAAACGCACCCCCCCACCAGAAGTGGCTGGAAATGTCTGTGGGTCTTATACTGCGAATGTTGCTGAAGCCCCCGCCCCCGCCCTCAGTCTTTAGCCTCTACCTCCCAGCAATTTGCCTCCTTGCCGCAAGCAACAAACGGCCTGATCAGCTTCAGCACAATCTGATTTTGCACAAACAGCTGATTGTTGGTTGGATCTGCCTCCCGGAATACTGACAATAAGCTGTTCCAGTCTGTAGGGATTGCCATTGCCTATAGCTGCCTCCACACATCCCTTTTGGCTCCTCATGCCCCTTTTTTGTCCTCCGCATGCCCCACGGGATGCACAGAGGCCAAAAATGGCACATGGAGGCCGTAAATGGGGTGCACAGAGGCCATAAATGGGGCGCATGGAGGTGGTGATAGGTGGTGGTGATAGGTGGTGGTGGTACCTGCAGATTGGAACAGCTGATTGTTAGTATTCCAGGAGGCCAATCCAACTGACAATCAGCTGTTCATGCTAAATCTGGCTCTGCTGAAGCTAACCAGGCTGTTTGCTATTTCCGCAAGGAGCCAAATTGCTGGGAGGCAGAGGCAGATTTTTTTCGTGTTTTTCTCCCCCAAAACTAGGTGCATCTTATAGTTCAGAGCATCTTATAGTCCAAAAAATACAGTAGTTGCATAATAATTCTGCACACCAATAGTTGCCCAATAATTGTGCAAACGTAGATATTCTCCTAAGAAAGCCAAATCCTCACTTTTACTTTCTTAAATATTTAGGTTTGAGATTTATTAACATTTTTGGATTGACTGAGAGCTTAGTTGTTCAATAATAAAATAAATCCTCCAAAATACAACTTGCCTAATAATTGTGCACAGTGTATTAAACTATGGCTGCAGGCCACTGTACATTGCTTCCTTCAAACTGCAGCAGATATATGGGAACAGTGACAGCATGTCAGCTTTCAGAAACAGGCAAGGAATTTATATGCATCGGTAAGTTGTAGAGAGAAGAGTGCGGATATATTTTATCAATACAAGAGTTGTGCTTTCTACCAAAGGTGATTAATAATCATAAAAACAAGGGAGGGGAGACTAGGAAGATATACACCATAAATACAATGTGCTTATAGAAAGCATATGAAAATAATAAAGTATGAATCAGCATTAAGCAAAATATAAACTAATTTGTTTGATACACACATACACAATATAAATGTCCTTCTCCATGTCCTTTGGAAATAAAGGTTTGGCTAGATTAGTGGGAAAATAGTCTAGGTACTCTGGTTGTCATTTGGATGGTGTGCATCTTCTTGCCAATAAGGTAAGTGGTACAAGAAATGTAAAGATATCTGGCAACTATTTTTTCCAGATGAAGCTGCCTTATTAGAAAAAACATATGCCAACATATTATACAAAGTGCCATGTTTCATAGAACAAACTGTGTAAAAATAATGTCATAAGACAGTTACAGGGCGGTGTTGCTCCAATTGAGTTTCCAGTGCAATTCGCTCCTTGTGAACTTCCTAGATAGCACAAATGATATGAAATAATTAGAGAGCAATTTGGCAGAAATATGTATATATAAATAACAATTGTTTTAAAATGCAGACTTATAAACTCTACTTTTGCAGTTTCTGAGTTTCACTATGTGTCCTTTTAATAAACTATAGCAATAACAAAATAAACTGACACTCAAATGTAGGATAGTAATTTGAATGCTCCATCATTATCCTGATTTTTTTTTAGTTTAGTTTACATTGTGATTCCACAAGAAGTTTCAATACCTAAGATACAAACATTTTTTTCCAAAATATGTTTTAAGTTTCTGAAAACTAAACCATAGACTTTTGATAGAATAGAATAGAATAGAATAGAATAGAATAGAATAGAATAGAATAGAATAGAATTCTTTATTGGCCAAGTGTGATTGGACACACAAGGAATTTGTCTTGGTGTAAATACTCTCAGTATACATAAAGAAAAAATACATTCATTAAGAATAAAGAATGATAACGTACAACACTTAATGATAGTCATAGGGTACAATCAACAATCAAATCATACTAGGAAACAGTCAATATAAATCGTACAGATACAAGCAACAAAGTTATAGTCCTACAATCACAAGTGGGAGGGGATGGGTGATAAGGAGTTATGAGAAGATTAACAGTAATAGTAGTGTGCACTTTGTAAACAGTTCAACAGTGTTGAGGGAATTATTTGTTTAGCAGAGTGATGGCTTTCGGGAAAAAATTGTCCTTGTGTCTAGTTGTTCTGGTGTGCAGTGCTCTATAGCGTTGTTTTGAGGGAAGGAGTTGAAACAGTTTATGTCTGGGATGTGAGGGGTCTGTAAATATTTTCACAGCCCTCTTTTTGACTCATGCAGTATACAGGCCCTCAATTGATCTATTTATCTAGCACTCTTGAACTCTACTGTGATACTGATCAGTTGAATGCATTCATTGATAAAGAGTTTTAGGGACCATCATTGAATTAACTCAACTGGTCAAAAATATGAAAGAAATGCAGTCAATAACCCATGTCAATCACTTGATAAAGAAGTACCATTGGAAAGAAGATTAATGTTACATATTTTTCCATATATGTAGGCAGTAAATAAATTATATTTCAGAAAACAGTTGTCTCAATTTTATTTATAATTTAGGAGTTATTCTGCTGTCTTATTTGTAGGAAATGGATTTATTTGCAGTTAAGAAAAAGAATTCTGATGAGTATCTTATGTGATATATATATATATATGTTATATATATTCTGGATATATTAAATATCAAACCCAAATTATCATAGCAAAGTATCTTTTGCATCAAAAAGGTTAGTTAACGAGAAAAATGTGTTTTACTTTCTACTTCAAATACATTTTGAATAATGGGATTGTCTCTGCAAAAAGGACATTTCCTCATCGCATGACCACAAAGTTTTATTTTTTTAAGTGCTAATATGATTATATATAAACATTTATTCATACAGGGACATGAAGGGAGAGCTTCTGTCAGTGTAGAAAATGGCATGAGGGCGTAGGGAACTTATATTGATCACTTCCATAAATATATTTAAATTTATTTAATTCATGGAAGGTTCCTTTTCACTCCAGTTCTCAGCTACCCATTCTTCTGTTTCAAGAAGAACATTTATATTTTATACTAATGCTTACATTTTCTTCATGTACAATTGCAAAAAGAGATGCATGAGCATTCCTTACCTTCAGTTGTTGCTGGAGTTCACTGTTCAACCGAATTAGCACTGCATTAGCTTCTTTGTTTTTGCGAATAGCAGTCTGAATATCTTTCTTCTGCTTTGAAGACTGTCTGCCAGAGATAAAGACAACCCCTATTTTTAATTAACAGGACAATTTAGATGATAGACAAAGAGGACATGGTGGGTTTAAATTAAAACAAAGGGAAAATGTTGGGGTATGCACCTTTAAAATATGTAACCCCTGTAGAAAGTCATTACAGTATAAGTAAACTATTGCTATGATTTCCAACCTGATATCTAATTTCCCTATAGAATTCTCCTCTGTGTTTATTATTTGATTTATATCCCAGTTTTATCTTGTATCATTCAAGGAATAATGCTATCACCTTCTATTTTCCCCAACAACATCCTGTAACCGGGAATAGACTAAGAAAGTCCCAAGTCAGAACTTGGCCCCAAGTCACCTAGCAAGTTTTCATGCCAAAGGAGGAATATAACTCACATTTCCCAGTTTCTTCAAAACTTTATTAGGAATATTTGCATCCAGATACATTTGTTATTTTCCTTTATTAAATAATACTTTGTTGGTTTCCTTCCAACTCAAGTAGTTTATGTATTACAAAGAAGTAGGACAACTATCTATTACATGCACTATTTGCTATTATATTTGCTTAATAACATATAAATCAGTCCTAAATTATGATGCCACAAACTAAAACAGATTTATTTTTGGAAGATTATCCTCTGGATTTGTAATACCTTTCTATTCCATTTTTAAAAAGAGAAAGATATTTACAATTTTATTTATAAAGAAAACTAATGAATGATGACAACAAAGCCAAAATTATTTCTAAGAGGTATTTTATAGTTCTCAGTGAGGTGTTGACCACATGAGCTAAAGCAGATACTTTATTTTGCAAACACACAAAGCTTATGTGAAAATAAGTCCTTGACTTGTTCTGTCTTTCTAAAGCAGCTGACAGTTTGAGCTCTTGAATCTCCTAGTGCCTTTTCCTGAAAAATTTAGTCTCTTCAACTGACTTCTTCCGCATCTCTCAGATCTAACTGTGGAAAACAAATATGTTTATTTTAATTCAAGCATTTTCCTCTAATATATTATACCACTAGGAAACACCTCCTTATAAATACTCAAACAATACTGCTTGCAGATCACAACAGTTCTAAGGAGACTTCAAACTTCCACATTATTCACCCTTCCCACCCATTACATATGCTTTAAAAGGGTATGATTTATAGTAGCTCCTTGCATCTTAGAACATTTGGGGAAAAGCAAGGACTGATCGAACATATTCAAATACTAGAAAATGTTTCTGTGCACATAAGTTGTCCTCTGTTAACCTAATTAGAGTCCTGGAAGGGACATACAATTTTCTATCCAGGCTCTTGCAAAACTCTCCACCCACAACTGAAACATGGATTAACTGTTTTCTAGAGAGTCCTCTACATAGTCCAGAGGGTAGTATTTTAGCAGTACAAATATTTTTGACAATGGATTAGCATTCCCCAAACTAATAAGAAATGAATTGCACAAACTGTATCTCTATCTGTTCTTTGTGTCCCTAAGATATATTTTCAAAGTAGTTCACTTGCATTTTATCCCATATTACCTCTGAAGGAAATCTAAGCCCCTCTATGTTGTCAAAAAACCCACACATCTCCCAGTTTCTCATGTAGCATAAGTCAGCCATTTTACTTTGGAAATGCATGGTGAGGTTTGATGGTAGGTAAGGAAGATGCGGTTGCACTTTTCGCTGGAGAAAGTTCCTGGTTCTCCAGCATGTGGCTTTCAGGTTGGAATTTCCTGTGAATTGGCTTTGATGGTAGCTGAGTAAGTACAAGGTCCTATAAAATAAAATAAAAATCATATTTTAAAATGTTTTTATTGGACATTTCAAAGAAAATGTGGAAACTTGTGAAGAAAAGGAACAAAGAAGAGATAAAACAATAAACAAGGGATTTGCAAACATTACAAAAGCTAAAATTTTCCAGTTTTGCATACTGTATCATTTGTTGATTGTGAATAATGGAATATATCGTATCTTTTTATAAGCCTGAAAATGACTATTAAACTCCAAACCAAAATTTCCCAAACTTTCTTGGTTAGTGGCTCAGTAATTTTTTTCATAGTGCTTCACAGTTTCCAAATTGTGTACCTTATTACCAGTCAATACATCATATACTTTATTGATGTGTTCTCAGGCCCAAATCGTCGTTAACTTCAGCAATAAGCTTTGACATTGGCACAATACAGAAATATTTCTGCAACTTGTTTTGGATTGAAGCAATATTTCAACTATTAAATGAAAAATTGGACTAAAAGTGAACGTCCACCTCCCTTTTATTCTGCTTTCCTCCTTTCTGTTGTTTTCTAACATAATATCTCCTTTTCACCTTATTCTTCCCTTTTTTGATTATTTTTCCAAATCTTAAAGTCTTCTTTTCCTTTTTCTCTTCCTCCTTTCCTTCTCCGACCAGTCACTTGTTCATCAGAGTTGCTAAACATTAATAATAACATTCTTTGTCCCAGTCATCCTGCTGCTCGTTCAGCTTTACATAAGTACAAACTGCCATTTCTAAAAATTGAAAAAGAGTGCCAAAAACGTCCTTCCCTTCTTGCTTTTCTTTTTCATATTTTTGATATAAAAGTTACAATCCATCCACAAGTGATGCCATTGTGTAGAGAAAAAGTTTTTCCAAACAACCACTCAAGTGCTTTTAATCAGAAATAGTTCTCAGAAGTTCCAAAATCACCAAACAATCCAAACAAGCTGTTTCTTTTAGATACCTTCTCCTTCTTCACTTTCTCTTTTTGGGGTTAAAGTTTAGTCACAAAGTTCCCTTTAAAATATATCTTTTAAAGGTCTTATTGATGTTTAGCAACTCTTTAAAATTCTAGTCAATCTTCTCCTTATTTTCCAATTTTGCTCCAATATTTTTTCCCCTCTCCCTTCCCATTCACAGCCAAAAAGATTTTTTTCATCCGCTGTCAAGGAAGGAGAGTGAAATAACAATTAAAAAAACCTTTCCCTTTTAGAATATTCACAGCTTGTAACACTCACTGGAAACAATGTATCCTTAGCAGCCTTCAAGATTCCAGGGCACTTTCTCTTGCCTTGTCCCAGTTGAAAGCAACTTTCATATTTCTTCCAACTTTCTCCCTCCTGCACCTGCTTGTCCGGCTGCAGATTTCTTCGTGGCAGCCATTGCTGACCGCCGCTCCTCCACCTTGGGAAAAGGGGGTTCTGCCGGCTGGGGAGGGGGTCTGCGACACCCCCAAGCCCCTGTCCGGATCCCCCCTGTCTTCAGCTGCCCCTACAGGGCAGCTATATCCTCCAGATCCAAACGGATTGGGAGAACCTTGGCGGTGAACGCAGCAGGGATCGCGCAGTATCGCGAATCCCTGCCACTGCCGAAACTTTGCAAACCGGAAGTCCCCCAATAAACCATTATTTTTAAGAAGTTACAATAATAACCATTACATCATTTCATTTGGATTCCACAGCATATTTCCCCCCCTTAATTTTTAATAAGAGTTATCAATATCTATATTACCCTATTTTCTAAATATTTTTAATTGCAGAAATATTCTTATTACCCCTTGTCACCCTGCAGAATCCCCTTTTTAATTCATCAACCATTATCTCTGAAAAAACAATTTCTTTTCAACATTTTACTATTTCTGTATTTCTTTATTTCATGCACCTATTTCTTAATGCTTCTCCTCCCCCTCTTTTCCCCATATCTTTTCTCATTCCAGTTTATATCCCTCTCTTTCTTAATATCTTCCTTTCCCCTTTTCTGCTGGGTCTTTCTGTCTTTCCCAACTTCACAGGTATTCCCCCTTTTGATTGCTTTCTTAAGTCTCAACTTTTTAGCCTTCCTTCTTTCCCCACTTCTTTGTAGCATTCTTTGTGTTAATTATCTATTTAAGATGTCTTCTCCTTGAGTCGACTCCTCCTCCTCTGAAGCTGTTTCTTCTTGTTCTTCAATCGCCATTTCCATTTTTTCGAACACAGAACAAAATGATTCGCCTCTTTCCTGTAGTAATTCTCTCGTATTTTTAAGTTCCATTTTTAATTCCTGAAGAGATATCATCATTACACACTCTTGTATTTTATGGTCGTTAAAGTCCACAAAAAAACCACTTTTACTTTCCTTCTTTCTTCTTTCAATTTTCTAAAGTTCTCAATTGTTCCAGCCCAGGGTCTATACCATAAACATCAATCAATCCCACAGTCAGTCTTTCCTTGCTTTTTTCTTTATTCTAGTTCTGCTTTCACTTTCTAAGTTTCTTATTTTGTTTCAATATTTCTTTAATATTATATCCACACAAGTTCATTCAGAAACAGGTTGCTTTCCCTTGTTTGAGCTCAAGTTTTTGTCAAAAGGTGGCACTCTCCATTATACAAAGTCTTCAACTTTTTCCCCTATTTTTTTAAACCTCAATATTTTTGAACCTCAATATTCCAACACAGTCCAGTCTCCAATTTGTGAACTTTATTATTATTATTATTTGACAATCTTAAGTCCAGTTTTATTTTATGCCTGTTTATTGCCAAAATATTTTAGTCCAATTTAGTTAAATCTTTAGTTCCGGCTTCTTCCTTTCCCGGTTCGAAGCCCCGCTTAGCTGTCAGAAATATTTTCTCATTTTTTTTCCTGTCCCTTTGTAATTTCGCTGCTCACTTTTCTTTTCTTAAAAATTCCATGTTACCTTAATCCCGGGGTACTTTTGTTTAGTTGCATCGCCCAATTGTCAGATTTTATCAATTGTCAGATGTTATCCACCACTTCCTTCCTGCCTGCACAAATCTTAATCCAGCTGAGTCCTCCTCTTCGGGGTGGCCATTTTAAACCACCACTGCAGTCGTCTTCAGGGGGAAAAAAATCAAGCCCAGGAGGGGAGACGTGGCTCCCCTCACCCTGGCTTGCGGCTTCCCCTTACTCCACCGCCCCTCCAAGGCAGCTTCAGCCCCTAATCGTAATGATTGGGGCTCTCCAACAAAAGAGCACGGACCATAGCCACAGAGAGATGCAATCTACGGTCTGTCAGCGAGGAGGCTACACCTTCTTCCAAAATATTAGTTCTTTTTTATGTAGCTCTTGAAAAGTTCTTTTTATGAAGTTTAAATGAGCTAACATA
This sequence comes from Hydrophis major, assembly GCA_033807585.1. Lineage (NCBI taxonomy): Eukaryota > Metazoa > Chordata > Lepidosauria > Squamata > Elapidae > Hydrophis > Hydrophis major. The sequence continues at coordinate 57,611,721 of CM066332.1, read as the reverse complement.
TCTCCACCTTTCAGAAGATGCACTCTAAACAGTTTACGTGTAAGATATATGTGTGTACCTACACTGTCACGAACATAAATCTTCTTCAAATTCTCCCAACACCTAGCAGCAGATGCTTCTCCACGAATATGGACTAGCTGCTGGTCACTCAGTGTTAGTCCAATTATACAAAGAGCTTGTTCATTTTTCTGTTTAAAGCCAGGAAGTTTCTTGGCATCATCCTCATTAGCTGGCTCCCAAGCATTTACATCTGGTAGGTCTTGAACTACATTCCATAAACCTTATCTACGTAGAAGTGGACTGCACTTCATAGACCAGGAAACATAGTTTGTTCCATCCAACTGGGTTATCAGTGATAGACATGTTGAAGTGTCTTGGGCCATCTTTACCAAGATAGTAACCCACAATTAAACAGTAAACAGCTGTCTGTATACAGTACTGTGCATTCACACTAACTCTCAGTTATCTGTGCCTAGTATGGTCTGGGCCCATAACCAGTGTTGAGGTAATTCCCCGTCAGGAGAATGAGCGCATACAGGAAGACGTATAGAGAGTAGTGTTTGAATAATACACATACAGCACACAGATACACTGTCCAGTAAAAGTAGGTTTTTACTTCCAGAAACGTCAAGCAAAGTCCAAAAAAGGCAGTCCAAAGTCATTCACAGGTAAATCAGTGAGTTTTTTCAATCCAGGGATAATCCAATAACAAATTCCAGTGTCAAAAATAGTTCAGTAACAAACTTACATCAAATCCAGAAATAGCAGTCAATTAGGAAAAATGGAGGAACGGCAATACTTTCCAACAGAAGGAAACAGAGATACACTCACACTCTCTTCTGAGAATCAGACTAAAACTAAACAACCCAGGTTTCTGGGTTCTGGAAACCACACCTAATTACAGTTTTGCATTTTCTTAAAGATACAGTTTTAAAATGTTTATCCTGGTTTATATATTTCTAACTCAAATACCTGTTAGGTGACTTATATTCCTAATAAAGATGCTGGAAGTGGGCAATTTATGCTGTATTATTATGAGGCTTCTGTTGTATGAAAGTGAAAGTTGGTTTTGTTAGGAGAAATATAAAAATGAATACAGTGGAAGTGGGTCCTCAGAAGAACTTGTGGTAAGTCAAGAAGACACAGGGCAAACGAATGCATGTTAAATATAGTTTTAAGATTTATAAAACTGATGCCTTGCTTCCTTTGTGAAGTAATCACTGAATCAAAGGAGAATACAAAATTACTGTTCTCCAAAAGGCCACTGGGGATATACCTTTTTGGAGATGAAGCTGTTCAAAAAGAAGAAAACAGCTACTGAGAATAGCTGCCCTTTTGTATCATATGTCCTGATAGAACTTTTCTACTCATGTGAATCATACAGTCAGAATTTATCTAGGATATACAAAGCCCTTAATATACAGTTAATTAAGGATGCTGTGGCTAATAGTACCGAATGCCAAGAGGCCTAGCAGAACAGGGATAGCATTGGTCCTTCCATCAATGCCTCACTGTAAGAGCAATCTGAGCAACCAATTTCCATTCTGTACTGACCTGAACTCCAACTACCATAGATCCAGGTAATCTGCAAAATGAATGAGGATTTAATAGCAAAACCAAATATATGAAGTGTATATAAACTGGGAGAAAAGAAAGTTGTGGTTGGATGAAATTAATAAGATCTTCATAAAGAGAAGAATTTTGATAACAAAATGCCATACATGGTGAAATCCAGGATAGCTTTCAAGTAACGATATGGAGAGAATACAAGTGAATGTCAGTGGAATAAATTAGATTTATAGGTAATTGTGGAGTTTTTTTGGTCTTAATTTTTTTGGCTTACCATGCTTTACCTAGTGTTGCCAATATAAATGGGAATAATAAGCATGGTATTTGTGTTATTTGTATACTAAGACAGCGTTTCCTAATCTTTGCAACTTGATGAACTGTCTCAGCGGAATTGGGTTGTGCAAGTGGTAGGCTAACGCACATGCAAGCTGCTGCATACAAACACACTCTGACCAGCCACTCATGCAGCCCAATTCCAAATAGGCCATGGCTGATAGTGGACCATGGGCTGGCGGTTGGGGACCCCTATCCTAAGATGTTTCTGATGCTAATTACAAACTTGAAGTACGGAAATTTATTCATTTTAAGAAACAGCATGTAAAAATAAATTATAAAAAACAATGATGGCCAAGCTGCAACCACTGTTTTCGGTGTAATACATTCTACCAGAGAATGTTCAAGTCAAAACCTGGAAAATGCAGCTGAATAAATATTATGCATCCCTATTTTAAATAGTAAAAGTAACAGAAATAAAAACTGGTTGCTATATCCTTAAAGTGCCACCTAGTGGAATCTGTCAAAATATTTTAAATTAGAGTGAAGCACTCTTATAATCACTACCTCAGTGCATTTAGATTGTTTTTAACATACAGTATGTAGAATTGCCTAAAATTGGCAGTTCCAAATATTGTATGTTTTTTTAAATTATTTTAAAACAAATCCATCTTTCAGTTATACAGTGTCGACTGGGTACGTATATCTTGTGCAAATGTTTATATTTTGTATACATTTCTTACTCGGGTTATATTCCTGTTACAAACTGCTCCACCGTATACATTTTATCATTATAACAATATCATTTAACTTCTTACTTTATTTTCCAACCATTTATAAAATAAATTCCATATCATATAATATTCCGCTTCTTCTTGTTCTTTAATTGCCAATGTTAATCTACTCATTTCTGCACATTCCAATATTTTCATAATCACCTCCTCCTCTATTGGAATCTTTTCATTTTTCCAATTTTGAGCAAATACAATTCTAGCTGCTGTTAATATATGTATGATTAAATATGTTTTTTCTTTACTATACTTTTCAGGTAAAATCCCCAATAAAAATATCTCAGGTTTTAAATTTATGTTGTTTTGTCATCTTTTCCAACCACATATGTATTTTTGTCCAATATCTTTTAGCTTCTGTACATGTCCACCACATATGATAGTATGTTCCAGGTATCTGGTGACATTTCCAACATTTCGCTGATTTGTCTTTAAACATCTTTGCCAGTCTTGCCAGGGCAAAATGCCAACTGTAAAACATCTTATACAAATTTTCTTTATAAGTTGTTGACATTGTTAATTTATAGTTTCTATCCCATAATTTCTGCCATTTATCCAACTTATGCCACCAGACTTGAAATTTTAGACCTAGACAATCTAGAACTACGCCATCTTTGGTCCGATCTAAGTATAATACATAAAATTATATATTGCAATGTCCTACCTGTCAATGAATATTTCAGCTTCGACCACAACAATACAAGAGCACACAATAGATACAAGCTCAAGGTAAACCGCACCAAACTTGATTGCAGGAAATACGACTTTAGCAACAGAGTGGTCAATGTCTGGAATACTCTATCTGACTCTGTGGATTCTTCCCCAAATCCTAAAAACTTTAACCTTAGACTGTCTACTATTGACCTCACCCCTTTCCTAAGAGGTCTGTAGAGGGTGTGCATAAGAGCACTAACGTGCCTACCGTCCTTGTCCTATTATTATTATTTCCTTATATGTATCCATTTCATGTATTCATAACTATGTTTATACTTATACCTGTTATCTTATAATTGCTTGACAAAATGAAATAAATAAAAAATAAATAAATAAGATGTTTCTCTATCTGGGTACAAAGAGAAAATATCTGCTGCAAACTCTACATAGGTATCAGGAAAGGCATCTGACTAGTAAATATTTATCTCCGTTCAGTCCCCCTGACTCCAGCATGATAAAAGGGATTACAGGATTGTAAAAAGAAAAAAAAACTGAAAATATTAACTTTAATATTTTACATTAGAGTTTTTGTAAATTATGGCCACATAACACCTTTAGTTATACTGACATCTCTATATGGGTTGTTTAAGAATGGCACTGTGATGTGCTGTAATTTTAAAAAAGCAATAGCACAGATAAGACTCTATAATGAAGAAGAAAAATATTTCCAAAGTTTCCTGAAGCTAAATTCTACTTGTTACATTTTCTCTACTTGTTACAAATTTCTCAATTTCATGCTGGATCAGCCCTTCTGAAACAATATGGGTTGATGAATAGACTTAAAGGACAGTCATCTGAAATGTTATTATACTGATTTCCATGACTTTTGTTGGTTTATTTCTTTTTAAAAAAAATATATATTGTTTTTTAAGACAAACATAGACAAACAAAACATAAAAACATCAAGCCATATTCCATATATATATACATATAGTGTGTCAGTTGGTTTACAAATTGTTTTTTGCTTCCACTTCGTAGTCTTCAATTACAAATACATTGTATATATTCTCATATTGTCAATCAAATATTAAGTACATTAATATCATTGTTAATCAATCATTTGACTATACTATTATTCATTTACGTTTTACGAGATAATCCATATTTTACTTAATGTTTTATGACAGTTCATATTATCATCTCAAATCTATCCTACAATCATTTTGTAGATATAATAAAAAATACATCTTTATATATTCATTATTTTCTAAAGATCTACATATTTCATTACTGTGTTTTATTGTCTAACCATTGATAGAATAGATCCCAAATTTTATAAAATTGTTTATCTTGTTCTCTGATTTCAAATGTCAATCTACTCATTTCAGCATATGCCAATATTTTCTTAATAACTTCCTCCTGTGTTGGTATTTTCTTATTTTTCCAGTTTTTAGCAAATACAATCCTAGCCGCTGTTAATACATTTACAATCAAATATTTCAATTCTTTACTGTATATTTCAGGAAAAATTCCCAACAAAAATATCTCTGGTTTCAAGTCTATATGCTTTTTTGTCATTTCTTCCAACCATGTGTGGATTTTAATCCAATATTTTTTGGCATCCGCACAAGTCCACCACATATGGTAATATGAGCCAGGTACATTTCCAACATTTTTCTGATCTGTTCTTGAACCTTCTTGCTATTCTTGTTGGGGGAAAATGCCACCTGTAAAACATGTTATACAAATTTTCTTTCTATTCTGTTGACATTGTCATTTTATAATTTTGAGACCACAATTTTTGCCATTTCTCTAGATCAATCCCATATCCAAAATTCTTCCCCAAAGCAGTCATTGTTTCTTTAACTTGTTCTTCTTCTAGTTTAATTTCTAATAAATATGCATACAATTTTTTAATCACCTTTTCATCAGTACCTGTCAAAATCTTATCTAAATCAGTCAGTTTATCATAGAAATCTTCTGTTTTAGAATCTTTATCATACTTTGAATGTATTTGCGCATATGAAAACCAATTCATCTTTATACCTTGTTCCTCTAATTTTTGTATAGATTTAAGTTCACCCTTTTCATTCAATATTTCACCATATCTAACTGTTTGTTCCTTTTTATATATTATAGGATAGGAAAATGCTTCAATAGTTGATAGCCAGACTGGAATTTTCAAATAGCATTGCCTTTTAGTCTTCTCCCAGGTTAACCACAGAGATTCCCATATATAATGTCTTCTAAAATACCCCTATGTTTTAGTTCCTTTATACCATAGAAAAGCATGCCACCCCAACAACAGATCATGTCCTTTTAATGTCAACAATCTAGCATTTCTTAATGTTATCCATTCCTTAACCCACATCAAATTTGTAGCTTGGTAATACAACTCCCAATTTGGCAAACCAAATCCTCCTCTTATTCTAGCATCTTGCAAAAGTTTTAATTTTATTCTCGCTTTCTTACTTTGCCATGTATATTTCAACACAATTTTATTTAAATCTTCAAAATAATCTTTTCCAAACCTAACTGGAATTGTTTGGAACAAATATAAAATTCTGGGTAATAAATTCATCTTGATTGTTGATATTCTCCCTATTAATGACAGTTGTAAATTTTCCCATTTCGCCAAATCTAGTGCTATCTGCTGCTTAATTTTAATAGGGTTATTTATTTCTAACAATATAGTTGCTATTTAGAAATTGGCTTTGGACTCCCAGCTTGGGAAACCTATTATAAAGCAGCAGGCTAACTTGGATTAAAAATGGGTAAATTTAACAAATAAGAGAATTCTATTTTTAAAAGGACATGATCTACAGGCAGGGTGGCATGCTTTCATGTGGAGTTCCAGGGGTAAGGCCCATACATATTTCTATAGGCATATGCTAATGGACTTTCTAATACGAATATGAGAAGAAATTAAAAATAAACATTATATAAAAATCCCAAGATGGATATACACTATGGAGGCAATGATCCACCCAAATACATTAGATCTAGGAAGAATGGCCAGATATTATGAAATTTTGGACCCCCAAGGAGCATTAAAGATCAACCAGGAACTAAAAGATCTGGGACTAAATATAGACTGGATGCCGTATCTTCAATTAAAATCAAAATATAAAAAAGACTAAGAGGAATTCGGAACTGAGATAGAATGAAATCAATTAGGTAAACTAATGACAGGTACAGAGAAAAAATTGATATCAAAGATTTATAACTATTATTAGATTTATAACTATTATTAGAATACAATTTAGCAGAAGAAACAGTGAAAGGACTGATGATAGTGTGGGCCAGAAATTTGGGACATAATATTTAATTGGAGGATTGGGAAAAGATTTGGGAAAAAATAAAAACAAAACCAGCATCATATAAAGAAAATCAATATAAAATGTGCTATCGGTGGTATCTAGCCCCTTCAAGATTGGCTAAAATGTATCCTAGTTTAAATCCAAATTGTTAGAAACATAAGCAAATACAGAGTACCTTTTCCATATGGTGGTTTTGTCCAAAAGTTAAGAAATATTGGACCAAAATACGAAAATGGTTAAAAGAAATTACTAAAGTCCAAATAGAATTTAAAGCAGAATTATTTCTTCTGGGAATCATTAAAGGGAATTATGCAAAAGAGATAAAATATTTAATCCTGCATATAATAACAGCAGTGAGATTAGCACTTGCACAATATTGGAAAGGAGATTTGATGCCGACAGATAGTTTAATTATCCAAAAGATCTTTGACTGCATGGAAAACTTTCATTAGAATGAAGAGAGAAGGATGACTCAGTTTATTATACAGTATGGGAAAATTGGTACCATTTGATAAATGATAGAAATAAACAAATAAATAAGGAATGTATAATTTAGAAGGATAGAAATATGTATATATATAAACACAAATAGGAGTATAAAATATGCACTGGAATAACAATTGGAATTCAAGCACTGTCAAAATCGATTGTAACATACATAACACTTTTAAATATTTGTATTGTATTTTGTATTTTAAAGTTTTAATTTTTCAATAAAAGTTTATTTAAAAAAAGAAAAAAAGAAATTGACTTATGTGAAATTACAGTCCTAGACTTAACAACAGTTCATTTAGCGACTATTCAAAATTATAACGGCACTGAAAAAGTTGACTAATGATCATGCAGAAAATACTACTTCAGCAAGAGTGGTCAATGCCTGGAACTCACTACCTGACTCTGTTGTTACAGTACATCCTCAAACCCCCAAAACTAACCTGAAATTGTCCACCGTGGACCTCACTCCATTCCTAAGAGGTCTGTAAGGGGGCATGCATAAGCACACCTGCGTGCCTACCCGTCCCTGTCCTACTGTTCCCATTTATTCATACTCATTTATTATAGATATACTTATACCTATTTATACTTATGTTGATATGTTATATTCATACTTACACTTGTTTTCTCACACATGCTTGACAAACTAAACTAAGTAAAATAAATAAAAATAAATTTTTCACACAACTATTGCAGCATCCCCATGGTCGTGTGACTAAATTTCAGACAGTTGGCAGCTGACCCATATTTACAGTGGTTGTAGTGTCCTAGGGTCACGTGATCACCTTTTGCAACCTTCTGACAAGCAAAGTCAATGGAAAAGATCGAAACACTTAACAACTGCAGTGATTCACTTAAGAACCATGGCAAGAGAGGTTGTAAAAGGGGCCAAACTCACTTAACATCTATCTCCCTTAGCAACAGAAATTTTGGACTCAATTTTGTTTGTAAGTTAAGGACTACTTGTACAGCGTATTACGTATAGCGGGTCTTATAAGTCTCTAAGTGCGCACTGCCCAAATATATAGAATTGGAGAGGAGGCACCAGGCCTGGAAGTGTTTATACTTTTACCTACTTCTGCTAGGATAACTCTCCTCACTGGAAAATCGCAAAAACAAGAGACCATCTGCCCAAACCCCAAAGAAAGGAGGTCTACCTTAATTTGGTACTGAAAACCTTGATATTAAATAATATTATCAATAAAAAGAAATGTTCTATATTTCTGTTGGACTAGATTGCCATCTGGCATCTAAATATAGTTATTCCTGTGAGGGTTTTAGAAATTACTGAAATTAATCAAGCTTTAGAACCAAGTTACATTATCACCCACACATTTCTCCTGAAGTATATCATATATATTTTAGTAAGCCAGTCAGAAATGCAAAACTGTTTAGTCCTTTTCTAGAATGCTACATATAATATCATAGTTCTTCTCAATAACCTATGCATAATAACAATATTATAATAATGCTGCTCTGCTATCTGGCCATGACAACGTACAGCGATAATTCTATGAAACCAGTTACAGGAAACCCATCAGTCTAGAAACCAGATATAATTAATCAAAAAAGCTAAAGAATGTTCAATGCCAAAATCCTCCCTCCCTTTGAATCATTTCTGTCATTCCTCTATTCTGGAAACTGATTTTTTTTTCACTTGTATTTGGTATGTTCTTTTCAGCCAAGAACCCCATTAACTAATGTAATCCATATGTGTATAACAATTCCAGTTCTCTACAAAACTAATTTATAAGCTCCAACTAATATGTATAACATTTTGATCACTTTAATACCTAGAGACATACAAGATGAGTGGATGGCTTTTAGCTTTGGTCAAAATGCCAATTTTTGGTTAGTTTTTTTAAACTAAGTTATGTTTCATTCAACATTATTTTCTCTAGCAACAGCAATAATGACAACACGACACAGAGAAAATTAAATTTGTCCTTTAATAGACAAAATAAAAAAGTTTTACCTCAGTGTAGCTCAGTATTTATTCAAATCCTTGTGAAACCTTTTAGGGACTTTACAAAGTTACACAACATTCTCACAGGTATATAGTCATCTTTCTGTATGGTTTGAGGAGTGAACTATATCACACAAAGCCTGATAGATTCAGAAACAATTTGAATGATTAATTAAAAATAAAGAAGAAACGGAATATTATATGGTATGGGATTTATTTTATCAATGGTTAGAAAATAAAACAAATTGAATTGAATTAGATGAATATATAAAGCAATAAAATAAGATTATTAAAAAACAGCCATCTGGTCTTCAGCATGTAGCTCGTTGGCCTCCAGACATCAGATTCCCATCACCCAGCAACAGTTCAGAGGTTCCTTTCCCTCCAGCCCCGGGGATGGGGGGGGGGGAAGAGACAGAGATGACAGATCCCGGTGTTTTGTTTTCTGTGGGAAATAGGTCCAAATGACTTGAGTATTTAAGGTTGCAGAAACAGGCAGCCAAACTAAATGCCTGAAGGACCCCATCCCGTGGGAGTCCAGGCACTTCAGCAAGTGGCATGCTGGATTCATATTAGTGGTCCATGGGATTTAAAATTATGAATTTGGTGGTCCCTGAGGTCCAAAAGGTTGGAGACCCCTGATTTAGCCAATCATACAGTACATTCCATGTCAAATAATGATCTGTTTCCTCTCTTCCCTTTATCTCCATGGTCAACTTATCCATCTCGGCACACTCTAGAATTTTTCTTATCACTTTTCCTCAGGTGGCATGCTATCATTTTTCCAATTCTGTGCATAAGTTATTCTTGCTGCCCTAAATAAATGTAGCATTAGCATTCAAAATATTCCTCTTAAACTAGAGAAAGGCTTCTTCAAAATCTAAACCAACTTATATCAAAATTTATATTGCAGGGTAAGAAACCAAGAATTAAATTGAAAGTGATGCAAGACACTAAAGAAAAAGGAGGATTTGGCTTGCCTGAATGGGAGTTATATTATTATGCAGCAACTCTAACATGGATAAAATAATGGATTACATTGAAGAATAAAAGATTATTAAAACTAAAAGGTCATGATTTTCAAATAGGCTGGCACGAAAAAGATACAGCACATAATTATTTCCAGAGACACTATTTAAGACAGGCACTGTTAGCAGTTTCGAACAAAATCAAATATCAAAATTACATAAAAATACCTATTTGGATTTCCACACTAGAAGCATTTATACATCTAAATTTGATAAATATGAAGAAAATAGTAACTTACAGAGATACACTAAATGAACAAGGAGTACTGAAAACTAGATTAGAACTAGTAGCACAAGGGATAAATATAGAATGGTGGTCTTATTTATAAATACAATCAAGATACACACAAGACAGAAAAACATGGGGTATTAATAAAGAATTAACAATTCTGGATAAGCTATTGTTAGAGACAGATGATAAATTAATAAAAATATTGTATAGATATTTATTAGAATACAAACTTGAGGAAGATGAGGTTAAAGAAACAATGGTGGCATGGGCAAAAAATGTCGGTTATAATATTAAATTGGCTAAATGGCAAAAACTTTGGACCACAAATAAGAAAATAACATTCGCTACGGCTTATAAAGAAAATCTTTATAAGATGTTTTACAGGTGGCATCTTCCGCCAGCAAGGCTTTCTAAAATGTTAAAAATATATCTCCAAATTGTTGGAAGTGTAAAGATGTACCAGATACATTTTTTCATATGTGGTGGACTTGCAATGCTGCAAAAAATATAATAATATAATAATTTTTAAATCAATTTCTCCTCTGAACCTTGTAGAGTCTTATCTAATTGCAATAGTTCTCTATGTATCCCATGTCTTTCTGTATCTTTCTTAAATCTTGCTTGTATTTGCCTATACATCCATCATTCTGCCTCGATTCCTTGCTCTTTTAATTCTTGTTCAGTTTTTAATATCCCTTGCTTGTTTAAGATGTCCTTATACCTTACTATCTTATCAAGATTTAACACATTTGGGAAAATTGATGCTTCCATGGTTGATAACCAGATCAGAACTTTGTCATGATTTCTTTTAATCTTTTCCCAAATTAATGCATTTCTTATTTGGTTTCTTTGGAGATAACTATGCATCTTGTTTTTTTCCCATCCCATAAAAATGCGTGCCACCCTAATTGTAAGTTGTGGCCTTCAATTGTCAATATTTTTTTATTTTTCAACACTACCCAATCTTTGATCCATGTAAGAGCTGCTGCTGTTTCATATAGTTCCCAATCTGGCAGAGCAAAACCCCCTCTCTTTCTGTTGTCCTGTAACAATTTTAACTTTAATCGCATTTCCCCCCCCCAGCCAAATAAACTTTTATATTAATTTGTTTAGATCTTCAAAAAATTTCTTTCCTAACTTTATCGGTGTCACTTGAAACAGAATTTTTGGCAATATGTTCATTTTTATTGTGGCAATACGTCCTATAAGCGAGAGTTGTAATTTCTTCCAATTATCCAAATCCGTTTTAATTTGTGTTATCAATTTTGTATAATTATTTTCTTTAATAGATATACTTTTGCTGTTAGCCATATTTCTAAATATTTAATTTTTTGACAATTTGCATTTCCAATTTTTCTTCCAGTTCTTTGTTCTGTTTCTTAGTAAGAGTTTTTGTTATAATCTTTGTTTTTTTATTTATTTTAAGCCCTGCCACTTTTCAACATTCTTCTATTTTCTGAATTAATTTGGGTCCCAAATCTAATGGTTCCTCAAGCACAATACCAAATCATCCGCAAAAGTTTGGACTTTATAACAATCGTGTTACTAATTTAATAACTGCAGTGATTCACTTAAAAACTGTGGTAAGAAAAGTTATAAAATGGGACAAAACTCACTTAACAAATTTCTCACTTAGCAACATAAATTCTGGGCTGAATTGTGGTCGTAAAATGAGGACTACCTATATAGTGTTTTCAGACATCTCTGTGTATAAGGCTGCTGTAAAATTAAAAATCAAACAAACAAAAAACAAGTGTTTTCTTGCATATCCTGATGAATGTACTATGTTCTGTAAACATTTTTTTACAAATTAGGCATAACAGATATCGCTATTGCTTATATAATCAACAGTTAGAAGCATAATTTACAAGGAAGGAAGAGTTACTAAAACTACATTTCTATAGTTTTATTATAAACAATCTTATATTGCATCTGTCTGTATTCGAACAGATTAAAACTTCACTCCATTCTAAGAAACAAATATATATATATACATAACTCCAGCCCAATCTGTATTCATACATTTATGTATGCATAAAGAAATAAATACATAATTAAATAAAATTAGTTTGCTATCCTCAGTTTAAAAAAACCCTTTTCAGCTATTAAAGCAACAATTATTACTGTCAGTGCTCTCTCTCTCTCTCTCTCTGTGTGTGTGTGTGTGCGTGTGTGTGTGTTTGTGAGTTATGGTCCCACTTTAGGCATGATTTATGAAAGTAATAAAGTTGGGAGATAAACTGTGAAGAATAAAAAAGTTTGTTGATTCTATATTTATAGTTTAAAAGTCTACCTGTTCCTGAAGACTGAAGTTCATATAGCTTGATTTGGGTTGAGTGCTTGGCTCAGTATTTATGACAGGAAGAGAAACCTGCAGAACATAATCAGAGTCAATCTTTTTATGTAGCATGATCAGAAGAAGCAATCGTTAGATAAATAAATAAATAAATAAATAAAAGGTTAAATTTTTAACTTTATTTTTAAACTTGCAGAAAACTTTTAGAATAGTTTTCTTTGGGGAACAGACTTTCAAGTGAAGTAGGAATTTAGAAGAAAAATGAACACATATAATAAACATTTAAACAGGAAACCAATCTTTTGGTTTAAAAAGAAGCAGATTTTGTTATGTGGGACAGAATATGAATACCATTGACACTGGGAATGACAGCATGAAGTCAAGGAATGTGAGAAAACAAGATATAGAAGGAAAATTGTCAACAATGGCAACTTGGGTGGAAACACTTCCTGAATGTACAAGATCAATACTGCTCTTAATATTTCCATACTAATCAACCTCTTTTTATTAACCTTTTTATTATTGGCCTAAATAAAATTATAGCTGCAAAATTACAATTAAGATTTTTAATTTGTCCAATTTTACAAGTGAAAATATTATGTTTGTCAACTGGATTCTACATCACTAGAGGTAGTCCTTGACTTATGACCACAATTGAGCCTAATTTTTTTATTGTTAGGTGAGACATTTGTTAAGTGAGTTTTGCTCCATTTTACCTTTCTTACCACAGCTGTTAAGTGATTCATGGTAGTTCATAAGTTAGTAACCCAGTTGTTAAGTTAATCTGGCTTCCCTATTGACTTTGCTGGTCAGGAGGTCGCAAAATGCAATCATATGATCTTGGGACAGAGCAATGGTCATAAATATGAACCAGTTGCTAAGTACCTGAATTTTGATTGCATGACCATGGGATGTGATAGAATGGATGTTTGAAGAGTATGATGTGGGCTGAAAGACTGCCAAGATCTTTTGCTTACCCAGGTATAAAAAATCTACAATATTCACTCTTAAAACAAAAGAAATCAGTGATTCAGATATTGATGAGAAGCCTTTGATCATATTATTATTTTAAATATGAAGCATATTCTAGCCTTTTGCACAAATTAGACCTATACTTTTAAAATATTATTTCCAATAACAAAACATTCCTGGCTTTCAGTGGATAATATATGAGCCCTTCAATTCTTTATAATTATTTGGCCTAACATTGATCTGAGTTTTTTGGCTCTTTGTTATTTTCCTTTTACAATCTACCTTTCTTCTCAGATTTGCATTTAGGCTACAATAACTAAGCGGGATGCAGTGGCATGCTGGTCAGTGGCTAAGACGCTGAGCTTCTCGATCAGAAAGGTTGGCAGTTTGGCGGGTCGAATCCCTAGCACTGCATAACGGAGTGAGCTCCCCTTACTTGTCCCAACTTCTGCCAACCTAGCAGTTCGAAAGCATGCAAAAATGCAAGTAGAAAAATAGGGACCACTTTGATGGGAAGGTAACAGCATTCCATATGCCTTCGGTGTTTAGTCATGCCGGCCACATGACCACGGAGACGTCTTCAGACAGCACTGGCTCTTTGGCTTTGTAACAGAGATGAGTACCGCCTCCTAGAGCCGGAAAAGACTAGCACGTATGTGCGAGGGGAACCTTTACCTTCACTTTTACCTTTAAACTTTGCAAATAGTGACTAAATTCTGATAGGCTGAAATAGTAGTTGTAGTCTGAAAATAAGTTGTATGCCATGTGAAATTCATGTGAAATTTCATGTGAAATTCATGCATACTCATCCTACTATTTTTGTTGGGGTTTTTTGTTTGATATCTTTGAGTCAGTTTTTACTCCTGACAAGTGCCAACACAAGTCCCTGCAGTTTTCCTGGCAGGAAATAGCTTGCAATGAAAGTGATGGCCTAAGGATACTTAGCTGGCTTTGTGATTAAGACAGGACTAGAACTTACTGTCTCTTGGTTTCTCACCTGCTGCCTTTCTATAGTATTTTTATATTATTATATGTAAAATAAAGGAATTATAGTAGCCTGATTTTTTTACAAGCCATATAAAAGGTAAAGCAGTATTAACAGCAAATGATAGTACTATAATAATATAGAAGTTTGAGCATAAGCTTAGACAAAACTCCTACACTTATTTGCAAAAAAAATATATACCACAGAACATAGAAGAAATTATTTCTGAGTAAATCTTTATAAGACTCATTCTTTAATGAAAATAGAAAGAAAAAAATACACATTATTATTCCAATAAAATTAGGAAAAAAACTCATTTGGGACAGCAAATCTCATCACTGTATGTTTAATTGATTAAACAAGCATTTGTGAAGTATGATTTATTCTGAAATGTTGTATGCTGTATAATATTTAGTTCTCACTACATAATCAGCAATGTCTACAAAATATCTAATATTTAGGGACATGCTTACAGAAGACACATTGTAAGTATCAATTAGATTTGATTTATGCATGAGACCCAAAAGTGTGATAGAAATAAAAAAATGTATTTTCTATTTCTAGAAATCATCAGGATAATAATATTGAGCAGTCAGAATTCATCAATAATCTTAAAGGTAGTGTCTTGAAAACAAGCAATTAAGTTTTGTTAGAAACTATCATTTAGAGTTCCAAAATAAGTCTCAATATTTAGAAATCTTTTTTCAAACTCCATTTTGTATAACAAGAACAGGATTAACCAACTATTATTATGTGAAAAAAAGATTCAGAAAGTATAGGACAGGTTTTACTGGTTGATTGATAATTTCAATTCTTTTAAGTTCCATCAAGAAATATACAGGCAGTCTTTGACTCTGTTTAGTGATTGTTCGAATCACTGAAAATTTATTTGGATTATTGATTACTTATTATAATAATTACAGAATTTATAACAGATTTGGAAACATTTTCTTAATCCACTTTTCCCTTTGAATACCATTATTTTTAAACTATAGGATGTCTTGTTGAAGTTAACTACTGAATAGTTCCTAAAAATTATAATTAATGGTGCTGTCTTTGTCTTGTGTGCTTTGATGGATGGTTGGGCAAGAAAAAACTTTTTTTATCTCTCTCTTTTAAGATAGATATTAAGCATAACATCATGCTGAAATTATTAACACACCTGTGATATAAAGGGCCTGGGAGGTAGAGCAGGTGGTGGTGGTATCCAGCCTGATCTAACTGTTAAAATCAAAGGACAAAAATAACACATATGAATGTAATAGATAGTCATATGTGCCTAGCAGAACAATTTAACTTCTTCACACAAATTAATTTAATAATACAAACTTGAACAATTTTTTACCATACTTCTGTCTTTACACATACATACATACACCAGAGTTGGACTGAAATGAGTGGCTACAGAAATTGAAACACACACACACACACACACACACACGTGTGTGTGTGTGTGTGTGTGTATAGGATTAAAAACAGTCAACATTGATTCAGCTAAATACCGGCATAACATACATATGCACTATCAGCTACACTTTTGGAAAGGAAATAGAAATAGATATAAAAGCAAAATTCCAGTATCAGCATTAATATTATATATTAGAAAGCATTTATGGAAAATGGGATTGTATAAAAAAGTAAAATTATATGGATAAGATTATTGAATATAATTTAGAGATATGATAGCACTTGTTCTATTACCATGTTTTATTTAAAATTTGTATGAATATATTTATTAAATAGCTAGGAAAGATTAATGAGTAAAATAATATTGATTAAAGTATGTGTAATTTATCAAGAAAAAATCCTAAACTTATAAAATGTTCAGTACTATTTCTATTGTATAACAATAGAAATATGAGTTTGATATCTGATCTGTATCATACCATTCTTATAAGAATGGTATGATACAGATCAGATATCAAACTTATATATTTTAATATTCACATTGGTTCTAACTGCATGACTGATATCATAATTAGTATGACAACCAAGTTACTGAAAGCAAACATAGATATAACACAAAGTCTTGATTAATTTTATGGTACCACTGATATACTATAAGTTTACATGTGTATATATATATTTGTGTTAAAATAATCTTGGGTGCTGGAAACAATATTTTAACAATATTTAAGTATTTGTGTGCTAGAAACAGTATTATAACAGTGTTAGATTTTTATTTCAAGTAAATTCAATTTTTAATTCAAATAACAGCTCTGCAGAGGAAGAGATTTATTTTTTAATTTACAGTTGTTTTCTTCTTCCTACTTAATATGCATTTCCAGTTCTAAGTCACTTGTTTCTTGTATCAACTCTACAAAATTGTGGAATGGCATTTTCAGTATGTAATCTCTGTTTGGATTTTATTATTCAATTCTTACTCATTTTCTCTGATCATAGGAAATTAAAGCATCAGTATTTTCTTCTATATTTCCCTTGGTTGGAAAAACCTTCCTGGCACTTCTCTAAAGGACACTGAATCTGATTGCATTTTAAGAAATTGTTATCAATTTCACAGAAGACAGAGAGGAACATTTTCTTCTTGCCTTGGTGCAAATAAAGGGGAGCAACTCAGCCTCAGTCAATATTAAAGACAGTACAGGTAGTCCTTGACTTAACAACAGTTCATTTAGTGACTGTCCAAAGTTACAATGACACCAAAAATTAACTTATGACCAACCTCAAAGGAATTGAAATTGATGGGAATTAAAGCAAGTTTCCATCAGATATAGAAATTAAGTTCCAGATCTAAGTTTGGAGGGGGGGTCTACAAACAATAGCTATTCAGATTGAAATGTAGTTATCTATGTAGCACTGATACAATTACAGAATGTTCCACTGAAAAATATGACTTTGTTCACAAGTTGACATTAACCAATTTCTGAAAAAAAAATGCCATTTCTAGGTAGTCAGCAAATTTGAATGTAAGCTATTTACGACGTATTTATACAATTATGTACTGGGATATCTTTGACTATTTTCAAAATAGTGATGTTTCTGTATTCTACTTAGAGTTCTAAGCATGTAAGCAAAAATCTGAATTAAATCAGAATACAGTTGGAAGGGACATTGGAGATCTTCTAGTCCAGTCCTCTGCTCAAGCAGGAGACCCTAGACCATTTCAGACAAGTGACTGTCCAGTCTCTTCTTAAAAACCTCTCATGATGAAGCACCTACAAATTTTGAAGGCAAGCTCTTTGACTGGTTAATTGTTCTCACTGCTATTCCAGGTTGCTTCTTTCTTTGAAGTTTCCATCCATTATTTCTAACCCTGCTCTCTGGTATTTTGGAAAATAAGTTGACCCCTCTTCTTTGTGGCAGCCCCTCAAATACTGAAATTCCGTTATCTTTTCACACTTCCTCCTTCTTTTTTCTAGACTGGCCATACCCAATTCCCACAACCATTCATGTTTTTGTCTCCAGGCCTTTACTCATGTTAGTTGCTCTTCTTTGCGCTGTTTCCAAATCTCAACATCTTTTTTGAAATGTGACCAAAACTGGATGCATTATTCCAGACATAGATTTACTAAGACTTTATAAAGTGGCCACATGATTTTGATTATATACCTGTTTATACAATCAAGGATTGTATCAGCTTTTTTGGCTGCAGCAGCACACTGCTGGCTCATGTTTAAGTGATCGCCCATTTGGAATCCACGGTTCCTCTCACATTTACTATTTTTGAGCCAGGTTTTGCCTACTCTGTATTTATGCCTTTTGTTTTTCCTGTTTATGTGTAAAACTTTGCTTTTCTCCAGATTAAATTTCATTTTGTTGGATAGGGTCTGTTGTTCAAGTCTATCAAGATCTTTTCAGATCCTGAACTTGTCTTCTGGAGTGTGGGCTATTCCTGCCAATTTAGTGTCATATTTGATGAGTTACCCTTCTATTCCCTCTTCTAAGTCATTTACAAAGATATTAAAGAGTGCTGGCCTAAGACGGAACTTTGTGGTACTCTACTGCTTACTTCCATCCATGTAGATGTAGTACCATTAAGCACTATTCGTTGAGTACAGTTTGTCAGCCAGTTACAAATCCATCTGGTGATGATGCTGTCTATCCCACATTTTTCTAGTTTACCAAGAAGTAGGTTATAGTCTACCATAACCTACCAGCTTACTCTCATCTGCAAATTTGATGATTTCCCCTTCCGTTCCCTCATTATTTGCTGAAGTATATCAACAGCATTTCTCCGGTCTACTAATTTAGTCATTTTGTCAATGTATGAAATAAGACTGGTTTGGCATGATCTTTTTTTAACAAACCTGTGCTGGCTACTAGTTATAACTGTATTTGTTTCTAGATAGTCACGGGTGATTTTGGTTTTTTAAATTTTTTTCCAGTATCTGTTGTGGTTAGCCGGCAGCAGGTGCAGATGGTGGAGGAGAGCAAGGACTCAGATGAGGGGCTGGGACCATCAGGGAGTAGACTGCTGCATTCAGGGATTGTGGGGGCTGGCAGCAGTGATGAGGAGGTTCCTGAGGAGCCTGTGCCAAGTGCGTGTGAGCGCAGGATGATTTGTAGAAGAGAACAGCAGGCAACTCAGGAGTAAGAATGCAACGTAATGGTCCCTCCCTCCAGGGAATATAAGCCTGGTTTCAAAAGGCAAAAACACTCTGAGGACCCAGCCTTGTATGTAGAGACTCTGGCTTATTTGAAGAATTCTGTCAAGGTTTTTCTGGTTGGACTAATTGGCTGCAAGCTATCTTTTATCTATAACAGGGGTCTCCAACCTTGGCTCCTGGAAGCCTGGCGGACTTCAACTCCCAGAATTCCACAGCCAGCTGACTGTAACTTTGTCGCTTGTATACGATTTATATTGACTGTTTCCTAGTATGATTGATTGCTTATTGTACCCTATGACTATCATTAAGTGTCGTACCTTATGATTCTCTACTCCTGACGAATGTATCTTTTCTTTTATATATACTGAGAATATTTACACTAAGACAAATACCTTGTATGTCCAATCACACTTCGTCAATAAAGTATTCTATTCTATTCTTAGTTATGTGTTCCTTTCCCTTTTTTTTTGTCTTTTAGTTTATCAGAGAGATCTTTGTGCAACTATGCTGGTTTCTTCTTGAATTTTTTTAATTCAAATTCAAAGAGTTTGTCTAAAATAACAGGCAGGCAATTCAATGCTGTTAATGCTGAATCTTTTTTCCCCTTAGATTGTACATTTTAATTTTTTATTAATTTATAATATATAATAAAAATACAAGAAAAAATAGTAGGAAAACAGGGAAAGAAAAAGAGAAAGAAAAAATGTGGGGCAAGGGGGAAGAAAGAAAAAAAAGGCATTGACTACTGACTCCCTTTGGTACAGTAGAATAAGCTAGTAATATCAAACCTCAAATTTTTACTTTTACATAATAATATTATAAACTAGCCATTTCTACAACAAACCTATTAATTGGTAAAACCCAAAATCAAAGTTTCATTTTTTTTTTCCACCTTAAGCATAAAGTCCAGAAGTGGATTCCAAGTAAAAAGAAAAGTAATTGTATTTTTTTCATTTTCTTTTTTCTGGTTTTATTTTTATATTCACTTTGTGAATCTTCTGTATTAAGTTGTGAATATTTCTTTGCTTTATCACATGTCCACCATAAATGATAAAATGTCCCTTCTTTACATTTCCATTTCCATCTGAAATACCTTTATACATTCTTGACAACTTATCTGGTGTTAATACCAATGATAAAATCTTATAACATTTTTTAAAATTGTAATTTAGTGTAAACTTTAGACCTTTCACCCACATATTCTCATTGTTCCAGCATTACATTATATCCAAAGTTTCTTATCCACTGAATCATACAATGCTTTACATATTCATTCTCCAAATTCAAATTCAATGACAATTTATAAGCCTTAGCAATAATATGTTCATCACTACCATGCAGTAGGATTTCCAATTCATTTTTCAGAAAGTCATACCCATAACTCTTTTTATCTAATTTGAATCTTTCTTTCAATGGTAAATATGTAAACCAATGGCAGATACGTTCTTCTGATTCTAACTCCTCTTTGGGTTTGAGGATAGGATCACCAAAATAAAAAAAAAATTACTTGACCATAAGTCCATCTCTCTGGCTTCCCCGCCATTTCCTTTTAAAAAAAAGCTTCTTGGGGGGACACTCAGAGAGGCGTCTTCACAAAAAAACACATACTTATTCTAAACTCTTAGGATGGCATGTCTACCAAAATGGTTATTAAAGTCAACATTTACTTTAACTTTGTCATAACATAAATAGCCATGCCATCCAAATCTTAATTCATGTCCCTCTAAATTGAGTAATCTTATTTTGAAGATTAACCCACACTTTTAGCCAGACCAAACATCAAATTCAATTCCAAGTCTGGTAATCTCAAACCTTTTCTTTCCTTAGCACCTTGCAGTAATTTGTATCTAATTCTTGTTTTTTCCCCTTGCCATATAAACTTGGAGATATCTATCTGCCATTGTTTAAATGGAGTATCAGTTGCAAATATTGGTAATGTCTGAAACAGAAAGAGCATTTTTGGTAAAACATTCATCTTAATTACACAAATTCTACTCAGTAATGATAATTGCAATTTATTGCAATAAGTCTTTTTTGATATCATTCCAAAGAGGCACATAATTATTTTGAAACAGTTTTGCATTTGTATTTGCCAGTATAACTCCGAGGTAATTCCTCTTTTTCTCAACCTTAAAGCCTGACTTTTTAGACAATACATCACCTCTGAGAGGTCATATTCTTAATAAGCACTGCTGTTTTCTGTTTATTTATTTTAAAACCTGCTAAAAACCGAAACTCATTTAATTTCCTCATCAAATATTCTACAGTATGTTTTGGATCTTGCAAAAATATAACCATGTCTTCAGCAAATGCCCTCAATTTACAA
The DNA here is from genome assembly GCA_033807585.1 of Hydrophis major. Lineage (NCBI taxonomy): Eukaryota > Metazoa > Chordata > Lepidosauria > Squamata > Elapidae > Hydrophis > Hydrophis major. The sequence goes on along the minus strand of CM066332.1, from coordinate 57,590,249 downwards.
ACTTCCTTTTTAACATTTATACCTGTTATTATTTTCTCATCTTGCCCAATATCTCTATTCAAAATTTGCAACACCAATATAAACAATAAGGGAGATAGGGAGCATCCTTGTCTTGTACCCTTTTGACAGGGTTTGGTTAAGTCCCCCATTAATAATAATCTTTGCTTGCTGTAATGTATAAATTACTTTAATCCCTTGGATAAAATTCTCCCCATGTCTTCATGTCCATGTCTTCCAAAACCTTAAACATAAAAGCCCAATTTAAATTGTCAAAGGTCATCTCTGCATCCAAGAATATTAAAGCTGCCAGTTTCTAATTGTGATGTTGTAAATATTCAATAATATTCAAAACAGTCCTCATATTATCACTTAACAGTCTTTTTGTCAGAAAGCCAGATTGATCTTCATGAATACATGCCTGTAATATCTTCTTTAGTCTTTCTGCTAGAATTGCAACAATTTTGCGATTCCCCCCAGCCCTAGATTTTCCCTATATCATAAAATTAAGTTTGCACTCTGATTGGTCTTTTGAATATATGGTATATCCAAACTCAGGAAACAGTTTAAAGACACAGCAAGAATTGTTTAACAATGTAGGAAATTATCATGGCTGATTTATTTATAAATTGCTGGAAGTGAATATAGAATTGAATTGCCTTTAATTTTTGAAGGAATACAAAAATTCTGCTTTCCATTAACTATTAAGTGTTCTAGGTCCCTTCTATTAAACAGTACCATGTTGTGGGAACAGGAAAATGTACCTTCCATGTCCCAGCATCTGTTGTATGGAAGAGTCTTCCCTGAGTGTCTAATGGCTCCAACTCTCGTTTCCAAAAGACTATTAAAACCTGGTTCCATTGAAATTAGCAGTCTTGTGTTTTTTCAATTAAATCCAAAAAAAAAATATCTAGACAGCTAATGAACTATTACTATCATTGTCACTACCACCACAAAACCTCCTATACTATACTAACCTATGGTCATGTTCTCTTAAACCATATTTGGCAATGTAATTAACCTACAACCTACACTATCCCTCACCGCAGGGCCCTTCCCCCGAGTCTGACGATCAGGATGTGGTTTTGAAGGGAATTGTGCATGATATATGCGAATAAGATCTGGGGCATGCACCTTGGGTACATCCTGCCAAGAGCGAATCTCCGTTTCATTTTCCAGTCTTCCCACGAAGTACTGGAATCGTCCCTTCAGCCATCATGAATCATAAATTCCGACCACTGTAGTATCCGTAACAGGTTCAGTGCTGAGCCTAGATGGAGAACCTGTATCTTCTGGAGAACGGAGAGTACACGATGGAGTGTCAGGTACTAATAGGGAGCGATGAAAAACAGGGTGAATGTGCATGGAGTGAGTCGATAAGCCACAGGATTAATAACTGTAAAGTGAGTAAAGTGAGTCGATAAGCCACAGGATTAATAACTGCCTTGATAGGGAAGAGAGCAATAAAGCGATGATCCAACTTCCTAATCGGGTGACCCGAAGATGTTTCGTTGACAACCACACCTTGTCCCCCACGGCCAACGGAGGCGTCGCTTGACGCGAACGATCTGAAAAATGCTTATAAGCTGCTTTTGCTCGTTCCAATTGTCTGGAAATTAATTAATGCACCGCATATAACTCTGACAAAAAATCTCGTGCCTCTGGAACTGGAGAATCTGCGATTGACAGGGGGAAAAACCTCGGATGGTAACCCACATTTGCATAAAAAGGCATCATGTGGGTGGAGGTGTGCCGAGAATTATTAAAGGCAAACTCTGCCAATGGAAGATAGGTCACCCAGTCATTTTGTCGTTGATTTACAAAACATCTGAGGTATTGGGCGAGGACGCCAATTACCTTCTCAGTCCCGCCATCGGTTTCCGGATGGTGTGCCGACACTAAACATACTTGTACTCGTAGTGCGTTCATTAGACTTTTCCAGAATTGAGCGGTGAACTGAACACCGCGATCTGAAACAACTCTGTCCGGTAAGCCATGTAAACAGAACACGTGTTGTATGAAAAGCTGGGCAGTAACATGAGCCGAGGGTAATCTCCTACACGGGATGAAATGGGCCATCTTAGCGAGCATGTCAACCACCACAAGCACCGTCATATAACCTGATGAAAGGGGCAAGTGCATTAGAAAGTCCATGGAGATCGCTCCCCATGGTCTGCTCGGAGTCGGCAGTGGTTGAAGAAGTCCAGGAGGAACACCCGACACCGCTTTCGCTTGTCAACATTGTACGCAAGAAGCGATGTAGGAAAACACATCGTGGCGAACCCGAGGCCACCAAAAAGTCTGGGTGACCAAGTGCAGAGTTTTGTGAAAACCAAAATGACCAGCAGCGGGGTTGTCATGACATTGCGTCATGATGAGGGCTCTAAGCATCCTGGTGGGTACGTACAATAAATCCCGATGTCTTAGCAAGCCCTCTTCAAAGGACTATGGGGAATTGGGTCCAACTTCTCCCCTTCTCTGCTGCGTCCACACATCCAATCTCTGCGCCTCCCGTATGCAAGCCCGCAAATCTACTGGATCTTGAAGTACGGCCAAGGATTCCGGTGGTAACACCGTTCGTAGAGGAAGAGGATCCTCAGGACCAATATATTCGGGCTTCCAAGACAACGCGCCTGCCCTCCGATTCTGTCCACTTGGAACATAAGTGACGGAGAAATTGAATCTTGTGAAAAACAACAACCACCGAATCTGGCGTTGGTTCAACTTCTTAGCGGTAGACAAATGTTCCAAGTTGCGATGATCCATCCGGATCTCTACCTTGTGCCGAGCCCCCTCTAAATGATGTCTCCAGGTCTCAAATGCAGCCTTTATAGCCAACAACTCCTTTTCCCAGATGGTGTAATTGCGCTCAGAATCTGTGAGCTTCCTAGAATAGTATGCGCATGGGAAAAGAAATGCGCCGTCCTTCAGAGCTTGTAACAGTACCACTCCGATAGCGACATTAGAGGCATCTGTTTCGACCACAAATGGACGATTCGGATCAGGATGCCTCAATATCGGCTCGGCCACAAACGCTTTCTTTAAAATTTCAAAAGCCTGTTGCTGCAGGGCCCCCCACAGAAACGGGACCTTCTTACGGAGGAGCTGAGTTATGGGATCCATTAACTTAGCAAAGTCTGGAATAAAGGTCCTATAGTAGTTGGCGAATCCCAAAAGACGTTGTACGTCCTTGACTCGACGAGGGGCTTCCCAACTGCACAAGGCCTCGACTTTTTTAGGGTCCATAGCAATGCCCTTGGGAGAAATGATGTGTCCTAAAAACTCTATCGACTGAAAAAAGAAACACTTCTCTAGTTTCGCATAGAGTTTATGCTCCCGAAGACGCTGAAGCACTTGACGAACCTGTTGGAGATGGTGATCTCCGGACCGAGAGTAAATTAAAATGTCGTCCAGATACACCACGACAAACCTATCCAGCATGTCCCAGAAAATGTCGTTCATCAAATGCTGGAATACAGCGGGAGCGTTGGTCAGACCAAATGGCATGACGGTGTACTCGAAATGACCATAACGAGTGCCAAACTCCATCTTCCACTCGTCCCCCTTGTGCATTCGAACCAGGTTGTAAGCCCCACGCAGATCTAGTTTAGTGAAGATAGTAGCCTCCCGCAACCGCTCCATCAATTCCGGAATGAGCGGCAAGGGATAGCTATTCCTCACGGTGATGGTGTTTAACTGTCAGTAGTCGCAGCATAGACAAAGCTCTCCCGATTTCTTTTTAACAAAAAGAACAGGAGCCGAAAGGGGGGACGACGAAGGTCTAATAAATCCCTGAGCTAAGTTTTTATCTAAAAATTCTTGAAGCGCAACCAACTCAGGCTCTGACATGAAGTATAACCGACCCTTTGGCAATGGAGCATCTGGTATCAGGTCCACGGGACAATCATAAGCATGATGTGGTGGTAATTGATCTGCCTCCTGTTTGCTGAAAACATCGGAGAAGTCCGACAGCTCCAAAGGAATTGAAACAGCAGGAGCGGCGATATCTTGGCCAGCACAGATGTGTCTCAGTTGGTCCACACATTGGAGACTTGGAAAAGAAATGGCATTCTGTGCCCAAACCACCAACGGATCGTGCAAACGCAGCCAGGACACTCCGAGAACCAAAGGGAGATGGAGGTTCGAGGTGACATAAAAACTTATCGCCTCCTCATGATCCCCAATAAGCATATGCATTGGCTGGGTGGCGAAACGAATGGGCCCAGATTTGAGTTCACGCCTATCTACTGTTTCCACCTTAATGGGTGGATCCACAGGAATCAAAGGAATTTCAAAATGTTTGACAAAAGCCCAGTCCATAAAGCTGGTTGTAGCCCCTGAATCCACCAGCGCAACGGTGGGAATTCCCTCCTTCTGGGATGCAAAAAGATACGAGTGTCCAAAAGTAAATGCTGAGGAGGGCCAGGATTTACTTCAGCAATTTGGGATGGGGGTGTAGGACATGCCCGACCTAGGGTTTCCCCGAGGTCAGACCTACCCCGTTTCCTGACGGGCCAGGAGTGGTTTCGGGCACGGGTCTGCGAGTCGCTCTCCGAGTGCAGGAATTTGCAAAATGTCCCGGACCCCCGCAATAAAGGCACAAGCCTTCCTGGAACCTTCTCGAATGTTCTCGCGCCGTTAAGCGAGGGCGGAGTGCGCCTAACTCCATCGGCTCCTCAACCTTAACCGTGGTTTGGAAAACTCTCGGTGGCGTGGTTTGTGCACTAGAAAATGAAGGTGGTTCCACAACGGGCCATTTACTTCTGCGCTGTTGTAAACGGGCTTCAATACGTAAGCACTGAATTACCAATGCATCCAGCGTTGAAGCCCACTCTGCATGGACTAGCTCATCCTTGATGGCATCAGACAAGCCTTCCTGGAATGCAGCCATATGAGCTGGTTCGTTCCAATTAGAGTCCATACACAGCAAACGAAATTCTGCAATGTATTCCTGCAGGAGACGTTTCCCTTGATAAATGTCCCATAACCGTCTAGCTACAGTTTGTATTTTAATTAGGTTTTCGAACATAACTCTATCTGTTGTAGAAATCCTGAAAATTGTCCAACAATGGGCTATCTTGAATTAACAAGGGAGTAGCCCATTTGGCAGCCTGCCCAGATAATAGACTAATCATAAATCCTACCTTAACCCGGTCGTTTGGGAAATCTTCAGGCCTCAGAGATATAAACAATTGGCACTGACCCATAAATGCCGGGAACATGTCCATTTGCCCTGAAAATTTCTCCAGCATGGATACCGGGCTTTTCCTCAAGGGAGGGGCTGAGGGAGCAGTAGCAAGGCTTTGCAAACTGGAAATATGATTCACCAGTTGTGTCACCTGATTTTGAAGAGTCACATTGATTTGAAGTAATTGATTTATCTGTTGCTGTTGCTGCTCCACCAAACCCTGCAGTTGGGTTTGGTCCATCTTGTTTTGAAGATGGTTTGTTAGGCTTGGAAGCAAAAATGTTATGTCTCACCTATATTCACAAGTGAGAATTCAGAATTCCACAGTTCAAAATATTCAAACAAAACAAAGCCAGACTAAAAAAGAGTTAATAGTACTATATTCCAGTCCTTGGCAGACTTCCCGGAATCTGTCTGGTAATTCAGAATGTCCATAAATTACAAAGGCCGCTCCACACGTATCCTTTCGACACATCAAACACTTTGCTTCCAAGCAAAGTTTGAGAATCAGCAATCCTCCTTAAATCACCTGGATGGGCATGTCAGTCTCTCTAATCAATGTCTGGCTTGACGCCTCCCTTCAACTTGGCATTTCATTTTTCTCCTGATTCTAGCATCAATCCACGATCTGTCAGTTTCCCCATTAGAAGCCTCTGACTCATTTTGTGGATCAGTTGCTGGCATGAGTGAAGTCGAAGGCTCTGGCGAGGATTGTCTGTCCGATAATCTCTCATCCTCCTGGCTCACATCTGTGTCCTCTGTTAATTCAGACTCCACATTCATAGCAGGCTCCACCCTTTCATCTTCAGAGTCAAAACTCACAGCAGGATCGATCCTTTCAGTCACAACATTTATATGTATGGTATTTAGCTTTGTTCGGGTATTTTCCCACATCATTATAGTTGTACTTTTAAAGTTGTAGTGACGTTTCGGCAGAATCTCATTTGCCATCATCAGGCTTGTGTATTGTGTTTGTCTGTGAGTCAGGCTTTCACAGCCATTTCTGTTTTAAATTTGGTGCTAGCCTACTGCTGTGCCAGAATGGTTTTTTCTTCATCCTGATTGGTTGGGAGTCTTGGTCTGTGTTTATTGGTCTTGGAGTTTGCTGTGTTCTGCTTGATAGGTGTTTCTAATATCTTCTGTCTGTTTTGTAACCTTTTTTTTTTGTCTTGGTTGGCTGGCAACATTGTATTTCCTGTATTGGAAGCTTTTAGTGCAGCTTGGCTCCGGGTAAAAGGATGGCTATCATTTATTAGGAAGCTAGGTTTCATCTGGTGCCTGGTTGGAGTGTGTTTGAGCTGGAGGTATCAGGGGGAATCTGTTTGTGCCCAGGTGTTTGCCTGGCTTGTGGTGTGGAATTTTGTTTGTTTGTGAGTGCAGGCTTCCAAATAATTGAGAGTTTGGTGGAATCATCTCTTCTATTCATGCTTTCAGGTCTTTTTTCAATCTCTATGGCTTCTCTGATAATTCTGTGGCTGGGGTTTTCTATAGTGGCTAGGGTTTTAGTGGCATTGAAGTCAATGCTATGACCTGTTGTTTTCATGTGTTGGACTGGTGAGGAAGAGTGTTCCAGCTTTTTTACTGCATTTTTGTGTTCATCCATTTTTGTGTTCATCCAGGTGTTCTATTGGTCTGTCCAATGTATGTGACAGGGCATGATGCACAGGGGACTTCATATATGCCTTGGTTTTCCAGGTCAATTTTATCTTTGGGGTTTCTTAGGATGGCTGCTATTTTTCTGTCTGTTTTGAAGGCAGTCTTGATGTGATGCCTGTGTAGTATCTTGCTGATTTTGTCTGTAGTACCTCTTATGTAGGGCAGGACAGCTGTTCCATAGGTCTGTTCATCTTCTAGGTCTCCATTATGTCTCAGTGTGTTTTTGTGGATCAGGCCTATGATTTTGCTTTTGTGGAAGCTGTTGGCTGTCAGTACTTTAGTCAAAGTGCATAGTTCAGTCTTTATGTGAGTCTTGTCTGCCAGGCGTTTGGTTCTGGCAATTAGTATTTTGGCCACGGAGTTTATCTGTGCTGGGTGGTGGTGGGATTGGGCGTTGAGGTAGCAGTTGGTGTGTGTTTTCTTCTGGTATATGGTGTGTCCTAGTGTGCCATCTGTTTTATTTTGCAGATTAGTATATCTAGGAATTGTAGTTTGTTTCCGTTTCCATGGTAAATTTGATTTTGGGGTGTGTGCTGTTTAGGTGTGTTAGGAAATTGTTTAGGTTTTCTTTTCCATGGGGCCATATACAAATGTGTCATCGATGTATCTTAACTATAGTTTGGGTTTGTGGGTGGCATTGGCTGGGGCTCTGGATTCAAATTATTCCATGAACAGGTTTGCAATGACGAGTGACAGTGGTGATTTCATAGGGGCTCCTTCAATTTGCTTGTATCTTTGTCTTTTGTATATGAAATATGTGTTGGTTAAGCAGTGTTCTGCTAGTTCCATAAGGTGTTTGGGTGGTTGGTGTTTATTTTTGATGATTTTGAGGGTTTCTTTTATTGGGACTAGTGAAACCACGTCAAAACGTACAAACAGATCTTTTTATTCCATGTGTAGAACTTTAATCATTTCCAAGAGGTGGTATTAGTTTTGTACATGTGAAGCAGTGTGCTGTGTTCTGCTTGATTGGTGTTTCTAATATCTTCTGTCTGTTTTGTGGCTAGAAAATCCCAGCCACAGAATTATCAGAGAAGCCATATAGATTGAAAAAAGACCTGAAAGCATAAATAGAAGAGATGATTCCACCAAACTCTCAATTATTTGGAAGCCTGCACTCACAAACAAAAAAATCTCCATACCACAAGCCAGGCAAACACCTGGGCACAAACTGATTCCCCCTGATACCTCCAGTTCAAACACACCCCAACCAGGCACCCAGATGAAACCTAGCTTCCTAACAAATGATAGCCGTCCATTTACTCGGAGCCAAGCTGCACTAAAAGCCTCCAATATAGGAGCACAATGTTGCCAGCCAATCAAGACACACAAAAAAAGCCACAAAACAGACAGAAGATATTAGAAACACCTATCAAGCAGAACACAGTAAACTCCAAGACTAATAAACACAGACCAAGACTCTCAACCAATCAGGATGAAGAAAAAAACATTCTGGCACAGCAGGAGGCTCGCCCCAAATTTAAAACTGAAACAACTGTAAAAGTCTGACTCACAGACGAACACAATACAGAAGCCTGGTGATGGCAGATGAGATTCTGCCATCTTTAAAAGCAGATTCTATAACTTTAAAAGCACAACTATAATGACGTGGGAAAATACCTGAACAAAGCTGAATACCATACATGTAAGTACCCGCGAAAACTTAAGAAATATATATATGTGTGTGTGTGTGTGTGTGTGTGTGTGTGTGTGTGTATGTTATATAGTAAATAGGGAGAATGGTAATAAGGTAGAATGAAGGTGGCTAGCTCGAATTATTGACCAGAGGGGACAATTTTGAATTAATAAAATAAGGATTGATAAAATTGCAAATGTGATAGAAAAAGGTAATATTGGAAATGAACATAGAAATTAGATGAGAATTTCAGATAACACTGTAAACTAAGATATGAGAATATCCTAAGAAAAACGAAACAAGTTATAATATGAAATGGAATTCGATAAATTTTATACTTAATATTAATAAGGATAATGTGATATGAAATTGAATAAAGAAAATGAATAGGTAACTATGGTCATGTTTGTATTGAGATGTGAAACCTGGAACCATACTGCTTGCCAAATGAGAATTTTTTTTATTAAAAAATAAATAAAATTAGGGAAGAAATCGAATAATGAAATTACTAGGTATGTTTAACCGATATAGTGGTTGGCATTAGGAGAGAGTACTGAAATGTTGAAAATAAGCAATGAAGGATTATGACTTAATGTGAATATGTGTATTAAGAGATATGATTGGTATTATTAATTTTGCCTATACTAAAATGTATCATATATTGATGCCACACTGTTAAAGTATTGTTGTGTATATGTAGATTGAAATAAAAAACTTGATTACAAAAAAAAAGGTTGTTAAGTGAATCAGTCTTCCCCATTGACTTTGTCAGAAGCTCGCAAAAGGGGATCACATGACTCCGGGACACTGCAGCCATTATAAATATGAGTCAGTTGATAAGCATCTAAATTATCATCATGTAATGGTTGTAAGTGTGAAAAACAATCATGAATCACTTTTTTCAGTGTCGTTGGAACTTTGAATGGTCACTAAAAGAACTGTTGTAAGTTAAAGACTATCTATACTTTGGCTAAAAAGGTCACTGTCTCTAGTAACTCCACTGAAATTCTTTGTGGCATTAGTTCTATTATGTTTCATTTATCTATTTAAAATGTCAACTACATTGCAGCTATCAAGGATCACCTATTTAAATACCCCATGTACTACTGCAGTATTTTTAAATTATTTTCTTTCAGGTTCTCTTCCCACTTTTAAAAATTATCGAAGAATTAAAAAGCATTTTTCTTGTATAGGTTATATATATTAATGTTTACCATACTAAACATAGAATTGATGCATTTGCTGCTACTATGACTTCTCATGATTGCTTGATATGGTACCATTTTTTTCAACAAAAATCTAGCTTTATTTTTTCAAATCCTTGAATGGGTCTTGGGGTTCTAGAAGCACACTTTAAAAAACACTGTACTACAGGAAAAATAGGGAATATGTTTGGCAGATAAGAATTTAAAATGTCTGAATTTTTTAATACTATTATTTTAGTTTCTGGGGAAATTTAAAGCCTTCTACAGCTTACCTTGAGTGTTTTGCTGGAATATTTTATTTAAGTCTAAAGAGGAGGCTCTGGAATGTGATTTTTGAGGTCGTGGTGGTGGAGCTGGTGGTTCTCCCCCTTTGTTCATTGTATCTTCAACAGATGTGCTGGAGTAAGACCTCAGAGGAAAAATATGAAATTGAAAAAAGAAAAATTATTGATGCTTTTTGCTCATACTACAAATAGTTCTAAGCACTCTTTTTTTCATTATGCTATCGTTTATGACTCATCAAAGATATATCTTATCTTTTATACAAGAGCTGAAAGAAATTTACATGACAATCCATTTTATCTGCATAAAAAACCATATGAGGTAGTTTTGCCCAGAATATAACAACTCACCGCAGGACAATTCAAGACTTCTATTTAATTATTTAGAATTATTAAACATTATTTTAATTTTTGTCATTCAGTTTTCATTTTGTCCCTCCTTTGGCATTCTTTATTTAATTATTCTATTCCACAATTTCTTGGAATTAGTGTAATTCTTGTCCTGCGGCGAATTGACCATGGTAAGTTGTTAACAGTGAATTGGCTGTGGCAAGTTGGTCATGGCAAGTTGGCCATTGTGAGATGTCCTAGATGTAGTTTTGCCTAGAATGTACTATTGACCCAAAGTTAACCAATGTCTGAATCTTCTCAGTCCTACTTGTTTATCATAAATACCTTAACCAGCAGATCAAACTGTCTTACTGGAAACTAATTGTATATATTTATATATATTGGAAGCTATTCATTAAATTATGATATATCCCTACTTTTCTGTTTGGACAGTGCCCTGATAGTTTGCCTGAAATTGAACTTCTTTGTATGATTTAACATCTCCTTAATAAAGAATTGAAGGAATGGGTGTTTACAAAAATAATGTCTTCTTCTTAAGGATGACTGGTATAATAGCGGACAGGATGAGACTGTTCCTTAGAGTACCTGGAGTGGTGTTACTCCAAAGTAGGTCTTTGTATTCAGGAGAATCAGGGTATATGTTTTATACATACAAAATGAATATACAGTATTTAATCATTTATAGAAACTTGCATATCTGCTTCTGACTTCTTACCCTCATTTTTTAAAAGATAACTCAATTTAGTATCTGGCAAACTGCTATGGGAAAGAATCTGTTTAAACTGGAAGTAGTAAGTTTCCAGGGAATACATACAAAAAATAAGAAACACATGAGGAACAATGGATTCAGAAAGCTGTGCCACTTTTTGTATTTGATATCAAAAATACTTTGGAGTGTGGAGGATTATGAATGTAGCATCCATCAAGCAGTTATGTCTTTTTCAAGGATTATGTGACTATACTTTGTAGCTGCTGCAAAATCATAGGAAAAGTCTGCTTTTAGGAGTTGCAGATATTGGGGTCTTCCAATTTGCAGGGCTTTGGCGGCAGGCAGGAATCCGTGATCGTGCACGGTTTCTGCCTGGGCTCGCCACTGGAGCGCCCCGAGCTAGCTGGCTTCAGGGCTAAGCCACCCCGTAGAGGTGGTGAAGAGGGGGAGACCCAGCAGGGTTGAGGGGAGCTGCACCTCTCCTCCTCAGCTGGCTAAACTCCCTTTCCTGAAGGCGGTAAGAGCGGCGGTCAGAAATGGCCGCCTCAAAGAAGCACTCAGCCGGAAAAGAAAGTGCAGGAGGAAGTTAAGAAGTGAAAGTTTTTGGCTGACCGGGACAAAAAGTAACAACTAAGGTACCCTGGAATTTAAATTTTGCAAAAGATACATCGCTCCCAAAGAAGAGTTGGAAGCAGAGAATGAAAGTGAAAAGGGAAAGTTTTTTTTTCTTCACTCTCCTTCCTCATGCTGACAACGAGAAGATCTGAATAAAGAAATCGGAAAAATCCACTTTGGCACCAACAGGTAATTAAACTGGAAATATAATTAAATGCCAAAGGGACAATAAAGATTTCTGAACACTAAAAATCCTTTTTTTGCTATAAGTGGAAAGGGAGAGGAAAAGAATAAGGGCAGGACTTGGAAGGAGGAGACTGCTTGGAATTCGAAAGAATTTAAAGTTAAATCTTAACGAGACTTCTAAAGGATACATTTTAACTGAAACTTTGCAACTAAATAGTAACCCCAAGAAGAGAAAGTGAAAAAAGAAGGAAGTGTTAAAAGAAACAGCTTGTGTGTATTTGGATTGTTTGGTGACTTTGGGACTTTTGGAAATCATATTTGAATGACTAAAAACAATTGGGTGGTTGTTTAAAAAAAACACCCTACAATGGCATCACCTCTAGATGAACTGAAAATTGAATTTAAAAAATATAAAGAAGAGGAACAAGAAGGGAAGGGCTCCTTTGGTTCCATTTTTCAATTCTTAGAAATGGCAATTGGTGTCTACAAGAAACAATAAAAGACTGCACAACAAGAAGATTGGGACAAAGAAGAAGCCATTTTTAATAAACAAGTAATTCTATCTGGGGAAGAAAAGGGAAAGGGGGGAAAGAGAATGGAGAATCTAAGACCTAAAAAAACAGCCAAAAAGGGAAAAATAATGTGAAAAGGGGATATAATGTTGGAAAGCAACAGAAAAGGGGAATACAGAAGAAGGAAATGGAAGTGGAGAGACGGGGGTAAAAAGGGGAGAGAGAAGAAAGGGAAGAAGGAAGGGAAGAGAAGTTACAAAGGTCTGGAGCAAGATGTAAAGAAACAGGATTTATTCAGAGATAATGGGTGAAAATTTAACTGAAAAAGGGATTCTGTAAAGGTACATAAGATTATATTGTTATATTTGTAATAGAAATAAAGTTAGAAAATTGGAAACAACATATGATTAAAAAGTGGAATAAAATAGTTAGTGTAATTTAGTGAAACTTTTGTGAATAAAATAAATGAAATGAATTAAATGAGAGAATTGAACTAGGAAGGAATGGGAACATTTTAACTACTCAACGTTTGATAAAATATAAGTGAAGTGGGAGGGAAATAATTATGGAAAGTTTATAAGTGTTTCCATAGAAGTATGATACTTATTTGAAAAGTAATGTGTAAAATGTTCAAGATTTAAATGAATATTTATATTAATAATAGAATTGAATTGGTATGGATTGTTGTTTTAATTATGTCATATATTTATAATTTTTTCTTTTTTTTAAAATACATTGTGTAGTTTTAGAATGTACCAAGCAGAATCCGAACGGAAGTTATGTATTATATTAAGTGTTATAATTTTAGGGGAAAGATATAAATCAGTGATCACAGGAGAAATTTTGCTTAATGAGAAAATATAATAGACAGCTGAAACAGGACAGACAAAGAATATAAGTATGATGATTTGAATTGAGACGAAATAAATAAAATAAAATTAAGAAAGTTGAAAGAGGGGAGAAGTTATATAGAAAATGTAGAATGGTAATAAGATATGGAATGGAATATGAAAATGAGCATGAATTTGAATTTGTGTCTGCACGAAGAGATGTAACCCGGGATCAGGCTGCTTTCAAAAAAGATGTTTTATGTTTTTATGTTCTATGTTTTGTTTGTTTATGTTTGTTTTTAAAAATCAATAAAATTTTCAAAAAAAAAAAAAGGAGTTGCAGATATTTATTTCACACATTTATAAGGTCTCTGACTTCTCAACCAATATGATTCCAGAAGCTATTTAACAAAAATAAACATTAATAAAAGCACACATCATTAAAAAAAACAAAAGAAACAAAAGCAAAATCCAATAGAGAAAATGGTGAACCCAAAAGAATAATTAAAAGAAGCAGAAGGGAACTCCACTGAACTAGACCCAAATACTATTCACATTCCCAGGCACTTTGAAGACCCTTCCAAAAGTGAATTAAAAAAAGGCAGAGTTTAGCAACTGCAAGTCAAATAAAGCTGACTTTTGAAAAGTTGGGGCTAGAGTTATTTTTGCTTTGTTTTATTGCTTTCAAATCAGTCTTCACTCTTGGAAACGTGCATATTTCAAATACCTTGGATCACATATTTTGAACGGAAACTATATAGTGGACACAAGGATTTAATTTTCTAAAATATGTGAAAAGGAACAAAAATTAATCCACTAATATATCTATATCTGACACATTAAAACCATCTGGTTAAAAACTACATAGGTTGTCATTTAGAAACAATAAAAAGTATCATCCAAGAAATACCTTATTTTGTTGATATTTATTTATTTTCTCTATTTAACCTTAATACTATAGGAAGAATAATAGAAAATATTTTCTGAATGACAGTTATCCATTTTGTTTATACAGTTTAACTTTCTTAGGCTTATAGTAGTTGTAGCTTCATTATATGCAGAATCAAGATAAAAAAATATTAAGTTAGGTCTGGCATCTGTTGAAGATAAGAATTAGATGTGGCCTTTTTTAAATGTGAAAAGTATATAAACAATTATCACAAGGAATTTTCAACTGTATGTGTTTAGAAATGCATTTACAATATTTACAATATTCTGTTTTTATTATATTATTCATAAATTTATTGTGTTTCCATTATTAAATTTACGGTGATGTGTTTCCATTATTGTAAGTAGAATAAATAAAATCCACGCATTTCACAAAAACAAAACAATTATCTAGTAAACTATATCATAAAAAATTTTAGGCAATTAAAACTGCAGAAATAAAAGAGAAGTGCTGTTGACTAAATGAAATGCTTATTTTTGAGAAATGAATTCTATCTAAAACAGTTTATGTGATGTATTTTTATATCAAAGCTATTGGGCACAGAAGTTGTCAGTCAAAAGCATTCAAAAATAAATTAGTACCTGTCTGACAAATTCAATATAGTATTTGAAGATCCACTTCAAAAGTATTATTTGAATTACTATAATAGCTAAATATCTTCATCTAATTTAGAATTGCAATTTGATGCAAAAACACTAAAATAAATACTGATTGATTGACTGACTTTTTATTTTTGCTTACTTACCTGGACCTTGGTCTTCTTTTAAGTGTGTTTGATTTTTGAACAACTAAAATGTAAGATAATTTGTTAATAACACTGTGAGGAAATAAAACTATTCATAATATTAAATGATGCAACAGTATAACTCACTCTAAATATGAAGCTGCTAATGGATCTCAATTAAAGCCAACACAGTTCTAGGCTGCGTAAACAGAGGGATAGAATCAAGATCACGTGAAGTGTTAATACCATTTTGTAATGCCTTGATAAGGCCGCACTTGGAATACTGCATTCAGTTTTGATCGCCACGAAGTAAAAAAGATGTTGAGACTCTAGAAAGAGTGCAGAGAAGAGCAACAAAGATGATAAGGGGACTGGAAGCTAAAACATGAAGATCGGTTGCAGGAACTGGGTATGTCTAGTTTAATGAAAAGAAGGATGAAGCATGATAGCAGTGTTCCAATATCTCAGGGGCTGCTATAAAGAAGAGGGAGTCAAGCTATTCTCCAAAGCACCTGAGTGCAAGACAAGAAGCAATGGGTGGAAACTAATCAGAGAGAGAGACAAATCTAGAACTAAGGGGAAATTTCCTGACAGTTAGAACAATTAACTAGTGGAACAACTTGTTTCCAGAAGTCGTGAATGCTCCAACATTGGAAGTTTTCAAAAAGATGCTGGATAACCATTTGTCTGAAGTGGTGTACGGTTTCCTCCCTAAGCAGGGGGTTGGTCCCTTCCAACTCTATTATTCTATTCTATTCTATTCTATTCTATTCTATTCTATTCTATTCTATTCTATTCTATTCTATATTTAGATAAAACACCACTTTCATGATAAAACTATTAAAAAATAAGATTCCTATAGTACAGGTTATATTTGACACTATTTTGTCTTCCTTTCCTGTGAAACAAACATGGACATTGAATAAGGTCAAATTTGAATTAAATATTGTCCATAATTAACATGTAATGATACTGAGTTTTGGAACAGCAATTTTATAAGTGTCCAGACTTGAGCAAAATGAACTGAATTCTGTGGCAATATTCCTTCTTTTTTCCCTTCCTAAAAAAAAACAAGGTTCTTTAACACCTTCATTGCAGGCAGGTGGTTAATTTACTTATTTTACTATTACCTCTAAGGATTTGCTACATAATAGCTTAACTGAAACACCATCATTTTGAAACCCTCATTTGGAAAAAAAAGTTAGCCACATGACACTCATTCAAAAAAATCTGGCAAAAAAGGAAACAAGAGGATGAGGGAAATTATTTATTAAAACATGATTAACTGGACAGAATTAATTATGTTTGTATTGGATCAGTGGTGGTATTCAGCCGGTTTGGGTGAACTGGTAATGATGATCTGGTGTGGGCCTCCGAACCAGTAGTGACTTGTGACTGGCCATGCCCCCACCCTACCTGCCGACCTGCCTAACACTTACCCTGCCCAGTCACTCCTCACCTCCTATGCGTCACACTGGGTCCTTGTGGCTTGCCTTTAACCTGCTTTCCCACGTAGTGCCTGTGCCTCCAACTAAGCAGCTGTGATCTCCCTGCTCATAGGTAAGCCTGCGAGTCATGCTAGCCCCCCCAAAGTTCCCAGATCTTGCTGCCACCAGGGCCCCCTACCATTCCCAGATCTTTCCGGGCCCCGGAGCTTGCTGAGGCCTCCCACTGTCCCTAGCTGGCTGGCTGGCTAAGCCACCACGCAGCACTGTCCCAGCTCTCCATACCATGTGGTGTCTGCGGTGCAGCTCTCTGGGAGAGAGGGAGGATGTCCCGAGGCTGCTGCCACCACCTCTCACTTTCTTCCTTTTGTCCCCCAGAAGAAGGAAGAAAGTGAGCGGCAGTGGAGGTGCTTCGGGAGGACAGGCAGATGTCCCAGGGCTGCCTGTCGCAGCAGTACCACTGCTGCTGCTCACTTCTGTTGAGGTAATTCCCCATTAGGAGAATGAGCGCGTACAGGGGGACGTATTTGAGAGTAGTGTTTGAATAATACACATACAGCATAGAGATACACTCTACAGTAAATGTAGGTTTTTACTTTCAGAAACATTAAGCAAAGTCCAAAATAAGCAATCCAAAGTCATTCACAAGTTAAATCAGTCAGTTTTACATCCAGGGATAATCCAAATATCAAAGTCCAGTGTCAAAAAACAGTTCAGTAACAGACTTACATTAAATCCAGCAATATCAGTCAATTAGAAGAAATGGAGGAACGGCAATACTTTCCAACAGAAGGAAACAGAGATACCCACTCAGACACACTCTCTTCTGAGACTAAGACTAAAACAATCCAGGTTTCTGGCTCCATCTTATGGCCGTTTGAAAAACTACACCCAATTGCAGTTTTTGCAATGTCTTAAAGTTATAGTACTAAAATGTTTATCCTGGTTTATATATTTCCAACCCAAATACCTGTTAGGTGACTTATATTCCTAACATTCTCCCCTTTTGGGTAAGATAATATATACAACCTTACATTCTAAGTCCATAATCTTCACAGCTAGCCTTATGCTTTATAGAGCCTTGGGCCTTTGTAAAATGATCTGCTATATTGTTTTCTGACATACAGTTTTCTAGCTTAATCATCTTACTTTGCACACATTGTCTCACATTTAAATATCTTAAATCTGTGTGTTTCGTTCTTTTTTTAACAGCAATATTTGAAGCCATCTGTATTGCTGATTGGTTATCTTTGTAAACAACAATAGGATCTTTTACAGCAATTCCCATATCAATTAATAATTGCTAATACAAAACTAAATCTGTACATAATAAAGACAAACATGAGAATTCAGCCTCCATTGTTGACAAACTTAGATGTTTCTAATAGACCTCCATCCAATCAATGCTTTTCCCAATAATACAGCAGTACCCGATGTAGATTTTTGTGTACTTATGTCTGTAGCAAAATCTGCATCAGCATATGCAGTTAAATTCAGTTCATTTTTAGGCTCCAAATACAATGCATAGTGCATTGTTTGTTTCAGATATTTTAACACGTTTAGCAGCTTGCCAGTGCCTTTCAGTTGGCTCAGCATTAAATCTCGCTAACTGATTAACACTGTATGCAATATCTGGCCTTGACCAATTACTGAGATGATAAACTACCAATCAAGGACTGATAAATGTTCTCATCAAAAACAGGACTTTGAACATCACTATTGCTAAACTCCTGGCTCATCGGTGTTTTAGCTGACTTAGTTCCATTTTAAAACTTTTTAGTAATTGGTTAATTTTATCTGTTTGTGAGATCTTGTATCCTCCTCTAGTTCGTTCTATCTTTAAACCAAGATATTGTTTTATTTCTCCTAATTGTTTTATCTTAAATTTCTTTTCCAATAGTGAAATTATCTCAGTAGCTTCTTGTTCAGTTTTGGTGATTAATGCTATGTCATCAGTAAATAATAACAACAATGAAATCATACCATTACTTTATCTTTAAACAAACATGGATCAGCCATGCCAGCTACAAAGCCTATCTTAGTTAATTCTTTAACTATACATTGGTTCCACTCATATCCTGATTGCTTCAAACAATAAAGAGTCTTTTTCAATTTCCAGCAATCATTATCTTTGATACCTAAAGGTTTCTTTAAATATATAGTGTGCTGCAACGGTGCATGCAGATATGCTGTCTCTACATCCAAATGATTTACAATGTATTTCTCCTAAGCTGCCCACACTAATGCTGCCCTTAATGTAGTAGCCTTCAGACTAGGTGCAAACCCCTTATCATAGTCATTTGCTGTCTGATTGAACCTGTGTGCTACTAACCTGGCTTTATGGGTAACAGTCCCATCTATACTTGTCTTTAACTTATATATCCATTTACATCCTATGGCACATTTACCTGGTGGTAACTTAACATTTTCGTACACATCCAGTTTTTTTAAAGATTCTAGTTCCTTATCCATTGCTTTCTGCCAAGCAGCCTGGTCCTTAGCAGGATATATTTTCAGTTCACTATAATTACTTGGAACTGTATTCACTTGGCATACAACACTAGCCTGATATCTATCAGGTGGTCATGTTACTCGGGTTGAACATCTTGGTAATACAGGGCTTACTGGTGGACTTTCCTGTGCTACCTGCTCCTGTTCTTCTACCTCCTCCTGTGCCTCTTCTCCTACTTCCTCCTGTGCTTCCTCTTTAATGGCTATTTGTTGTTTACTGATGTCTTTAGGGACTATTTGGATGTCAATAATAATATCATTGCTGGATTCCTGTTCCAGTTTATCCCACCCAACATGCTTGAGAGATTTTTCACTAGCACTACAATAAACAAGAGCTGTGCCTTGATTCCAGAATCTAAATGATCTATGGTTGGCCTCATAACCCACAAAAAATAACTTCTTATGTTGCCCTTTCAGTCTTACTTGTGAGGGAATATGAACCCACGCTGAAGCTCCAAATGTGTGTAGGTAACTTAAATTTGGTTTTCTGCCATGCCAATGAGTGAATGGCAATTCTCCAGTTGTTGTATTAACTACATTGTTTAAAACATGGTTACTACACATTATGGCTTCACCCCATAGTGTTTCAAGTAAACCTGAATCAGATAACATAGTGCGAGCCATGGCTTGTAATGTTTGCCCTCTTCATTCTACAAACAAGTTATGTTGTGGTCTGTAAGGTGCAGAACGTTTATGCTCAACACCAGCCAATTTCAGCATAGTTTGGAATCTTTTGTTAACAAATTCAGTCCCATTATCAGTTACTAAAGTAATTACTTTACTTTTCATTTTTCTCTCAGCAAACCTTAGCCAGTTAAAGAAATGTTGGAATGTTTCTGTTTTGTTTTTCATAAGATAGCAGAAACCACATCAAAGTATCATATATAAAGTGTTCAACAATATGTTGTTGAGGCTGAGAAAGTTTCCAGAACAGAATGAACTGCAGTAGAATGAATTGGGGAAAAAAAACACCTGTCTGTTTTGTGGATCAAAGCTTGGTAGATTCCATTTCATTCTGCAGCAGAAAGGTTCCTTTCATGGTGCAAACTATATCTATTCATCAATGATACAATACAAAATAAAGTATTCAAAACAGATTAAAATAATTTACATTATACAGATGCCTAATTTATTCTAACAGGAATGAAAAATTGACTGCAATAAAAAGAAATCATACAACAGCAATATTAGCAGTGAATTTGGAATTGATGACTACAACCTGAATAATTTTTTGGGCCAAGCAAAGGTAGAATTAATAATGATACTTTTTGCACCCTATAATAACTTTTTTAGCATAATTATAACTCACATTTCTCCCAAAATAGTCCTCTGTATGTGTTTGAGTAAACTACCCATGTTTCTCCAAAAAGAAGGCCGGGTCTTATTTTCTTTTGACACCCGAAAAAATGGTTAGGCCTTCTTTTTGGAGGGTTCTAATTATTGACTCAACTTGTGGTAGTGGCACTGACAGTTCCACCCAGGAACCCGCTGCTGGCCCCTCTTCTTCTGAGGCCGCTTGCCACCACTTGCACACATCACCCTGGTCTCCCTTTCACCTTCAGATACCTGCCAGAAAGCTCTCTGCAGTTGTTAATAGAGCTCTGGATCAATCCAGAGCTCTATTATCAGCTGCAGAGGGCTTTTTGGAAGGCATTTGCAGAACTCTATTATCAGCTGTAGGAGGCTTTCTGGAAGGCATCTGAAAGCCAGGGTGGTGCGTGCAAGTCACAGCAAGGGGCCACAGAAGGCAGGGAGGCAGGTGTCGGGGTGTGCTAGGCCTAGTAAGTAGGGCAGCTCCACCCCCATCCTAGCTTATTTTTTACCTGTGTGCCTCGCCCCATCCCCTGTACCCCAGAGTGGGCGGAGTCTTAATTAGGCCTAATTTTGTGGGTGTGGCTTAATTTGATTGCATGCACTCAAAAATGTGATAGGGCTTCTTTTCAAAGGGGGTCATCTTTTTGGAGAAACATGGTATAAACAAAAAAGCAAACACTAATCAACAGGCATTATAGATTTTCTTAAAATTTTGACCTTTTTTGATAATAAGAAAATACAGATTGGATACAACACATAATGTTGAGTGAGACCTAAGTGAATTATGCTATGATTTTTAGCTTCTAGGTTCATAGTTTGTATCCCAATATCAGTTCTATAGTTCAACAATGGGATAATCTGTCAATAAGTACTGGTTTACAGTCAGTAGATAACACACACAGATTACTTTCTGCTAATCTCTACATAAATTTATACATATGCATTCTCAACAATAAAGTGTATTTTACTTGATAACATAGAAGAAACTCTGAAGGTGTCTGGGACAGTTATCTAATTAGGTGGTTATCTAATTTAGGTATCCGAACAGAACAATTTATGTATTGTTATATCGTACAAAATAATAGCAATTTTATTCTGAGACACTGACTCACCTGCAACTTCCTCACTGTGTGCTATCACACAGATTTCTAATAACAATGCTGTTCCTAGAGGAATTATCAAGGAGTACAACATGAGGACTTATCTTCACATTTTGGTAACCTTCTTTTTCTTGCCATGTCCTCATGATGTTTCCTTTATCTTATTCCTTGCCAGCTGAGTTAGCCTAAAGTTATCTTTAAATATTCCTATTTAACAGTAGTGTTTCCCAGCACAGTTTTTGCCATGACACAATGTGTCAGGCTTTATCAATGGCTGTTGACATCATCAAACCACTTCCCTCCCATCATTGCAACTGCCCTCCATTTTGCTTTCCTCCTGAACAAGAGAGAATGACTGGTTTCCATGGAGGCACAAGTCAGTACAATAACTTACGGACACTGTCTAAAATACATATCAAATCTTATGCAGGTTCCACATCAACTGAGGTGTAATACCGTTTTGCAAATGCACTAGTCCTGTGTTGCACTAAAAGTCCACTTAAACTGAGAAGAAAAAACCTGATTCTATCCATTGTGTTTGTAAAGGAATTTAGAACTGACATTAGAAGCAAATGCCTATGGAGATTCTCAACCATCCAGGTCATTGTTAGTCTCAAAGGTGCTTTTTCCAAAATGCAACCAGATTTTCTTGTTTTTTTTTTCTTTGAAAATGTTTTGCTTTTCATCCAAAAAACTTATTTAGTTCAGAAAGTCCAGTTGCCTTTTGGAAAAATCACCTTTGGGATGCTTAGGGAGAATCTGAAGAAGAGGATATATGGTTCTGAGATACACAGAAATGTAAGAACGAAATTCAAAATAACTCTGTTTCTTGCCTGGGCTATCTCAAAGGATGTGGTACACTCTTCAATATTGAGAAATTAACATTTATTATATCATCTTAAATTCTTCCTGCATTCTCAGCTTAAATAGGATGGAAGAAGGCGCATGGGATGGAGAGGACATGGAGGGTACAGAGCAATAAAAAACTTGATGGATCTTCACTGGAACTAAAATCAAAGTTGGGTTGTTTGTCACTCCTCCTAGAAAAAACAAATTCCTGGAACAGAGGATGAGGGTATCTTTGAAAGCCAACAGTGACAATCATAGCTGCCTAAATGCGCTAAATTTAGTTATTTTCTAAAGGCAACAAAGCTAGCTACTGTATTTCCCCGAAAATAAGACCCGGTCTTATTTTCTTTTGGGTCCTGAAATAAGCACTCAGGCTTATTTTTGGGGAGGTCTTATTTTTTGATGTGCAGGAGGCGGTGAGCACAGAGGCCAATGTGAGTGGAAGTGCTACCGTTGGCCCCACCCTCTGTCCCACCTTCTACTTGCCTGCGTCAGCAACAAGTCAAACTCTTGGTGTGTCACAGCCTCCCCCTTCCCTGCCTGCTGGCCCTGTTGCTGCTGGGAAACTGGAGCTCAGGTCTTGTTGTACCGGGTACAGCCACTCTTGGAAGGATACCACAAGGCTTGTCATGCCAGTGCAGCTGCTCGCAGCAGGATGCTACATGGTGTCTTGTGCCATTGCACACAAGCAGCTCCACTGGTATGACGAGCCTCATGGCGTCCTGGCTCAAGAGGCTCCACCGGCATGATAAACCTTGCACCGTCTGGCCGCAAGGACCCCATGAATTACTTATATGAATTATTTAAGTAATTAGAATAAAGCTTCTGGAACCATAATATGAATTGAAGCCATCCTGTCAAAAGCATTGATCACCACCAAGATAGTGATGAAAACTTGCACTTCAGGGAGATCAGTACTAAAACCCAAACACAATATCTCTGATTTCTGAGGGAGATAGGTGGTTGTGTGAAATACAAGTAAAATAAAATGTTCCTCAGGCAGGCAGCCATGACAGAGAAGGTCCTTATTTTTTTTATCTCACCAGATAAACTTCCTTAGGAAAAGATATCTATAGCATTCCCTGACTCCTCATTCTGGTAGGTCAGGTAAATGTAACAAGGAAAAGAAGTCCTTCAAATAATCTGGTCCTAAACTGTATAAGGGGCTTGAAAGGTGACAACCAGCACATTGAATTGGATCCAGAAGCAGACAGATATCCAATGCAGCTCCTGCAGGAGAAATAACGCATATGTACTTCTAGGCCTGCATAAAACCATTATCACTGCTGCATTTTGAATCAATTGAAGCTTCTGAATACTTTTCAAGGGCAGCCCTGTAGAAGGACCCAGGTGATACAAAAGAAGCTAAAAAGAGAAGAGTAGATTACTTATATGAGCGTCCATTAAGCTTTTGGGGCATTTAAGCAAAATAAAGGATAAAATTGGGGATCAATCAGCCCCTAATGAACATTGCCACCTCTTGATATAAAGCTCCTTCCATTAATTTCAGACTCCTCACAATTTCTCACATGCTCCTGAACACTGTCCTTTTCCCTTGTCCCTACGACCTGTCAGCCAGGCTGGGTTGGACACCGGTTTAGCTCGCCTTCAGAACAGCATTAGATCCTTAGCCATGAAGAAGCACTAGTATGGGTGTTTTCTATCCAATGGAATTTGTATAAAACATATTTATCACTTCAAAACTGAGACTACAATTTAGAACTGTACCTTGTTTATCATCAGTAATTGTATCCTGAATCAGGGCAGCTATAACAGATTTCTCATCAATTGAAGGCTGTTTATGACAGAAAGGGTATCCATTTGTGAAGATTAAAAAAAAAGTAAAAGAAGAAAGAAACAAATAGTCAGATGATTCAAAAATGTACAGGCTGGGAGAAGCCAATAATCTGGGGAGAGATGTGGAAGAAAATACCTTTAGGGATGAATTAAAATTCCTTAATTATTTTTATAATTTTGTTTTGAAAGTAAACCAGGTTTTTCTAGGATAAGCTGGTACTTTGATTTTGTATAGCAAAAGAGCCATATAATTGTGTCACATGCTGTATATTCTTATGGAAATACATGCCATATAATCTTGTGCAAGTTTTTTCAGAAGCATCCTACAAATGTCTAATTTACTTGCTCAGGATTACAGTCTAGCATCATTCTGTTAACATTATATTTTATCACAGATTGAAATTTGTGAAAGGTGCTGCTTTATAAAGGCAAATTAACACCTGACAAATACGAGTACAACCAGAATATTTTATGAGCACGGTTCATAATCCCAGCAAAACTTCAAACCATAACATTTTAGATAGTTAAAGTTCATCAAGCCTCTTATTGGGAATACTTTCATGAAACTAATTCTTTTGACTATAATAGAGAAGTATAATTTTATTGTGGCAATAAGAGGTACCCCCATACATATGTGAATTGTATTCACTTTCAACATCAGGCAGCAATTTATACTGTGTCTGTCTTTTTCTTTGTCTTGCCTGTGCAATGTAGTAGGTCAAGGGTACATGCACTGTAGTTCTGCTTTTGCTCAGGTCTATTCCGCAAGCTGCCAATGCTTTGCTGGGAACCCAGTGTACACTATAGTAGTTTGCATGCTTAATAAATTTATGTTGTAATTTTGAAGTAATTTAAGTGAGAAAGGTTTGGCTGTAATACTATTAATGACACAAAAGGCATGCACGTGAATTGTTACATAATGACTAGATCAATAATTTAAAAAAATAAGTGGTCACTAACTGGTTGAACAGAGGTTGCCTCAAACAGAATCAGTAGCTGTGAGTTATTTGGAACTTCGCATACAGTTTCGAGCTGATTATATTAAAAAAATATAAGAGAAAGTTATAGAGAGAATGAATATTCATCTCGGGTGAGAAAAGTACAGAAAGGTTTGCTTTTACTTCTAAAAATTCAGGAATGAATTCAATAATATTTTAACTATTCGTAATAATGAATCAGTAACTCAAAGTGTGCAAAGTCTTTAAAATTTACACTTATGTTTTTAGCTAAAGAAGGAAAAAATGAGGTAGGAGCTGACAAAAATGATCCTTAGGAATGCTTGATACAAGGTTTCATTCTCTTGCTAAGGATTCAGTATTTCTTAAAACAAAATTTCTCCCATAATGTCTCCC
This sequence comes from Hydrophis major, assembly GCA_033807585.1. NCBI lineage: Eukaryota > Metazoa > Chordata > Lepidosauria > Squamata > Elapidae > Hydrophis > Hydrophis major. The sequence goes on along the minus strand of CM066332.1, from coordinate 57,565,042 downwards.
ACTTTGGCATAACACTTTCTTTTGGCTGATTATACTGGACTAAAACACAGCAAATTTTGATTTTAGCTGTGTCATCTAGCAGCTGCACTATGATTACAGTGTTCACCTTCTCAGCATTAAACCTCAGGTAATTGAATTGAATCTTCTTTCTCTACTTTGTGCTCTTCCATTTAAGAGGTGCATTGATTTTAGTGCTTACACAACTCACACAGATTTTTGGAAGCTGCTGCCCTCCAGACAATCCTTCACCATCTCCGCAACAATTAAATTTTAGTGGTGAAGGAAAAAGGTTGAGGAGAAACTATTGCTTTATAATTGGTCACCAACCCAATTAGATAAATGCACTAAAAACACAGAGGGAATAAAAGAAACTGCTAAAGGAAGTTATGACATGAAGACTGGTTTATATACCATTGTTATAATTTAAATTATTTTAAAACAAGATAAGTTGTTCATACCTCAGTCCTACTGAAGTCTCTTGTTGATTGATTTACTGATAATGATTCTGAATAAGAATTCAGTATATATTCACCTTTAGGTTTATGGGTAGCTATAAAAAAAAAAGATGGTTAGGTGCCTCCATCTTTATAATGATCATTTTCTAGACTTATTTTCTCATTGATTTCTACTTTAGTATATTCTATAACCTAATGATAACAATTGGCAACTCTTCTACTTTATAATACAAGACTGGAGTTTTTTATTTTGTGACTATCATTTGAATAAGGTTCCTATATATTAAAAACAATTTTTTAAAACTGAACGAACGTTATGGTAAATTGCAGCATTTAGTTGAGCTTGATATACCAAAAAAGCTAAGCTGATGCTGAACTTAGTTAATGCTTAGAGAGGAAACTACAAGGAAATCCCAAGGCTGTAGGAGAATGATAAACTAAAATGAAACTAGGGAGAATAAAAAGATATGGATAGATAAGTTAATGCCATTCAGTCACTGTTCATTCATTCTTTGGGATGAAAATATGGGAAATTTCTGATTATTCCCAGAATGTTGTAATTAAAAAGTACCTCAAAAAATAGGCAATATATTTTAAGAAAAGGCAATATATATTTCATTGCCAGGCACACAACTGGTATAAATTGTTGTGTCCGTGAAATGATGCCAGGAGTCAGTGACTTCAAATCATGCTCTTTTATTAAAGTAGGAACCGAACTGGCTCTTCGCAAAAGGTTCGCGGCTTTTATTCTTTCAGCCGCGGTGGCCGCGGCCAATGGCACCGCTTTGAATCTCCCGCGATTCGAATGGACCAATCGCGGGAGATTCTTAGCGAGCCAATCGGCGCGGCTCGCCTGACCAATCAGAGTGCCCCGCGCTTTGGCCAATCAAAGCGCGGGGATCTCAAGAATGCTAATTAGGGACAGAACATAAATGGTGTTAAATCTTTCTAAACTAACTTAGAAGTCCTGATTGGGCAGTTCACCATAAAGTTCCCAACTTTCTTTGTGTAATAGTGTCTCTTTAAATATAAGAACAATACTCAAATAAGAAACAAACCCATATAAAATATTTCCATATCAGTATTTTAGTGTCATTATACTTATTTTCCATTGGGAAGTTAAGATTTATAGAAGAGCAGTAACCTCACTAGACACATTAAAAACTACATTAGTATGCCAAGACATACTTTGGATTTTTTGTGTGTGTGTGCAATAATTGTTACCTTAAACAGAAATCCAGTAATGGTTTCAAGTTGTTATTCTATTGAGATGTAATGTACTATAAAGTGCATTGCAGGGTTATGGATATACAATTAAACATAATGTCAGCACAATATAAAACAATCATATTGGAAGGATCCAGATGACTGCTATAGGGCAAAAAGGCCTTCCAGCTTCTAGGTCATGAGTCAATAATTTTAAGGATTTCAGACATAGACTTCATGAACATATATTAGCCTGTTCTGACCCAACCCTGTTACCAGCAAGAAAATCTCAAACAAACGCACCAACTCAAACCTTCTCAGCTTTAATTTGCAAATAACTTTTTTATAGATAAAAGATGGCTTGCAGCCAATTAGTCCAACCAGAAAAGCCTTGACAGAATTCTTCAGTTAAGCTGGAGTCTCCACACACAATGCTGAGTTCTTAGAACGTTTTTGCTTTCTGCAAAAGCAAAAACCTTTTGAAACCAGGCTTATATTCCCTGGAGGGAGGGGCCATTACGTTGCATCCTTACTCCCGAGTCGCCTGTGCTGCTCCAGCTGTTCTCTTCTATGAATCATCCTGCGCTCACACACACTTAGCACAGGCTGCTTGGGAACCTTCTCGTCATTGCTGCCAGCCCCCACAATCCCTGAAGGCAACAGTCCACTCCCTGATGGTCCTGGCCCCTAATCAGAATCATCGCTCTCCTCAGCCATCTGCACCTGCTGCCGGCTAACCACAACATAGCCAAGCTTTTTAGCTACATATAAGTTTGCTGTCTGACTGCTGTTATTAAGAGACCAAACATTGATTATCCACAGTTTCAGAGCATCTTTCCTATAATTATTGCATGAAAACAGACTGTTGTTAAAACACGGTTTTAATTAACTGAAAACCTATACACAAACACTGAAAATTTACCTGCATGAAGAGTGTCAGGCAAGAGCGTCTCTGGCAAGCTGTCTGGCAAAAGATAGCCATTCTTCCGAGCAACAACAAGATGAAAGGCAGCACAGAACTCTGCTAACGTCAATGCTCCATCACAGTCAACATCACTAAGTTCCCTTGAAATCAGATAATTATTTATACAACCTTGTTTGTTGCACCACATTTTGTTTATGCAGATATTAACATTTATACTAATGTGATTTCTAATTGTAATACAAATAATTTTATTACAAAAATAAATTACAATTATACTTTATAATAAAAATATATTGCAATTGCAATAAAATTACAATTAAATTACTGTGATTTTTAAAAATTACTTTATTTGAATAACTAGGCAGGTTTCAAAATGTAACATTCAAAAAAAGTTGTAATGAGTAATTCTGATGTACATGAAACTATTACTGTTTAAAAGAATCAGAATATGAGTTCATAAGCACAACTAGAAGTGAAGCTTATAATGTTAATTTTTCTGAATTATATTTATCTGAACATGATTCAAACTTATACTTTTAGACTCCTTAATATGCTCTTTAGAATATTTTTAAATTACTGGAACTTCTGGCTGGCATCGCGTGGCAAACGGCTTGAAAATAGCGGAGCTCCACCAAGCTCCGTGAAAACCAGCCGGCATCTGCTGTTGAGAGACTCTACGGGATTCTAGACACCCTGAAGGGATAGTGAAGAAAAGAGAGGTGCTTTGTAGACCATGAGGAAAACCGCAATTTCCTCATTAGGTCCGAAGAAAGCTCTCCTGAACGGCAGCAAGGACAATGGCCATTTTGGGAAGTCACAACAGCAATAGCACTATAAAGCGCTTTATAGTGCTTTACAGCCCTCTCTATTATATTGCCCCCAACAATTTTGGGTCCTCATTTTAGCCACCTCGGAAGAATGGGAGGCTGAGTCAACCTTGAACCTCCTTGAATGGGAGGCGGAGTCAACCTTGAGCAGAAGTACCTTGCAGGACTGTACTCGAACCACTGCGCCACCGAGGCTCTTTGACACAAGCTGTGATAACTGGGACAAGAAAATTTGTGCTGGAATGGTGTGGGGACAGAGTATTGAAGCTGGGTGAGACAACTTCCAACTTTTATGCTAGAGATCTAACCCAAGTTAAAAAATTCCAAAAAATAGGAGAAGGCGGAGCTTCGTTCCGGCGATACAGCTGCGATCTCAGGGCTCTGAGATCGTAGCCGATATTTTCGCCCCTGGTCGGTCCTAACGGACCTAAACCGTCCCATAGAGACGGTGATCGTGAAGGGCATTGTTCCAGGATCCCAGAGATATCGCAAAATCTCTGGTTTGATCCGGAAGAAGCCCTTTTGCTGGCGGCGGAGAGGCAGCCTCCATAGCTGCTGAAGTCGGGACAGCTCCGGAAAGAAAGTGATTGGAGTGAAGTGTGTCGGCTGGGTGAGAAAAACTCTTTTGTGCTGTAAATTCGCTAAGGTTGGAAAGTTCATCCGATATAAAGAAGAAAGCTGTGAGATTTTTTTTTGACTGAAATTGTTTTGAGCGGCGTTTTTTAAAGTGATGTCAAATTGAGGCTTGGTTTTTTTTTTTCTTTTCTTTATACTTTTTGGGAAAGATTTTACTGTGACTTTGTAGGTAACCGGATTGAATTTTCTCTTATATATATTTTTATGCTCCCTTTGATTTTATGCTCCCTTTGATTTTTTAACTTTCTTTAGGATAGTGGCTCCCTTTGGCTATTTTTTCTTTTTTTTCTGTATATATTATTACTTTTTTCTGGCGGGCGGGGAGAAAGAGCATTAAGAAACTTTGTAACACTGCCAACTAGAGGCTTGAAAGTATCTTTATGTGAATTGGAGAGAATTGCAAAAAGACCTCATCTCAAGGACTTTTTAACGTGATAAGATAGAGGGAGAGCACAGCAAAATATTATTGCAGGTGCTTTCCTGGACTGTTATCAACAACACTTGAGGTTTGGCTTTGAAGCGGCTGGAGAAGAGAGTCATAACAAGAGCCTTGGATAAATAACAAAGTGCAGTGTGTTTTCTTATATATACCCCATTCGCTAGCCTTTTTCTAAATTTTAATTTTAGTAATATTTTTATTTTTGCCTTTTATTTTAAAGGGAAAGCCTCAGAGTTTTTTTTTCTTTTTTCTTCTTTATTTTTCTTTTCTTTTTTATTGGGACTTTTTTGCTTTTCATATTTATGTTTTTGGACTACTTTGTTGTTGAGGTTGTTTTTTTTTTCTTTTTTTTGGATTATTGAGATTTTTTAATTGGATTAAGGTGTGAAGAATCTGAAGGAACTTTTTGTTTTTTTTTTCTCTTTTTGCTTTTTCTTTTTTCCTTTTTCTTTTGCTCTTAATCAATATTATTATTTTTGGATTTGTTTGTTTTTTCCTTTCTATTTTTTCCTTTTTTATGGTGGACTATCTCGTAACTGGATTAGGGTCTAGAAGAACCTGAAGATCTTTCTTCTTCCTTTTTTTCTGTTTCTTCTTTGGTTTCGTGTTTTTTACTATTGGAGTTCTCCATTTTGGATTATAATTGGCTGCTCTACCAGTTGGATTAAAAGTCAAGAAGAATTTGAAGTTTTGGAAACATTGAAATGAGCAGGAAACCAATACCATCTGGCATTTCTGCTTCTACCTCTGCTTCCCCACCAGCTGGAGGACAACGTTTAATTCAGACAATGTTGAAGCAAGATAAGGAACAAGAAAAAATAACTTTACAGTTACAGATGATTATGCAAGGAATCCAAGATCTCAAGACAAAATCAGATATCATTGAACAAAGAACAGGAAATATTGAACAAAGAATAGAAAATATTGAACAAAGAGCAGAAAATATTGAACAAAGAGCAGAAAATATTGAACAAAGAATAGAGAAGACTGATGAAAAAGTGGAAAATATTAAACAAATGGTTAAGTATGAGGAGAGATTCCAAAAAATTGAGGAAGAAGGAAAACAAAGAGAGAAGAAGATTGGAAATATTGACAGCAGATTAACAGCGGTTGAACAAGAAAAAGGTGGGATGTTGAGGTGGGAGATGGAAAGGTCAGAATTTTACCTCAGATTTCAAAATATAGAAGAGGAAAAAGGAGAAAATTTGGCAGCAGTAATGATAGAAATTTTGGCAGATGCTTTGGAAATTACAGAGGAAAAGATGATGAATGGAATAGATGAGATATATCGAGTCTATACAAGATATGCGATGAGAAATAAATTACCCAAGGAAGTCCATATTAGATTTACCAAAAAATCCATTAAAACGCAAATATTACAAGTAGCAAGAGAGAAAACACTGAAATACAAGGGTAAAGAGGTTGTGGTTTTAAAACAAATACCCAGAAGAGTGAGAGAGATGAGAAGAGAATATCGATTTCTGACCAAAATACTATTGGAAAACGAAGTGAATTATAGATGGCTGATTCCAGAAGGACTAGTGTTTGGGTGGCAAGAGCAGAGATATAGAATTGATTCAATTGAGAAAGCAGAACTTTTTCATGCAGAATTCTTTGGAGGAAGAAGAGAGGAAGCAGAGAAAGAGGCTTTATCAATTGAGTTTCAAGATGAACAACTGGAGACTGAAAAAGAGAAAGGAGCAGCAGGGGGACAGATGGATAATAAAGAACAGCGTGAAGTGAGATCCACGAGAGCTGTTAGACCTAAATATAAAGCATAATCATGGAGGAAAAAAAATTGATAACAATGAATATAAACGGACTTAATTCAGCTGTTAAAAGAAGGAAAACTTTTCATAAATTAGAGAAATTAAAATTTGATATAATTTGTCTACAAGAAGTTCACATTAAAAAACAACATGAACAATTGTTATTACAGCCAAAATTAGGGAAAATATTTACCTCTTTGACTCAATGTAAGAAAAAAGGTGTGGTTTTATACATTAAAGAGGCTATTCCAGCAAAATTGATTGACACGGATGAAGATGGAAGAGTATTAATGGTAGAAATAATGGACAATAATATAAAAATACTCTTGATTGCAATTTATGCTCCGAATGATAAACAAGAAGAGTTTTATAAAAAGCTGCACATGAAAATAATTGGACTGGACTATGTTAATATAATTATGATGGGAGATTTTAATGGAATTGTGGATAATAAACTGGACTATATAGCAACAACAACAAAGCAAAATAGAAAGGCTCTCCCAAGGTCCTTTTTTAAAATGACAGATGAATTAACTTTAAAAGATATTTGGAGAGAAAGAAATGTTAAAGCTAAACAATATACTTTTTATTCAAATAGACATTTATCATGGTCCAGATTAGATATGATTTGGATCTCAACAGAACTAATATCTAATATTAAAGAAACAAATATTGAAACAAGTACCTGGGCAGATCATAGCCCAATGACAATTAAATGGAAGGGACAAAAAAAAAGATCGAGATGGACATTAAATAATACTATTTTAAAGGAGAAAGATTTTACACAATGGATGGAGAAGGAATTGGCTTTTTTCTTCAGAGAAAATAAAAAAGAAGATACTTCAACGCAAAATGTGTGGGACACAATGAAGGCATACGCTAGAGGTTTGATAATAGATTATACAAGAAAAAAGAATATTAGGAAAAGGCAAGCTTCTAAGGCCTTGGAAGATGAGTATAAAATTCTTGAAAAAGAATTACAGAAAATGCCACAGAAAAAGGATATTAAATTGAAGCTGGATGTAATCAAACATAAAATGGAATTAATAGAGAAAGAAGAACTGGCACAGAAAATTAGAAACTCTAAACAGAATTATTTTGAAGATGCAAATAAACCAGGTAGATGGCTAGCATATAAATTGAGAAAAGAGAAGGAATCAAGAAAAATATTGAAGTTAATAGATGAACAAGGCCAAGTTTGTTATGGGAATAAGGAGAAAAAAGAAATTATTCGAGATTTTTATGGGCAATTATATAAACAGGAGAATATTGATGAAGAAAAAGTCAAACAGTATTTACAGGAAGCTAAGTTATCAAAGATAACTAAAGAGACTGAAGAAATGCTAGAAAGCAATATAACAATGATGGAACTAAATGAAGCATTTAAGAGACAAAATAATGGGAAAGCTCCGGGTCCAGATGGGCTTCCAGTAGAATTTTATAAAACATTTCAAGAATTATTGAGCATCCCATTGTTAGAAGTTATGAATGAAGTTATGTTAAAAAAGATGATACCTAAAACATGGTCAGAGGCTTATATTACACTCATACCAAAGGAAGAGACTGACCCATTGCAAATTAAGAATTATAGACCTATTTCTTTATTGAATGCAGACTATAAAATCTTTGCTTCAATCTTAGCAGAAAGACTTAAAAAATATTTAAATAATTTTATTCACTCAGATCAAAATGGATTTCTGCCAAAGAGACAAATTAGAGACAATATGAGAGTAATCTTGGACACTTTGGAATACTATGAGGCTCATCCTGAAAAGCAAATGGCTTTGATATTCCTAGATGCTCAAAAAGCATTTGACAACGTGAACTGGAGATTTATGTTATTATTATTGGAGCAGATGGGTTTCGCTAAAAAATTTATTTAAGCAATAGAAGCTATATATAATAAACAGACAGCAAGGGTAATGATGGAGGGGGAACTTACAGATTTTATTAATATAAGGAAAGGCACAAGACAAGGATGCCCCCTATCTCCTTTGCTATTTGTGTTGACCTTGGAAGTGTTGAATAGAAATATTAGGGATGATAAAAGCATAAAAGGAATGAAAATTAAGAAGGAAGAATTTAAGCTACAAGCTTTTGCTTATGACTTAGCTTTTATTTTGGAAGATCCGCTAGAAACAGCTCCAAAGTTACTGGAAAGGATAGAGGCATATGGAGAGGTGGCTGGTTTGAAAATAAATAAAGACAAAACAAAGATTTTGACAAAGAATATGCTATTGAGACAGAGAGAAGAATTGGCAGATCTTTTGAAAATTCAAGTTACAAATAAGGTTAAGTATTTGGGGATATATTTGACAACAAGATGTAGCACATTAAAGGAGAATAATTATATTAAACTTAAACAACAGATAACTACAGATTTGAAGAAGTGGGAAAACTTGCAATTGTCATTAATAGGGAGAATTTCAACAATTAAAATGAATATCTTACCTAGAATTTTATTTTTGTTTCAAACAATACCAATTAGGCTTGGAAAAGACTATTTTGAAGATTTAAATAAAATTATGTTGAAGTTTATATGGCAAGGTAAAAAAGCGAGAATAAAGCTAAAGCTTTTGCAAGATGCTAGAATTAGAGGAGGTTTTGGTCTGCCTAATTGGGAATTGTATTATCAAGCTGCAAGTTTGATGTGGGTCAAAGAATGGATAACATTAAGGAAACATAGGTTGTTGACATTAGAAGGGCATGACTTGCTGTTGGGTTGGCATGCTTTTTTATGGTATAAGGGAACTAAAACACAGGGTTATTTTAGAAGACATTATGTACGGGAGTCTTTGTGGTTAAATTGGGAGAAGATAAAAAGACAATGTTATTTGAAAATTCCAGTTTGGTTATCGACCATTGAAGCATTTTCCTATCCTATAATCTACAAGAAGGAACAAACAGTTAGATATGGGGAACTTTTGGATGAAAAGGGTGAACTTAAATCGATCCAAAACTTAGAGGAACAAGGTATAAGGATGAATTGGTTTTCATATGCACAAATACACTCAAGGTATGATGAAGATTCTAAAACGGAGGGATTTTATGATAAACAGACTGATTTAGATAAGATCTTGATGGGTACTGATGAGAAGGTGATTAAAAAACTATATGGTTATTTACTGGGAATGAAATTAGAGGAAGAACAAGTCAAAGAAACTATGATTGTTTGGGGGAAGAATTTTGGATATGGGATTGATTTAGAGAAATGGCAGAAATTGTGGTCTCAAAATTATAAAATGACAATGTCAACAGCATATAAAGAAAACTTGTATAAGATGTTTTACAGGTGGCACTTTCCTCCGACAAGAATAGCAAGAATGTTTAAGAACAAATCTGAAAAATGCTGGAAATGTCATCAGATACCCGGCTCGTATTACCATATGTGGTGGACTTGTGAGGATGCTAGAAAATATTGGACTATAATTCGCATGTGGTTGGAAAAAATGACAAAGAAACATATAGATTTGAAACCAGAGATCTTCTTATTGGGAATTTTACCTGATATATATAGTAAAGATTTGAAATACCTGATTGTAAATGTATTAACAGCGGCCAGGATTGTATTTGCTAAAAATTGGAAGAATGAGAAAATACCATTACAGGAAGAAATTATTAAGAAAATATTGGAATGTGCTGAGATGAGCAGATTGACATTTGAAATTAGAGAGCAAGAGGATAAACAATTTTACGAAATTTGGGATCTTTTTTATAAATGGCTAGATGATAAAATACGATAATAGAATATTTAGAATGCTAGATAGTAAGGAATATCTTTATTTTGCTATTATTTTGCTATTTGATATTATATTTATAAAGGATTTTTCAGGATTGATTTGATATGACTAGATGATTTGTTATAGAGTAAACTGGTTTAAAGTATTGTTAGCTCATTAAGCATGAATGATTAAAAATATAGTCAAAAACTTCTTTTTTTAGTGATATTAGGATATATAAGTTTGGATTGACAATATGAGTTGTTATATAACATAATTGTAATTGAGACTACAGAATGAATGCACAAAAATGATGAACCAACTGACACACTGAATGTACATATAAGAGTTGATGTTTTTATGTTTTGTTTGTCTTGTTTGTTTGTAGAAAATTAATAAAAACTTTTTCAAAAAAAAAAAAAATTCCAAAAAATAATCTCCAAGTAGCAAGAAAGTGGTGATTAGGTACAGGGAGAAAGATTAAAGACCCAGAATGAAAGAAATGTTTAATGGAAGCTTTAAAACATAGAAAGCTTGGAAAATATTCAACAATTACTTGAAAAGTGGTTATTGGGAGAAATTGCCTTTTTATTTTTATTTTTAATCCCCTTCTATTTGTTTGACAATTAGACGCTGTCTAATGCTGGAATTGGGAGTAGGGGAGCTATCTACCGGAGGAAAAAGAGCATTACAATATGGGAACCGAGGTGAAAGTGACAATTGTTTAACACAAATAAATGTAAGAAGAGAAAGTAAACATCTGGAAGGCCACCTGACCTTGATTCTATTTTTATTTATTTATTTATTTGATTTGTCAATCGCTTACAAGATAATAGATATAAGTATAAACATGAGTAAGAATACAGGAAATAGGTACAAATAAATAGGGACAATAGGACAGGGACGATAGGCATGATGGTGCACTTATACACGCCCCTTACAGACCTCTTAGGAATAGGGTGAGGTCAATAGTGGTTAGTTTGAGGTTAAAGGAGTGGGGTTAGAGGATGTAACAAGAGTGTCAGGTAGTGCATTCCAGGCATTGACCACTCTGTTGCTGAAGTCGTACTTTCTGCAATCAAGTTTGAAGCAGTTTACATTGAGTTTGTATCTGTTGTGTGCTCTTGTATTATTATGGTAGAAGCTAAAGTAGTCGTTGATTGGTAGGACATTGCAGCAGATAATTTTGTGTGCTATGCTTAAGTCTAACTGTAGGCGGTGTAGTTCAAGGTTGTCCAAGCCCAAAATCTCAAGCCTGGTGATATAGGGTATTCTGTTACGAGCAGAGGAGTGTAGTACTCTTCTCGTGAAATACTTCTGGACTTGCTCGATTGTATTAATGTCTGGCATGCAGTGCGGATTCCAGACTGATGAGCTGTATTTGAGTATTGGTCTGGCAAAAGTTTCATATGCTCTAGTTAGCAATTTGATATTTTTGGAGGAGAAACTTTGTAAGATTAGATTTAGTAGGCAACTTGGATGTTTTGAAACATTTAGTGAGCTCTCTGAAAATCTCTAAGACAAATTGAACTTCAAATAAATAGATCTCTATTAAAACTGCTTATTGAATGGTCAAATTGAAAGATTGAAGGAAATTTGTTGGGCCAATTTGGATTTGAATTACTTAAGCTACCTGATAGAGCATCCTACGAGATTAAAAAAAAGGAAGGTCATAGAAGAAAAAGAAGAAAAACTAAATAAGACTTTAAAATTTGGACAATTGGGAAGAAGCAAATTGGAAAATCACTAAACAACTTTTAAGAACTATAAACTTAGGGGACTTGGAGATACAATTTTGGGATTGATTAAATTTTAGTAATTTTGGAGTTTTCAGATATTGGGATATTGGAGCCCTAGGGGGGGTATGAAGTAATTTTTAATATACTAAATTATTGCAAAATGACTCAACAGGGGACAATAGAGGTGTACAGTATGAAAAAACGTTACTGATGCTTAACCTTTTATATGAAACTGTGATAAAGAATCATAAGGAGATAAGGGATTGTCCAAAGAGAAAATGTGGGTGTAGAAGACCCTCAACAAAGGGGGAGGGAGATGAATATAATATTCAGAAAACAGATGAGAAACCAGAAGAAGTGGGGAGGAGACAAAACAAAACAAATGGGAAGAAGATGAAGACATTAAAGGGACATGACTAATAAGTATGAATCAAATAGATAATTCTTTAAGATACAATAGAACGGGAGTGGGGGGAGGGAAGCCTCCCCAAAATAATGAAAGGACTATGGAGGGTGCTCAAATGATGCAGCAGAAGGAGACAAGGGATAAGCCAGAGGGAATATTTAGTTGTTATAAAAATGGTAGAAAGACAATAAGCTTCCAAGAGAGAAATATAAAAGAGGGATCAAAAAGTCAATGAGTAAATCTCAAAAAGAGTAAGAGATGATGGATAGAGATAAAATAACACTCAATATGGTGATTATATTAGAAATTAAAAGAAGTAAAAAATATAAATTGAAAAAACAGTACAATATATATATAGACAATAGAATTTACTATAATAAAAAGCAAATTAAGGTTAGAAGGTGGAAGTCTATGGTATGGTAACCTAACTGTATTATTAATATTAACGATGTGTAAAAATATACTGAAACTTATAATTTTAGGTGATTGGAGATATAGTCCTGGGATTGATTAAATTTGGTTAATAATTGGTCCCACTGGTGTTTTTAAACAATTGGGATATTGGATTTATGGTGGAGTATTGAGTAATTTTTAAAATATTAAAATACTAGAGATTTCATAGGGGATAACAAACATACTGCATGAAGAAATGTTATTGAAGCTTATAAGTACAATGTGCAGGTTAAGGTTAGAGGTTGGAAGTCTAGGATTATATATACCTAATTGTATTATCATTGCTAGCATTGTGAAAAAATATATTGACCAGTAAATACACTATCACCAAAATATGAAGGGATGTTAAAGGAAAATTACAAATAAACCACACACACACACACACACTCATGTATGTATGTATGTATATATGTGCATATGCAGGGGTGGGTTTCAAAAATTTTAGCAACAGGTTCTCTGCCCAGTTGCTGGGTGGGCATGGCCATGGTGGGCGTGGTCTGGTTGGCCTCCTGCACCACGGTAGGGGGGGCTTTTTGCCCTCCCCGGGCTTCAAAGACTTTCCTTGAGCCTCCAGGAGGGCAAAACCAGCCTCCCTAGGCTCTGGAGGCTCTCTGCAAGCCAGAAACAGACCCATTTCTGGCCTTCTTGAATTTCCAGGAGGCCCATTTTTTGCCCTCCCTGAGCCTCCTGCACTTACCTGAATAAAAAATGAGCCGTATGGAGACTCTAAGGAGGGGTGGGCAGGGCCAGCCAGGAGTGGGATTTGGGGGTTCTCCGAACTGCACAGAATCTTAGATAGGGGCCCTCCCAACTCCTGTATCTCCCAGCATCCCATCCCTTATATATGTGCATATGTGTGTGTATATGTATGTATGTATGTATGGTATTCAGCTTTGTTCAGGTATTTTCCCACATCATTATAGTTGTGCTTTTAAAGTTGTAGCAACGTTTCGGCAGAATCTCATCTGCCATCATCAGGCTTCTGTATTGTGTTCTGCTTGATTGGTATTTCTAATATCTTCTGTCTGTTTTGTGGCTTTTTTTGTCTTGATTGGCTGGCAACATTGTGTTCCTGTATTGGAGGCTTTTAGTGCGGCTTGGCTCCGAGTAAATGGACGGCTATCATTTATTAGGAAGCTAGGTTTCATCTGGTGCCTGGTTGGGGTGTGTTTGAGCTGGAGGTATCAGGGGAAATCTGTTTGTGCCCAGGTGTTTGCCTGGCTTGTGGTATGGAGATTTTTTTGTTTGTGAGTGCAGGCTTCCAAATAATTGACAGTCTGGTGGAATCATCTCTTCTATTCATGCTTTCAGGTCTTTTTTCAATCTCTATGGCTTCTCTGATAATTCTGTGGCTGGGGTTTTCTATGATGGCTAGGGTTTTGGTGCCATTGAAGTCAATGCTATGACCTGTTGCTTTCATGTGTTGGACTGGTGAGGAAGTGTGTTCCAATTTTTTTACTGCATTTTTGTGTTCATCCAGGTGGGTACTTATTGTTCTATTGGTTTGTCCAATGTATGATGCACAGGGGACTTCATATATGCCTTGGTTTTCTAGGTCAATTTTATCTTTGGGGTTTCTTAGGATGGCTGCTATTTTTCTGTCTGTTTTGAAGGCAGTCTTGATGGATGTGATGCCTGTGTAGTATCTTGCTGATTTTGTCTGTAGTACCTCTTATGTAGGGCAGGACAGCTGTTCCATAGGTCTGTTCATCTTCTAGGTCTCCATTATGTCTCAGTGTGTTTTTGTGGATCAAGCCGGTGATTTTGCTTTTGTGGAAGCCTGATGACGGCAGATGAGACTCTGCCGAAACGTTGCTACAACTTTAAAAGCACAACTATAATGACATGGGAAAATACCCGAACAAAACTTAATACTATACATGTAAGTACCCATGAAAACTTAAAAAAACATATATGTGTGTGTGTATACATATATACACACATACACACATATATACATATAAAGAACATTTTTAGATTACAGTACTACTCACATTTTGTTAGTTCACTGAAAAGCATAAAAGCATAAAATAAATATTAATTCACTTTCTACTTCATTTGGATCACAGTATGAGCCACTGCTGAAGACATTTTCTGTTGCATTTGTTTACATACATACAGAGATAAAATAATATTATGAGTTAGAAAATAGTACTTACCATATGTGTGAAAGTTCAGGAATCGGCAATTTAGATTTTGTAAAGAAATTCTTAGCTACAGAACCTGTTAAAAATGATGATCAGAAAGCAGTAAAACAAATACTTCAGCAAAAATTTTCTACTGGCATCCTTCTTATATTTCTTTTTAAAAAATGAATCCATTATTATTTGCTTGTTTATATTAGCCTAGATTGAACATTGTTTTCTTATGTAACTTTAATAGTAATCACAATATTTCTTGCAATATTCATCAGTATTTTATTTTTCAGAAAAATATTTTGTTCATCTGTGGTTTGTTATTTTTACCTAAGCACTAACGCTAAATGTCTCATATTTCAGAATCTTAAGCAAAACAGAATTTGAACTTATATTCTGAATTTCCAAACTATAGTTAAAAGCTATCTGAAAATTGGTAGTGAGCAAAGTATGATTATCTAGCCCTTGCTGCTGAGTGTATGCACACACAGAAACCTTAGATGGAAAGAACATATGGGTGTGCGTGTATGCATCTATATCTATCTATCTATCTATCTATCTATCTATCTATCTATCTATCTATCTATCTATCTATGTCTATGCACTGAAAAAGTATTTAAAACAATACAATTAATAATGCAATAGAAATCAATTAATAATTTCAATAATAAAATCTACAAAAAGAGTAGAAGTTGGAATAAATAGAATTTCAAATATATATATTGAACTTTCAGTGTATCATCTGGTATGAAGTGATATCACTTTCAAAGCCCTATGAAATAGCTCTTTTTTTAACCCCTTTGAAATGTTGATACTGTAGCTGTGCTTGACTTCAGAAGAAAACTGTTGCATAGGGTTTTTGCCATCCCACAAAAGGACCTTCTTCTGCCATCCATTGACTGGACCTTACCTGGATAGGATACTTGGTTCAATTTCATTACAGCCAAGATAATTGGGCATATTGTTTCTATTTGGAAATCTCACTAATTTCTTTGCCCCTGAATTCATTTAATTATTAGCATAAACCTACTCAGACAACTTAATACATCTAAATGCCTTGCATTTGAATATATGGCTATTATGAATGTCTATATTCTTATGTGCATCCAAAATACAAAGCTGTCTCAATGATAATAATATAGATAGGTGTACTATATAAAGTTTGGTTTTACTATGAATATTAATTGCCCCGTCCTCTTCTAGGATTTTTCTTTGTTTCCCTGTTCACATGGGATATAAACGCTTAAAATTCTTTGCAATATATACTTTTCTGATTTTAATCAAAATAAAATCCTACAAAGGAGATGAAAATTCATTTTATAAAAATACTTAAATTCCAGATGAACAGCAGTAATAAAATCTAAAGCAAGCAGATTTTAATTTAAAATGCATAGTGTTTATAAGCTAACAGATAAAATTGAAATTTCAATGAATCAGTTTTCATATATAGAATTTATTTTATAGAACTTACTGAAATGGCCAAGAATATCCATTTAAACAAAAAGGACTACAGCAAAGTGCATGTTATTTCACAAAACAAAAGTCTATATACTGTCACAAGGATAATATCCTCCGTATCTCATACCACATTACTAACGGAGAGGTACTATGAAGATCAGATTTAAAATCTATCGAGAACTGTGAATGAAAGTTAAATGTGACTTGTTAGCCATATTTTACATCTATCTGAAGACTGGCATCCAAAATTTGCATTACTTTGGATACCTTCTGGTAGGAACAGAAAATGAGGCTCACCTCAGAAAACCTGGTAACAAACCCTTAATGATTGAAACTTCTGGAAAACACTGCTGCCCAATATACTCTGCATAGGAACTAATGATGATGACAGTCACCAGTGTAGAAGATTAGTAGAAGAAGAACTGTTTAGGTATAGGCATAATATTAATTGGAACTAGTTAAAAACAGAAACATTCTGTTTTATTTTTACCTTGACATCAAAAGTATTACATGATTTCATTATGCTATAGTTTGGTCTAATTAAAATTGGGAAATTACAATTTGAGTACTAGTATCAAAGCCTGTTTTTCAATTGTTTTGCAGGAAGGTTCACCATTAAAAAGTCTATTTTTCTCATTAAGAAACAATAGCTGAAATAACTTGGAAATGCATAGTTATTTTATTTATATTTTCCTATAACAAATCAGAGTTCATCACACATTCAGCTAGATGTTTAGACTGGATTGGCATTTGTTTCCACCTACTGAGTCCTTCCCAAGATGTTACTGTCTGATGACGTTAAAAGTAAGGTCACATGATTACGCTCTTCCGAATAGAGATTTTGTCAATGTTCAGGTAGTTCCTCCATTATTTGGAATTGTACCTAAGACACATATTACTACTGGTATTGTCTTTGCTTTCTCTTTTGGTTTTTGAATTTTCTGATTTTATCCAATTATTTCTCTTCCATTCTTCTGATTCCAGGTACTGCTACATCTACTATCCAGACTTTTTTTTTTTGTTTTTTTTATCTACATTGTTAAACCTGGGGTGTTGTCCCAGAGGTGCTTTTACAAGAGGCAGCTGGACTTTCTTGTTGTCTGAGGTGTTGTGTTTTCCAAAATAATTTTGTCAATTAGAAGCTGATTTTTTGTTGTTCTGTTGTTTGGGCGGTTTCCTTTCTGCTCAGGTAGAAAGAGCTTGTTTTCAACTAGATGCTGTTGTACTGCATCAGCTACCACACTAGTTAGTAATCTGAAAGTTGTGGATAAGCAGGTAATTGGTCTAGAATTGCCTGATGCTACCTGTCTTGCTGGAACTTTCATTATCTGCTAGCTGTTGCTAGATGTTAACCAATCTTCAATTTAACCATTTGCAGTATTTTGTTAAACTGCTTGGTGCTAGGTGGGTGCAGAACAGATGTTTCAACCAAAACCCACATCATTTATCTTCATCTGATGCTGACCAACTCTTCAACTTCCTGGCTCTTTTCTCCACCATTTCTGTTTCTATTACTAATTCTTTCATTTCCACTTTTTTTTATTCTCGTCCACCTCTTTTAGCCAAGATGCATTCTTGCTGTATTCCTTTGGATTGTCCCATAGCTGTGCCCAGAACTCCACTTTTTTTTTTGACAGGTATTGAATGACTCACTGCAGTCTATCCATGGATGGATTGATAGAAAAGTTTCTGATTCAACTAAAATTATACATGCTGCCTATAGCGTGCAATTTGAGCTTCATATCTGCCTATGTTCTTGGCTACAAGTAGTCCTTGACTTACAACTATTCATTTAAAGGCCATCTGAAGTTACAATGGCAGTGAAAAAACTATCTTAACAACTGTGGCAAGAAAAATTGTGAAATGGAGAAAAACTCACTTAACAACTGTCTTGCTCAGCCATAGAAATTTTGAGCTCAATGCGGTCATACAGGTTGGGAACTATTTATATAGTTGTTATTTGCTGTTTTATTATTTCTAGTGCTTCCTGAATCTTCCTTGTTTCTAGGTGGTATTTCTTGATCAGAAACTCTTTGATCTCATAACCCGGCTTCTTTTTTTTCAACTGTTTTAACTTGTTTGCCTATGATCTTGTGTTCCAACCTGATCTGTTATGCCCCTGGTGGAGACTGACTCTGAGGGAGAGGAGGAAGAGGTGACAGGGAGTGGAAGGGTGGCTCTGGAGGTTGTGGAGGAGGCTGGGGAAGGGCAGAGGCCAACTGAGCAGTCAGAGGAGGACCCAGGCCCATCCCCTATCCATCCTAGGACATGCAGAGAGGAGAGGATAAGGGAGAGACGTCGTCTACTTGGGAGGAGAGGGCCTTGATCCTCTTCATAGGCTGCAGCTGTGACAATTGAATAAAAATACGGACCTGCATACGGGCGAACGCTGGAAACAAAGCATGGAAATATTTCTAGTTTATGGTTCCTCTTTGAATTTGGCATCCTTTCCAGTGTGTGTTCATCTGTGGATGTCCTCCAGCCCTTATCTTGCCTGGTTTGTGTTGCTTATTCCCTTCTTCTTGTAACTGTTTGTGTGGGAGTTTTTTGTCTTTTGTCAAGAATATTTGGAGCTTGGAAGCAAAGTGAAGGAATAAAAGAAGCTTCACTTGTTTTCTGTGACTATGTTTGTTTTGTATCCCACCTGGGTCATCACATGATCTTCCATATTACTGATGCACTGTGTAGCTTTTGTTTTTCTTGTTTGTTGATTTTATGTCTCAGCTATTCAGTTATAACTACAGCCAAGCTGTCCATCAGTTGGTTTGTTTCTTGCAATGAGGTGGTGCTTATATTTGATATTACAGCATTGGCATCTTTTAATAGCTTGCTAGTTTTTTCTTTATAAAAAGTTACAGTGCAGGCAATTTATTCTGTTGTTTATGTGTAGTTTTAAATGTTCAGTTATCATTTCAATTCTTCTTATTATTGTTATACTTTTATGTCTGAAGGGGGAACAAGTGTACTATGATGTGTTAATATTGTTAGTTATAAATTATGATTTATGAAAAAGTATACAAATTCAAAATAATAAAATTTCATAACTTTATATAAATATCTCATCAGCATTCCAATTTTAAAAATGGGACCTGAAAGTATTTAATTTTGTTTATATCAACCCCCTGTTAAGTTTTATTGAATATTATACATTAAAATATAGGATTTATTTCAAAATCACCTCTTTGGCTACTTATCATTCAAAATGAGATTAAAATCAGCAATAATAGCAATGTTATGGTATGAGTAAAACTAACAAATAAAATAATGGCTTTGAGTAATTGTTTTGTACATGTTCTACATATAATTTGTTTGGTTTTATTGGCAACTACAAATCAGTGTTTTTTGTAATAAACTATGATTTCATAATTGAAATCCTTATTATCAGAATAATATAGTTTTTATTATCTCTGTAAAGCATAAATAAGGGAAACTCTAGTTTTTTTAGCTCAAATATTACATTGCTATTAAAAACATATTTGATAGGACAATATAGAACTCCAATTATTATAGTAAATAACATTTACTTTCATGTAAATAATTCCATATGTTTATGTATTTGTTTAATAGATATCAGGAAACCAGTCCTATCTTTTGTGTATAATCCATCCTCACCCCTATCAACACACACACACACAGAGCTACACACTTATCTATATGAATTTTGTTCACTTGCCCAGGATTCTCAGTCTAGTATTAATTTCTATGTTTACAAAGGATATTACCTGAAATGAAAGAGTTGAGATCAGGTTGTAAAGACTTGAACTGATTGATATAATACTCCCGTTGTTCCTCAGTTACCCTCCAAAGGTCATCTGGGTAATTACTACTGCTGTCCTGTGATTCTCTTTCTACTAAAAGAGACTTCAAAAAGGGAAAATGTTTTATTTGGAAGGATAACAAAAAAGCTGAGTGTCCTGATGTTTCAAAGCATTAACTATGCTCTGTTCTTACTATGCCATTCCTTTAAAAATAAATACTGTTGATACTTCTGTTGAATTTGCAAAACATTATTTTCCAGCAGCCATACATATCAAAATTTTTCAAAAATGAATGTCGTGGATATTTAATGTGTAATCTTTTCCAGTGGAAGAGTTTACAAACTAATAAGATAAAATCTACCTATGAAGTAAAAAAGAAAAATTCTTAAATAAATTGCTAACAATCCTTACATTTCCAAACAAGGAAAATAAGACAAGTTCCAAATTAATTACAGATAAATGATTGATTGGACTCATTATCAATATTAGGATGGGGAAAGATCAAATCCCAGAAAACAACTGTAGCTTCTAACGTTTCCAAAGCAAACACATCAAGAATAAATAATTCAAAAGGGGAGGTTGTTTTTAGATACCCATTAATTCTACTACTATTAGATACTACTCTAATTCTATCAATACGTGACCATTAGGAACAGAAGACATGAGAAAGGATAGCAGTGAGAACTGATTCAAAAATGCCATTTAAAAATTGATTGATTTATTTGAATTTATCAACCACCCAACTCTAATGGACTCTAGATGTTCCCCCAACTAAATGCAGTTCCAATTAAAATAAACTATAACAGTGAAGAACGTCAGTCACAAAAACCAATACAGATAAGTTAACACTCAGTTATCTTGCAAAATTTTAAAGGCTGTCTTTTCCTTGCTACAACTACCCACATCATAGTAACCCATGGTGCATAGTGACACACACTTTTAGTTATAAATTTGAGTTTGATCATGGTGAATGAACTTTTTAGTTTTGGGTTAATTACCCAGTGCAGTTTCTTCAAAAATTTTCTTGATGCAACTTTCTCACACATACTACGTCTCTGTTCTTTTGAAACCTCTTTCTGACATACAAAATTGTCTCTGTTCTATGGAACTCTTTTTCAGTTATACACAGATGCACTATTTTTTTGTGTACATGCAAATAATGGCAGCATGAATTATCAAGGTAGTGAACATTTTGATTTACTCAAGCTGCTGTCAACAAGAAAGATCTGGAAGTTTGTCTCAGTCTCATGACCTTTGTCTTACCCATTTCCTTCTTATCCAAAGCACTGTGAAAAAGTGGACAAATGTTGATTTCAGGTAGGTGGAGACAAAGTAAAATATCTGGCATTGATTCAATACTGTTATGTCTGCCCTCCAACCTGTGACTCTTAATCCTAATATAAAAGCTAATATAAACTCATATAAGTAGTCCTCAACTTACTACTGTTCATTTAACGACTGTTCAAAGTTACAATGGCACTGAAAAAAGTGACTTATGACTATTTTTCATATTTACAACAGCATGGCTACATGATCAAAATTCAGATGTTTGGCAACTGACTCATCATGGTTGTAGTGTCCCAGGGTCATGTGATCCCTTTTTGTGACTGTCTAACAATCAAAGTCTATGGGGAAGTCAGATTCTCTTAATTACCATGTTACCAACTTAGCAACTTCAGTGATTCATTTAACAGATGTGACAAGAAAGGTCGTAAAATGGGGTAACATTCACTCAACAAATGTCTCACTTCGCAACAGAAATTTTGGGCTCAATTGTTGTCTTAAGTCAAGGACTACCTGTACTTAAGTTATGTGGAACACAATCTCATTTTATCCTGTAGCTGATCCTGTGTAGTTGTAAAATGCTTCCATTTTACACATATTCTAAAGGCCAGAGCTCATATTAGCTCCCAGGTATTTATTACTAGTTTTAGATTGCAATTGTCCTTTGCTGCAAAATACCACTAACCCTATTGGTCTCACTCAAGACTAGTTAATGTAACATTGATTATAAAAATCAAGTTTTATTTTTCAATACTTATGTAGCCCATGCAGAAAATTTATTTTCAATTGTTTTTGCATGTCATGTAAATTACCTGAATAACACCTGAGCGAGTTGGCATTGATTTGGGCTCATAATTCTCTGAAGTCAATCCATCTTGAATAGAATGCCTAGCTTCATAGGAACCTATGCAAGATTAAGATGAATGCAAAACATATGCTAAACTAAAATAAAAAATTATAAAGTTTGGATCTTGTCTCATATTATATAATTTCAAACATGTATGTACACACGTGTAAAATTCACTTTATTGCCATAATCACTATTAGGATGTATAAAGGTTAAGGAAAAAGGTTAATGAAGAAGGCTCAAATGGTAAATGTTTTTTTAACACAGGGGCTTGATTCTAAATGGATTAATTCATTATTTATGAAAAGCATCTAATATTTCTCAGAACAGCAGTTTCTTTTCATTTTTTACCTGAGCTCAAATTAAACTAAATTTGCAACTTTCTGCAGTAAGTTAAACCAACATTTATCATGTTCAGTTCACTCAATGTTACAACAAAGTTGCCTACTGTTGTCATTTGTGAAATATAACAAATGATCAGTATGCTTCTAAATTTCTATAGTGGTTGTTATTTAAATGCTTATTTAATTAACCTTGTCTTCTCTCTGAAAACAATGTCACCTTACAGTTGAGGGAAAAATAAGCAATGTTAATTATAATAAATAAAAAATAAATAAACTAGTCTTAATATAATATAGCTAAGACGAGTTAAGACAAGTAATACAAGGTGTTTGTTTATAGCATAAAATGATGAAAAGACTTTGCACAGTAATATCCTTTAAATTTGTAAGATTGTTTTCCTTTTTATATTTTGTGAACTTGTTACAATAATCATATTATCACTTTTATACAGATAAATGGTTTCTTTTTAAAATATACAAATAAATCTGTTTTTTCAACATCAGGGCATCTGCTTACTTAGTTAATATTGTTTATTCTGACAGTCACATTTCTAACAATTCAAACAGAAGCTGCCAAGGTCCCATATAGCAGACGTATCTGAGATTCCTTATGATTTACTAGAGGCATACAAAAATAAAGTATATGTACATAAAGTTTTGTTATTGTTCTATGACCTCATTCTCCCATATATCAAATACAAGCTGCATAATTAGTTAACTTCTCAGCTTGAACAATTTTTTGCAGTTAAAAATACAGTTCACATAATTGAAAAAAGGAAATAATACTGTGTTAAAAATAAATGTGTAGTGTGATTCTTCATATTTTGGAAGAAATGACACTTTCTTTCATATATTTCAGTGATATAGAAAAGAGGAAGTTGTGCAATTTGTTTTTTTTTTTTACATTATTCAGCGAATAGAGATAGCTGGTCATGCCTCATTTTCAAAAATATCCTTTTCCCCATAATAATTCCTTTTTCTATTATCGTTCACTTCATTTGTAAACATTATTTTTGGAGGTTAAGAGGGACTGCTATGAGAGGGTAGAAAAGGAAAACATTCAACTAATGCCAGTGTATGTATTAATGTGCATGGAGAGAGAGAAAGAGAGGAATGGATATATAGATGTGGATATAGATGTAGTCCATGTGTTAAGAAATAATCCTTCATATATACCATTTTTGAGTAAATATCTTCAATAAATTACTTTATTGCAAGGAAAGAATGGCTTGAAGGCATTGATATTTGAGAAACAGGCTATTTAAAATTTCATTTGACCAGCTAACTGTGAAAGTGAATAGATATTATAATATCTGTTTACTGGATATAAACATGTTTTGCAAAGAATAGAGCATGTGTTAGATTATATTCTATGTTATATTTGTCAATACTGAAGCTGTCCTGACTGAAGTAATTTCATCCACTTCAGTGTTGCCATATTATAGCTGAGGGTCAGGGAGGTGGGATTTGAGATAGAGGGATTTTTGTACCAAAACAAAATTCTTTCTCTTGGGAACCAAACATATTCTCACACCTGGTTGGAAGAAGGCGGAGTGATACCACCTGGTTGTCAGACTGCATGGTGATTGGACCATATGACAGATTGTTTTGAGAAAGTAGAAAACCTTTTACTTTTAATAAGGTGAAAACCATGGCAGTTTCAGAGTCGGTTTTCACCAGAAATGTGCCAATATGATATTTCCAATAAAAGTAATCTTTCAGGGATTCAATTGCCTTGGAATCTTGCTTGCAATGGATGTATTACTTGGAACCCTGACATTATTATTTAAAAATATCAATATGAAGTGTTGATCACATTCAGCAGATATCTGACTACAATTTAGCAATACGTTCAGTGAATTGTAAAAGGGATTTTGTAAATAATTAGAGAATATATTTGTGTTATAACAGTGAATATTTGAAGACCAAAACATTCCCAAGATTTCTAATATTCTACTGCCACAAGTTATAAAAAATTTATTAGAATATGATTGTAAATGATTGTTAGGCATGAAATATTCTATTTTATTATGTGAAGAGCAAGAACAAGAATTGGTTCAATTTTCTAGGTGATAAAACTCTTAAGCAAACTGAGCACTCCACATTTTTTTTTATGTGGAACCTGACCCTCCCAGGAAGATTCCAAGCAATTGGGGCAGGTTACAAATATTTTAAAATTTTGCCTCTGGCATGCTAGCTCAAACTTTTGCATACAGGTGTCTCTTATAATTCACAGAGGTTTTGTATGAAATGAGACTTAACAATTTGGGGTGGGGGTGGAGTTACTGCATATGGTGGTCTTCTTTCTACCATAAGCATTTCTTCCATCCATACAAGATGTGTCTGCAATAAATGTATATTTAATCCTCCTTGCTCAGTTGTGGCAGTTTTGCTAAGTCAGTGTGGTTGCAAGGTTCCATATTGCTCCTTAGTGGAACTAAGCTTTATAGTGATTTGTTCAGCTGCTGGTAGATTTGCTCACTTTCTCATGCCATGGGGCTCATCTACTCTACATAGCTTCTCCTCAATTCTGAAGGAGTGTCTTAATTACACCTTTTGGTAGGGCTGCTTATAGACACAACAACAGCAAAGGTAATCATTAACTTACCTCTGTGTTGTTGCTCGAGCCCACTTCTCAATATACAATATCCATATCCCAAAGGAATTCTCTGGTAAGTTGAGAGAGAAGCAGGATGGGAACCAATGGGAGACACAGACTTTGCTTCTTCCTTCAAGAAAAACGTCGTAATAACATATGTAACTGGATTATTGAATTTAAGTCAGTTACCAGTCAGCAAAATTTCAGCTTGCTCTGAAACAAATTTGTAGTGCTTGCCCTGAAACAAATCCTCTGTAAATATTCATATTACATATTAATATTTACTACCTGATTCTTGGCAATTGAAGCAAAGTAGTTTATTTTAATGGTTTACTTATCCAATTTATACAGCTACCCATCTCAAAAAAATGACTCTGAGCAGCTAACAACAAATAAAAATAACATACAAAGCCAATAGGGCTGGGGTAAGTATAATCTCCAGGGGAATAATGTTCCATAATGTTTAGTGAGTGCCACAAAGTAGAATGATATTGAATGGCAGAATAGTTAAAATAGAAAGGAATTTAATACTGAATGATCTTTTGTTAGGTAACTAACAGCTTGACACCTCACAAAAGGCAAACAGAAAGCTGTTGAAACATTTAAATTTCAACTTAAAGTTTCAACATTTACACTTTGAACAGTTGTTAGTAAGTCAGTTCAATTCAACCTTTATTGTCAATGCACATGTGTACAATCAGATTGGCAGAGTCTCCCTTAGTGCACCTTCCCAACATAAATACGTATCAATAACTCACAGTGAAAGAAAAAAAATCCCTAAGCCAATAAATCATATTAATAACACACAATCCTCCATACATATATATGCATAACATAACATTATAATATATTGCACCAATATGAATATGTTGCACCGGCCCTGCAAGTCTATCATACCATCTACTTATGATGTTATGTTGCATTCAGGAGTCTGATGGCCCACGGATAAAAGCTGTTCTTCAGCCTGTTCGTATGACTGGCTATGCTTCTATATCTCCTACCCAAGGGTAGGAGAGTAAAGCAGTGGTGACCAGAGTGTGAATCATCCCTGAGGATTTTCCTCATTCTGCTAAGGCAGCGAGTCTTGGCAATTTCGTCTACTGGTATCAGGGGACAGTCCATGATGTGCCATGCTCCTCACTCTCTGTAATGTCTTTCAATCCACAGTTGTTAAGCCAGCATGCCATATCGTAATGCAATAAGTGAGGATGTTTTCTATTGTGGACTGGTAAAAGGAGGTCATCCGTTGTTGTTCCACCTTGTTCTTCCGCAAGACCCTGAGGAAGTGGACTCTCTGTTGGCCCTTCCTGGTCACCTGGATTGTGTTGTTTCTCCAGGTGAGATCTTTGCTAAGGTGGACTCCAAGGATTTTGAAGGAGAGGACTCTCCCTACACAGCTCCCCTCGAAGTGGGATAGGTTCCTTTCTCTTCTTCCAGAAGTCCAGGACCATCTCCTTTATAAGTCTTTATAGCTTCATACAAAACCAGCAAAAGTACGATGTAAAAAAAAGTCTGCTTATTTTAAGACTTTCTTCTCTTTCTTGTGGCTCTCCCCTTATATCTTGTGAAGGATCTTTCGATCTACTATAAAAGATTTTGAGGGTGATTCCCTCCCAAAACTACTGACTAGCAGCTCTCTTAAAGTGAATGCTCTACTGAATTTGGCTCAAGTGATTGTCCACATATCAAATAAAAATCTATAGTTCATCTGCTTAAGATAAACAGCAAGTTGAGACAAGCAATCTTAAATCTCCAAGTTAATTGATATTTCTTGTTTAAAGAATCTGCAATAACTAAATAAACAGCTGTAATTTCCAGTCTGTCTCAAGAGACTTTACCAATAAAATGAACTAAAGTAGTAATTAAGATCTATCTGATTTTGTCAGCATGACATCATAAAATGAAAACTTTGTAGTTCAGCCCACAATAAAAGATTTATTTAAAAGGGACTTTACCTGTTTTTCTTCTTCACCTGGTTTTCTGAAGCAATTTATCTCAAAGGTTGTATGTAGACTCTGAAACTTTGCTCCATGTGCTTCTGATGGATTGATATATTTTATTTCACTATCACTTTTCAGAGCACTAAATCGAGGTAAAGGTAATTCTTAAGCAACAGAAATAAATACAAAAGAAAAATGATTATATAATACAATATTGTTCAGCTTATTTATTGACCAAAAGACTCCCCTTGAAAACTAATTATGTTACTTGAAAAATTAAAATTTAATACAGACCAAATTAGTAGGAAAATACAAAGAGAAAGAACATTTTTGCATTTTGTATTTGTATAAAGTCTTAAACTTTTAGAGAGTATTTGACTATTTTTGATTATTTGTAAGAATATATAAC
This sequence comes from Hydrophis major, assembly GCA_033807585.1. NCBI lineage: Eukaryota > Metazoa > Chordata > Lepidosauria > Squamata > Elapidae > Hydrophis > Hydrophis major. The sequence continues at coordinate 57,537,697 of CM066332.1, read as the reverse complement.
CTTTCTTGACCACAAAAGCAGAATGGATCTGGCAAATAAAAAGTAAACTAATTTGGATGGAGGATTGATAAACAAAAAAGTCAATTAACTTGGGGAAAGGCATGTCCTTTTTTGGCTTCTATTCTTATCCTACTCAAAACATATAGATTATGTTTTTCCACCTGAAAACTTTCAAATTGTTTTATGTAGTAGATACAGATAAAAACGAATGCCCACCAATATTAAAACACTAAATGGAGAAGTTCTAAAATGCAGGTAACATTGCTGTGGTAAAACTGAGCAAAAAGCTATCCTAATATTACTTCAATATAAATATTTTTTGGCATTTCACATTAAGGCAAAATGAAAAGCAATTTTGGGTTAAGGAGTATGCAAATGCATAACTTGATTTTCTGTATCTGCACAAATATGCTTCCTGAAGTACCACCGTATATACTCGAGTATAAGCCGAGTTTTTCAGCCCATTCTTTGTGCTGAAAAAACCGCCCTCAGCTTATACTCGAGTCAGATTCCCCTCTGAAAAAAAAAATGGTGTGGAGCTCCGGAGCTGGGCAGCCGCTTTCCTGCAGCCAAGCCCCACTTCATGGACTCCATCCATCCTCGCTCCCATCCACCCACCCACCCAAAGCGACGAAGTCCCCCAATCGCGCAGCCCAGAATTGCCCTCCCCTCAGGGGGCAGTAACGACACCTGGTGTTTCCCGAGACAAGAAGCTCCACCGTGCAATGAAAGCGCCCTGGCTCTAGGCTCAGAAAACAATGCGAGGCGAGGTCGCTTCGGCTCCGCTCAGCTTCGTTTCCTAGCTGCTTTCAGTCCGCTCGGGAGAAGGGGGAGGAGGTGGTGGCCTAGAGCTCAGAAAACAACGCAAGCTGCCGCCACCACCTCCTCCCCCTCCTCCCGAGCGGACTGAAAGCAGCTAGGAAACGAAGCTGAGCGGAACCGAAGCGGCCTCACCTCGCGTTGTTTTCTGAGCTCTAGGCTCAGCTCAGCTTCGTTTCCTAGCTGCTTTCAGTCCACTCAGGAGGAAGGGGAGGAGGTGGTGGCCTAGAGCTCAGAAAACAACGCAAGCTGCCGCCACCACCTCCTTCCCCTCCTCCCGAGCGGACTGAAAGCAGCTAGGAAACGAAGCTGAGCGGAGCCGAAGCGACTTCGCCTCACGTTGTTTTCTGAACCCGCGAGCCTAGAGCCAGGGCGCTTTCATTGCACGGCGGAGCGTCATCTTGGGAAATACCGGGCGTCGTTGCTGCCCCGAGGGGAGGGCGATTCTGGGCTGCGTAATTGGGGGACTTCGTGGCTTTGGGTAGGTGGGAGCGAGGACGTTGACTTTAAGTGCTGCCGACCAAGTGTTTCACAAATACCAGTGGGACCTCCGTCCACCACCACCCCTCCCTCTTTTGCCTCCTTCCTTCTGATCAATCAGGTTTTCCTAGTATTTGCTCACAGCTGCATTTTCTCTTCTGCTGTGCTAGGCATTGAACGCGGGGATTTCTGATTCCCCTTACACACGCGTGGATATGCCGCGGGGCATTTTCTTCCAAATGCCCCACTGGCAGAGAACACTGACTTTCATAATAGTGAGATCATTTCCCAAATTAATTGATTCACTAACCCAAAAGAAGATGTCAATGACAGTGGGAGGCAGGAGTCACTCTCTCCCTTGCAAGAAAAAAGCAAGAGCCATTCTTATGATCTCTCTCTTTCTCCCCGTAATACAGTCAAGCCCTTTCCAGCACGCGCGATCTGCTGCCGCCGCTTTGCACCTTGCAAATGCAAAAACCCCGGGATTTTGCATTTGCAGGGTGCAAAGCGGCGGCAGCAGATCACGCGTGCTGGAAAGGGCTTGACTGTATTACGGGGAGAGAGAGAGAGAGAGATCATAAGAACGGCTCTTGCTTTTTTCTTGCAAGGGAGAGAGTGACTCCTGCCTCCCACTGTCATCGTCATCTTCTTTTGGGTTACTGAATCAATTAAAGCTTTCATGATAGTGAGATCGTTTCCCAAATTGATTAATCTGTTTTTCTTTGAAATAAATATTCAAAAACATTTAATCTGCTGATGCCTCAATTAATGTAATTTTATTAGTATCTATTTTTATTTTTGAAATTTACCAGTAGCTGCTGCATTTCCCACCCTCGGCTTATACTCGAGTCAATAAGTTTTCCCAGTTTTTGTGGTAAAATTAGGTGCCTCGGCTTATATTCGGGTCGACTTATACTTGAGTATATACGGTATATTTCTGTTTCTCTGCATTGCATTATGCATAGAGAATATTTCAAAGCAAATATTTCAATACAACATACATGTGTGTAAAAATTGGGCATTGTACTACAAAGGAAAACCCAATCAACCTCTATATAATGCAAGAAATTCAAAACATAAAAATAGACTTGGTAAATTACCTTAAAAAGAGGTGTATGTATTATATGCATATCTGTATTTCCCACTTACTATATGAACCGCTTGTATTTACTTATAAAATATTAATATGTTTTGTTTTACTAAGAACTCACTTGCTCTATTTGGGCTTTAAAAGAATGTGATAGAATTATGCATGTAGAATATTACATAATGCAAAAATGACAAAACCAAGAAGATATAGTATTTTATAATAGTTTTTATGTCAGATTGGCTGACTTTCAAAAATTTAGTGAAATAATTACTGCTGCATCAAACTTAACATTGGTGCAGATTTCTTTATATAGATAAATATTTATAATAAATATTAGTTGTATTCAATTTGGAGGGAAACTATTTTGGGCTACAATCACTAATATATTTACAAGGATATAAGCCCCATAAAATCTAATAGGAGTCAAAGTACAATACACATATCCATAGTCTCACACTAGACTAATCTCATTCACTGTAGATTAGCAATGGTAAAGCAAATTATAATTTCCTAAATGAAACAATACATTGATATAATGGTTTGGCGCTTGTGTTAATGAGACTTTAAGCATTTGACTAATAATAATTAGCCACATAGCAATTGCTTTACAAATGAAGTTTCTATATTCCACCATTATAAAGGATATATTTCATTCATTATAGCTGTTTTATAACTTAGCAATTTCAGGAAATTTTACTCTGCAATATTATAAAACCTTGCATACAACTAGCAACTCAACTATATAGAAATTAGGCCATATAATTTAAACTATGATTGGAAAGCTAGATTATGAAAACATACTGGGTCTATCGGACTGATTGTTCTTACCTTCGTTGACCCAAATTAAAAGGACTAGTTAAACTTTTAAAACTGCCCTGCTGCACTCACCTCCACTTCAATTCCCCATCTACCTCTGCCACTTTGGCCATCCCACACTCCATTGCCCCGGCCATTTGGCAACTCATCAGCCCTTCAATTGCCCCCGTACTCCTCCGTCCCTGCCACTCTTCTGCTCTCCAACTCCCTGCACTCTGCAGTTTCTGCCAACACCAAGTAATCTTCACCAACTTCTTCCTGTTCTTGATGAAGATTGCCCAATCTGGCCCTTCACCAGCTGCCCAGGCCAGGTGTAATTAGTCAGCAATGGGAAGAAGAAAATGGCAAAGGTCAGCTGAAGCAAAAAAAAAAAAAAAAAGCAGGGTGGCCAAAAGGGAAGTCATGAAGGGAGAAAGGGAGATGAGAGGAGTTAAAGTCTATTCTGCATTCATAAAAAGAAGTTTGGGGTCCCAAGTACAACAGCTTTAGAAATAGATTTATATTTGTGGAATAGTGATGTAGCTTTTTAAAGTTCTGCAGTCTTACTTCTACTATACTGAGTTTTCATAAACAGGATATTAATGAGCCTGAATTCATAAAATGAAATTTCTATTAAACTTTTTAGTACAATAGGCTCTATTCAGCTTTTACTGAGATGATTTTTTCCCTCTTTGCTTATTATTAGTTTTCCCTTCCCTCTAGTCATTTATAGTTTCTTCCATAGTGTTTTGCAAACTTTTTACAAAACATAAAGACCATTTAATAAGTATGTTAAATAAAATATTAAATTTTATTTTATTTATTAAATAAAAATAAAATTGTCCAAAGTAAAGCAATTGAGTATAATCAGTTACCATTCTGAATACTTTCTATTCGTACTGGGAGACCAGACTGTGCAGCAGCTATAAGCTTCATAGCAGCATAAAACTGAGTACGACCAAAATAACCGACATGTTTAGCACCGCACAAGTCTGTAATCTGAAAGATAAAAAGGGAGGGGATGAATATAGAATATGCCAAAAATATTGGTGCTTGCAGCAAAAGAATTACCGAAGCTACAAAAATATGTAGTAGTTAAAAAAAACTGGCAGCAAATAAACCGGTGATGCTGACATCTGGTTTACATTCTATAGCCCCAAATCTGCTATTTTACACAGGAAAAAGCCACAGACGAAATCCTCCTATATAAATGTTTTGTTCTCTTGGCTCCATTCTCAGCAACATACAATATATCTGTGGCTTAACCTATGAGCGATAAATCTGTCCAAAAGAAAAAAAAAGGTGCCCTTGATACTTTTTTTTTCTTTTAAAGATGTTTTGCTTCTCATCCAAGGAGCTTCTTCAGCTCTGACAGAATCGTGGGGAATGGAAGGATGTATATTCCTTGCAGACAGCTGGTAATTTGCATCCTTTTAGAGGGTTGTTGAAGCACTTGGAGGTTTATCTGTGTAGTACTCCATTCCCCAATATCCTGTCAGAGGATGAGAAGTGAAATGTCTGCAAAAGAAAAAACAAGAAAGTCCAGTTGCCTCCAGAAAAATAGCACCTTTGGGACAACCATGACCTGGATGACTGAAAATCTCTACAGACTATCAAGGGCATCAGCAGGATCTTGTTCTTTCTGTCAAAAGGTGGAAACAGAATCACACCACCTTGCACCTTTGTACATACATGCAATATCACTATGTACACTGTTAGATCTGAGGCGGATCGGTTCGACAGAGACGCGAGACCATTTACGTGAGTTCAGTTCTTTATTTGGTATAGGTAAAGGTCCGAGAATGCGAGCCGCGGCAGCCCTTCATATAGGGCTGGCTCACGGCTCGGCAGCCAATGGCAGCACTTTGAATCTCCCGCGATCGGCACAGCCAATCGCGGTAGATTCCTAGTGCTCCAATCACGGCCGACCTGTTGACCAATCAGGTCTCTGCTGGTCCGGACCAATCGGGTGCGAGGGTTTCTGAGTATGCTAATACTGTACACCCCTCCCCTCTTGGTTTCGTCCTGCGGTGCGTAGTGATGTAGTCGCATAGGTAGGCGGGGCTTTTTCCCTGCCTCCTTGACCTGCGCGGTTCAGTTCTGGTGTGGTCGTTGACCGGTTCGGATGCCTCCTCTGTCGCTCCGGTTCCTTGGGATGGAACCACCTGGAACGTTGAGCTGGGCCTTTCTTGGTAGCTCCCTCCCGGTTCTCCTGGGCTGGTTGGGCTGCCGCTTCTGCTCCCGCTGGGTTTTTCCTGGCCGGGTGAGCTGGTTTGGCTGCTCCTTTCAGGTGAAGACCCCGGGGTTTCGTGCTCCATTGGTCCTGCGTCTACGGGTGAGTAGCATTGGTTTATTGGTTTATTTATTCTAAGTGGGGGTGTTCTGCTTGCATTAGTTGGTTTTCTTCGGTTCCTTCTCTATCGCTTACTGATTCCCCCCCCCCTTCTAGTTTCTTGTTCAGGTGTTTGGCTGGTTGTGGCGGCTATTCTTGACCTAAGTTGGTTTATGTGCCGTTTCTAGTTTTTCCCGTCGCTAGTTTCCAATCGGTATGATAGGGGCCCGGTCATCTGGGTGATTGTTGCTGGCACCCAGAGTGGTGGTTCTGTGAGATTTTTGACATATACTGGGTCCCCTATGTTGAATGTTCTGTGTTTGCTGGAGGAACCTGGGGGTTTGTCTGGGTTATATGTTGGGTGCATTCTGTCTAGTGTAGAGCGTAGTTTCCAGCCCATCATTAGTTCCGCCGGGCTTTTATTTGTGGTTGCGCTAGGTGTAATGTGTTGAATGAGGAGCATTTTATTGATTTTCTCCTGTATAATGGCTGTTTCTATTTTCTGGATAGCTTTCTTGGTGTATTGGACCATGCGTTCCACCCACCCGTTCGCCGCCGGGTTTGCCGGTGCGGTTAATGCATGGCGTATCCCTTGGCCTGCCAGAAATTGTTCAAATGCTAGTGCAGTGAACTGGGGCCCGTTGTCTGACACTATTACATCTGGCAGGCCATGCATAGCGAAGAGTTTGCTCAGTTTCCTTATCACCGCCTCCGTCATGGTTGACTTCATAGTGCTTACCTCCAGCCAGTTGGAGTAAGCATCTACTGTGATAAGGTACATATGTCCCTTGGCTGGCCCCATGAAATCTATATGAATTCTGGACCACGGACCTCTTGGTTTTTCCCATTCTTGGGTTGGGGCGGCGGGTGGATTGGATCTGGACTCTTGGCATTGTTTACATTTGGCAACCCAGGTTTTGATCTGTTTATCCATTCCTGGCCACCATGCGTAGCTTCTGGCCACGCTTTTCATCTTAACCATCCCCGGGTGCCCCTCATGCAACATTCCCAATACCTTTTCCTGTAATTTTTCAGGAATTACCACTCTGTCCCCCCAAAGTATGCAGCCCTTTTTGGTAAAGAGTTCGGTTTGTCTGTTCCAGAAGGGTCTGAATTGTTTGTCTATGTCTCCTTCCGGCCACCCTTTTCCCACCCAGCTCAAGACTCGCGCCAGCCGTTTGTCTTTATTTGTTCCTCTGGCAATGTCTGGCGCGGTCAAGAGTGGGTTGGATATTGTCTCTATTTGGAGTACCTCTGTTGTGGGTGCCGGGTTGTCTTCCCAGTCCGGTAAGGGTGACCGGCTTAGGGCATCTGCATGGGCGATGTCCTTGCCGGGTCGATGTATCAGCTGGTAATTGTATGCTGCTAGGAATTCGGACCACTCGTCATTCTTGGTGATAGAATGTTCGGTGTGGCCCTGTTCCCCGCCAGGATTCCTAGCAGCGGCTTGTGATCCATGATGATTGTAAAAGTTCTACCGTAAAGGTGTTCGTGGAATTTCTTGACGCCGGCGACGACTGCTAGGGCCTCTTTGTCAAGCTGGCTGTAGATCCGCTCTGGCTTTGAAAGTGTCCTTGATGAGAAAGCGATGGGTGCTTCCCTCCCGTCTGGTAGCTGGTGGCTGAGTATGGCGCCGATTCCGAATGGTGACGCGTCGCAAGTTACCATCAATGGCAGAGTCTCGCTGTACTGGATTAGTACCGCGTCGGATGTTAGCAGGTTCTTTGTGTTGTTGAAAGCGCTCTCCTCCCGTGCTCCCCAGGTCCAGGTGGCTGTTTTATCTAACAGCCTATGTAGCGGTTCCATCACGGTCGCCTTTTGAGGTAGGAAGACATTGTAAAAGTTTAACAGTCCCAAGAAAGCCTGTAATTCCGTTTTGTTTTTTGGTCGCGGTGCTTCCCTTATGGCTCTCAGTTTCTTTTCTGTGGGGTGAATCCCTTGTTTGTCTAGGAGGTACCCCACAATATCGACCCTTTCAGCCTGTAGCTGGCACTTCCCTTTCTTGACTTTAAGTCCCGAGTCTCTGAACTTCTGCAGTACCTCCCTCAACCTGGCTTCTAGTTGTTTCTCATTTTCCGCGGCCACCAAGACATCATCAAAGTAGGGCACCACCCCTTCTATTCCCTGGAGGAGTCTTTCCATAAGGCTTTGGAAAACCCCAGGTGCCACGCTGACTCCAAACTGGAGCCGGTTGCAGTGGAAAGCCCCTCGGTGTGTTACGATGGTTTGGGCTTCTGCTGTCGTGGCGTCGACCAGCAGTTACTGGTAGGCTTGCGCCAGGTCGAGCTTTGCGAAGATCCGGCCTCCCCCTAGTGAGTGCAGAAGATGCTGGACTACTGGGACAGGGTATGTGCTTTGTTGGAGCGCATGGTTTAGGGTGGCCTTGTAGTCACCACAAATTCTCACAGACCCATCTGGATTGATGGGGGTGACAATTGGGGTCTCCCACTGGGCATGATCGATTGGTTCCAGCACCCCTTGCGCGATGAGCTTATCGAGTTGCTCATCGATCTTGGGCTTGAGTGCAAATGGCACTCCCCTGGGCTTAAGGCGGATTGGTGCGATGCTTGGGTCTATGTTAAATGAAATAGGGGACCCCCGGTACTTGCCTAAATGGTCATCGAAGACTTCCCGGAAGTCCCTCACGAGCGCCGCTTCCCAGTCTGCCTCTCCGATGTGGTGTATGCCTGTTACTTCGATGCCCAGGGGTGCGAACCACTGCAGTCCCAACAGGCTCGGCCGATCTCGATTGACGATCATCAGGGGTAGCACTGCTGTGTGGCCCTTGAAGGTGACTTTAAAATGGCCTCTACCCACTACAGGGATTCGGTTTCCCTGATAGTCTTTGAGGGTTAGTGTTTGGTCTTCCAGTTCTTGGCGGCGGATGGTGGGGACCAGGCGCTTGAGTGTGAGCCAGGAGACCATTGAGAGGAAAGACCCTGAGTCCACCTCCATGTCGCATTGCTGGTCTTCTATCCCAACCGTCACGTATACCTTTCTGGCGTCGCTGGTGGAGGAATGACCGATTATGACAGTCTGGTGCGTTTCCTCTCTCTGTCTCGTCTCCTGGAGTTGCCTGTTACGACCTTCCTGGCTCCAGCAGTTCTCCGTCTGGAGATCTTGGGTCCTGGTGGGGGTGCTGTATCTCCGTCGGGGGCTGGCATCTCGTCGCCGCGGGCTGTAGTGCTTCTTATTCCAGCACACTTTGGCGATGTGCCCCCGTTTCTCGCAATGCCTGCAAATGGCTTCGAGAAAACGACAGTCCGCTCGGGGGTGATCGCCGCCGCAGCCGGCACACTGGAAACTCGACTTAGGACCTCGTGGTTCCTGCTGCTCCCGCGCTGATTGGAGATGGTAGATCTTCTCCTCGTCTTCGGTTTCTGAGAAGGAGTCGATGTCGCCGTGGTGTGTGGTCTGTCGCTGGCCTCCTCTCGGGGGTCGACGTTGCCTCTCCGGTTGCCGCTCGCGGCATGATGCTCGATTGTCGCATCCGAGCCGCTGATTTCTTGGCCGCTTCCGCTGTAGCGGCTTCGGTGAGGGTATCGGTGAGGGAGATGTCTCCCTTTGCCATGATGCAGTTCTGGAGGACGGGGTCTCGGAGTCCCAGGACGACGCGGTCTCGAGGGCCTGGTCCAGGTCGGTGAACTTGCACAGACCCCCCAGGTCCTGTAGTGCCGCTGTGAAGTTGGCCAGCCCTTCGCCCTCGCGTTGATCTCACCTGTAGAAGTCGTGCCGCCGGATGAGGATGGGCACGATGGGGGCGTAGTGGCTCCACAGCAGGGGCTCGAGATCGTCCCACTCCATCGCCTTGATGTCCATCGGTTTGGCCAAGGCTTTGGTCATTTTGAAGACTGCGGGCCCGCAGTGCGTGAGGAATACGGCTCGTTTCTTTTGGCCATTGGCGTCCTTGAGGTTGCTACTCTCGAGGAACATTTGGAACCTATCGGTATAGGATTCCCAATCCTCAGTAGCAGGGTTGAAGGGAGCGGGTGGTGAGTTGATTCCGGCCATGCTGCTGGTTGCTGCGTGCCGCCTCGCCAAGTGCTGGATGGTCTCTTTGTCTCACGATCCCACCTTCGTCGCCACTGTTAGATCTGAGGCGGATCAGTTCAACAGAGATGCGAGACCATTTACGTGAGTTCAGATCTTTATTATGTATATGTAAAGGGTCCGAGAATGCGAGCCGCGGCAGCCCTTCATATAGGGTTGGCTCGCGGCTCAGCAGCCAATGGCAGCACTTTGAATCTCCCGCGATTGGCACAGCCAATCGCGGTAGATTCCTAGTGCTCCAATCACGGCCGACCTGTTGACCAATCAGGTCTCCGCTGGTCCGGACCAATCGGGTGCAAGGGTTTCTGAGTATGCTAATACTGTACACACAGTACAAAAGAGGGGGCTTGCATGCAATACTGCAAAGCTGCTTTAGTCATTCTTCTCCCCCAATGGACACTAAACATTACCTAGTTGGAACATACGCATTATGTTTCAATTTTTATATACGTCGGCAAACAGAAATGAAGGTTTAAATGCCCCTTTCTAGTGAATACATACACTAGAAATGATCTCCTCATGTGGATAAGAGATAAACATCACTGAATTGTAAGAAAAATCTCTTTTTAAAAGAATAATTTCAATTTGGAAGTCCACAGGTACTATTTTGGAATATTGCAGAAATTCTGGCACCTGCTTTGTACTATTTTCTGTACTTGAAATTCTAGATTCTGTAATTCTAGATTATAGCAACCTCAGCTGTCTTCTATGAAATCTACAAGTTTATACTAACAGAAGCAAAGTTTCAACCTTGACTTTTTAATATATAAATATTTGCCAACAGTAATTTCTCAGTTTTGATCCTCAGCCACTTTCAAAATTGATTTTCAAGACTGGAATTCTGAGAGCTTGTTAAAGAGATTCTCGTACAATGTCTACCATGATGGATATAGACATCTTCCATTTACCATAAGATAAATTGATAAATTGGATTCCTAATACCTCTGTTTCCCCATTTTTTCTCTAAATCGCCCCAATATTTCTTTATCATTTTCAGTTTAGCAGCTAGATACATTTTAGGAAATAACATCATATAATTCCATTGTGAAAATAACATAGTATATATAACATTATTTATTTTTATTTTACAAGTTCAAAACATCTTACATTAAAAAGAGAAATATTATATTTAAAATTAGTATAATAATCTAAATAAAGCTTTCAACAACTATATAAAGAATTTAAAAATTAAAACACAGAAGAAATTTAAAACATATATGTGACATTATATAGTATTTGAGGCCCAGAAAGTAGTGGCTTGGATAGCTTTATCATTGGCCAGGAATAAACCGTCCACTGTACATAATCCATCAAAATTGTGACATATCAATAAATGTTCAGAATTCAACAAACAAATGTTCTGTCTTACATATCGGCAAAAAAAATCAGAAAATAAAATACAAGCTGAATAATCAAGATGATCCCAACTATGTCAAGGACCTTGGAGTACTCATCTCTAATGATCTAAGTGCTAGAGCCCACTGTAACTACATAGCCAAAAAGGCATTAAGAGTTGTTAACCCAAACCTGCATAGCTTTTTCTCCAGTAATATCACACTACTAACTAGAGCATACAAAAAATTTGCTAGACCAATACTTGAATACAGCTCATCAGTCTGGAATCTGCATTACATATCGGATGTTAATACAGTCGAGAAAGTCCAGAAATATTTCATGAGAAGAGTTTTCCACTCCATTACTCGTAGCAGAATACCTTATGCCACCAGACTTGAAATTTTAGATCTAGACAATCTAGAACTATACCGCCTTCGGTCCGATCTAAGTATAGTACATAAAATTATCTACAACAATGTCCTACCTGTCAATGAATACTTCAGCTTCAACCACAACAATACAAGAGCACACAATAGATACAAACTCAAGGTAAACCGCACCAAACTTGATTGCAGGAAATACGACTTTAGCAACAGAGTGGTCAATGTCTGGAATGCTCTACCTGACTCTGTGGTTTCTTCCCCAAACCCCAAAAACTTTAACCTTAGACTGTCTACTATTGACTTCGACCCTTTTCTAAGAGGTCTGTAGAGGGCGTGCATAAGTGTACCAACTTGCTTACAGTCCTTGTCCTATTGTTTCTTTTTTATTTGTATCCATTTCATGTATTCATAACCATGCTTATACTTATACCTATTATCTAATACTTGCTTGACAAATAAATAAAATAAATTTCTCCAGTTTGCAGTTACCATCTCCTGTGATATAGTCCCAATTCTCCAAATTCTTCTTACATCATGATATCCCTGTTCTCAATCTGTTCAAAGTTTTCCATATGTGAGATGGTATTCAGCCATAGATTTAAAGTTGATGCAATCTACCTGTTTCCCCCAAAATAAGACCTGGTCTTGTTTTCTTTTGGGGTTGAAAATAAGGACTAGGCCTTATTTTCAGGGATGTCATATTTTTTCCATTTATAGGAGGTGGGGAGCGCGAGGGCCGATGGGAGCGGGAGCGCTACCACTAGCCCCACCCTCTGTCCCAATATCTACTTGCCTGTGGCTGCAACACAAGTAGCTCTTGGCGTGTCTTGGCCTCCACCCAGCTTGCCTGCTAGCCCTGCTGCTGGGATAATGGAGCTTGGGTCTTGAGCAGGCTGCTTCTACAAGGCAGAACGGCATGCAGCATGTTGGGATTACCTGCTCCCCCTTCTGCGTCTGCCCGGCTGCACCTGCTGCTGCTGGTCTTGAGAGTGCTCTTCATCCTCTTGGCTATGCTGCTCTCGGCTGCCCTGTAGTTTCGGCAGGCAGGAGCTCCATGGTGGCCCTGCAGCGGGATGGAGGAGGGAGGGGGAGATCACCCTTCCTCCTTCTCCATTTGTCTGTTCTGCCTGTTGAAGGGCAACTTTTTGTGACACAAAGGAGGAAGGAGTAATCTCCCCTCCCTCATGCAGGGCTGCCACAGAGCTGCCTGCTGAAGCAGTAGCTCACCCAGCCTACTTTCTGCTGGCATATGGATATGCAGTTAGACCGAATGGGTTTGCTTTGTCCTCGCATAAATCATCTCCAAGGAAAGGAAGATTGGCAAGAAAATCACTTCTCCCAATTGCAGATCATTTTCTGAAAGTGTTTTCCTTACACAGCCCACCCATTTTTCAGGCACTTCTGATCTTTCTCCCTCTCCTGCACCTCAAGCTAAATTGAACTGTGATGAGGTAGCCAGCAAGATTCAAGGAGTGCTTGCAATTCTGCTTCCCTGCTCCATCCTACTCACCTAAACCAAATCAACCCCTCTGCTCATCAGCCCCGCCAGCCCTACACACACACACACACGCATGGCTTCAGCATAAAGAATCTCCAAGGGAAAGGAAACATTTTCAAGTGCTTAGAGAGACAGAACAGGAGGCAACTCCTGGCCCTTGCTGGCTCAGCTAATCCATGGGGCCACAATTACGGGGCTGATTCTCTGTGAGGTGACTAGAGAAGGGAAGGAGGCGTCATGTCTCAGGGATTGTTGCCTGTGTTTGTGAGGGGGCATGCAGTTTAGGTGCCTATGCTGGCCATGACCACCCACTTCACTAGGCTTATTTTTGGGGTAGGCCTTATATTAGGCCCACCCCAAAAATCAGGCTTATTTTTGAGTGAAGGTCAGGAAAAACGGTAATTTGTCCCCAAACATTTAGGGTTATTGCAATGAAGTATTGGTTGCTTTCTATAATAATTTTCAACTTCCTAGTTCCTAGCATTTATGAGGTTAAAAAAATATAATTGGAAACATATTTGATTTGGGATTTTGTTTTATAGCACACTCCCTTTTCCATTTGGTTTTAAATGTATGGATTACATGAAGGAAGATTGCACATTCTCCTTATGTTTGTTTAATTAATACAGTTCATGTGTTATAAGAATGGCAGGTTGCAATAGAGGACATTTGGATTCAAAATTGAATGCTAACAAACGAACAATTTCAAAAATGCAGAGAAACAACTCTGTAAACTGAATGTAAAATCTTACAAGAATTTATTAAAAAGGAGAAGTGATGTGGAAAAGTAAGTAAACAAAAGGCAATAAGCAATAACAAAGACATGTATCACCTGTGAGGCTAACAAACCTAGAAAACAACTTAAATTTCTGAAAATATCTTTATTGCTATTTGAGTAATTTTAGCAGAAAACTGTCATTTGGTGCTACCTACTAAAGCAACTCCCAGATTAATTTATGCCTAATATAATTAGGATGGAGTTATTTTTGAGTCTTTTAATTCCCTGCATACTTGAACTGAGGACCTTTTTTTGTAATAGCTTTGGTCATCCCAAGATTAGACACCTTGTTAGACATAAATAAGATCATGAAGCATCATATTATTTCAAAGACAACAAATATGATTAAATTATCAATTCTTTTCAGTGTTATAGATGGCTATGAAAATAGCAAGAGAAATTTACATTAGAGAATCAATAATTTAGTCAATGAGAAAATTAGATGAGGTTTATGTGCTTCTGAGGATACCTGCTATCTTTTGTCTCTTCTATATCCCAAACATAGCACAGTGTTTTAAAAAGTAAGATGAAATGTATTTCCTTTGAAATGTCAGATTACTTGCCCTTATGGATTAGAGATAGTGCTGTCCATGTTTAAATCATTTCATTATTACCATAAATTCTGTGTTGACTCATTGTCATACATCAGGGATGTCAAACTTGAAGCTGGCAGGGAATGTGTCATGCTCAGGCCAAGCCCACCCTGGCTCAGCAAAGGGAAAAAAGTCACTATACATCACATAACATGATTGAGTTTAACTCCCAGGATTAATATGGATCCTTTCCAGGATGAAACTAACCCTTTAGCTCTTATACTTATGTACTCTGTGCTATTCACCTTCATTTCTTCTTTAGAAACTTTCCATTGATTACCCTCATTTCTGGTTTGGTCTTTTTACTGCTGATAGTCAATCCTAAAAGATAGAAGCCACTCCCCACTTTAATATTTTCACTGTCAGCTTTAAAGGTAGCTGTTGTCATTACTTTACATTTGTAATATTTAATCGTAGTTCCATGTTTACACTGTGTTTAGTTCCACAGTAAAAGCATTCATATCATTTTTCAGTGATCAAAGTATTACTATCATTGTGCAAATTATTGATTTTTCTTCCTCCAATTTTAAAACTACTCATATTCTAATCCATTTTCTTTCAATATATATTGCAGTTTCCAAGTTGAATAAGCCAAGGAGGCTTAGCCCACTCCTCTACCAAACCGAGACAGTTTGTTTCATTGTTTTCTATCATACTTTGACTTCTTGTCTTCTGCAGTTTTTACATGAGGAAAATGAATTGTGTAATTTCTCTAAGGACATTCCACAGCTTCACATGATTCACACAATTAAATACCTTTCTATAGTAAATGAAGGACATGTCTTCTTTTTCTAAAACCAAACTGAACAACTGGTGTGGGAATAAACTTTAACTTCAGTATTGGGTAATGATTAGTCTAAGACCTTATACATACATGTCTGCCTAAGGGTCACTGAGATAAGCAAGGAAATTAAAAACAAACACCAGGAACAATTAAGCAGCTCAGACAATTGTAAATAGTTCTGTGTACTATATCTAATTATTGTAATCCACAATGTGAATGCTTACTATGTACGAAATTCTCAATAAAAGGGAGCACTAGAATTTGCTCTGGACTCCCATCCCGAGTACACCAGCCTCTGTGTCTCATTCTTTCCATGGGAGACCACCACAAACTGGCATTTCCCTTTTAATTCAAGGCTTTGATCTGTGATGGATGGATCCAAGCATTTTTTCTAGGATATGATACAATAGAGTGCATACTTTATTGTCCGTAATGTAGACTGATTTCTTCTCATGTTCTCCAGATTAACTGGCATAGCTAAGTTAGAATTTTGCTATGTCTAATACAAATGAAATAGTAGGAAAAGTCAGATTTTAACTACAAGGTTTACATTTTGGGTTCAATGCAAGCAAAATAATGAAAAAATATATCACTGATTTCTTATTATATTTACCAAAGACTTGTCTGGACAAGTCAGAACACGATAAGACACACAAAGTAATCTGTTAGTATGGATAAGGACCATGGTTCATCAGGCCTCTGTAGTTTCTGCTCTTTAAACTCATCAGGGTGCCTAGCACATGAATTGATATAGAATTTCAGGTTACATTTCATAAAGATATCTGGGAATTTAGAAACAAATATATTTTAGTTACATGTTTATCTATATTTTGGACTTTTGAACAAAGAAATTAACTGTTATCTAACTTGATTATTTAATTACTTATGCCTTAATCTCAGATTTGAAACAGCCTTCCTAGATTTTTACTGTTAAGAATACAATAGTGTAGAGTAACAGAAAGAACAATGAATTTCATGTGCACAATACTGTTTTTCCAGTAAAGATAACAAAATTTCATCTTGGTTCCTTGTTCTACAGTATTTAGACATAATAGTGTAGCTTCTGCAGTAATAATAAAGTAGTAGTTTCTTTGAAGATTATTTTTTTCTGGAATCCCAGTCTCAACAGGACTAATCCTGCTTAAAGTTTTCAAAGTCAATATTCTTAAGTATGTGCAAACTCTTGCTTTGATATGATGGGGTTGGTAGGGCTTGCTTGTTAATAATAGAACATCATCTTAAATATTATTTCTGCAAAGTAATATTTGAACACATATTACCAACCAAGCTTAAACTTATTTCCTGTTATTTATTTCTTCCTTCAACAGTCATGGAAGTTATAAAATACTGGTTTTTCTCATGTGTGTGTGTGTGTGTGTGTGTGTGTGTGTGTATACTGACCTAACCCTAGTTTTTAAAAGTATTGCAATATTTTATTTATTATGTATTATTAAAGTAAAATGAAAAAATACTAAAAAAAATTGACACTTCCCATCACAAAACACATTCAACTTAATTAATTTTTTGGAAGAGATATTGAATATTTAGCTATTTAAACTTAATAATTCAGTATTCTGAACTGGATTATCCAGTGACAGTCTCTTCTGTTGCAGAGAACAAATTAAATACCATGGGAGAAGGAGCACTATTATTCTTTTCCTCAGAGGAGCCTATTTTTTATTTTATTTATAACATAACAATTCATTTGAAATCATTTATGTTTTATATTTAAAAACTTATAGAAATTATTGTGCAGCATTAGAGTTCAGAGAACTCTAAACTTGCAGCACATAGGCATTATGATAGCAGATGTAAAAAGGGAAAATAGTGATTATAGCTGATGTAAAAAGGGGAAAATAAACTTACTCAAGAAAATTTAAAAAATATACTGCTTCCTTTAATTCAGAGAGGAAAAAACAAGTTCAAAACTACATCTGCCTTCACATGGGTCTCAAAAACAATCACAATAATTAACTTAAGCTCCAGAAAGACCTCATACTATTCATTGTATTACCAACCAAACTCATCTCAATATTTTGCCATAGTCTTACAAAGGAAATTGATTTTTCTACAAAGGTATTAAAGGATTAGTCTTAGATTTAGGCCACTAAAAGATTTATATTCTATTTGGGCTCAATTGTATAATAGGAAGCACAAAGGATAGCAGGGTATACATATCATGGCTGCCAACTCTCACGCAATCAGCGTGAGACTCACGCAATTCAACCAATTTTGACTGTCTCACTCTGATAAACGAAATCTCACGCTAAACACCCAAAATGGAATGTACAAAAATAAATATATCTCTACATTCTCTGATATTCTTAATATCGATATGCCCAAGCCCAAAGTTTCGAGAAGTGAAGCCTCCGATCCTGGGCGGCTTCAGAGGGCGAACAGAGCATGTGCGAGAGGACGTTGCCCGCATTGATTTCTGTACTGGGGTGAGGAGAGAATTCCACGCTGCAGGAAGCGGTTGCTCCTTTCCGCTCTAGGATGTCACAACTCTCTGGGCTTAACCCTTGCGCTGCACTCTGCTCTGGCAGGCGGAGATGAGAGAGACGAACTCTCTATTCCCCATGAAGTACGACTACAGGGCATCCCTGGGCCTTTCTCGAGAGCTGAGCTCCCATCATCCCCTCCCCGCAACCGTCTGGTCTCAAGGTCGCTGGGATTGGGGTGCAAAGGCGCATCCCTCTCGGCCTCCCTCTCGCAAGGGGAGCTGCCGTGGCTCGGCTTCTCTCGCTCCCCAGCCTGATGGGAAGTCCCTGGAGAGGGAGGGGGAAGAGGGGGGGAGGGCTCCTTCCTGGGTACATTGTGTCCCTCCCCCCGCCCTTTGCACCTAGATATGCGCCCCCCCCAGCCTCCCCTGGGTCCAAGAGGCTGCAAGAGGGTCTGGCAGGGAGGAGCCTCTCCAGGAAGGGGGTCCCGCCAGAGGGCAGGCTGGAGCGGGGCGGGGAGGGCTCGCAAGGAGGGGGGGTTCCTGTCCCCTCCGAGCCCCAATTGCAGCCGGTGCAGGAGTTTCTCTCTTTTTAGGCTTCTTTCCCCACTTGATGCCAGGAACGTTTGGATGCTCTTTGGGAGCCCCTGGGAAGGAATCTCGCCTTGAGGGGTCTCCCCACAAATGCCAAGCAAAGGGGGGGGAGTGGCCACTGTCCTCTCCTCTCCTCCCCCAGACAATCCAGGACTTCCCTGCAGGGGACCAGCTGATGGCAGCATTGCTGGGGGTCCCATGCACAGACTGGGAGGGGGGCATTTGGGGAGTGAAGGACACCAGCCTCCCCCCCCATTCTGTGTGTGTGTGTGTGTGTGTGTGTGTCCATCTGCCTGCCTGGCCCTTTCCGACCCTTCAGCTGGACTGTGAGGCTGGTGGGTCCAAGACTCAGCCTGGATCCCCCTCCCCTCCGCAGGTGGGAGGCCCAGAGGGTGCGAGAGGGCTGGGAAGGGCCGTTTCTGCCCAGCTCCAAGGCCGGGAACCCTGGCAAGGCCCCCTCCACCCCCGGGGCCCTGTGAGGGAGGCTTCTGTGGCCCTGAAGAGGCAGCCTGGAGGGGCCGGATCCCAGGCACTTGGGACGCCCCTCTCAGCCAGGGACCCTGGAGGAGGAGGAGAGCCGGAGCAGCCCAAAGGGACGGAGCAGATGGGCAGAGGCCCAAGAATGTGGACCCTTTCCGGCCAAGATGGTCAGTGAACTGCATTATTAATATCTTACAAATCCGGTTCAAGTACATTGGTGCTGCTTGCATGTATGTATGTATGTATATGTCCAAATCATGACTAAAGTATGCATCAGATTGCACCATTTAAAATGTAAAATTGTCAAAGCTCCCTACCGTGGAAGGGGGGACACCCCCCTTCCACACCATCCCCCCCTCGGTCACTTCGCTCCCTCGCAGTGTCTCACTCCGAACTATCACTCAAGGTTGGCAGCCCTGACATATTCAATAGCTTTCCAGAATTAAAAAAATTACGAATGAAAAATATTCAATAAAAATGCATAAAACACAATTTTGGCACAAACATCTTTAGATGAAATGTGACTTATACAATAATGACATATTTAAAAGCAGCAGCACTATTCTTTTTACATATAACATCCAATTCATTTTTCAAGGAATTCTCATTTCACAAAAACAAAGGAAATTATTATTATAATATAAGTCATTCTATTAGGGGAAAAGGTCAATAAACGCCATTATCCTTTGAAACAACAAATGTTAATAAAGTCTAGAATCTTGTTTCTTGATTTCAGCCAAAATTGGCTTCAAGGCTAAACAATGTGTGATGACACATAAGAAAGTTTTAGAAACAGCTGATTCTTTATTTGGAAGAAAAACAAATCTGGAAACAGATAACAGATGTTCCACTGTTTGTTAGATCCATATGATATAATACTAAGACTTAAATGGACTAGAGCCAACAGATCAAAGAATACCATTCTTTATTTTAAAATGTGAGAAGCTATACCTAGATGTTGGGGACTTTTAAAAAACATTGTTTTTACAAATAAAGCGAAGACAGTCATAACATCTTAAGTGTGATAGATAAGACTGGAATGTATCTTCACTGCTATAAAACACTATCATTATATTCTTGAATGAGCTATGAAATGTGGCATTTATGAAACACAGGTATCAACATTCCCAAATCAAAAGAGCAACTGAAATTATATTACTTATTATTATTCATTTGTTAATTTATTTAAATTGGCCAATGGATTTCAGTGGAAGGCAACACAATAAAGGAAATTGAATGGTGTGTTAAATGTGGTTGGCAGGTATTCAGCAAGCTAAGCAAAATGTTCAGGACCAATCTTAGCCATGTCTGAAAAATTTTCAGTTATCTAACATATGCCAGTGAAACATGGACACTAACCTCACAATCAACACAAAAACTATGAGTGGCACAAAAAGCCATGAAAAGATACATGCTGAGCATTACAAGGTAAGATAAAATGGGTGTTGGTACTTACCTTCTCTGTGAGGAGCATAGTGGGAGGTGCTTCAGTCTCCTCTTGAATAGGCTGGGCTTAATTGGCAGAATGCTCCTCCTCCTCCACGGGACTCCTCCCTAGCGTACCCCAGTTTTTGGCAAAGTTGAAGTATTGAAAATTTCTATACTTCACCCTATCTAATGTTTGGCTGGAATAGTGCCCCACCAGATGGAATAAGCTCACAGAGAATGGCATATCAGGTATGTACCAATGCAGTGCAGTGTTAATTATCACTCTGTGCTCCCACACAGAAACTTCTCTCATCTAGGCCCACCCTTGACTTGCTGGAGAAAGTTTATTGGAAACTGAATAACTTAACATTTTTCTTTCACAAATCTGTTAAAGGAGCATCTTCTATTAAATTATTGGACATAGATTGGAGAATAGAGTATGTGCCCCACCATATATATTTACAATCCAGCAGGAAATCCTACTCCACAAACCTCAGTGAAGTGAACAGGAGCTTGTAAGCAAACAAACTGTGGTAGACCTTTAACCTTCTGTTCATTTAAAAGAGGCTGGTGCAGGTCGTGATGGGTTTCATCGCAACAAAGGACTTTGAAATTGAATAAAATCTTTTTTTTTAATGTCAAAAAAAAAGGTATGTACCAATGCCCATTCTCCCCTAAGCTGTTCAGAGCATCCAGTAGTGGGACATACCAAAGCTTGGACTGTCCTACGGGAGCGTCTCCGTCTGGTTAGAAGTGCCTCCTTGGACCCTGTGGACATTTTGTAAAACCCTCCTACCAAATGCAGCCTTGATGGAGGCATAAAAGTCAATTTTATTGTGTCTAATGAAGGGCGATGGAGAGGCCCAGGTTGGATGGAGAAGCCCTACAGAACTCATGTAGTGGTGCCTGTATGGCCCATGCTACCAAAGTTGCCGCACTCCTGGTAGAATGGGCTGTGAAACCCTGGGAACTGACAATGATTGCATCTTGTATGTTTTAGCAATCATGGCCCTCAACTGCCTGCTGATTGTTGAAGAGGAAACCTTACATCCTTGAGTGGTAGGTAGAAATGAAATAAAGAAGGCCTCTGATTTTCCAAAATTTGTGGAGCAGTATATATAAGAGCGTAAAGCTTGTTTCACATCAAGTTGATGCCACTGACGTTTGAGTCTATGGGTTGGCCTCGGGCAAAAGTTAGGAAAGACCAACTCTTGTGCCCTGTGGAAAGGTGACTTAACTTTTGGTATGATGGTTGGGTCAGGTCGAAGGACCATTATGTCAGTATGGAAAATGCAGAGGTCCTGTCTCACCGATAAAGCTGCCAGTTCAGAGATTCTTTGTGCTGAAGTTACTGCAACTAAAAAGACCACGTTATAGGTTATGAAGTGGAGACTCGTAGTCCTTAGGAGCTCAAAAAGACCCTTTGTGAGTGCAATGAAGACTTTGTCAAGGCCCCAGGTTGGGTATCAATGTACCACTGGCGGTCGCAAGTTTGTGGACCCCCTAGGGAAAGTGCGAAACTACGGGTGATGAGAGATGGAGTGGAGATCACCCCAAGAGACGACCGAAGCTAGGGTCACCACTTGTCTATGCAATGTGTTTGAGGATAAGCCCTTGTCCAGACCATCTTGTAGGAACTCCAACACTTGTGCCATTGATAGAGAAGTAGGGTCAATGTGAGATTTTGCGTACCAATGACAGAAAATGGACAAAGTTGCACTGTATATGCGATTTATGAAAGGGGCCTGGCCGCTTGGATGGTGGAAATAAACTTGGTGGAAATTTTTTCACTCCTCAGATGTCTCCGCTCAATCTCTACACAGCTAGGTGGAGCCATTCAGGGTCCGGGTGCTAACTGGGCCTTGGGAGAGCAAGACTCTGTCTGGCGGTATTCTCTGTGGTTCTGCAGACGAAAGATCCCTGAGGTCTGCAAACCAAGTCCGCCTGGGCCAGGATGGCGCCACTAGCAACAACTCTGCCTTCTCCTCTAGAAGTTCTGGACCACTTTGGGGATTATTGGAAGTGGGGGAAACATGTACAGCAGGCCCGGTGGCCAACTGCAGCAGACAGCATTGATGTTCTCCACCCCTTGATATGGTTACCGTGAAATGAACCTCGGTAGTTGTGTGTTACTGGGGGATGCGAACAGGTCAATGACCAGTTGGCCAAACCTCTGGGTCACTTCCCGAAAAAGATCTGGATGTAGGCCCCATTCTGCCTGATCTACTGTGGCCTTGCTCAGCCAGTCTGCCTGAGTATTTGACAGACCTGAGATGTACTCTGTTTTGATGGAAAGTAAGTTGATCTTGGCCCAAAGGCACAATCTCTCCGCCTCCTTCTTCAGCTGTCTCAAAGAGTATCAAAGAGTACCCCCGTTTGTTGATGTGGGCCTTTGTCATAACGTTGTCTGTCAAGATAAAGACATGCTTGGACCAAAGCTGCGGGAGGAAGCTGCGAAGAGCCAGGTGGACTGCTCTGAGCTCCAACCAATTTATGCTGCACGATTACTCTGATATGGTCCAATGCCCTTGTTCCGTGTGAGACCAATAGTGAGTCCCCCAGACAAAGAGACTGGCATCCGTCATGATGGTAGCTCTGTGGGGGGTCTTTGAAATGACAGCCCTTGTTGATAGATGGGATGGTCCACCAATGAAGTGATCTCAGGACCCTTGATGGAGGTGTGACTTAGGCGTTGGTGTTGTCTCTTTTTTTTTTAAACAAATTTTATTAGTTTTTAAAGACAAACAAAACATAAAACATAAGAACATAAAACCTCTTTTCTAAAAGCTACTTGTAAATTTTAACAAGGCAAATAAAACTTTGTTTTATACAGCATAGTTCTAAATTATTACATTTCCATATAAACACATGCATATATTTTTCAAATTTCTCGTTATTTCTCCCTTTGCTTTTATTCAATTATATTTCTTTTCTATATTTGTCTATTTTATATGTTTTTATTCATTATACTTATATTTTCATCTGACTTGTTTACAATTATTCTCTTCTAACATTACTCCAAGGTTTTATTAATTCTCAATCAAACATCCACACACAAAACATAAAAACATAAAACTTCTTTTTGGAAAGTGGCTTAACCCCGGGTTACATCTTTTTGTACAGACCTAAATCAAATTCATGCTCATCTTGTATATCATTACTTATCTTATTTACCATTCTATAATTTCTATATAACTTCTCCCCTCTTTTCACTCTCTTAATTCTATTTTATTTATTTCATCTTAATTTAAATCATTATACTTGTAATCTTTTGTCCATTCTTTTCCAATTATCTATTTATCTCTTCTCTTTAACACAAAATTTCTCCTGTAATCACTAATTGAAGTATGATGCCTTTCTATCTTTCCCCTAAGGATTTGGAATAGGAACAACAAGATCACAAAATCAGCAGCGTACAAAGAAAATTCATATAAAATGTTCTATAGATGGCACTTGTCCCCTTCGAGGTTGGCGAAAATGCACCCAAACACTAGTCCAAAATGCTGGAAATGCAAAAATATAGATGGTACCTTCTTCCACATGTGGTGGTCATCCAAGGAAACACAGAAGTATTGGCAAAAAATTAGGCATTGGCTAGAGGAGATAACTAAGGAACAAATTGAATATAAACCAGAGTCCTTCCTTTTAGGGATTTTTGATAAACAATTATCAAAGAAAACAAAGTATATGATAATCCATATCCTAACTGCGGCCAGACTGGCGTTGCTCAGTGCTGGAAATCACCTTTCATTCCCACTGAACAGATGATTATTCAGAAAATCTTAGAGTGCGCTGAAATGGATAGATTAATGCTAACACTAAAAAACAAAGAATCCTCAATCTACTATAACAACTGGAACACTTGGTACAATTGGCTAAATCAGAGATAGAGCACAGTGAAGAGAACTTTAGCCAGGGGCAATTTAAGTAGAGCTATTGATAAGTTCTGCTTATGGCACATTTGAAGAAGAAAGGATCTTACAGACTGTTACAAAAGATATGATTCTATTTTAATTGTTTTCCCCTCTTTACGTTTCCCCTTTCCCCATTCCTCTTTTCCCCCTTTACGTTCTTTTCTTTCTTGCTGGCCTCTGTTAAGGCCTGGCTCTTCTTTATGTGTATATTTGTAGATATGTTGTTGTTTTTTTTAATGGTAAAACCAATAAAGTTTAAAAAAACAAACAATAGCAAATTAAACTCTATCATTAAATCTTAAACATTTTACACATTCCCTTTAATATTTTATTAAATATTAAAATCTATCATTAAATCTTAAGCATTTTGATATTTTAATATTTTGTTAGATCTTGTAATATTCCAATTTTCTATTTCAAATACTAATAGTACAATACAATCTTGTGTACTTTTGCAGAATCTCTTTTTAATTGTACTTTACCCTTTGTCTCTAAAAAAATCTGCTTTTTCCCATCTTGTTTCAAGCCTTTGTGACTTCTTTTTCCTTTTTCCCTTCCTTTCCTATCCAATCTGACCTTTTTACCCCCCCACCTCTCTTAACCTCCGCCTTTTTAACCTCCCCTCTCTGTTGTATTCCTCTTTTCTGTTGCTTTCTGACATTGTATCGATTTTTCACCTTATTTTTCTCTTTCTTGGTTGTTTTTTTGAATCTTAAATTCTCCATTTTCCTTCCCCTCTTCCTCTCTTCTTTCTTGGCTAAAGTTATTTGTCCATTAAAGATGGCTTCTTCTTGTTGTTGTTGTTTTTGTATTTGCTGGTAGGTAGAAATCGCCATTTCTAAGAAGTGGAAAACAGATCCAAAAGAGCCCTTGCCTTCTTGTTCCTCTTCTTTTAATTTTTCAAATTCCATTTTTAATTCTTCCACAGATAATGCCATTGTAAGGTTTTTTCTTCTTTTTTTAAAAAAAACAACCCAAATGTTTTTAATCTTAGAGTAGTTTCCAAAAGTCCCAAAGTCATCAAGCAATCCAAACAAAAACAAAATGTTTCATTTAGCACCTTCTCTTTACACTTTTTCCTCCTGGGGCAATATCAATTACAAAGTTCCAAAATATATTTTTGAAGTCTTATTGCAGTTAATCTCTAATCTTATAAATTCCAAGCCGTCTCCTCCAGCAAGATCTTAATATAAGTTTTTTTTTACTTCTCCCTTCCCACTTATAGCAAAAAACTTTTGATTTTTACCTTCTGTGCCAAAGCAGGTTTTTCAATGTCCATTTGCTATCTCCATAAGGAAGGAGAGTGAACTTTCCCTTTTAACACTTTCATTCGCTGCTTTAACAATCCCCTTTGGAAACAATATATCATTCGAAAAAATTAAGTTCCCAGGGTATTTAGATATAGCTTAGAGTCCCGGTTCAGCCAAAAACTTACACTTTCTGACACTTCCTCCTGCGCGATCTTGTCCGGCTGAAGGTTTCTTTGTGGCAGCTATTGCTGACCGCCGCTCCACCACCTTAGGAAAAAGGAATCTAGCTGGCTGGGGAAAGGGGTTGCGATATCCCCAGACCCCTGCCCGGATCTCCTCTGTCTTCCGTTACCTCTCCGGGGTAACGACAGCCTCCAAATCCGGCTGGATTGGAGGCACTTCAGCGGTGAGCACAGCAGGAACCACGCATGATCACGTATTCCTGCCGCCACCGAAGCCTTGCAACCCAGTGTTGTCTCTTCTTGACCATTGGTACAGCAGCAAGTACTCTTGCAAGGTTCTAGCGTGGAGCCGGGCCCAGAGAACAATAGAGATGCAGGAGATCATTTTCCCCAATAATTTAGATAAGAGAGCTAGGGGCACTCGCTTGATGGTTCTGATCTCCCGAGATAATTGTCTAATACTCTCCTGCCTGTCTGGTGAGAGGAAGACCTTATCCTCCACCGTATCATTAATGTCTCCCAGGTGAACTAGCTGGGTACAGGGAGTTAGGTGACTCTTAGCCCAGTTTATAGAGAAACCATGTTATTGAAGGGACTGCAAAGTAATAAGAGTATCTGATTTGGCCTGTTGACAGGAAGATGACAAAATTAAAATGTCATCAAGGTAACACTGTAGCCTGACAGGAGCATTTCTAATGGGCGGCCAGGGCTGCCACAACCTTAGTAAAAGTCCTGGGAGTGGAAGCTAGGCCAAAAGGGAGGGTGATGTACTCAAAGTGTAGATTATCATAGCAGAATCTGAGGAATTTGCTGTGGGAAGGCCAAATTGGAATGTGTAAATATATCTCTGTGAGGGCAATTGACATTAGGATGTCACGCTGTCTAATGCTAAGTAAAATAGATTGTAGGGTGGTCATTTTAAACTTTCTGTACACCAGGGAACGGTTGAGATGTTTCAGGTCTAAAATTGCCCTCAACCACTCCCTGGTGTACAGAAAGTTTAAAATAACCACCCTATAATCTATTTTACTTAGCATTAGACAGGGTGAAGTCCTAACATCAATTGACCTCACAGAGGTACCACAAAAAGATGTGAGTAAAAACCTTTGCCCTGTTGGTCTGGTGCCACTGGTCGAATGGCCCGGATCTCCAATAGGTGGTTGATAGCTGTCTGCATAAGAGATTTTTTCTCAGGGTCCCTAGATCTTGGGCATCTCATGAAAAAGCTTGGAGGGGTGGATTGTAACTGCAGAGCCAACCCAAATCTAATTGTATCCCTGACCCAGGAATCAGATGTCGAGTAATCCCACTGGTCGGCAAAAAACTTTAGCCTTCCACCAATGGGGGCGTCTTGGTAAGAATTATTTGGGGCGGCAGAAGCCCCTGGTTCCTGCTCCCTTGAATTGCCTCTTGGATTATCCTCCCCATCTATTCCTGTCCCTGAATTCGGACCACTCAGATTGCTGTCCCTGCTGTTATCTGGAGGACCTTTGGAAACTCGGGGAATAGTGTCCCTAATATAAGGGATGAAAGGAACCTCTCCGAAAGGGCTCGGGATTCCTGCTGTCTGACTTCCAAAAAGAGAAGGATCATTTTTTTGTCCCTCTTTTCTATGAGGAGCAGATCCAGGGCACTGCCAAACAGCTTTTCATCTGATATAGGTGCTGAGGCAAGCTTCCACTTGTGTTTGGTGTCAGCTTGCCAATGCCTGAGCCAAAGTAGCTGCCTTGCTGATACTTGCAATGCGATGGCTCTAGAGGAAAATTTTACCACATTAAAAGTTGCTTCTGCCGAAAATTCTGCCGCAGTGATCAGTTTGGCAATGTCCTGGTGCGCTTGTATATTGGAGGATGGGATGGTTTCCTGCAGCGAAGCCATCAGAGGGAAGACCGTGTGAAAAAAGATGCAGCTGTGGTTGCTCTTATAGCCCACGCGTCAGATTGATGAGCCCTGCGAAAAGCTAGTTCTGCTCTCTTATTTTCTGGCTTAAGCACCTCCTCTGATTCACTGGGGATAGTAGAGGGGGATGCAAAGGCCACTATCGGATCATCAACTGAGGGTGTGTTTAAGAAAATAGAAAACTCAGAAGCGAGGTTATAAAATTTCCTGTCATATCCCTTAGGGGCAGGAAACACTGCTGCGGAAGCCCACTGTTTCTGTACTAAGTTGGAAAACATCTGTGGGACTGGTATTACATCAGCTTCATTTACAGGCTGAGAGAAAATTAAATCATTTGCCTCCTCCTGTGAAATTGGTTGTTGCGAAGATGTAGTCGCTTTATCAAGGCACGTGGTTGTCTTGGCCTTGAATAAAAGCAATTTGATTCACTGAGGGTGGAATAATCCCGTGAAAGTTGGTCAGGTGTGAGGCCCTTGTCATCTGACATGCCCCTCTCCAGTGGTTCCACCTCTGACAGGGCCGAATCGATGTCATGAGCTGACCCTGTCTCTAGTTGGTCCATTTGTTCTTCTTGTTCCCCCTCTTCCTGAAACCCCTGGGAAGGCATGTCTGGGGAGATATAAAATTCCCCTTGGGGACATACCTGAGGAACTTGCTGGTCCATCCATTAGTGACTGTCCTGAGTGAGATTTGCATTTCGAGATAGTGGACTGTCTTCTGGCCCATACAGACTGCTGAATGCCAGCTGCAATCCCCTGTCATATCATCAGTTCCATCCATGTCCTCATCCTGGGGGGAACATCCTCGGAGAGAGGATCCTCTTGGTGGCCACTGGCCACCGTTGGAGTAAATGTGGCCTCAGGGGCCTGTCTTTG
Organism: Hydrophis major; assembly: GCA_033807585.1. Lineage (NCBI taxonomy): Eukaryota > Metazoa > Chordata > Lepidosauria > Squamata > Elapidae > Hydrophis > Hydrophis major. The sequence goes on along the minus strand of CM066332.1, from coordinate 57,509,698 downwards.
TGCGGCTGCTGTCATTGAGGTACCAGGAGGAAGTTGCCTGGCAGAACTATGCCTGGATGGAAGAGAAAGATCCAGGTGAGGAGGGAGAGTTTGGGCCTGGGCATCTTGAGGGGGAGATGGGGCTGGCAAAGTCCATTCTGTCTCCCGCATACACATCTTCATTTGTTTCTCTTTAGCCTAATGGCATCTATGGGCGTCCTTTTCCTCGGCCGTTGAAGGTCTCTTGGAAACTTTGGATTTGCCCAGGGCCCTGGTCATTGCTCTGGAGGTAGAAGCCCTTGAGCTGTTGCTGCTTGCCATTTCCACTAAAAGATTTGTCAATGAGGCTTTAATATAGGGTGGTTGGCACACCCAGGGACCTACTCCAGAAAGGTGCAGGGGATCCTTATAAATTCTTTAAATAATAATAATAATAATAATAATAAAATAATAATAATAATAATAATAATAATAATAATAATAATAATGTATTATTGATCTCTAATCCAGCAACAGCTGCCCTGCAGAGGTGGACTTAGGCCTTGGTGCTCGCTGTTGAGCTGCTGGACTTTTATTCTGTGTGGGTTAGCCAACAAAAACAGATCCACTGCCCCAAGGTTTTGGAATCAGGGGTGCCAATCCCTTAGTCTCTACGAGGGAAACCCAGTTAGGGAAAAAAGCCTCTCATAGTGTATTTTTTATTTTGATTAATGGTGAATGGATGCCATGCGGTCCACAAAATGGTGACTGCTGCTGCTTGGTGCGGCCAAAATTGTCCAGCAGCTAGTTCTCATCCAAATTGCTGTTCTGAACAGCGAAAAGAGACTATGCAGGAAAGGATAAGAAGTGCTTATGCCTCCAATCCCCTTAGGTGTTCTGTGGGGGAAAAGCCTCAGCCGTTTATGAACTGAACATGAGGTGCACTCACCGTTCGGAACGATGCTTGCTAACGATTGGGAAGATAAGGGCTGTGGATTAGAGGTTGCCACCTGAAACTGCTCTTGAAGCGCTGCGATCGCTCCTCCAAAAGAGAATAATGAGCCCCGATGGCCCGATTTTAAGGGAAAAATATCAGAGGTTCCCGGGCTTTCAAGTGGTCAATTTGATCACTTTGAAAGGCTATCTCCACTAGAAAAGCACAACTAGCCCCAACGGCCAGGTGGTAATAAAACTGTTGGAGGTTATTGGGACTCCTAGATGACAAAGGGAGTCCCTGAGTTAACTGAAAAAGGCAAACCTGATGTTTGAATCTCTGTCATTTTAGCTGCTATTCCAGCCAATCTGGAAAGCTACCTATTCCAATGAAGACTGGGCTAAAACTGGGGGACGCTAGGGAAGAGTCCCGTAGAGGAAGAGGAGCATCTTGCCAATTAAGCCCAGCCTATTCAAGAGGAGACTGGAGACCTCCCACTACTGGATGCTCTGAACAGCTCAGGGAGAAAGATCTGCATGTGGATTAGAGAACAAATGAAAGTATATATCATCAAGAGAGTAAAAGAATTGAAATGGCAGTCATAGAATGGATCCCGCTGGATAAAAAGTGTCCATGAAAGAGATCTAAAATAAGATGGATTGATGACATCAGCAACTATTGTGGGTCCAGTTGGCAAAAGAAAGCTTTGGACTGTATTGGTTAGAAGGATGAGGAAGCCTTCAGCCTTCAGTGGATAGACAATGGCTAAAGTTTTTATTTAATGCTGTGAATAATGAAACCACCTTAGTTTGGTTAAAGAAATGCTTCCTGCAAGAAGCAAGAGGAAGGCGGGAAAAGCCCCAAATTATTTTACTTTCTTTCTCCACTGCTTATAATTAGGTACATAAAGAAAAGCAAGACCTGGTCAATTGACCAAATATCACTAAATAATGGCCAATTCTTCAAGCTTTTGTATATACAACAGCGGCTCCCAACCTTTTGGGCACCAGGGACCGGTTCCATGGAGAGAAGTTTTTCTGTGGAACAGAGGGGGCTTGGTTTCTCATGCTGCCTTCATCCCGTGAATGCAGCTTCACTTCTTTGCACAGCCCGGTTTCTGGCATGCCATGGCCCAGTTGCTAGTCCACAGGCCAGGGTTTGGGGACCCCTGATATACAAGATGGGTTATTTGAAAATATAGTTGCCATATCTCCCATATATTTCTAGAGAGTTGGGGATGCCTAATTTGCAGGATCTCTACAGGATTAAAAATAAAAAAGCATAAAAGAAGAAAACTTCCACAAATATAAGTTTATTAACAGAACTACCCAGACATCACTGGTTCTTTTATCCGAAAGAAATAAAAAGAATTAATTTTATTACATGTTCTTATACTGTGGAGTTCAGGTACAGCAAATAATACCATTTTATGTAGTCAGTTCAAAATTCTATAGTTTTCAGCTGAAAGTGTCACGTGAAGAAAAAAGTTTAAAACTTCCTTTATTTGCAGAACTATCTACTCCCAGTCACTTCTAGCCATCCTATCAGGTCCAGGAGGAAGGGCATGTTGTGGATACCGTCGACAAAGTAGTAACTTTCTCCTTGCAATCTTACCGTACACAGCATTATTGTTCAGTGTTCCCCTATTAATGGTTTCTTGAACATTGACAAAGACCTTTAATTCCTTAGATGTTCCCTGGAGATGTTCCCTGGGGTTCCCAAAATAGTACGTGCCTTGCTGTTGGGTGTGACTTTGGTTGGTTGAACATTCCTGGGGAGGGTAATAATGATGTTGAATTGCCTCCATTTGACAGTGGACTATTATAGTGAAGTCCAAGTTCTTTGGAAATAGTTTTGTAACCTTCCTCAGTCTGGTGCATTAACAACTGTTTTTGGAGGTCCTCAGAAATCTCGCTTGTTCAAGCTATGACACACTTCCACATGCCTGTGCTGTGAAGATCAGACTTTGGTCATTAAATACCCAAACTCTGTTCTTTAGAATAGACAGGACCTCCCACACCTGATGGTCATACCATTCACTGAAACAACTGATTCTAATCTGACCTTTCAATGAACTGAAAATTCTGGAAGTTCATATCCTTTTGTTATACACAAATATAGAGCTTTGGATCATTTTCCTCAATAAATGAATGCACAAGCGTATTATTTTTTCTCATTTACCCAGTTGGGTTCTGTTCACATATTTTTAGGACTTGTGTGGGAGAACAGATAATATTTTAGATCATTTTATGCAGAAACATTGAAAATTCAAAAGGTTCACATATTTTGAAGTCCCAATGTACACTGCTCAAAAAAAAATAAAGGTAACACAAAAATAAGACATCATAGATCTGAATGAATGAAATATTCTTTTTAAATACTTTGTTCATTACATAGTTGAATGTGCTGACAACAAAATCACACAAAAAATATCAATGGAAATCAAATTTAGCAACCCATGGAGGTCTGGATTTGGAGTTGCGCTCAAAATTAAAGTGGAAAAAAACACTACAGGCTGATCCAACTTTGATGTAATGCCCTTAAAACAAGTCAAAATGAGGCTTAGTAGTGTGTGTGGCTTCCACATGCCTGTATGAACTCCCTACAATGCCTGGGCATGCTCCTGATGAGGTGACGGATGGTCTCCTGAGGAATCTCCTCCCACACCTGGACTAAAGCATCCCCCAACTCTTGGACAGTTTGTGGTGCAATGTGGCATTGGTGGATGGAGCGAGACATGATGCCCTAGGTGTGCTCAATTGGATTCAGGTCTGGGGAATGGGCGGGCCAGTCCATAGCATCATTGCCTTCGTCTTCCAGGAACTACTGACACACTCCAGCCACATGAGGTCTAACATTGTCATGCATTAGGAGGAACCCAGGGCCAACTTCACCAGCATATGGTCTCACAAGGGGTCTGAGGATCTCATCTCGGTACCTAATGGCAGTAGGCTACCTCTGGTGAGCACATGGAGGGCTGTGCGGCCCCCTAAAGAAATGCCACCCCACACCATTACTGACCCACTGCCAAACCGGTCATGCTGGAGGATGTTGCAGGCAGCAGAACATTCTCCACGGCATCTCCAGACCCTGTCACGTCTGTCATGTGCTCAGTGTGAACCTGCTTTCATCTGTGAAGAGCACAGGGTGCCAGTGGTGAATTTGCCAATCTTGGTGTTCTCTGGTAAATGCCAAACGTCCCGCACAGTGTTGGGCTGTAAGCACAACCCCCACCTGTGGACGTCGGGCCCTCATACCACCTTCATGGAGTCTGTTTCTGACCATTTGAGCAGCCACATGCACATTTGTGGCCTGCTGGAGGTCATTTTGCAGGGCTGTGGCAGTGCTCTTCCTGTCCTTCCTTGCACAAAGGTGGAAGTAGTGGTCCTGATGCTGGGTTGTTGCCCTCCTACGGCCTCCTCCACGTCTTCTGATGTACTGGCCTGTCTCCTGGTAGTGCCTCCATGCTCTGGACATTACGCTGAAAGACACAGCAAACCTTGCCATAGCTCACATTGATGTGCCATCCCGGATGAGCTGCACTATCTGAGCCACTTGTGTGGGTTGTAGACTCCATCTCATGCTACCACTAGAGTGAAAGCACCGCCAGCATTCAAAAGTGACCAAACCATCAGCCAGAAAGCATAGGAACTGAGAAGTGGTCTGTGGTCACCACTGCAGAACCACTCCTTTATTGGGGATGTCTTGCTAACTGCCTATGCTTTCCACCTGTTGTCTATTCCATTTGCACAACAGCATGTGAAATTGATTGTCAATCAGTGTTGCTACCTAAGTGGACAGTTTGATTTCACAGAAGTGTGATTGACTTGGAGTTATATTGTGTTGTTTCAGTGTTCCCTTTATTTTTTTGAACAGTGTATATGTCAATATTAGATTATGCTAATCACTTTTGCCTTTGATGTGTTGGACTAAGTATGATAGTCAAGAAGATATTGGAGTTCACAGTATAAAATGATTTAAGGAAAATAAAACTGTTAAGTGCTTGGACATGGGTCGGAGTAAATGGAGACAGCCTCTGAATAGTGACTTTCAGCTCTTTATTAGCATAGTGACTTCTCAACAACAACAGTGAATTCTGCCTTATATAGGCAACCCTTGTAAGAATTGTCCAATAACGAGCTATGAACGCTAGCTCTTTTAACCACTAAGAATCCTCTGTTAAGGGCCAATCGGATTCCTCAGAACTAACCAATCCGATCTGGCCGCCTAACAGCCAATCAGAAGTGCAGGGCCAGAACCCTGCACTTTACCTCAAGCTCATACTTTATTGACTATGGTATATACACAACAAAAACGTATATCAGAGGATGTGAAAAAAATACTTATTTGTCAGATTATACAAATACCAAAAAGTCAAAACAGCAATGGCTTAGCTATTGATATATATATTGCATTTACCACATCATATTGTATGTATAAATGAATTGAAAAGCCACAGACTGAATAACACCAAACCTTAAAAATATCAGCTATTATCAGTTCTGTAAGAGACTAACACTTCTTATGCAAAACAAAGCACAATGGACTAAGATCAGCAAAATTAGATAACATGAAATATTGATTCACAATAATTTTAAGACTGGAATTACATGTAACATCTCTGCATAAAAGATGACAGCTGCCTGAAAACAAGCAATTCCCAATTTGTTTTAGATTTGTACCATTCTGTTTCTAAGAGCTCAAGGCAGCATTCTCAGAATTTCAATGAGGTTGCCCCCTTTTTGAATAGTTAACTATGTATTGCAATAAATAAATATTCCTGAGAATACCAGGAGCAGTCAAGAAAACAAACCTATGGATCATTGAACAAATCAATCCAGTATTTTCACTTGAGGCACAAGTGATCAAGCTCAAATTATCCTGCTTCAGGCATATTATGTGAAGAAACAGTTCTCTGGAGAACATTCAGATGCTAGGGAAAATAGAAGGAAAAAGAAGAGGACAGCCAGCAAAAAGGTGGATGGATAGACTCAGTTTCAGAGTGATGAGTGCTCTGTTGGGAGTCCTTAAAGAACAGGTTAGGAGTATATTGCCATAGAGAAAATCTATATATATATTGTTGCTAGGAGTCAGAAATGACTTGATGGCACATAATCAATATAAATAAAGAGCTTTCTATTTAAAGGAATCACAACCGATACCGGCCAATTCTGTTGTACCCAAGATCATAACAAAGATACTGATTGTAATAGATACTTTTGTATATATGAAAAATTATTGCTTTGAAATATGAAAAAAATATTAACCATGGTGTCCCACAAAATAAATTATGCTTTTTAAAACCCTTTTCTTGTTTTTTGAAATGAACTCTTTGGCAAATAATGTTAATAAAATATGTAAATATAATAAAATACAGAAAATTATTTGCTGTAACTATTGAAGCAGAACATCCAAAATAAAGCTATTATTCATAATGAAGAAAACAAAATAAATGTCTGAGATATAAGTATATATTTTATTAATAACAGCCCCTTCCCAAATTCTCTTATGCTGCCTCATGGTGGTAGGGATTTCCTGAGGAGTGAATAATTTTAGGAGTGCATGCCAAGATCACCCAAGGTGACATTGGATGCTGCTCATCTGAAGAAAGCAGGCAGCTATACAGTGATATAGGAAGATGCTAAAGGCCAATTATTTCTTTCATGAGAACAAAGGCATCATTTCATACTGTGTGGAAGAAGGCAATCCTGTATTTTGCAAAGAAAAATTATTAATTATATAATGCCAGATGATGGGACTGCCAAGTCAAATACCACTCAACCTACTAACGTCCTTTTGAAATATGGTACACTGGTATTTGTGATGTAGCTAAATTAAACATCTCTGATCATGTAATTAAAGTTGCCATGTAGGAAAAGAAAATCCCAACATATAAACATGTAATTACAAAGTGGGAACATGGAACCACTCAACATAGTGAAAGATAAAATGAATTGGCTATACATTGGCAAATTGAATGGGACTGGAATTGGATACTTTTAATCAAAAGATTACAGGTAGTCCTCAATCACAATTGAGCCCAAAATTTCTGTTGCTAAGCAAGAGAGCTATGAACTTTGTCCCATTTTATGACCTTTCTTGCCACAGTTGTTAAGAGAATCAGTTAACTTATTAACATGGTTAAGTGAATTTGGCTTCCCCATTAACTTTGCTTGCTAGAAAGTCACAAAAAATGATTACTTGACCCAGGATACTGCAGCTGTCACAAATATGAACCACTTGCTGAGGATCTGAATTTTGATTAAGTGATCATGGGGATGTTGCAAGTGTGAAAAATGGTCCTAAATCACTTTTTTCAGTGCTGTTTAACTTCAAATGGTCACAAAAAGAACTGTTGTAAGTCTAGGACTACCTGTATAGCAATTTTCAGATAACATGTCTATGCTCCAATCACTTTTGGAGGAGAAATTTGGTGAGTTTTATGACTATTGCAACATCTCCATGTTCATGTGATCAAAATTCCAGACCCAAGCGTAGTACACCAAATTATCTGCTACAATGTCCTACCAGTCAATGACTACTTCAGCTTCAACCACAACAAGAGCACACAACAGATATAAACTAAATCTAAACCTCTTCAAACTTGATTGCTGAAAGTAAGACTTTAGCAACAGAGTGGTCAATGCCTGGAATGACCTGACTCTGTTACATCCTCAAACCGCCACTCCTTTACCCTTAAACTATCCACTATTGACCTTACCCCATTCCTAAGAGGAGCGTGCATAAGTGCACAATCATGCCTACCGTCTCTGTCCTATTGTCCCCATTTATTCGTACCTATTTCCTATATTTATACTCATGTTTATTCTTATACCTATTATCTTGTAAGCAATTGACAAATCAAACAAATAAATAAAATAAATAAATAAATCAAGGTAAAGTGGAAAAATGGAGTTAATTCATTTAGATCAGGGGTGTCAAACTCACATTGTCACAGCATCCTCACGTGATGTATAACAACTTTTTCTCCCCTTCACTAAACAAGGCATGGGTATGGCCAGCTCATGATGCATCTGGCCTGTGAGCTGCGAGTTTGACAGCCCTGATTTAGATGATATAATCTACCCATCATTTTCCAGGATATCAGGAATTGCTTTAAAGTTCTGAATTTGTTAGGAAATCAGAGAGACCATGGAATGAAATAAATGAACTTATTAAGGATAAATGTAAAAAGAGATTGCAATAAACCAAGAAATAGCAAATTGAATGTCAGAACAATGTCAGCAAAACCAGGAAAGGAGGACCAACAGCATAGTGGAGTTGATCAATTACGATGGCCACAGCTACACTGTTGAAGGACTTGAAGAGCTAATTTGGGGACAAATTAACTTGGACAGAGTCTTTATATATGATTGAAGTCATACTGATGGATATATAAATTAACCAACAAAACTGAAAATTAAACATTAAATAGCAGTTTCGGAGGTTACCTCAGGTAAAGTTTAAATTTTAACATGATGCCCATTATATCAAGTTGATGCTTTGATAAGCAATGAAACATACATCAATTCTTAACAGAATAATTCTTTTTTTTTTCACAATGCTATAAAAAAGTCCTTAGATCAAAATTGAATGTGTGTGCTTATCTAAGCATATCTTTCTTGGTCACAATATGATAATAGCAGCTTCACTGCTTGTTTGCAGTCTCTGTTAAATCAAGTCACGTACATTTTAAAGAAATTACAATAGCCAGTCACCATCTGTTGACTGAAATTAATATATTGATATCAGCATTTCAGTAACTTTTAAAGAATGTAATCCTGGCGTTATCAAGTTAATTCAGGTAATAAACTTGTTCTAGAGCTTTGCTCAATTTATAAATCAGCTTCCCTAGAAAGATTCAATGTCAGACCAAATTATACTGGAGTTTATCTGGAATATTATTGTTAAGTCTGGAGCATGGGTGCGAAGAATTGGAGACGAGCCGGTAGAAACAGTGAACTTCAAACTCTTTATTTACATGGTGTGACAGCTCAACTAGATGGCTGCTATAGCCTTCCTTATATAGGCAACTTATTAACTATTCAACCAATAGCAATCCGGGAGCGCTAGCTCCGTTAACCAATGAGAATGGCCTGTTAATGGCCAATCAGATTCTCCTGAACGGACCAATCCGATCTTGCCATTAACAGCCAATCAGAAGTGCAGGGCCAGAACCCTGCACTTGACTTCGAGCTCAAGATAACTTTATTTTAACATTTATTCATTCACAACAATTATGTTATCTTTAAATGGACTTTTCTTAGAAATACAACCTCTGAAATTTGTTATTGCAAAATTATCAATAATCAACATTTTGGTTTGCTTTTGCTCTAATTATACTTATTTGAATTTTAGCCACTGAAAATGTTCTACCATTATTCTTCTTTATAATTTGTGTATAAATAATTTTGTTGTTGAACAAAATGTATGAAATTCAAAAATACAATGTACAATTATATTATTTTTGGTTGGTCTGGATAATTGAAGATTATACTGTTTAAAGCTATACTGAGCATTTTACAGTAATATGTTTATTTGTAAAGCAACATGAGCTGCTTTTACTGGCTGATAAACATACTAGAAGATAAATTATTGAATAGGAACAGGTGAATTTAAATGAAGAATATTTTGATTCATTCTATCAATGTTTTCCCAGATAAATTTCTCTGATAAATTTCCAAAATATGTGGGACTTTTTCGATTTATTTATTGTTTTATTAATTTATTTAGGCAATTTTTCACTCCTTTCATATCCAACAACTCTGGACTCTTACAGCCTAAACTTTACAACATTAAAATCAATTATCATAGAACACATTCTTTTAATATAAAATGGTATTTTTGTTTAGTTTTGCACATTAACCGATGTAGTTTTGATTTCTCTCATTCATTCCAAAAATATATCATTTGTATATCATGTATATATTTTATTGCCAATATTTGTGTTACACTAATTATTGTCATATCACATCCATAATACATTTTAGAAGAGCATGTCTAATTATCTCTATTATCCTTAGCCCTGAAAAGGAATAGTAAAATATCAAAACTAAAATGTGAACAAAGATCTATTTTTCACTTGTATTGAACTCTCATTTTGTATAAATTTTGAATCTGTTTCAATAAGACATAGGAAATTTGTAAAAAGATTGGAAAGACTATAAGGCTCTAAAGCACATGTAAAAAATGGAATTTTTGCTGAGAATGGTCTTCGTGTTTAGCCAATTCAGAGTCATGGTGAATTTAAAAGCATTTAGTACATTATTTTCTGATTCAGTTCTATAAGGATTACCAACATTTTGTAGAATTTGACAGAATTAACCTTTGTCTAACCTTCTGAGGTCTTAACTGCTAGGTTGGAACAGTAATAAATTTCAATGTTTAACAAGCATTATGAAGTAAAACAGGAAAAAAACTGTTCAGAATTGCTGGTATCAATATTTATTTTTATGTTAATTCATTCTCAGGTATATCTTGCTTAAACAACAACTTGGTATATGCAATTTTGCTAACATTGAAGTTTGGTTTTTATTAAGACCTTAGAGCAGAAAATATCATCTGTAAATACACTTGTAAAGAAATGAAAGCATTGTTCAAGGTGATGCCAGTTAACACTCGGACAGCATTAAGCACTATGTTTAGAGACAGATTCTCTACACCTTGAACAAAGAACAAGGTCTCAAATAATACAAAAGGGTATTTCCAGGCTTGCAAATCAAGTCCTCTATAACTATCTTTTGCACACAGTGATTAAAGTGCACTGAAGTCCATTCCTTCATAGTATGTGACACAGATAAGATTCTGTATTATGAAAGCATACCAAAAACCAAAACACAGGTGCTCAAGAGATTAGTACTGCTTGCAATGATAAACTGACAGGGAGTTAATGGGAGACTGTTCTTGGGAAAGAGAACAGTTATTAATGTCTTTGAGGCTTAACTAGTTTTACCTACTTCCCAAGTTATAGAGTTTAACAATTTCTCTGTGCATTGTTTTGATACTGTTTGGTTATGTAACTTCATATAACCTACAAAGCTGACATTTTCTTCTATTTGTTTCATTTACTATAAAGTATAATAAAGAATTAATCCAAAATGGTATTATAAGAAATAAAAAGGTTGTTATAATGAATTAAGTTACCACCATGCTACTAGCTTTATAAGAAAGAGGTGCTTATCATTGTATGTATATATCCTGATTCAGACACTTCATTCATAAATCTAGGAATCCAGCCTTATTCACCTACCAAGATTTTTCTAATACATTAACAAAATTTGAGGATAGAAAACATACCATTGTGATTCAGCTTACACAATTTGAAAGAACAATCCAATTACTGCAGGCAGGATAGGCACATGAAAAGAACTTTAGAATTTGTGAACTAATTTTTAAATGTACTTGATTTTAAATATACTTGATTATGAATAATTCCAGCTCAAAACTATAATTACAAAATTATCTCCATTTTTAACAATTGTTGCTCTTTCATCTTTAGGTTGTTTAATATTTTCATTGGGAAGAAGGACATGCATAATTATTAGTATGGCTATATGTATATGACAATATTTTGTAATGAATTTAAGAGCTAGTTTGGCAGACCATGAATTGTAGTCCTGCCTTAAGCATGTTGCTATGTGGGTAGCTTTGAGCTAGTCACTTTTGGCCATAAAAAGACAAGGAGCAATCTCTTTTGAAACTGCCAAGAAAATGCAGGAACTAATCCAGGCTGTCCCTAGAATCAGTACCGATTTGAAAGGATACACAGAAAGGCAAAAAGAATGTAAGAATTAAAATGTAAGCTCGAATTCAGAGATAATTTTGAATTTTAAAAATAAATATTGGTTCTGAATACCATAGCAATAAAACTTTGCAATGGTTTCAAAGTGAATTATTTGCTTTTATGCATGGACTTTAAATAGTTAAAAGCTGCAAAAGAGAAGGTGCCTGCTCAGCTATACATATGTGATGCTATTTTATTGAGAGACCACCTAGCCTTAAAACTACAACTGGGTAAAATGAATGTGTCTAGTCAATGATTGCTTCATTCTCAGCTTTCTTTTATTCTAGGAGGGAAGAATGTGGTTAACAGAAGGTATTGCAGATTTATTCTATCAAGACAGGCCTTGGGACTATCTTTTCTAGATAGAAACTATTAAGCAAATATGTACTGTTGGGAGATGTTTTTGGTACTCACCGTGAGATATATCTTTGGGGTGGGAATCCAGAACAAGGCACTCTCCCACTTTGGAAGAATTTTACCCTCTTATTTAAGGCTGCCCCTCTAAGCTTTTGTCCTTTAGAAAGTAGACAAAAGTGAATTTGATGGAAAATACCAGTAAATATTTAAACAATTTCAAATTTTAATATGTTGGATCTTGTAGATGTTTATAATGTATTGTTGTAAGCTACCTATTCAAATAGGTAGCATACAAATGTAATAAATATAATAAAGTGTTATTTGAAAAATTATGAGTCAGATTTTGACACAAAGGCTAAGGATTTCATTCCAGAAAATGGAGATTTTAAAAAAAAAAATACCGCTGACAGAAAGACAGCATAATCAGCACCTGGTAATGGAGAAGGCACATGGCATACAATAATAATGTATCTCTACAGCTGCAACCAATTTTTTTCACTGTTTGTTTTTCTCCTTTGGTGGGCTAAAAAGAAACAAAGGAATTTGGATGAAAGATTCAGCCAAGCTTGCGACTCAAGACAAACTATAAAGTTACCCCTGCCCCAGGGGAGCCTTACAACCAATCAGAATATATTTCTTTCACAGGAACAGGAAGCAAGTTCAAAGCCCAAGAAAGGGTATAAATACATTTCACTCTCCACTCCATATAGTCAGCTACCCAGGACCTCAAATCATGTGGTCCTGTTCACCATTAAACCATTCTTCCAACTAGTCTCCATGTTTCCAGTGTCTTTCTTCCCACTTGGAACTGAACCCAGATGGACATTTCTTCCAACAATAACATTAGAAATAAGATTTAAGCAGCATTCAAAAATCTAAAACTTGCTAATAGTTTCTCAAATAGTATGAACTTCATCTAACAAAACTAATTAACTTGGGATTCACAGTAGATTTACAATATATTTGCAATTTATTTCAAAAACAAATCTAAAATTTGTGCCAAATTAAAATGGGTAAAAGGGAACCAACAACCAGTTTTTATATTATCTTTCATGGGTATCTCTTTCATAGGGTTTTAATAGTTTTTATATTTAAATCCTATTGTTAATGTGATTTATATGAAATCATTTTAACCATTGTTCTTTTATGTGCATTATTTGGAACATGTGTTCATCTGGGGAAATATGTGAGATGTTAGTTTTTTCTAGATAAACTCTTTCAATAGTTCAATCAATATACTTTTGCAAAGGTTAGCAATCCAGTGTATTTCTACAGTAGAAGTCAGATTGAAAAGATCCTCTTCTAATTATCATCAGATAGAAAGCCCAAGCCTACATACCAGTTTAAGGATTCAAGTATTTTTTTTTAACCATGGTAAATCTCAGTTCTTTCACATAAGATGGGGCGATAAAAACACTTTTTTTTGAGCTGAACAAAACTGTGTATTTGATACAGCAACATATTTGCATTGAAAAGGTATATTCGAGTGAGAAGTAAGGGGGAGAGGGAGAAATCAATGAAAAATCCTCGTCAAAATGTTTTAACCTTTATAAACCACGTTTTACTTAACTGACTCAAGCACATTAATTCTCATAATTCCAAAAAAAAAATAAAGTATACCAGCTGAGTTCATACAATATGCTTGGCTAAGATGTGCCAGGCTATTTTCTGATTCAGCGTGTTATAACACTGGCTTTAATTCGGTAAGGAACAGCCCAATTAGCCATGTTAGCATGTTTTAGTATAACTAACATCTGCTGGTATAACTCCAATTAAGAGGAAAAAAGGATGCAAGCCAGCAGTTTTCCCAGGTTTTACCTAGCAAATGTCAGATTGCCAGTCTGGCCGAGGTCACATCCTCTACCCCGAAATTCTCACCCCAAAGCTGTTCTTGGTGGTCTCTCCTGAGATAAAGGCACTCTGTACATGGGCAGAACGCTCTCATCTCTTCCTGACATCAAAATCCTACGCTCTTGCGTACGGCTCTGGGTCTCTTAGGTACCTGATGGAGCATCTCCGCGGGGAGCTGTGACGCTCTGAACAATTCTGCCACTTTACTGCCCCCCACAGCGGGGAGGCCCAATCCCGGCCCCGCCTCGGGAGAAGGCTGCCCGCCGCCGCCACAAAGCGAAAAGAGCTCGGAGAAATACTGCTGCTCGTTCCCCGCCAAAAAGAATGCCGAGTTTCCTGCGGCTGCCGGCCCCGTGAGAGGTGTTCCAGCCGGCTCCATTGCAGGGAAAGGGCGTCAATCGCTGTTCTAAGGCGAGGACAAAACTCCTTCGTCGTCGCGGCACTGAAGATGCAACCCCTCTGGTGGTGGCGGCGGCGGCTGCTGCTCTCCAGCTGAACGGCAGCCGCCCGCTTGCCTGCCTTTCCCCGGTGCGGAAGAGCTCTATCTCTGCAGTGCTGGCCCTCAGGCGGGAGGAGGACGGGAAAGAGCGAAGACGAGTTTCCGCGCGCCTTCTCTCTTTTTGCGGCGGAGAACGCGCCTCTGCGGTCTCTGCTACCGCACCTCAAGCCGGGCTGGAGTAGCGTGTGCAGTTGGCCGCTTTCGCCTGGGGCGTGGGGGGAGCCAAGGGACTGTCGAACTGGGAGGCTGCGTGAACCTCACCGGGCGAAGTATACGGCGTCTCCAAGACTTTAAAAGCAGAGCTCTGCTGCAAGGATGATGTTTCGGACTTGCTGCGTCTGAACGTTGTCAGAAGAATAATTTGGGGTTCCAACTCGAGCTAGGAATGTGCAAGAATAAATAAAAATGAGATCCGGACAGGTGTGAGGAAAGAAGAAATATTTATTCTTAAAAGCAAATAGGAATAAAGCAGCTGAGAGATTGGGATACAGCCACAGACCTTTAGGGCAGCTTGTCCTGGTGTGGAAGTGTCTAAGTGGTGATTCTAGGGTGACACTTGAGGGTGGGGGGTGTCTATTGTAAGTATGTCTATGATGTTTATTCTTATGACGGTGCAATTCTGCTGGGAGACCTACTGTAATTAACTTTGTGTTTTTTTTTACACCGCCTCCTTTCATATGTGGATTAACTCTGAGTAATTTATTGGGGGTTAAGGAAGTTTGAGTAAAAGATTTTAGTTTTTTACTTGATTAGTTTCAGCTTGACTGTCAATTATCTAATGAAGACCTTGATTCTCAGACCATTGTGGATTCTGTTAACTTAAGGGAAAATGAAAACAATATAATAAATTTTGATTTTTTTAAAATATATTCTTTGTACACTGAGAACACTTGCACCAAGACAAATTCCATGTGTGTCCAATCACACTTGGTCAATAAAGAATTCTATTCTATTCTATTCTATATAAAACTTGTCACAGCATGTATAGCAGGTTTATGTAGCTCTCCTGGATTAAGCTATTTGGGGATTTTGACAACACCTTTTCTGCCCTGAAACCACCCTCTATGTTAAAAGTGGGGGTGCATTGCCTGTGGCTGATTTTCAATCATGAAATTATTTTCCACTGAATATTTTCAAAAGCTACAATAGTGCAATTTATTAAGGTAAGCCCCTCCTGTTATTGCAGGTGCACCTTAAATTTTAATATTGCCAGTATTTTATTATTATTATGACATATTTTAAGTGATTTCAGGAGAAAAAATGGTAGTGGAATTACAAATTGGTAAGAGTGTGAGTGTGTACAATTATGTTTAAGTGAAATGGTAATACAAATACCGTACTTATACATGCCTGGAGGTGGATTATATATTGTGGGTGAGTATGCACATTTGTAATTGCATTTTTTTACAGAATGTTATGTTGTCATCTTGGTTCCAGAGAAAATATAGTTCTTGTCTATAAAACCTGAAATGTATTGTCTGAAATGTTACAGGGATTCCTGCTTGAACAAGAGGTTGAACCAGAAAATCTCCAAGTCCCTTCCAACTCAGTTATTCTGTTAATCCTGAGCCATATTCCATGTGTGCAGATCAACTTGTATTCATACTATGTTTCCCCGAAAATAAGACCGTGTGTATGTATGTATGTATGTATGTATGTATGTATGTATGTATATGTATATGTATATGTATATGTATATGTATATGTATATGTATATGTATATGTATATGTATATAGCTCCAAAAATGCATTAGAGCTTATTTTCGGTGAAACATGGTATCAGGGTGATCATCTCGGCAGGGCGCCAAAGAGTGTGCACAAGAGGTGGCAAGCACGCAATGGCCAACAGTATTTGGCAGCAGCCACAGCCTGCAGGCCCTTTGGCCAGTCTTCTCAGGCTGCACAGCCTGTGCAGCACAAGTGAGTCCAAACACTGTTACTGCCATGCTGGCTCTCAAAGAGCAAGTGGTGGCAGAGGTGCAGGGTGGTAGACACATGATCTGGCCTGCTGGGTGCATCACGTGACAAGCAAAGAGAGACAGTGGGACAGAGTGGGCGGTCGGCTGTAGGTGGCTTGTCCTGTATGTGTGGCTGGAGGACAATGTTGAAGGACGATGTTGGATGGCAGGGACTGAGGGTGCAAGGACCATGGTGTGTGCCACCCTTGCTCTGCCACATGCTTTCCCTGGCGGCAGCAGCAGCATCAACAGGCAGAGACATGGGGCCACCCAGTCCATGTCCAGCAGTCGCTGCAAATACATTTCAGGCGGCTGTGAACTCAACTGGCCACTGACATGGAAGAACC
The DNA here is from genome assembly GCA_033807585.1 of Hydrophis major. Lineage (NCBI taxonomy): Eukaryota > Metazoa > Chordata > Lepidosauria > Squamata > Elapidae > Hydrophis > Hydrophis major. The sequence continues at coordinate 57,493,011 of CM066332.1, read as the reverse complement.
TTCAGACAGAGCAGCTTGAAGCAATTTAATTCTTTTAATTTACAAATAGAAAACTGGTTACTATTTTTTCTTCTTTCTTGGCCTTGCTTTTCTCCTCCTTTTCCTTGTCATCTTTCTTCTTCTTACTCTCCTCCTTCTCCTGCCCCCCTTCTTCTCTGCATCTCTGTTGGCAATGTGGATGAGGTTGTGCAGCGCTACCCCTGAACGATCAGGCAAGGCAGGCAATGAGACGGGGGAGTCACCATGCCATGGGTCCTGCATGCTTGGCCCCTGCTGTCCAATGTCATCCTCCAGCTCTGCTGCACACATGAGATAAGCCTCCCACCCACTGTGCCGCACAGTCTGTCTTTGGCGCGCGGCACATTGGTGGGCCAGATTGCATGCCTTCCTCCACACCCCTGCCTCTGACTGGTTCTTTGAGGGCTGGCCTGGGGGTAGTGCTCAGACTGTGCTGCGTGAGCTGTGCAGCCCCAGAGCATGCCAGCCAAGGGGGCAGTGGACTGCTGCTGCTGCTGGACATCATCGCCCCTGCATTCTCAAAAAAATCATGCTAGGGCTTATTTTCTGGTTGAATCTTATTTTCAGGGAAACACGGTTATTTGTTTGTTTTTATGTTTTACATAACTTGCAGTGGAAGTAAGGATCTAATGCTTGATTTTAGAACTCATCCAGATGGCTGGATTATAAAATGGACTCTTACCAGTGTCAAGCCTGAAGCTGACCTGACTGTGACCTGTTTCTTGGGCTTCTGGTTCTGTCAAGGTTTCTTTTCACATGGCTTCAGGTTGACAGAGTTTAGAGCTGAAGGGGGAGAATAGAAATAGGTGTGGGTTTTTTTAGCCAGAACAACATAACTATCTATGTTAAAGATAGATGTCAGAGACATTCCAATGGCTGGTTGGCCAGAGTCTCCTGGTTGGATGATGTGATTTATTGTTTTGAAAAAACAAGAAACTTTTAAGGTAACTTTAGGTAACTTTTAAGGTTTATGGAAACTTTCAGTACTGGCTTTCCACCAGTTTGTGCCAAGATGATGTATCTGAATAAACCTGTTCTTTGAGAAACCAACTAGCCTTGGAGTTCTTTTTTACGATGGATGCATTAATTGGAACCTGACAACCAGTCCTTGAGATGAGTATGGCAGCATGATGCTGACTTAATTAGCGCTATTCTGACACAGTAATAGAGCAAATTATTGATGCTGTCCTTACTGAAGATATGTGGGTTAAGGAAAGTGATTTGTGGTACTCCCTTGCTTTGTTTTCGTTACCATCACACTTTCTAGCAAGAACACAATCACCTTTCATGCTCCCTACTTCAGTTTGGGTTTTGTAAGTGGGTGGTCAGAAGTGAATGTCCAGTTGCTTGACTACCAACTTTATTCATATAATTCTAATTTATGCAATCAGTCAACGCAAATACATGACTGGGTGACTTACAGGAATTAAAAAAAAAAACAGGATAAAAACACATCAACCTCAAAAACTATATAACATAATTTACAGCCAAGGTAGAAGTAGTCCTTGACTTACAACAGTTCATTTAGTGACCGTTGAAAATTACAATGGCACTGGAAAAAAGTGACTTATGATCAGTTTTCACAATTACAATCTTTGAAGTATCCCCATGATTATGTGATCAAAATTCAGATGCTTGGCAATTTGTTCATACTTGACTTGCTGTGTCTAAGGGTCATGTGATCACTTTTTGCAACCTTCTGAAAAGCAGTCAATGGGGAAGGGAAAGCCAGAGTCACTTAACCAGGTTACTAACTTATCAAGTGCAGTGATTCACTTAACAACTGTGGCAAGCAAAATCGTAAAATGGGGAAAAACTTGCTTAACAAATGTTTCATTTAAGAACAGAAATTGTCATAACCACTACCTGTATAAAAAAAACATACAGGCTGCATAATATACACCCAGATCACCAACCTTGTAGCAAAGCCAAATCTACAAAGCTTTACAAAAGGCCTGTAGGGTTGAGGCTAATCTAATATGGGGAATGGGGTGATGTTCAAAAGAGCAATATGCCAGCAAGTTATAGGAACAGCTGAAAGAGTGCTAGATATGTGACAGCTTACCTAAGGGTGCATAGATGCAAAAGAAGAGGTTAAAGCAGCAAGCAAGCTGCTTCATCCTTTATGGTACTGCTGGAAGGAAATTAGAAAAGTGGCAGAAATGACCAAGGAGTTCAGTTTTGGTTTTGTGGCCAGCAGCATCAGGAAGTAATCAGTGGACAGCAATTGAGGACATGCAATAATCACACACACACACACACACACACACACACACCTCTTAGTTAAAATAGTTCAGTGATCAAAGTTACAGCAGAACTGAAAAAAACAACATATGCAGTTTTCCTATGGTCATGGCTGTTGTAGATTTCCTATGGTCACATGACCAAATTTCAGATCCTTGGCAACTGACTGGTATTTATGACAGTTGCAGTGTCCCAGGGTCACTTGATCACCTTTTGCTATTTTTTGTCAAGCAAAGTCAATGTGGAAGCCAGAGTCATTTAACTAACCATGTTATTAATTTAACAACTGCAGTGATTCACTTAAATGTGGCAAGAAATTTTGGGCTCAGTTATGATTGTATGTTGAAGACTATAATTATAATCATGTGATGCCATGCCATCATATATCATATCATATTTCAATACATATATGAATAGGGAGGAGCCAAGGCATTAGCCCAGCCACACATGGTTTGACCTCCTGCTCTTTCAATCTCACGTTACAGCATATTTTACCTATTTGTTTCTTTGTTTCTTCTTCCTTTCCTTTCCTTGTTTCTTTTTGGTTAATTCTTAGTACACTTTGTTATAATAGACTTATTAATTAGACTTATTAGATCTTTTTTAAATTTTATAACCAGGCAAGATGACTGGAAGTAGAAGGCACAGGGAAAAGATTCTGAACGAATTTGAATAACATGGGAAAAAGATCATCATGGTATCAGTGCAGACTCCCTTTATTCCTCAAAGTCTGCTAAACAATCAAAGATAAAATATTTTATATGAAAGGAATCTGTAAGTAAAACAATTTTCCCTTCCACTTTTAATAAATTTTCAGGCCTTGAATCACTTGAATAGGATCTTCAAACAGAATTGGAAAAACAACTATATTAACTATCTGTCAGGGAAGAGTTAAATTAGAACCTGAATTTTCTTACTATTTCTCACTTTGTGTCTCCAGTACTTCACAGTTCACCTGCTAATCTCAAGGGAAATAAAAATAAGCTTAAAATCAGAATATTGTGGAAAAATTAAATGAAATTTTTGGCAAAGTAATGCCTTCTTACAACGCAAACTGTGACCTTGTTATTTGAGCAATTGTCAACTGTAATCTGGAATTTCTGAAAAAAATCCAGAGCTGTCTCATCTACTTTCCATAATCATTCAAAACTTTGTCAGATGCCACCAACTTTGCTTCTGCCCCACACCTAGCCTTAAAAAAGGTTAGGTTTTTTGGTGGGAGTTAGCCACTCTCACTAAATGAAGTTGTGTAAGGCGGTCCCAACTAAAACTGACCAAATCAGTACTTTTGGTTTCCTGCCTAGCAATTAACATGATATTATACACTACCTGGAACACATTACCTACATTTTACTGGTTAAAATTGCTACAGATGAGTCTTCAAACTTTGACACTAAACTCTTCCATGGCAATGGAGTGGATGAATATCACAGTCCAAATAGTACTTGTTCTGGCCCTTATGGAACAATTAGAGCCCTGCTGACAGGTGCCAGTCCGTGCTAATTAGAGGAAATACCGAAAGCAAAAACACTAGTGCTTAGACAACTTCACAGTGCTTTACGGCCTCTTAAGAGTTTTACAGTCAGCTTATTACCCCCAACAATCTGAGTCCTCATTTTACCGACCTTGGAAGGTGAGTCAATCTTGAGCCAGTAGCCAGCTAGTAGCCAGCAGTCAGCAGAAATATTCTCTATATTATCCCCCACAGGGTTCACAAATCATGGGGCCAGGGGAAGAGCTCCTGCAGAATCACCCATGCAGGTTAACTTAAGTCCATATGCCTTTGGAAATTCACACACCTACCTTTAAAAGCATTTCCATATCATACCACAAGAAGACCTCTGTGGAAACATACTAACTTGTTCCTCAAAGATTACAAGCCCTGCTTAGTGGATCCCTTGCAGAATTATCATTATTCACTCATCACACACATCACACAATGAATTAGACTGCCACAATGCAAATACCATGGATGGTGCCAACTAAGACACCAAAGTGTTGAATTCCCAGAAGCAACCACAGAATTTGCTTGAGATAAGCCAGCCCTTGGCATAGACCCTGCTCCCATCCTCTGGTTCACCATCCCAACATTATGATGTCATAACAATGGCTTGCCAACATCAGCTTATATGACTCTTACTGGATGCTTAGGCAATCTCCCTGTTGCACTTTGAAGTGTGCATGAGTGTATACACTACACTCATAGTGCTGCCAAAGTTGGAATGATGCAGGCTAGGTCCCCAAACTCTTCAGCTCATTGAGCCTTCATGAAGTTTCAGATTGTTCATCAATCTCTAAATGTTTTGATCTATTGGTTAAGGCACAGGATAGAAAGTAGGAGACATTGAGTTCATGTCCCACTTTAGCCATTAAAGCCAGCTAGACGCTTTAGGTGAGTCACTCGCTCAGCCCAATTCACCACATAGGATGGTTGTTGTGGGCAAAATAGGAAAAGGAAGATGTGTTGGATATGTTCCACCATCTTGGGTTGTTGGCCTTATTAACTAATAAAGGCATTAACTAGTAAAATATTTTCAAATGGATAAGGTATTCGAATATCTATGATATAATTTAAGAAACTAATATAAAGTTATATCCAAGACTTGGTTCTCACTTTTTTGGAAATATAAGAACTGTTTCTAAAAGCCATCTTAGTTTTTTGTAAAAATACATACATTCCTCAGTAGGAAGGAAAGGCTATGGCACCGGTGCAGATAGATATAGTATCTGTATTTAAACCTCCCACACCTTATAAACATTGGTAGTCACCGTTTTTAAAATGCATCTTGTCATCAAGAGTTTTATATTATTTTAAATAACTAAATGAACAGAAGCGAGTATATTTGTAACTCTGAATTGATGGTTGATGCAATTGAAACAATTAGATACTGTGCTAGAAAAATATTCAATGCATTTTAAATTTATTCTAGTTAATTTGTTTAGATTAATATAGTGCAATAGTGTAAATTGTTGAATTTCAAGCTCTTAATTGTTTCTTGCTATTAATTTTTTAACAATGAAAACTGCAATTATATGGCAGGAATAGAAAACATTTGTTAGTTTTCAATTTTAATCATACCTGATTATTAAGCATTTTATGAGCCTAGGTTCTAGAGAACTACAGTATCTACCTAATAATCTGTCCTTAGCCTTTTTATGTATGGATATTTAAATATACATACTTTGAGCTTTTTAAAATTATATTGCCAGAAAACTGGCCATATTTACTAGAGTGTACTCAAAGTTAATAATTTTCTTAGCACTTGTATTCAAGATTTTTTTCAAAGTGAGCCCATGTAATCAAGCATGTCAGTACGCAACAGAGAATTTTAGTTTCAATCATCAGATGAAATTTGAACTGTCTCCTTTCTTCATAAGCCATAAGGATAGATCTTACCAAACCTGATGAAAATGAGCACTCTTACATTTTCTTTTCAACAAACTGGCTATAATTCCTTGCTTTTTCTGGTTTCCTCTTAGCAATAACTATGAACTTAGAATGGTTTCCTAGGAACTTGTATGGAAACAGATACTCTTCTAGATCACCAGCTGTATATCTATAGAAAGTCTGAATTTTCTTGCTAATTCAAATATGAGAAAAACATATGGAACCATTTTAAAGATAAGAGGAATTGCTGAATTATATATTGCTAACTTTTATATGGACACGGTTTGGTTTATCACATCCAATTGTCTCCTTTCTGGCTGAAAGAAAAATAAGGAAATATTTTGTTTTTCCTTTAAGCAGTGACTAGATGGCAGAAATTAGCATCTTGCAACCTTCTACATTACCTTCTAGAATCTAGATCTTTTACAATGTAGTCTACATAAAAACATCAATATAACAGAGTAAGAAGTTAATTTCTTGTGCTGTATTTTATCTAAACACATTTTGCTAAACATAACATCAAGGTTATAAGCCTTCATGGTTATGGCAAATGCTTTTTGACCTGAAATTTTCTTTTGCAACTGAATACATCTATTTAGGAACTTTAGGCCTGATGTTTTATTAGCAGAGTTATCTTCCTAAACCCCATTTCCAAAGTTTGAAGATTGTACTAGATTTTCTGCTACATTATACACGGGACTAGATATGCTAAGCCCAGGCAGTACAATTTGCATATTTGGTTTTCTTCCCATTTTCATGAGTGAAAAAAAGATAAAACAAAATCATAATCCAGACAAGGCATAAGAGTGGCAAAGCAATGTTTTGTTTCATCTTTTTGTTCCATATTTGTTTTTGTTGTATATAAAAAACAAAATCATGGCAAGGACTAGCAGATTCAATATTTCAAAAGATGAATTTATATTCCTTAGAAATGTTAAAATATTTAAAAACATGAAAAACTACACTGAAAAAGTAATGATTTTAAATGAATGTGTTTGCTTTTGTCTCACATTTATACAATACATAAATATTTCAAATTAAACTGTCTTAACCATTGGAAATGCATTCTCCTCTTCGATTCACTGCACCTGATCTAGAAGTGCCCATCTTTGATTCATACTGAAACTGAAGCTTATTAAGCTAAGGAAAATACTCTGCTACATACTCTTTTGCATGGTAGAACTTGCACATTTTAACACATCTCTCTATTTCTTACCATATGGATAGCTAATTTAGAGGGGTATGTTCATTGGATTGCTGAAGCTTATCTCAGAAGCAATGTAGGCTATATAAACTTTAGAGGTCTTAGGCTGTAAGGTCCTTAGTAACATTAGGAATCATAACACTGTACATCATAACATCTTACATCATTATCTGTAGGAGACATTTTTCCACTGAGGCCCTCTAAGAGTTTTAATTTCTATTCTAACTTTGATACCAAACCAGAGACACAAAACTGAACGTCATTACAATTAAAGCATTTTAACTCAAGCAATATGATCACATATCTGTGGACAAATTTAATATTGAGAAAAACAAAGTCAATCTTAATTTAGAATAAAAGACACAGAGTCTAATATATTAAGCACACATATTTACTTAATCTACACAGAACGGAGTAGATTTCAGTTTCACATTAGTGAAAAATTTCTACAAAATGTTCCTGAAAAGCAAAAACCAAGAGTGCCTATTTAGTCAGCATTTTTCATGGGTATGGGTTGCAATAATAAAGCAGTGTTCAGCACAAGCTAAAGTTCTGCATCACTTTTCACAGTTATTTCCATCTATGGTCTGAAGAGGTAGATTTTCTGTAACACCTGAGAATTGAACTGCAACAAAACCAGGTGTAAGAATAGAATGGAATAGAAAGATACAGCCCTAAAATGTGCATGTATATACTTATATTCCAAATAATTCTACGGCTTAGCTATTTACTGAGTATCTGAAGCCAAATTACACAACAGTAAAAACTGTGCACCCTCTATACTGAACACACTGGATGCAAATCAACTGCAGGTATAAAGTAGTGGATGGTATAAGCAATAGCTTTCAGTGTTTATAAGCACATGATTATCAATTTACACACAGCTAGCTGCCTATAATAAGCATGAGCTGTACAATTAAAGTACATTGAACAAATCAGCAGAAAAATGGCAGTGCAGTTTACCACTTTATGGCAAGAGACAAGTAATGAGCTTGTCCTGTACTAGCCCTCTATTGTTCAATGCATGGAATGTCTTGAGACTTTAAACAAAACTCTAATTTAGACTGAAGAAAAAGTTGAAGAAAAAAATGCATAAGCAAGTTTTATTTTTGAAAAGCTGTCATTATTTCAATAGCTTCATTTTATGCATCTATAATTGCAACATTTAAAAAAAAAAACCTACTTTTGTCTATAATTAGGTCAATTGTAGACACAGGTAAAACTAATCAATATATAGTACCTATGAGGGAATATCTTTGCAGTTTTTACTTTCAACATGCATTTGTTCCACTAGCCAATTTCTCAGCTGTTTTGCACTGTTCTACAAACTCAAAGTGTTTGCACTTCTTTTGTTTGATGAAAGATTCTCTAGTCTCTCATGCTTATGACAACGTAGTTGGGCTTTGTATTTTCCACTATACGTCAACTACTTACCTTACAGAATTTGGAATTCATACAAAAGAAAATGCAAACACATTTTAAGAAACAAAATAAAAGCGGCCAGTTTCCAATTCAGGACTTTGCAAGTCTACTATTAATGTCAATTGTTTTTGCTTAAAAGTATAAATATCCCAAAAGTGTTCTTCAATCTTTGTTTCAATTAGGATATTGTATATTGTAATAGGTAAAAAGGGTAATACATCAGTAAAGCTTAAATTCAAATAATTTGCAACTAAACTGTAAGAAGAGTACACAAGCAGATAAAGAGAGAATTTATCAATAATGTGCTTAAATAAGAAAAGCTTCAAGAAAGTGAATCTAAACTAGGTACCAGAATTCAGTATTTTTTACATTTCTCCAAATAGAACTAGAAAACTGATACATGTAGGCAGAGTTAACAGCAGCTTGTAACCTAGCAGCACTCTTTTGGTCCCTCTTTTCTTTAAAAAAAAATCAGATCATGGGAGATACCTAAACTTTTGCGACTGACCTACATTCATAATTCTAACCATAGTACAAAAAGTGGAGTCTTGTATGCTGTGAATTTATTAGCAACATAAATACTGAAGTGCCAATTCCAGGTAACTTAGATATCAGAAGGCACTTCCATTTATGTATATGTTTGTCTAGTAAGACTTTTCATTTTACAAAAGTAATGTTTGAGACCAGAATGTTTTCCTGTATTTTGGATTAGATAAATTATATAATTTATACACTTTATCATGGACAGACTAGTTTTTATAAGAATGTGTATCCTGTGAAATATACACTTTAGGATTTCCCATACTGAGTGTGGTTCATTGCATTCTTAAGTGATGATGCATTTATATATGTTCACTATTTCACACTAATAAGTAGGATCAAATCAAAAGAATTCCCAGAAAACCCTGCCTCCATAGATTATATATTTTGATCTAGCAACCACTAACTAAAATCTTGTTGCATTTAATAAGCTGCAACGATGACAGTAGTTTTTATATTACAGCTCATTTTTTAAAAAATCATTGCGACAAAAGTAGTGCATTCAAAATACATCCAGATTTAAGTTAGTGGCTATTTAGACAAATTATCCGTAGTTTGTTTTCTGCCTTAATTCTTTCAATATAACAGAAAGGACAACAGTTATTTAATTTATACTATCAGACAATCCTGAGAAATATGAATTGTACACCCTGTTTTTCCAGTTGCAAAGTTAAAGCATAGTTGTAGGCAAGTTAGCAGCTACACTAAACCCTGTAAGATTTTTCTTATCAGTATGGCCAGTCACAGACCAAATTGTATTTTACTGGACTGCTTGGTAATCTCACCTCATCTTTAAATTTTAATTTACTACACAGATTTAAGTTCAATCAAACACTGATCAAAGTTGTTCCCTTAACATGATGACAAAATTATGTGGGTCTTAGATGATACAGTAATGCATTACTGGATAAGAAGAAAACACTGCATGCATCCTTAATGGGGTTCTTTTGTTAAAAAAAAATGCAAATGTGCAATACAGTTGTGGATTCTTTTTATAGATAAGCTATTCAAAGCTGCTATGCAGCTTCCTGTACCAGGCAAATTCTGTTCTGTTTTAAGAAAATACAGATATGGTAGAAAAAGTAAGAAAATTTTCACCACAAAACTAATAGTTACCACCACCAGTTAAAGTTATACACAAAATATATCTCTTAATACAGTGTTTATATTTTAATCAACAAAATCTGTGGTAGGACTGGAAAGCAAATTGACAGTCTTTTCAGAGCTTTCGTTTGCCACTCTTGTTTCGATATCTGGTTGGATTCCTTCTTGTTCTTTATTAATAGAAATTTCCAGCTTCTCATGAGAGTTGAGCATGCATGATTGCAATACAGGTATAGCTAGATCCACATCTGCTTCTCTTGAAGAAACCTGTTCTTTAAGAATTTCCACCTTCTCGTTTAACTCATTTCTTTCTGTTTGAAGAGCTCTACATAGCTTTTCCAAACGCTCCAGTTTTATTTGGAAACCTTTGTATTCTTTGTCTTTAATTGTCTTCTGTAATAAACAAGGATTCAGATTAATCTTACACAATGTATTTCAAAACTGTTAAAACAGCCAATACAAAACTACAAAAAATTTTCATGGTCACTCTTTCACTGACCAGTTACGGCTTCAGAATCTATAATGTGAGGGGACCACAATTCCAATTCTCTTTTCTTGGTGTATTAAGTTCTACTTTCCCATGTAAAGGTCTCCTTCTCCAATCTGAAGAGCCTATTGCAACCCTCACTCACTAAATGGTTTAAATAAAAGTGATATACAACTTATTTTGTACAAACAAAAAAAGTGATATACAACTTATTTTGTACAAACAAAAAAAGTGATATACAATTTATTTTGTACAAATAAAAACACTGCGTTTTTCTGATTATTGAAAACATTCCGATACAAACAAAATACATTTTTATTATGAAGAGGGTGACATCTTTTTATGGAACATAGCATTAGCAAAATTTCAATTTAAAATATAACCAAACCCTGTAAATTATATTATATTCTTTGAAATACTGTTTGATAATTCAGTAACTTTTGAGTTTCATCTAGTCTAGTTCAGACTATAAAATAAGAATGTAAAAGTAGCAATTTTTAAGAATGGAAACTGATACTCACTTCTTCAGCCATTTGCAAGAGAGCCTTGTTGTTGTTTTCCCATTTTGTACGCCACACAACTATTTCTTTTTCCAGTTTTTTTATTTTTTTGGTCATCTGAAATCAATTGCACTGATTGTTAGCAAGTTGCTGGCAATGAACATTTTAATCTACTGTTTTTCAGATTGCCCAGTCTTTTGAGATTAAATCTCATTTTTATTTTAAAAAGATTAATTGCATTTCTTTCACAAGATTCAAAACACATAATCATTTTACAAACAAAAATAAATGGTCTGAGAACCCAGATAATTTATAGCAAACGTTAAGACAATTGTGTGAAAAAATCAGTACCATGGTTCAAAAAATTAACCCAAGATTGAGATAATTGGGTGAATGAATGCAAGTTGCACATAAATGGCAAAAAACAGAACAAGTAGATGAATTTGTATAGTTTGATAATTTTCTTTTTACTAAAGATAGGAAAGAAAATAAGATGTTCAATTTACATAGAAAGATAGTCAGTAGAATGTTATTTGTTGCAAGAAATGAATATTTTTCAAAATAATTAAAATAGCTGTGATGACTCCCCAGATGCTTCTCCTGATGTCAGTTCAGAGGAAGGTAAAGCAGTTCCAGCATTTCTGGAGGAGAGTTGGTTAATGGCTCCAAGCAGCCATCTGACAGGGATTTGGCTCAAGCATAACTGCAGCAGGACAGTCCTGAGGCTTCAGGTGGAGTAAGCATGCAGCTGCAGCTGATCAGCAATGAGGAAGAAGAACTGCCTTCTACACCCTCATCCAAGAACACATAGGGCACAAGAAAGGCAGGAGTAAAGGTCAGCTGTGGGAATAAACTTTGGCCTGAGCTTGAGCAATGATTAATATAATGCCTTATACATTCATGCCTGTCTAAAGGTCACTAAGATAGTACAAAGAAAAGAGAACAATAAGAACAAATACAAACAAAGAGGCAGCTTAGACAACTGCAAACAAACCTGTACTATATCTAATTATTAATCCACAATGTAATTGCTTACTATGCACAAACATCTCAATAAAAGGAAGCACTGGAATTTTATTCTGGGCTCCCATCCCAAGGACACCAGCCTGTGTCTCATTCTTTCCATGGGAGACCACCACAAGTGGTGACCCTGACGTGATCCACTGCAGGTGGTACGTGTCTGGACCTCTGTGTTTCCTCGCCTGGAATAGGTAAAGTACGTACTTAACTATTGCTGGACAATAGGATTATTCAGGGAACATGGGGGGAAAACTCTCTCAGCCACAGGAACGGCATGTTAGTGAGCTGCTGAAGTTAGTCAGGACAAACTTCTTTATCTTTAAACCCTCTGGGGGGGGGGAGCAAATAGTTTTTTCAAAAGATAATGTGAGAGAGCTGCTGCTAGAAATCTGGCAGCAATGTCCCTGGTATCCAGAGAAAGGCTCTTTAAAGTTAGACACATGGAAGAGAATTGGAACTATCCTTCATGAAGAGCCACGGGCAACAGCTGAAATTTTGATATATTGGAAGGATGTTATGACTGCTTTAGAGACCCAGCAACAACCTCTTTTAAAAACTTTAGTAGAACTTTCTCCTTATAAAGGAATTGTATTGCCTTCCCCAAAACTGGAGTGTGCTTTATCATTTCCACAGCCTATGCCTGTGAATGATAAAATCCAAACAAAAATGGGAAAAGTTCAAACAATGATGCATCAGGCTTTCAATGAGGGGAAATTAGAGTCTGAAGAGATTCCTCAGATGAATTTGTTTCCAGTCAATAGGCAAGTGGATGTTCAAGGCAATCTGCAGACTGAATGGGTTCCGATTCCTTTAGCAGTTCTTAGGGAAATTAAAAAAGCAGTAAAAGATTATGGTATTCAAAGTCCTTTTACAAAGGGGCTTCTGACAAGTTTGGCTACCTCACGCATGATTCCTAGTGACTGGAAAAATTTAATGAGAATGATATTGAGCTCTACTCAGTATGTGGTCTTTGACTCAGAATACCAAAGGGAGGCTGTCACTAGGGGAAGGAATTCGGGGGGGCTGTATACGCCAGACCAAATCCACGGGGCAGGCTTGTTTGAATCCACTGCTGATCAAGCTGCTAATTTGCCTGATCATGTATTTCCAGTGGTTATGGCAGCTGTCCTTGGGGCGTTGTCCCGCATCCAGGATGTGGGAACCCCAGCACGGTCTTTTTCTCAAATTAAGCAAACAGCAGCTGAGTCTTATAATGATTTTGTGGAAAGGCTACAATTGGCTATTACCAGGCAAATCTCTAATGAGGAAGCTGCAAAAGAACTTTTGCTGAAATTGGCAGTTGAAAATGCAAACGCTGACTGCAAGCGTATCTTACAGCCTTTGGTGGCTAGAGGTGAGGTTACTCTGGCTGATCTGTTAAAGGCATGTGCAGTGGTGGGTTCTCAGGCTTACAACACGGAGACTTTGGCTATGGCATTACAAAAAGAGATGAAACCTACAGGGAATTGTTTTAATTGTGGAAAGCCTGACCATTTTAAAGCCCAGTGCCGTGCCCCGGGAGGGGGGGGTGTCGGCATTTTGCTTCCTCCCCTTCTGCAGGTACGCCAAGACCAAAAGTTCGGTATAAGAGACTACCAGATCCAATGTGGAAAGGACCTGTCCCGCTGATAACTTGGGGCCGAGGATATGCTGCTGTTGAAGATGAGGGGACAGTTGTTTGGGTTCCTGCTCGCTGTGTGCATCCTTATCATCAGCCAAAGGGGCAAGGGGATGGATTTGGGGGAATGGAAAAGAAACACGTTGATCCAGAACATGGGGAAGCTAGCAAACCTTCATAATAAAACTGATTGTTGGGTATGTATGCACATGCCAACTCACAAAACATCAGGACTTCCAATGGTTGCAGTACCTCTGGCCGAAGGTGACTGGTATAAGGGACAATGCTATGGTTGTTCAGGGATGTGGTCTAACAGTTGGACTACAAGTAACATAAATACATTGCATCTTGGAAGCCGAATCCAAGAGGTGGTGGGTATCTGCTGGACCCACAATGAGACGGTAGAAAATATGACTTACTTGGGAACATATCCGTTTTGTAACAAAACAATTGTTATTAGCAATGGAAGTCGGGTTTATCCGGATGACATGAAAACTAAAAATCTCACTTACTTTGTACATAATATTTCTAAATTTGATATCTTTGATCAATGAAAATGGGTGTCCAGTTATCCCTGCCACATGTTGTCCCATCATGATAGAAAACCAGCTGCCCAAATGTGCAAATGGGAAATACACACCACCGCCCACTTATTTGGCGATGTTAATGGAATCCTTTGCGCAATTAAATTATGCTGAGCCAAATAAGGTTGGTCATCTCCTGGGAGAAAATCTATGGTTGCTGTGTGGATGGATGGCCTATGATCGCATGCCAGCACGATGGAAAGGAGTCTGCACCTTTGGGAAAGTAATTCCATCTCATTTCATTCAAAAAACATTGGGGACTGCTCATATCCGCAATGCGTGTTCCACAACGGAAGTAAACTCTGTTTTGACTCATGACTACTGGACACAGATATCAAGGGGAGTTATTCCTCCTTTACGAGTCATGATGAACTATAGAGATTTGCATTGTTTAAACAATTGGACAGTTACTATGTTTAAAGACACCATTAAAACGCTAAAGCTGCTTGAAGAAGAGCAAGGAAAAATCCTTGACTTTGTCCTGCAAACCAGATATGCGGTGGACACTATTTTGGCAGCACAAGGGGGAGTTTGCACTGTGATTCATACACATTGTTGCATGTATATCTCTGATTATTCTCCAAACATTACAGCTACTATACAGCATATGGAACAAACCCTGAATGAGAATCCTTTACAATCGAAGGACGAGAGACTGGACGTGTGGTCTGCACTTTGGTCCTGGTTGCCAGATGGTTCATGGATTCATCACCTAATTGTTGGAGCGATATTGCTTATTATATTTTCTCTCTGTGTATGCTGTTGTATTCAATGTCTCCCTGGACTTTTAGGAATGTGTCGGGTGAAGCCTACGGAAGGAGAATTGCTGTTGCAGATGGCGAAAAGCTACCGAGGCATCCGCGATCATCAAAAAACTAAAACAGGGGTGATGTGGGAATAAACTTTGGCCTGAGCTTGAGCAATGATTAATATAATGCAGGGGTGGGCAAACTACGGCCCGCGCACCACATCCGGCCCGTTGGTCTGTCCAGTCCGGCCCACCCCTGAAAAAAAATTGCTGGCCGTGGCGTATTGCCCTAAGCTGCGTGGCCCCCAAAGCTGCAAAACAGTGCGAAGCGCTCTTGGAGTAGGAAAAAAAAGAAGAACTTTGTAAAGGCCTCGGCTGAGAGTTTGAAATCACCTTGGAGTGCGACCTCTCTGAAGGTGAGTCCCCGCCAGGTCGCCTCCTCCAAGCAGCCCGCCCACCCTCCCTTTCCTTGGCAGGAAGACGCTCCCGCCTGCAAACTTTGCCTGTGCAAAGTTTAAGCCTGGAAGCCCTTTTGGCTTCCTTTTAACTTGCGGGCACTCGCCGGGTCGCCTCCTCCAAGCAGCCCGCCCGCCTGCCTGCCGGGCAGAACCCTTCCCGCTCATCCCTTGGGTGTCTGCCTCGTTCCTCTCTCAGTCGCTCTCTTGCTCCTCCACCAGCCCAGAAAAGAGAGAAAAAGAGGCGAATAGTTATTATTCTCAGCCGAAACAACCAGAAACGAAGGCAGGCAGGCAGGCAGAACGGAGCACTGGATTGAACCGAGGGCGGCTGTGTGGGGGTGAACGGGCGTTTCGGAGGAGCTGCGCTGACAGGAAGCCACCCTGCCGGCTTCTTTGAAGCAGTTTCTTTCTGGGCTGGTGGAGGAGCAAGAGAGCGACTGAGAGAGGAACGAGGCAGACACCCAAGGGATGAGCGGGAAGGGTTCCGCCCGGCGGGCAGGCTGCTTGGAGGAGGCAACCCGGTGGCACTCTGGGTTTCCCCTCCACCGTGTGGCTTGGGGCCAGGCGCGAGCGCCCGAGAGGAAAAAGCAAGCTGCAAGTTGCTGGGAAGTTGCTTGGGTGCTGGGAGCCGCCGTCGTGGTGAGCGGTTCGTCGGGCACATACACGAGGAGGAGGGCTTTTAAAGTGCCTCCCGAGCAGGACAGCCGAGCCGGGAAACGGGGCACCAACGCAGGGCAAGGCTCCACCAGCAGCAGCCGAGCTTTAGGTGGGCTTGGATGCACCTGAGCGCGGTTTGCTGTTTGTTCTCTCCTGGGACTCGCGTTTGGAAAGCGTGGAAAGTAGTAGCAGGAGCAGCCGCGGTGTTACTTTTTCTTATATATAATATATAAGACCAAGCCTGAAGATGATGAATGAGACTTCATCGAAACGTTGCCTAGATACTTCCAATCTTACGCGGGAGAAAACCCGAATAACCAAAGATCCACATACAAATACCCGCGCGCGAGAACCTCAGAAAACAAATATATATATAAAAATATATATATGTATATATTATAAAGGGCCCATTATAAAATGTAGCAAATTATATATAAGAATATATATATATATAAATATAATATTTTTATATATAATTTGCTGCATTTTATAATGGGCCCTTTATAATGGCCTTTTATAAAATTGGTTCGGCCCTCGAACACAGATCTGATTTTCCATGTGGCCCCCGACAGAAATTAATTGCCCACCCCTGATATAATGCCTTATACATTCATGCCTGTCTAACGGTCACTACGATAGTACAAAGAAAAGAGAACAATAAGAACAAATACAAACAAAGAGGCAGCTTAGACAACTGCAAACAAACCTGTACTATATCTAATTATTAATCCACAATGTAATTGCTTACTATGCACAAACATCTCAATAAAAGGAAGCACTGGAATTTTATTCTGGGCTCCCATCCCAAGTACACCAGCCTGTGTCTCATTCTTTCCATGGGAGACCACCACAGTCAGCCAGATTACTTATGAGGAGAAAGCCTTGACCTTTTTGATGGGCTGGACCAGAAGCTGGCTATTTAGCACAGCACATAGATAGAAGCGAACAACATGTACATTTCTAGCTGTGTGTTTTCTGGTCATGTGATTCTTGCCTTGCTTTGGATTGACACGGTAACTTGAATTGTGCCTTGTGAACCCTCTTGTACTGTGGATTTAATTTTGCCTTGTGGGTTTACTTTGAGATTGGGAAACTTTCAAGTACCTTGTGGACTCACTGGCCACTGCTCTGTGAACTAGCATTGATCTGCTTGTGGCTGGACTTAATTGGGACAGTTCTGGTTTTCTGGTGAAGAGAGTTGCAGGGGAATATTAATAAACCCACTAAACCACAGTTATGTGTGTGTGATTGGGACATCACAATAATTTGATATTGTACTGTATTGAAGATTATGCTTCTTTACAGGCTCTATGGAACTGAGATGTAAAAGGCTCTATGCCAGGAGAGACATAAAAATAATGCATAGGAACTAGGTACTTCAATAAGCGTGATAAAACAAGAAGTGATGAGAGTCTTAAATGAACGGGTGCTGAATGAATGTGAATATGTATTTAATAGAAAAGTGAATGCCCATCATTTTTAGGGAAAATGCAGGAGACTGCACAGGAATGAAATGTAAAATGCGTGGAATGAGAAAAGGAATGAAAAAAATGAGTGATGGAATGGATCTTAAAAACAGGTGAGATGCTTAAAAAACTCAAGCCAATGAATGAAGCACTCTTTGGATAAGGTGGAAGCAAACACAATTTCCAAGGACAGAAGATTCAGTTGGATATATCTGCCATTCCCTGAAGTAAATTCCACTGAGGTTTATTTATCAATTAATACATAGACAAATCAGAAGCATTACACATTTTTCTTACAGCAAATAGATAAGAAAATAAAATACCTTTTCCATTTCTTGTCTGAAAGTTGTGAAAAGTTCATTACTTTTTGCCATAGTTGTCTGGAATTCCTCAAATTTATCCATGTAAAGAGAAAGCTAAAAGTAACAATGTTTAAATCTAATTTAGAGACATAATTTAGAATTATTTACATAATAAATACACTAGTTACTCATTACATATAGAAACTCATTATATGTAGAAAATAGCAAAAAAATAAAAATAAAATAAAAGCTGATTTTGTCTTATGTGAAGACTTACATTGTCTAGATCTGTGAAGGCGAACCTGTGGCACCCAGAGCCATTTGTGTGTGCATGCGAGCCCCAGCCAAATTTACCTGCACTGTGCATTCATGTGCCTCCCATCTGATTTTCAGCCCGTTTGAGGCCATTTTCGCCCTCCCAAAGGCTTGAGGGAAGCTTCTGCAGCCTCGGGAGGCTGAAAAATGGGCCTTCCAGAAATACCGGAAGTGCAGAAACAGGCCCGTTTTCGGCCTCCCAAAGATGAAGAGTCTTTCCTCAAGCCTCCGGGAGGGCAAAAATGGCCTTTCCCAGGCCCCAGGGGTCCTCCAGAGGCTGAAAACAGGCACTTCCGGTATTTCTGGAAGGCCCATTTTTCGGCCTCCCAAGACTGCAGAGACTTCCCTTGAGCCTCGGGAGGGTGAAAATGGCTTCAAATGGGCTGAAAATCAGCTGGGAGGCACGCACATGCACAGTGCAGGTAAAGGGGTGGGGTGGGGGTGTTGCGCGTGCATGCGCAGGGGTCAGGGGGCATTGCATTCTGAGTGTCAGCACGCGCACATACTATCACGCCCTTTCGGCACACCACAACAAAAAGGTTCACCATCTCTGGTCTAGATTGATTTAAAGACCCAGTTAGCTTTCAAAAGATAAAACCTGAGGTACAAGTTTCTATAATAAGATTACGTCAAAATAACAACACTCAAAACACTGTTATTATGAAGCAAATTTCCATCCATATGCACTTCCATTCCAATCCAAATGCATACTATCACGTTATACTATAACCATCAAAAATGACTACTGTATTAGTTGAGATAAATGAATTAAAATTGATTTAAATAGTATAGAATTTCTAGCTCTATTTTATATTATAATGAGAACTTAAAATACAAATTTTAACTTTGTAAAAACTTGCATATATCATCTTAAACACATCCTCTTATCTGCACTGATTAATATTTTTACTTTATTTTTTTATTTTCCCCAAAATAATTTGAATATTGGTTGTACAATAAATTTATAACAAAATAACAAAACACAAGTATAGGAAAGTTTTGTACAACTAGTGGCTTGCTTTTTGGGCAGTTTCTTTATATTGACTATATATTTACTTTAGGATAAATACTGTAGGGGGTGTTGGTTAGAATAAGGGAACAAAGAAATAAAGGAACGAGAGAACTAAGTGTTAATAAAAGAAATGAAGACATGAATAATTTTATAGGGGCATTTGGACTTTAGCTAAACAATAAAAGAATAAAGATTAATCCTGTGGACTTTCAAGGAAGGTTTAAAATGTGTTCTTATAAATGGGTTTATCACATTATTTTTAGAAATTAATCTGATATAGTATTTAAGCAAAAAGAGTACTACATAGCAGCATGAATTAAATAGAGTTATCTTGTGAAAAAAATTGCTGTCATATCAAGACAAATTGGCATACATTTGAAAGGCATTACGATATAATTGTACATTTTGTATATAAGTTGTATATTTATGCTCATTATAATAAAGTTCTTTTCAATCTGCGTTGTCTATGAAATCAGCCAGCAAATATACATATTTTAAATGGCTTGCAACAACTTGAATTACCTTGGAGGTAAGATTACCTATATAGATTTCAGGGTTACAGAAGCAATTTCCAGTTAATGTAGCTTCAAAGTATAGCAACAGTGGGTGACTACTATCTGGTGACTGACACCGAGGTTTAATTCTTTGGGAAAGAATTGCCTAATTATTGTATTCCTTTCCCAAAGAATTTAGACTTTCAATATGATTTAATAATTTCAATTTTTAAGAAACTTCTCCAATTTCATTTCACAGATTAATAGCTAAGCTACTAATCACAATTTAAATTGGTTACCTGCTGTTTTAATTGGGCTTCTTGCTGCTTCATCTGTTCACATTTGTGTCTAGATTCGGTAGCTTCTTTTAACAGCTGAGGACAAAGAAAATATTTTCTGTCTAGAATACTTTAATATCAGGAAAGATTATACTTTTGATATTCACACACTTATGTAAAATTGTACATGTAGCTTGGAAAATGCAATAGGGCCAACAGGCATAGAGCTGCATACATGAACCATATTATACACTGTATTATTAAAGTTATCATGCAACAATGTGCTGCATACAATTTAAGAACCCATTAATCTACATAGCCTACTGACAATACAATAAAAAACTAAACATATTTTTAGCTTGTTCTTATAATAATAAAAGTCTAAACATGATATTGTAACAACTTACTAAATAATTCTTTCATCTTAAACTTTCTTAAAAACACTTACAAAATCTTTCTCCCTCTGATGTTTTTCTTCAGCTTCTTTTATAAGCTGTGTAGTCTGCTGAAGCTTGGCATCCACCAGTTGTTGTTGAAGTTCTTTATGCTTGAAGACTTTATCCATGTGCTAGAGAAAAGCATAACTGCAATCAAACTAAAAACCAAAAATTTAATGTCGAGTAAATGTTTCATAAGCTAGTTTTCTTTTGTGTGCCCTCTCCTTCAATCATGGTGTCTTCTTGAATTAACTAACATGATCTTCATTATTTATAATGAACCATGCTCAACTGGAAAACAGATAAGAAGTGATTTGGATGTTGCACCAGACTTTGGAAGGCATAAGCTAACATCAATAAGCATAGATGCTGAATGGATAATGTTAGGCCAATTCCTCACCTAAACCATCTCTGTAGATTAAGTTTATTCCCTAAACTTGTTCCTTAACATTGGGGAGATATTTTTTGAGGTTTTATTGTGAGTATTATAGCGTAATGAAATATTATTAGAATGGTTTACTTACTTCTTCTCGAAGTGCATACTGTTCCACAAGTTTCTTCAGTTTTTCCCCTAGTTCAATATTTTCTTGGCGGAGTTTTGCATTGTGTACACCATGCTGTTCTAGCTGTGCCTGAATTTCATTTAACGTAATCTGGAAATGTACTGTTGCTTCTTTACGTCTCTCTTCCTCTTCACGGGCTTGTTGCATATTTTCTTCCTTTTGCCCAGAGATTAAAATCCACTTATAAACATGTTTTTTTAGTTAGATTTTGGCTAACAGCAAAAAAAAAAAAAAAAAATGCAACCCAGCTTCATCTTAACATATCAAAATGTTACAATTATACTGATTTTCAAATTCTTTTATCACTTCATCTGATGAATATGTATGAAGACTGATTTGTTTTCAGAACCAATACATTAAAAGTTCTGATTGCAACTGGGGCATCATTTTTATAAGGCTTCCAAATTATAAATATCGTAATAGTGGACTTGAACTTGGAAAAGAAAGCTGCTTATAAATAACTTAATTTCAAATTAGAATTGCTTCTGATGAAAGTCAGCAGAGAAACTAGTAGGTGACCATGTCTTTCAGAGCTGGTTGTTGCTATGCAATGAAGGACCAACTGTTTCTCACTTGAAGTCAATTTGTTGAACCTTGTGCTCTACACACAAGACATGTTCCTAATACGAACCAGACAAACACGAAAAATCTAGTCGAATTAGCTGTTTTAAGTCCACATAATTGTACAGTATCATTTTTACAATATCACGCAGGCCGAGTACTCTTAATAATATCTTCATAAACAATTTAAATGAAGTAATTGTAGGGAAGGGGTGGGATTCAATTTTTTTTACTACCGGTTTTGTGGGCATGTCCAGTCAGAGGTGGTATTTGCAGATTCTCCAAACTACTCAAAATTTCCACTACCGGTTCTCTGGAACTGGTCAGAACCTGCTGAATACCACCTCTGTTGCAGGGGATGCATAAAATTTGCAGATGACACCAAGCTGGCAGGAATAGCCAATACACCTAGAAAGATAGATTCACGATCAACAAGGATTTTGAATCCTTAAACTCAAACACTGAATCCTATCTAACAAAATGAAATTCAATGGTGAGAAAAATAAGGTTTTACACTGAGGCAAGAAAAAAACAAATGCACAGGTATAGGTCACTGATAGCTAACCTTTCCGTCCTTGCGTGCCAAAAGTGTGCGTGCGCATGTGTGCCAGCACCCATAAGGCAATGCATGCGGGGCCTCGCATGGCCCCTGTGCATGCATGCATGACCCTGTGTGTCGCGCACCTCTGCGCATGACCCCCATGCACAATGCACATTTCTGCACATGCTTGTGCAACCCCCATTTGCAATGCGCATCTCTGCACCTGCCGCACTTCTCCTGCTGCCTCCACCCCCCGCACATGCACGGCATCTACCCGACGATCAGCTGGCGGGAGGGCGGCACGCGCGCCTTCACAGTGGACCTGCTCTGGGGTGACAGCTCGCATGCTGGCAGAGATGGCTCTGCGTGCCACTTCCGGCATTCATGCCATAGGTTAGCCATCACAGGAATAGGTGGTATCTTGCTCAACAGCAGTCACTGTGAGGAGGACCTAGTAGTTCTGGACAACCATTTAAATGTGAGCCAACAGCGTGCTGCAGCTGCCAAAAAAGCCAATGCAGTCGTAGGCTATATTAACAAAGGGACAGAATCAAGATCACACGAAGCTTAATTACAGTTTATAATGCTTAGGAAAGATGTTGAGACTCTAGAAAGAGTGCCAAGAGCAGCAACAAAGATGATGAAGTGGCTAGAAGCTAAAACATAGGAAGAATGATTGCAGTAATTGGGTGTTGCCTAGTTTAGAGAAAAGGACAACTGGGGTGACATGATAGCAATGTTTCAAATTGAGGGGCTGACACAAAGAACATGGGGTCAAACTAGTCTCCAAAGAATCTGAAGGCAGGACAAGAAACAACAAATGAAAACTATGAAGGAGAGAAGAAACCTAGAACCAAGGAGAAACTTCCTGACAGTGAGAGCAATTAAACATTGGAGCAGTTTGCCTCCAGAAGCTGTAGGGGCTTCATCACTGGAGAGTTTAAAGAAGAGATTGGACAGCCATTTGTCTGAAAATATAGTCTCCTGCTTGGCTGGGGTGGGGATTAGATTGGAGGACCTTGTGCGTCCCTTCTAACTCTTATTATTCTGTTTTATTATTATTTCTATGATCTTGTGTATCCATCTCATCAAACCCAAAGAAAGTCTGGAATAATATAAGATCTCTTACCATTGGTAGGAGCTGGACGAGAAAACCATCTAGGTCCAATCCAAACCTATTATTCTATGTTTTATTCTATGTTCTAATTATTAGGTAATGGAAGATCTAAATCAGATTATTTCAGCAACAGTGAAATAGAATCTATTAGAAAGTAAAATTTCCATAGAAAATAAGAACAGAACACTAATTTCATTGAAATTACAAGCGATAATACTATGAAGAATCCTTCTCTGATACTACCCATGTTTCCCCCCAAAATAAGACCCTGTCTTATATTTTTCGCCACAAAAATGGCACCAGTCTTATTTTCAGGGATGTCATCCACGGACTAACCTCATTGCATGCATCGCCCCGGCCTCCTTTTTGCTGTCCGAGGTCTTTAGGAACTTCTTCTTCTGCAGCCAGCAAGGCTTTACAGGTTGATCCGGAGCTTTGTTATCAGCTACAGAGGCCTTCAAGAAAGTTTTGCTAGCCTTGCTGGCTGCAAAAGAAATGGGCTGGCAAGGCAGGTGTCGGGGTGCGCGAGTCCTGGCTACCACTGTCCAAAGGTTAAGTAGTAGGTCAGCTCCATCCTCCCATACCCACCCAGCTTAATTTTTACCTGTGCACTCTGGAGTGGGCGGGATCTTAATTGCGCTTATTTTGGGGGATAGGGCTTATATTGAACACATGTGTAAAAATCAAGCTAGGACTTACTTTCAGGGTAGGTCATATTTTCAGGGAACAGGGTATGGCATGGCTAGTTTAGAGTGGTATATTGTATTACAGTTTAAAAACTTTTTGAAAGTTCACAGTTTAAAAGTTGTTTTTTAAGAGATTTTTTAAAGCATCATTTATTTAACTGTACATGTTTACAAATTTCCATTTATTTAACTATACTTTAAAAATTGTGCTTTTTAAAGACTTCCTCACTTCAGAATACTTTTGAACCAAGAGAAGCAGAGCAAATAAAGCAATTTGATGAACATAATTAAGGTGATTTATAAATCAGTGATGTCTGCATGAGTCACATACGGAACAAGACATGGCCTAATGTTACAAACCAAGAACTATTTTAATGAGATATAATTTTGGGAAAGATCAGTGAAAGAAATGAAACTCCAAGAAAAGCACTAGAGTAACAGGGAAAGAACCAACTTATGTAAGTGGTGGTTTACTATTAAACATTTATAATAACTAGAAAAAAAGAACAAAAATACCTCAATATTCATTTTTAAAATGTGATCTGAAGACGAAATATTTATTCCTAGGAATTAAAAATATGGATATAATGCTTTTTCTAACTGCCTCATGATAGATTAAATCAAATATTCAAATAACAAGATCATGGTATCCCAATTCCTACAGTGACAATTTGCTAGTAAATAGAGGAAAACAGGATCAAGAAAGAATGGGCAACTTGGAATAGGCAGCTCTACATCTTTACCACTCTGAAAAGACACCTGACTAAAGTATATCCCAAACAAAAAATGACAAGGATGGTCATCCTCTTCACTTAGTCCCATTTTGTTACACCTCCAAAATATTACATAGCCAGGTTTTTTCTTTTTTGAAGAGAACTATTTATTTCAGTTTTATTGATGTATTACTGCAGAAAACTAACCTTGAGAGTCTTATTATGCCGTTGTAATTCTCGACACAGAGATTCCAGTTTGCTACGTGCAAGAATTGCTTTGCTATGTTCACTTTGCAGGTGCACTTTCTCTTTTACAACCTGTGCTTGTTTCTTTTGCAGCATCTTCATTTGTTTCTGAACATTTCGGCTCTCCTCTAGCTAAATGAAAAAGAGAGAGAAAATACTTATATTTGAATTCAGTTATGTTTAAAGAGAATATTTAACTTCTAGTATTCCAATTTGAGACCTAACATGTGCATTTGAAATTGTTAGTTTTCTAACTGGCAGTTTATCTATCCTTAGTCTGTAACCTAACACTCAGGATGAAGCAAAAATCAATTCATTTCATTAATTGAGCTCTTAATACACATATCTTTATTATGGTAACATTGGCATCTTTTGCTATTCTCCCAAATGATAAACTTTAATTACGGTTTTAAAATATTCCTTTTGTATGTCAAGTATATATTTAAAATATTTAATGGATCTTCTGCTAGGATACCAAAGAAAAAGATCTGCTATGCATGCACATATATAACAATAACAAAACAATGGCACTGAGTTACTGGTTCAAGCAGACACTCCTTTATGCCCATACACTTTTTGAAGATACCTGTGCAGAAAGTAGCACATTTGTTAGAGGTTAATTCACTTTTTAAATTATGAAAATATTAAATAACTTCAGCTCCATGCTTTGCCAATCCTAGGCCAGACAATGATTGTCCTGTCATTCAGATACCAGGATCTTTTTCATCAGCTTCTACAGCTGACTTTTATCAGAGTCAAAAAATCTTATTCACATAACATGGTGTGGTGAAAACTAAGTCACGCTCTCTGTTCAGAGCTCGAAGTTTCTATTAATCTGTTAGTCCTAAAGGTGCTTTTTCAAAAGGCAACTAGACTTTCTCCCCCCAAAAGTTGCCTTTTGAAAAAGCACCTCTGGGATGGATAAGGATATGCAAACAGAAATTAAACCCAGACAAGATATAGGTGCTACTGGTAAGTAGGAAAGTAGATTCAGAGACTAAAATGCAACTTGTGTTTAATGGGACTATACCTGTCCTAGAAGAACACTTGTGCAGTTAAGTAATGTTCCTTGATGTTCAGCTGCCAGTAGTGAGAAGCAGCTTCCCCCACCCCAACCCCAATTAAGGCTAATGTGTCAGCTGCCAATCTTGTTTTGACGAGTGCAGTAAGTTGTCAAAGAAGCTAAAAAAATGTCTGGAAGTTGCAACTGGGGCAAAATGCAACTGGGGCAGTTGTTTGCTAATGGGGCTAAATACCAAGTTCACATGTTACATGTATTGAAAGTTGCACTGGTTAATGATTGATAATTGGACACCACTGAAGATGTTGCTATGGCCCTTTAAAACCATAAGAACCTGAGGGTCTGACAAGCTGGGGGGGGGGGGGGCTACCCTTCCTTGTTCCAATATTTGCGGGGCTGCCACAAAGAAGAGGGGGCCAACCTATTTACCAAAGCACCAGAAGGCAAGACAAGAAACAATGGATGGAAACTAATCAAGGAAGAAGTAACCTATAACTAAGGAGAAATTTTCTAACAATGAG
Organism: Hydrophis major; assembly: GCA_033807585.1. Classification (NCBI taxonomy): domain Eukaryota; kingdom Metazoa; phylum Chordata; class Lepidosauria; order Squamata; family Elapidae; genus Hydrophis; species Hydrophis major. The sequence goes on along the minus strand of CM066332.1, from coordinate 57,466,746 downwards.
AACAATTAATGAGTGGAACAGCTTGACTTCATAAGTTGTGGCTGCTCCATCACTGGAGGCTTTAAGAAGATACTGACAGCCATTTGTCTGGAATGGTATAGGTCTCCTTGCTTGAGCAGGGTTGGACTAGAAGACCTCCAAGCTCCCTTCCAATTCAATTATTCTGATTTCTGGGCTTTTATATTAGAGTATGATCTAATCTATTTTAGATTATATAAAGAACTAGAGCATATCATTTTTCAAAAGACCAGGATAGGCAAAATAATTTCTTGATCATTAAAGGAAGGTACTGGGTCCTAAAGATATATGATATGCTATCTGATGACATTAGCCAATAAACACTTGGTAATTGTTTTTTGTTTGTTATTTTTTCCTTCCAGATGACTAATTTTGCATTATTTTTATTATTAAATGCTCTAAGTAATCAAGATGTGCTAGACAAATTCTAGGAAATCTGTCTGTTAGGCATATTCTTGACAGATTTAATTTGCAGTTGCTTATATAAAGTCAAGCTTCCACTCAGTTATGTGGAGTTATGAGATAGGACAATACAATAGTGGTTTGCTAATGCTTCTTTGATTTCCCAGCTTATTCTATTCTATGAGTCTATTATATGGGCTTTCCTGGCATTATCCCATTAAAATATTAGCTAGATTTAATCCTGCTTAGTTTGTGCAGCTTCAGTTAAGGTCAATTATGCTATTCATGTTTATAATATTAAATCTAAAATATATTACCAGATCAGCATATTTCTTGCAGAGTGCTGCTAGTTTTTCTTCTGGAGTAGCAAGTGTGTTTAAAGCTTGCATAAGTAACAATACTTCTTTTCCTACGGGCCAAGAAAATATCATAGCAGCATGGTTAGAACACTGACAATAAAAAAATGTAAAATGTGAGGAAATTTCAGCCAAAGCAACATTTTCCTATAAGACAATGTGAGAATGGGCATCAACAACTTCTGAATAATTACAGTATAAACACATTGGGTGCAAGTACTGGTTTCCATATAAAAAACCCATTTTACCTACAAGGTTTAGGAATGTAGAGAGGCAGCTAGCAAAGCACTATATATTTAACTATCAAAATTGAATTTAATAAGGTTCAATAAAATTTGAGTTTTAAGACATATAGCTATTAAGAGCATGGGAGTTTTAAATATGTAATAAAGACAATATGTTCAACCTTAAAAATCTATGTTTCAATGGCAAAAAGTACCTAAAGTTTTTTCTTTGTTTTTCTCATTTTCTGAGTCTTGCTGGCCATCAGGAGGGTCAATACGGGTTTCTTCTCTCCCTGGAGTCTCCTCCCGCAACTCTTGGGTACAATAGTCTTTCCCCACGAGCTTTCTGTTTTTGGAAATGTAATCTTCTACCTCCTGTGCATCTTCATTTTCTCTGCTCTCACAGTCAGTTTCTGCTTGCTGCAGCATTGTTATTTGTGGTATGCTTGCTTTCTCCAATTGATCCTAGTTGCCAATTCCAAAACTCACAAATCTTTGATTTTTCCACAGTAATCAACTCACACTGGGAAGAGAAATATACTCAAATTATTAAAGAAAACAACAGCATTGTTTTAAGCTTTCGAGGCACCTAAAAGAATAGGCATGTTTCACCAACAAACTGCGCATGTTTAGACGGGAGGGCAATGATAAGCAGATGCCATGGGAACAATCGCACTCCTTGTTGATCCTAGGACAATGCCGTGAGCTTACTTGGAGACAAGTCTCATTGATTTTATTGCTTCAACGTTTAGAATTGTGCCCGAAGGGGAAAAAACCGACAAGGAGCTCCATCCGATTATGATCTGAAGAGCTCATGTGAGAAGCGGCACGGTGGGATGACCAGATCCCTCTCTCTCAGCCAAACGCCGGGCTCTTGCCCAGGTATGGAGGGGGAGAAAGACGAGACTGAAGAAGTAAGCTACCAAGAAAGCCTCTACTATAGCTACCTCCTCCGCCAAGAAGCCGAACTGCGAGACCGGAAGTTTAGCGAAGCGGATCAGAACGACGCGCAAAGGAACTTCCGGTCTCTTCCGCTCAAAGACCCGGCTGTAGGTGAAACAACAGCCCCCCCCCCTCCCGGCCAGGATGTGAACGCGGACGGGTTCGCGCTGTGCCCGATTACCTATTCCCATCTCTGCGGAGAAAGCGCGTGAGAAGGGAGCGCGGGAAACCGAAGCGACGGCATATTGTTATTCGCTCCTTGATTTTTAAAAGACACGAACTAATGTTTGCTCGCTACACTTTGCCCTACAATCACCATGTTCGGTTGCTACCGATTGATTCTCCTCTGTGTCGCTGACAACGGAATTCAGTTGGGTTGAATTTCTAGCCCCCAAAAACGTGTGCTATGACAAGGTGAAGGTTTTAATTGACTGTAATATTAATAAGGAATATTCAATATTTACTTAAATATTAATATTTTAGTCAATTAAATATTGCTGGCAATTCTATAGGAATTATATTTACATATTTGCATATTTACTCTGAAAAAAAGATGACTGAGGGATTCAGTCCTATGTTCAGGCCCATAAAAAGATTCAATAGGGAAGATGACCAATGTTTCATTGCCACAGAAAGTCCAGAAA